>RSEF01000002.1:154022068-154046166 GCA_003993805.1 Himantopus leucocephalus | reverse complement strand
TTTTTTTTTTTTTTCTTGTGTGTTTTGTTAAATACTATATCCTCTTTATAAAATACCATTCAAAGTCTCCCTGAAAACAAGTAACTGGGACTCAGATAATTATATTCAAGAAAAACTCTATTCAGGAAAGACTTATTTTCTCTACCAAAATCAAATCTCTTTTTTCACTGGGATTTCACATAAAAGCAAGACCAAGGTCAATCTCAAGCTTGCAAAATTTCATCTGATGTCCTAGACTTGATATAATCCAGTCTTAGACCAGCAAATGAAAAGTCTTGGTGTCATGATAGATGGTTTGATACCATCAGGGATGTTTAACAGAGAGACATTCTTATCTTAGACCTCCCTGAGTCATTTGGCACACCTGTCATATTTCCAAGGGAACGTTTCAATATTGAGGTACATCCAAAGAATGTGATGGAAAATGGTACCAAAGATCAACCATCTCTCTGGTCCCGTATGAGTTACGTGCAGTCGTTCCATGACATAGACTCACATCAAGAACCTTTCTCCACATATATGTCTACAGGACTTCAGTACGCATTGCACAACGCTTGGAAAACTAGTCCAGGTCTGAGATGAAAAATAGTTTGTTGAAATTAAGGCCAAAAAGGTCAGTGATGATGCTAATGAGCAAACAAAAGCACTTTAAAATGTTGCTACTAAGAAGCAGCTGTTGGCTGAAGAATACATATCTATCTTTGGGCAACACATTCTATAGTTTATTACTCTTGCTGTATTCTTTGCTGATCTTAGACCCCACTCCCACACCTCTGAGTGATGCCTTCTCTTTGTCACCAGTTGCCCAAAGAGAATTAATACTACTCTAGCAATGACTGTGATATTCATGATTTTCTTACTTCTTGGCTGGGTTAAAGCCATGAAATATAGCTTGGAATTAAATAATTAATTGCAGATACTGTCTGCATTGGATCTGGTGTGTCCAGGAGACACAAACATAATTGTCTGTTTTTATCACTGCTTGTCATTAAACAGCAAGTCAAATTCAGAATCTTGAGCCTTATTTATGGTCCCCAAGGGAGAGAGGATATATTTATCTTGTCTAACCTTAAAATTCGCATTGTATATGTGTGCATGTGCTTCAAGTGTCTTTATAGCCATTGGAGAGGAGCAGGCATTTTTAGAAAGCAGAGGCTGTGAGCTTGTGATCAACAGCTCTGGTCTCTTGGCACCACTGAACTTTCTGTATAACTGGGAAGTTCATGGAATTTCATGGGATTATTCTTCAATAGTACAATGAACTCCCTTAAAAGCAGACAATCATAACGAAACTATTGCATTTCTTTGACCTACCATCTCTTTTATGAACACATGGAAAAGAAAAATAAAAAAGAAAAAACTTTCCAATCAAAACACTTCACTGCATACACAATTCTCTCCCCTGGGAGAGGATGAGCAAGAAAATGAGCTACAGTTGACATGTTAGTCACTTTACTTAATGTGCTAATGGAAGATACTCCAATATTGTGGGTGATGAGGGCTGCATAAGAATTAATACAGTAGAATAGAAACTGCTTGCTTACAATGGGTAGAGACGAGAGATTCTGAATAGGACTAGATTTATTTTATCAACTACACAGCAGTCAAAGCTGTTTCAATGAAGATAAATGAAGAACTCTATCATCTTACTTTGTAGACTTATTTAACCAACAGACTGTCTTCTCTATGATTTGTGATGGCTTTACACATTAGAAACTAACTGAGATATATCATGACTGTCAAATCCTGGTATTCCTGTGGGTTTCACATACAGTACAATAGAACCACTTTCATTATCTTTGTGTTACAGATAATGGATAATAAACCATCTTACAGTACCCAAAGGAAAGCCTCTTGGAGCATAGAAACACTCTTAATACATGGAATACATTTTAAACCTTTTTTTTTCTGAAAAAAGTCTTTGAATCAAAATGAAGATGACTTTATTTTTTAAAAGTGACAGTTTTTCTTCCTCCCCGCCCTTCTTTTAATGGCAAGAGTACTTAAGCTACCTCCTAACAGTAACTGTGCACTTATTCTTACTTACCAAAGCACTTAGTTTTCAGTAGCTGGAAAAGGTTAAGGGCTTGGGATTCCAAAANAAAAAAAAAAAAAAAAAAAAAAGTTACTGAGCAATTCCAACTGTCAACAACATCAACTGATTTTCTACTTCCCCCATTTGAGCTCTTCCTCATTGGTTTCCTTTTGCATGTAATGTCCTTCTATCTTTGTTCTTCCTAGTGCTGGACTGCTACTGCTCTTTCTTCCTTTTATCAAATTATTTCCATCTCTTTCCCAGTCTCGTACACCTCTCTATGCCTCATAAATGACCTATCACTGGAGTTTTGTAATTCGAAATGAGGAGGACTCACAGCAAACCTATTATCCTTCCAAAACAGGCAACCTCAAGAGTATGCAAGCAACATCTATGGAATGGTGTGACACCATTCAGTCATGAGAAAACACTCCAGTTAGCTAAAAATTGAAAACCAAGGCTGTCTCAGATCTCACCATAGCCTGCAGATGATTGTTCAGATAGTTATTAACCTCCCATAAGCTCTGTGTCATTTTGCTGGTTGTGTGAGGAAACCATAGATACTTTCAGGCAACCCAAGTGGCACAAGTTGCCTATGTTTCTTCCCAGCCCTCATTTTCTCTGATAGCCCTTCTATTGTGAAGTGACTCCTTCACACTCAAGCTAGGAAAGATATTTTTGCTGAGATTTGTATGTGCCTGAGATGCATCATTCCTTCAAGGTTTTGCATTCATTAGTTTTATAATTTACAGTAGTTGTATTGGTGGTAAACAAGATATAAAAGAGGCAAAGTTTGTAGGAAGAAGTGCTATTTTTAATTACATCAGTCCACATGGTAAGGGCTAGCAGACTTTGAAGAGCATCAGGGGTTTCACAAAATCTTCTTCAGGCCACAAGAAGGAACAGAAATGCTCAAGTCCAAGAATAAATTCAGGATAAAGATTCAAGGCTAAGATGATTATGTCAACTGATAGACAGCTTGAGGGAAGAGCATATCCATTACTTGTACAACATATGGAGCTGTAGCTAGACTATTCCACAGTCCCTCTGGAAAGGGGGACGAGTTAGTATCTCTGGGAAAGGCTTAACAGAAGTTAAAAAAGTGGGAGAAAACTGTGCAGTGCTATTAAGCCAGTCCTTCTTTCACACCAGTGACTTTTAGAACTCAGTAACCTGTGAGTTTTGCTTCTTTCGACTCTAAAGACCTAAAAAGTGTTTACAGGTTTTTGGGATACTGCTGTAGATGTCTAATATGTATTTTTGGTGAATTTTTTTCTGCCATTGAGAAAAAGATGTTCATGCCCTTCCTTAGCTGTATGTCTGAGGTCATTCCATAGAATTTTGTTGTTTGATCTTACTCATATATGCAAATAAATGCTCTGATTGTATGTTCTGATAGCAGCTTGAGGAGTTCAAATGTGCTTGATGCAGGAAGAAGTGGTCCTTTCTGCAAAGACTGTTTAGTCTACTATTTAAATAGACTTACCTGTGCTTTAATATCTTATATAAAGCTTCAAACTCTCTTGGGAACAGGCATCTTAAATAATTGCAAGTTGCCTAGCTCAATTTAAGCGTGCAGTTATTGCCATAATGATAATAAACTCAATTCATGTGCACATTAGTTGGTTCACTACAGTATGCATTCCCTGTATTTAATAAATATTTAACTGTCTACTGTGTAATAATTAATCACTTCAGCTTTCTTTCTAAATGTCCTTCTGTTAAAGTTGCAAGGCAATTTTATATCTGTAATAAATCTGCCTTTCCGAAAAGCAAGCTATGGCAGACAGTTCCTCTATCTCCACTGTAATCCATCCCTACAATATGTATTTGTTCAGAGTTCACAATTAATTGCTTGTCAGTGGAAAGAAAGAGCAAAGAATTTGAAGCATTCAGGAGAAAAAAAGCCAACCAAAAAATAAAGGCAGACAGTAGTTGAAACAGGATCAGAGGTGCAGTTTAGAAACATATCTTGAGGGCATAATGAACTTGTAACTAGACCTTTACCAATGACATCAAAGACCTCAGTTCTAGTCTCAGTTATGGTCCGTGGCCTGCTGTGTGGCATTTCCTTTCAGACCTTTGTGACTCTATGTCACTGGATCTACCAGGAAGATAAGGTTGCTTTTAGATTCAAAGAATATACAATAGCTATGGAAATACACCCACATTCTGGAGTTGCACAGAGGAATTTGATAGCGTTCTGTAGTGTGGAACCTACAGAAGATCTACACAGAGGATTGCAGATACTTAAAAGCTTAGAAGTAGCATCTCTGTTAATTTCATAGTCCTTCATAAAATATATAGAGACAAAAACCTTTCTTTTTGGGAATGGTCTTTAGTTCCTAAAGGAAAAAGAAAAATGTATTTAAGCCAGTCAGCTATCATAGGAATTGCAAAGAGCAAATATAGATTTTCTTATCTATTCTGTCTCTGGACTTCATATGCATCTTTTTGCTCTTGGTCCTCTATCCTAAACCAAACACTGGGGTCAAGTATCTGATACACTTCTTTCAAAAATCATAGTATTCCATTCATTTTTTCAGAACATGGAAGAAGATGGTGACTTCAGCAGTCAAGTGCCCCATAACTCTATCATGGGACATGTATGTTCAGTTCCATAGATTGCTTCTCGAAGCATTTATTTTATTTTCCTTCAGAGACTTATTTAAAATACATGAGCTCTAAGAGGAGGGAATAGGATTCCCCAGCATCCAGGGTCTTATGTTATTCTATACTCAGGCTGTGTGAATACTCTGCTGGGATGTTTGGGTGCCAATTTCTTCATGCTTCAAAGTTCTCTCTTTTGTCCCTTTCCTCTCCTCTCGTCCACAACGTGGAGACAGTGCTCTCAGAGATACTTATAAAGATGCTTACTGTCCCTGTGCCTTTCACAGACTCTTAACTCCTAGGAATTCTCTGAAAATGACTATGAGATCAAGGTCTATGAGCAAGACAGAGAGATGTCTCAGCTGTAAATGCCTTAGAGGTTTGGAGTGAGAAGATGTCAAGCTTCTTAACACTGTCAGGTTATGTGATATAAAGCTTGTCTCCATATACACAGAGGAGCTCAGAAACACGAGGAAGGCAGAAAAGCCCCATTACTCCAGTCAGAGACATAAGTCCCTGCGCTGGCCCCTGCCAGTGCTGTCCCAGGGGACCCCCAGTCCCATGAGCCAGGGGTGGCACCCACATGATGGGGCAACAGGAGCAGCGCTTTGGGTAACCTCAATGACTAAGTGGGTTCACTGCCCAGGGTCATGGGACGAATTATGGGATGCAGGGGAAGAGCATCCTGGGATTGTGCATGTCTTATCATGTGCATTTAAGGGAGGAAGCAAAGGTATGGAAATGGATAGGCCTAGGTGATCTGACGAGCGTGGTAAAACCGAGGGGTAAGGGGGTAAAGGTGTCACATGCAAACAAGTTGTTTCTCCATACATTTGTCTGACCATGCCTAGTAGTTTTATTGTTTTATATATAGTTTTATGGCCGAAGGGCTCAGCTGTGTGCTGCGGTGGGGCCGTTGGAGCCGGCTGGGACCGGCATGGGGCAGCCCCAACCCCTCCACACACAGCGTTTGTGTGAGTGCTGAGTGTGTCTGTCTGTGTTATCTCTTTGGCTGGCTGTGTATATATGTACATACATGTTACATATATGTGCTCTGTGTGTGTGTCCACTGGGAACACATGTTCTGTCCAGCTGTTGTTTGGACCTCAGGGCATGGAGCTGTGGCACTCTTGCCTCTGTTGGGCTACTGGAGTCAGTAACTTCTAGCAAACCAGGAAAGAAGCAGATATTTAAATGTGCAGGGTGGTATTCTATTTGATCATAAGCTGTCAAAGCACGCATGTCTTCATGTGAGCTGAATATTGAAGATCTCATATCAGGACAAAGGAGACAGAGGACAGGATTCTGTTGCCCAGTGTTTTTCAGAAACAGAGAGGTATCTTGACTGCTTTCCAGGTGCTGTTCCAGCAGGATATGTATCTCACATACACCCACATATCTTGTGTTGTGTCTCCCATACCTAGAAACCTTCCTTGTCTGAAATGGCTCTTTCATCTGTGTTGAAGAATCAGAATACCATATATATTCAGTACCAGCACAAAAAAATCTAGCCAATGTTCAGGTGCCTGAAAAGTGCAAGGATGTCAAGGAGGCTCAGAAAATCAAATTTAGACAGGTGATAAACTCAAAATAAACCTTATTCTAACCAAAAATTGTTTAGCAGAGAACCAACTGGAAATGAGATATATCAAAATCATTTAACACTCTGACAACATTGGCAAACCACACATTCAGAATGTACGAGGAATTAATACTGCATGACCGACTCAAGAATTCTTAAGCTTTAGAAATGATGATTCAAAAATATATGCAGTCACTCACCTATAAGTCGAGGGCTCTCAACCTGTACAGGAGATGAACTGTAGGTGGCCTCCCAGACCACAGGGAGAGTCCCTGACTGCAGATCCGCTGCTTCTGAGGAGGACAACTCAAATTTTGCCCTCTGGTGGGATCCATTTATACCCTAATTGAATCTGATCTGTGGTCATGCCAGATCTTATTGGCTGAGACCCACAACTTCCTCACCTTTCAAATGAAATGCATACGTGCTGACCACCACTGTGTGGGCATGACAAGAGCTGTGGTGGGAAGTTTTTGTGGGCTTTTGACTGAACCTAGCAGTTGTAGGTCTTTACTGTAGAAAACCTGACATTCTAAATGTGGATTTCACCTATGCAATACTGAACACTTCCCTCTGGCCAATAAGACTGGTATCTATTCACACTTCAGGCTTACACTGCAATCAGTATTTCTTTGGGGTGATTTAGTCAACAAAAGGTCTGCAATGCTTTCTGAAGGAAACTCCCCAGTAACTAGGAAAAAGCTTAGGATTCCTACTTTCATGTATTTCTGGGAAGTATAGGTTCAAGGTGAATGGGATGAAAGAATGGTCTTAAGGATGGACCTTGAGGTTTAACTGCTGATATTAACTTTGGCTGATATGAAGTCAGTTTTAGATTTGAATGCCCGAGTTAAAAGTTTAGGTTCCTCCATCCTTTAAAATCCCTCTACTAATGAAGCCCTTAGGTGTTTATTAATTTATTTTGTCAAGATCCGATCAGAATACTTTAGCCCTATATCTCTTTTTAAACAATCCATGTGCACGTGGAAAAGGTAACTGGGTACCTTTCAGGATTTGGCCCTTTTGAAGGAATCTATACCAAGCTGTGTAAAGAATACCACTTTTACTGCCATGTTTCCAATAGTGCATTCCTGCATAGAGGTGGGTACATAAGAACAGCTCATCTAACATTCAACTTTTGCATTCACTCTATATTTAAAGTAAAGATTTTCCCCAACAGCTCTGAGGTTTACCAAATAATTTAGAAGCAATTACTTAAGAAGGTAGATTTTCAACTGCAGGCATTTTATTTAGTAA
The DNA here is from genome assembly GCA_003993805.1 of Himantopus leucocephalus. NCBI lineage: Eukaryota > Metazoa > Chordata > Aves > Charadriiformes > Recurvirostridae > Himantopus > Himantopus leucocephalus. The sequence continues at coordinate 154,038,682 of RSEF01000002.1, read as the reverse complement.
AATTGTCCACTTTCCCACATCGGCATAATGCTCATGATACTGATGGAAAATAAGAACAACTTAATAATAACACTCAGCTTCTTAATGCATGAAAAGAGAAGCAAAGAAAAAACTGCTAGGAGCTGAAAGTATTTAGATTCTTTCCTTGATTATAGCTGATGAAATTAAAAAAATAGGATTCCAGATGTCTAACAAATAGGGAGGTTTGGGGGTTTTTTGTTCATTTGTTTTGGATATTCTTTTTAATCCTATTGTCATTTACCTACCTAGGAGGTTCTACCATATAGATACATTTTAAGTATAAACCCTCTGCCAATGTAACTCATGATCTCATTACAAAAGCTCAGAGGAGGGAATCAGAAATTAATCCAAAATTAGATGTTAATTAGAAATGCATGCATACTGATGTGCTGTGTGGCAGATACAAAGCCACTGCATGCCATGGGTTAGAGTAGCACTTTATACCTTGCCCTGAGCAAAGAATTGTGCAGAAACCAAATGCTCAGTAGAGATGTGGATCTCCCTGTAAATATAGAACAAAGAAACAGTCTTTGCCCCAAAGTGCTTACAGTCAGATTAGGGGAAAAAAAGAAAAGAGAGAGAAAAAGAGAAGCCTTTCTCGTTTTTCCTGTTTCAGGCAGCACAAACTGGAGTCAAAAGACCGAATTAATTCAGAAATGAATCTGTTTTTTCTGCGAGCTCGTATACTATCTGGGATGGATGCAGAGCTGAACATGATGGGAAAAACACAAATATGTCACCGGGGTGTTAGGCAGGGTGTCAAACTGGAGAGTGATCTTAGAGAATGAATACCTGCAGGGAAACAATGTTGGTCAGGGAGAAAGACAAGTTGGTTGATACTTAATTGAGCAAAGCAAATATTCCTTCTAAGTCATCTACTATGGCAAATTCTTTGCCGGCCAAGTGACAGCTTGTGGGTAGGACTTAGGCTATAGCCAGGGCACTGACAGCTCCTACCATGTCACCACGCAAGGGTTTTCAGGAATCACTAACTCCTGTGAACAAATAACTGTATGAGATTTAGAAAAAAACCCAAAATTACAGGTTTTCCAGAATGCCCAGAAATGATTAAAACCCCCTCCTTTTATTATTTTAAATGTTATTATTTTATAAAATAATGTTATTATTTTCAAGCATATAACAATCTATTATTGAACCTCTACTTCTGGTAATATACTATTCACTGACTCCTCATTAATCACCTACTCCACTGAAATGAACATTGCTTTACTCCAAAACCACAGAAAAGACAAACACAGACATTCCATAAAAAATTACTAAGAAATCATGATTTTTTTTTATATATAGTACTCTGCTACCACTACTAACAGTAGCCAGATATAGCAGTTCTGCTTAGAAATTTTTCTTAGAATTAGATCTCTTAGTTTTCCCTCATACCAGGATATCCTGATAAAGTGAGAAAGCTCCCCTTTCTGTGGTAGAAAAACTTGTCTTAGGAACACCTTTGTAAGAAATTTGTAAGAATTTGTGGATCTGGTGTGAAGTTCTGAGAAAAAAAAAACAAAAACAGAAAAACGAACAAAGTTAAGCTTTACTAGTAATTTAATGGCTTTTGTATTAATGGCATTTTGCCTCATAAGAGAGGATTCTCTGCCCTGAAGTAAAATATATTCCAGAAAGGAAAATCCTTTCCTGTCTTTTCCTTGCTCACTTTCTGTCTCTGTTCATACCACATGACTTGTTAGATCAAAGTTTCCATTTTAGCTTCATATACATATTGCATGAGTGTCAACTCCTGACTTTTTGCATCAAAAGTTAATGGGAAAAATCATTCTTCAAGTGTCTAGGGCACGTACAAATTATGGCCCCAAGAGGAAATATCCAGACATAGATGCCTGTTGGACTTTCAGAAAATGAGCTATTCAGCTTTCCAAAGGGATTTAGATACCCAATCACCTATAAAATTAATGAGAATTGGGCATACTCAGCCCCTAAGTGGCTTTGAAAAGCTTGTCCTCAAAATCCATACTGGTAAATAATAGTGCCTTATTGCTAGGGAGTTCCTGGCTAATCTCAGCACATACATCATAACAGCATCTTTTGCTGGGGACTTATTTTATTAGAGGAATTAATTTCTGTCATAGAAGACTACCAATATCTGAATATTTCTGAAATTGGTAATTCCAGCACCAATGCTGTTCGGTGTACAGATACCTGTTTATGTTAGACGTAAATACCTGATTAACACTTAGCTCTCCTAAATCCAGCGTTTCGAACATTGCTTTCTAAACAGAATTTTCAAAAAACGTAATTGAAGTTGGCAAAGGGCCAATAAATACTAATCACTCACCACTTGTCTAGGGGGACACTCTCATCTTGATAATCTATGGCTTTTGCAGCAGACCTGTCATTATCGCTAATGCCCTGTGCATTGTCTCTAATACAGGCGGCTGAATGGCAAAAACCTTTTGAACAAAGTCACCTGCCTCTCTCAAGATAATAATGCTTCATGTGATTAATTGTTCCAAGTATTAAATATGGCCTAAAGTATTTTTTGATATAGCAGTATTTTCCATGTACAAGAAACTGAAAGATGAAAACAGGCTCAATTTTAAATAAATAAATAAATGAATGAATAAATATACAGCTAGCCTTTTATCTGTTTAAGCAGCATGAAAACTTAAAGATGCCTACAAACCAAATTAGTGAAATGAAGATATAATTTTGCTCTCAGAAAATCCAAAATAAGTCTAGGGTAATTCTGTTCTTTGTGTACTTCTGCCAAGAAACTGATAATGAATGATAATTTTATGTAGTTATATAATGGTTGTCATTGGCAGTACAAATAGAAGACTCCTATTATTTTCTTCACATTTCTTTCCGCAAAAGCTTTTAAACCCGGAGTCTAATCCAAACTGCATTGCTGTTGGCAGTGATTTGGGATTATAAGAAGTTGAGAGTAGCTGTATTGTGTCAGACCATTTAATACTATATCCCACTGCTGACAATGGCCCAAAACAAAAGCTTAGAGAACAAAGGTGGTATCATGAAAAGAATAAAGTAACTCAGTTTGTGAGAGAACTTCTCAGCTTCCAGCAATTTGTAGTTCAGTTTTTCCTGTAACTGTGAAGAAAACAGAGCAGGTGTGTGGCAGAAAGGGGTTACAAGGTGCTTTCATCTTGTGTACGTGCTGGGAACTGAGGTCGTAAGGAAATTAAATAATTTTCCTAGTCCCCAACACAAAGTGGCAGCAACAGAGAGTATTAGAGGGGGTGCAGGACTCAGCTTGTAGCAGCTGTACATTTTAATACCAAGAAGGTTAAATTGGCTGGTGGGTTGCTTGAAACTCATGTATTATACCAGTTTAGCACAGTTTAAATAATGTCTGCAGACATCACAATGCAGCAAATGTTCGGTGAAACTATATATTTTAAACAATAGGAATGGATGTAACTTTTCAACTGCTTATTCATAGTCACATCCCCAAATGATGAGACTTCCGGAACTGTTTTGTTGATTTAATCATTAGAAACCAACTCTAAGCCATAGATTTCTCCCCCTCCCCGCCCCAACTTTTCTTTCAGAAATACACTCACATAGTGGGCTACTGAATATTTCCTTTGGCAGTTTTGTCTAAACAATACTTCCTTGCAATTGGTCTGGTAATAAATATGACAGAGAATGGTCCAAAGAAACAAATTGTCATATCCCTAATTAGATGACTGTATATTTTTGGGCCACAGATTTTTAAATTAAGTTTTCCAAAGTGTTGCTAATATTTATGTCAAAAATAAATGATAACATTGTTTCAACTGTTATCCATTTGTCTTTCACTAACAGAGTTTTAAATTATAATAAAATGCCATGTAATAGCTTATGCAAGCATTTTGCTTTTTAGATTAATTTAGTCAAGTCAAAACAACATTTTTTTAGGAAGTGTTGAAATAGTCAACTCCCCCTGTTCTGTGGAAAAAAAAAAAAGTTGATTCTTATGTTAGAAAATGCCCATTTAAAGAGTCCTAGTGAAATTTATACCTCATGCATGCAGCTATAATGCAAAATAAAAACTTATTTTAATCCATATCAAAATTTGGATATAAAGTAATGTACATGAACCGTGGATGAACATCAGACTAGAAAAGAAATATAAGTGACATGAGTGGAGTCTGAAAAGAGTGGGAATTGTTGCTTTCTCTTTGGAAAGAGAAAGCTAAGCAAAGATCTTGTTTTGTGTCTTGATTACTAAATGTGTGTAAAGAAATCACAGGTTTCTGACAATTACTGCCAAAACAAAACCCAGGGGACTTACCTTCTGGCACAGAACACCTGAATCACATCTCCTGTGGTAAAAAGAAGAGATAAAATTCCTCACCGATACTTAGTCACACTTCTCTAAAAAGGGTTTTTTTCTTATTTGTGTATAAAGAAAATGTTAAGAAAAATGTCTTTCTGAAGGGATTGCATACTAGAATTTAGAAATATCAGTTCTTAAGGAAAAAGTACTGTAAACTGATACTTACTTCTCTTGCCCTATTTTTTTTGGGGGGTGGGTGGGTGGGGTAGGTCAGTATTGCACTATTTTAATGAAACAGGTGAGATTTTGCTTCTCTTTCCAACCTCCTTCTTTGTGGATCAACATCAGCCTAGTTACTAAACTTTCATTTGTGGTGTTGAGGTCAATCAGCAAAGAAAAATTAGGTCCCAGTTTTTCCCTGCTGCCCATAATAATTTCATAATCCATATTACTGTGGTGATTCTCTACAGGAAAAAGAGCTGAAATGCACTCCTACCACCACAGACCTGATTTTTTCAGAGCTGGAGAGTATATGGAATACATGGAAACATTCATTACCATGTTTGATATTAATAGTCTTTGAGACAAAATGCTAGTATCACCCCTTTTTATTTTATTCAACCACGGCATTCTTATGTTCCTCTGGAAGATAACTGTGTTGCATTTCCTCTTCTGAAAAGTGACCGGGAACGTTAAGTTGCTCATGACCTAGGTGTGAACAGAAGACAAGGTACACATGGGGGGGGATCTTTTCTTTTACTTTTTTGTTTATTTGTTTGGAGCGTAAGACCCTGACCACGTGAAATGTTGAGTGCCTTCAACTTCTGTTGACCTTAAAAGAAGATGATGTCACACATCACTTTATCACCTCTGAAAACCAAGGATTTGGGGGAGAGCATTGTGAGATTTTCAGAACCCTTGTTAGGAAATCAGCAACATCTGATAATTTTTAACATCTCTTCTGCTCTTACAATTAAAATGCCAAAACCTGTTCCATACAGAAATTGTTTCTGTATTAATGACCAATTAGGAATAAAAAGAACAGGAACAAGAAGAAGATTTCACTTTGTCATATGATAATTTATTCATGGTAGAAGCTGATGGAACCACATTAGGGTAAAATATATTTTTGAAATGAACAGGAGAGGGATTATTTTACTACCAGCTGATTCACATATATCCTTGCAGTCTGCCTTGTTAGCTGTGAGGAATTGCAGAATTTCAATATTCAGTATTAAAACATCTCACTGAAGTATCATCATGAATGTAAACAAATGCAGGAAAGAAAGTGCATTTGCCTAACTTGGAAGAACTGGAACCCATCTAGGAAAGTGAATGTTGTATCTATTTACAATAGGTTTACACATTATATGAAAAATTCAGCCAGGTGGAATCATGCTTACTAATACAGACAGACCTGTCTTTTCATGGATATATTGTATACCCCAGATGTATCCAAGCATGTGCTATCAAATCATCCCATGATATTCTTGGGACATACAATCATCAATAAAGAGAAAAAACAAATGAGGATGTGTATATTGAAAGGAAGAAAAGTTACTTTTCCCCGGTTAATGCTGAGGCCTTGGTTCTTACTTTTTCATCCTGTAGTAAATAGAGTCCCTACACAGGCATAACGATTTATGTGATTTTATATTCTGCAAGACAATTTCTTATTCTGTGATCATTTGAATAGGCCCAGGAAGACAACTTTTCTTAAAAGAAATTATCATGGTAAAAGGTTTTGTTTTCCCTTTGGATTAAATTCTAGCTTTGAAGAAAAATACATAAATGTATTTATGGAGTAAAAAATATACAGCTCAGCATAAAGCTTAGGAAACCTCTCATGTAAATCAATGACATAATTCCCCATGGGTGAAACACTGTCCTCACTAACAGTGATTGGAACTTGGTCATTGAAATAAAAAATGCCACGGTTTCACATTTAAATATCAGTGATGCAAACCAAGGACTCAGAGAGTAATTCTTTGTTTTCTTCTTTTTCCAAAGAACACTTATACTACGAACTACCCACTGCTGATATACAAAACTATGCTACAGTCCACAGGCAAAAAAAAAAAAAAAATCTCATTCTCCTATGATTTTAAAAGATGTTCAGCAGAGAACACTACAGAAATGGCTGTGCTAGCTTTCCACAAGATCAGTGGTCTTACAGAAGCTGACCTGTTTATCCCCAGTAGCACGGAGATCGGGTCACTGAATTGTTTTGATTCTGCCTGTGAAGATTGGTCCTGTCTTCCTGAGGAGGCTTTTCATTGGGATGTCGCAGTGAGGTAGCTCAGGATGATCATCAAAAGGCAGGAACTATGTGACTCATAGGGCAACTTCACAGGGCAGTAAAGGCTGATGTGAACAGGTTGGAACTTGCACATGATTTTTTTCTTTAAACTTTACTTTCTAGTTAGTAATTCAGTCCCAGAGAGGCCTAATACAAGGGTTGACCATGTTATGCCCCATGTTATTTCTTGTTGGTTTAAATAATGTGGCACTCCCAAGTTCTCTCCGTTCAGGATCAGTGACAGAAATGGTGTACAAATTGCTGTTAAGGCATTCTCTGGGGATAAGTGAGTGTAGGTTTTGAGACCCTTTCAGGCTAAACATGGCACTGAATTTCATCCCCCCACACATCCCAAATGACTGTTCAAACCATGAAGCTCTTCTACACGAGGATGAAGTCTTCTCTTATTCTGAAAAAGCTGAAGGACACATTGGCCCTCAGGAGGACAATCCTGTGTTAGGTTTGCTTAGTTTGAGATATCAGTTTTTGACTGAATGAGTTATATGACTTTGGGAGAGGAAAATATCCATTTAAAATAGTCTGTGGCATCAGTGTTTCCCATTGTCTTGCTCCAAGCTGCTTTCTTGTCAGGCCTGACTCTTTGGTTTGTCATTTTGAGGCCCCTAAGATCTTCCTGCACAAAGACCCAAGCTGACTGTTGCAACACTCTCTGGGCAGGTCCAGAGGCCAAGAGCCACCTAAGCTATGCAGGTCTTATCTTCTGTGATCTTTATTTCTTTATTACACCTAGCCTTAAGATTTCGTTTGTTAGGATGCGCTGATCTAGTCAATCTGAGACATCTGACATAGTACAGACCTCTGTATGGATAAAGAGTAAAGGTAGAATGTCATGCCACAGATTGTCTTCATTTAAATGGCCAGCAGAGATGCAAACCTTATTTTTTTCCCCTTGAAGACATTTTTGTCATTTACTGTGCCTCCATTCTTAAAAGTAAATAATAGTCTCTCACTACCACACCAATGAGGGTGTAACTGGCTGCTCTTCTCATTTTGTATTGCCCCCCTGTGAAATATGCGCAGCCTGCATTCCCCGGCAGAGCTTGCTGATTTTTATAGCTAGTTTTAACATAAAGACTATTGTGCTAAAGACTAAGGATGATATGACATTTGAAAAGCCTCTAGAGAAAAAAAAAATAGCAAAGTGGATAGCACTGAAAAATCATTCTGAACCTGAGATAATTTGAGCAGCTCTGCACCAGCGTTGTTCCACTGCGATCAGTGACAGGCGCTTCAGACAGCACGTTTGCTAAGTATCCAAATATATCAGTGGTTGAGTCTCTCTAGAGAGACAGTCTTATCTCTGCTAAGGCTGACCCGTGGAAAGGTTATTCAGAGAAAATCATCAAGAATTATATCCTGCTGGCCACCATCACACCTCTAGTGAGTAAGAATGCCACGGAGGATTAAGAGATCTGGATGAGCTAAAAAAGCAGCAGCCAGATCCCTTCTCAGCAGTTGCTGCCCCAGCACCGGCACCAGCATTATCCCATCATTGTCCTCATCTTAATGAAAAAGGTGACAGACTCATGGGCTGCAAGCAGTCTAAAGCACTGTTGACTGGTGTCTTCAGTGGAGATGAGGCTAAAGATGCTTGGGCTGAAACACAAGCTTCCTGTGAGATTTTGAGCAAGGGACACTTCCCTGCCTCATTTACTCCTCTCCATCTTTCTCCTTCCTAAGCTGATAATTTGGGAGACAGTGTCTCTCGTACTGCCTTCCCCTGGAGGTCTAATAAACAGCACATATATCACCAAGACTGCAGGGACCAGGTGGGTTCTTCTTTCCCAAACAAGTGTCACTTTTTGTATTTAAGGAGTACATAACACTGCAGGAACATTCATGTAAGCAGGAGAGAAGCAGAGATATTTTTTTAACAAGGGCAGCTATTTTGAACTTTGCCAGAAAGAATACTAAATAACATGATATAATTTTAAAGATCTGGATGTCCAATAAATACACAGTGATCCTTTTTCTCCAGCTGTGAACATAGCAATTAGGTCATGAAATGGAGGGAAGAAATTTAGTAACCAGGTTTACAGAGATGCTGAGGGTACTTTTACTTAGAATATAGAAACTATTCCATTAAATGAAGTAGCTAATGTGTAAGTCCATGTCAAAATGTACCAGCTCTGCTATTCCTGTAATAACGCATAGCAGGGAAGCAATAAAAAGCAGCTAAGGGGTAGTAACTTCTTAAGCCACCTCCACTGCCTGATCAGGGAATGTGAGACTGTAGTATTTAATAGTATTTAACTCACCAGCCCTCTTGAGTAGCAGTTTAGAAACATTGAAATAGAAGTTTTATTTGTTTCTGTGTTCATTAACTCCAGAAAAGAAAGTGAGAGATGCATTGAACTTACAACCAATGTTGTCTGTGTGAAAGCCAGTGTCCTTAAATAAGTGAAAAAGAATAATTTAAGCAATTGGAATGAAGTTTCCGACTACTTCTCTATTAAGAAGTCATTCAAGAAGCATTATTTTTGGCAATCAAGATGCCAAATCACTAGATCTACTCTTTAATACTCATTCTTCTCTCTACTCAACCCCCTCTTTGTACTCATCTGCATTGTGATCAGGATCTAAAATACACCTAGACAAATAACTTTGCAGACAAATAACTTGACTTTTAACTTGAATGAGTCTTCCAATTAGGTTCATATTTCCTGCATTGGGAAGTATGCATCTGCGTGCACATACTGAAAGGAGAATGAGATGCCAGAAAGTAGATCAAATGGAGAGGGTAGAGGTAAACAGAAGTGATTTGAGCTGCTAAAGCAAATGAACCTCTAACTACGTCTTTAGGTTCATAACAATACATGCCATTTAAAAAAAAAAAATATATATATATATATATAACTCTATCCACAATATTGGGCTTGACAACCTTCGACATTAGCAAATGTCAATATAGTTGATAGCTGTGGAGACCTTTTCCTGGCTTGCATTATTTGTTTAACATATTTAAGTATTCCAAATTTTTGCTATTTTAAAACATTTAGATTTCTGAGGCATTAATTCAGTCTTTGTCTGTTCTATATGCTCTCATTTCCCTAAAAAATCATCTTGTTTTATGGACTGTGATAATGATTATATGTGTGAGAGGGAAAGCAGGGACAGTGACATGAAAGGGAGGAAGAAGCAACAAATTTATACCCAATCATTTAAACATTTTTTCAGTTTCTTTTTCTTATGCCTATAGTCAGCTTCACAAGCTGATCCTCTAAGACAAAACACGTTGTCCCTTTCTGATTCAAATATCACCTTAATTTCTGTCTGTAGTGTGGTTGAAGTGTAAGGATAAACTTTATAGCTATTTACATTACTGTTTACAAGATGTGACAAACACACAAATCCCTACCAGTAGAGGTAGGGACTACAAGCTTGCTATAAGTATATAATGAGCACGAAGAGTAGTTCCCTGATGCAATGATGCTGGTTTCAGAGAGACTTAATGACATACACCTGCCAAACACTGATGTACAAGTTAAAGGAAAAGGGAACTGTGTTTAAATTTTCTCCACGAAAATGTTCAGACTTCCTTGCTCATTGCTCATGTATAAATGTGGAGGAGGATGTTTACAGAGTTATTTGATCCAGATCTGTTCCAGTGTTGAAGAACAGGACATGTTTTTTCCTCTGCAAATTGGCATCTCAGACTCTTCTTCAAACAAAACAACTTTACATTCATCATTCTAGCATTCACTGGAAACTAGTTTCATGCTCAGCCACATGAATTTCCTTCAGAGCTCTTCATTACTATTTCTGTCTTCTGATCATCTGTCAGTCTCAGTTATTAAATAAGGTAATAGATTTTATCACTGGGGTTCTAGGTATCAAAATCAGCAGGGCTGTAGTAATAATTAAGGGGAGCAATATCATTGATACATAGATAGCTCTTTATCTCAAAACTCACAACCCCTATGCACATCCCCAGTTGCAGCATACTAATTTATTATTATTTTTCACTATAAAAGTGAGTCCAGGGACCATGGAAAAAATGCTTTCTTAATAGCACATGCACAATTTGACATTAGGGTTTTATTCTGCCAGACAAGCTAATGGGTCATATAAACGCCAGAGACATTACCATTTACAATTACCCCTAACAGCTTGCTTAACACAGCACGTTTTCAAAAGACATACCTTTCCACTTCACGGGAAACCTTATGCATACCAGTCTGCAGAGACACTTCCCACGCAAGCAAAAGTTATCATCTAATTAAACAAAGGTAAAATAGTCCTGATGATCCCGATAAACTCCTTGATTCAGCTGCCTAAACTTAAGTCTCTAGTGTCATTTTAAATGTCTTATTGCACCATGCTTGGCCTCCTGCTGCAAGGTTTCTACAAGCCCTCTGTCACATCTGCCGGTTCCTGCAGGTGCATCAGGTAGTCGGTGCAGCAGTTGTTTCAACCTGTAATGGCTATATTAAGTTATAACTTCATGTGACTTGCTTTACAGCCTGTTTTTTAATGCTGTAGGGAAGATGCATGGCCTAATAAATTGAGGATAGTATTAACATTGGTTTTCAGAGGTCAAAGGTGGAACACTGAGGGTGAGGGCCCTGAGTGAACCAGCAGGCTCTGATTGCTCTGGCCAGCCTGAAAACATCTATAATCCTCCTCTACAAACTCTTTCCCCTCCCTTCAGCCTAGGAATTTAGCTGCGTGTGTTCAAGGTCATTCTTCATATGAAGCAGCTGTGTAACCCTAGAGAAAACTTTGGTGAAAACAGCTAAGCTGTGACAAAACCCTATGGGAAGCCTTATCCAGGGCCTTCACCCATGCTTGCACCCTGCACCCTGTCCAGAAGCTGCATTTGAGCCCTTGCCCTTGGTCTTTGGCTGAGCTACATTTCAGGTATGTCCATACCTGGCCTTGCGCTTTGCAGATCCTGACTTACTGTGTTGAACTCAGACCTGACTCATCAGTATGACTAATGTGGTGACCATTGCTCTGTGCTGTCCAGACCTGCTCTGTTATTCTGGTTTGGGTACTGTGGGACTGTACCCCTTGCCTGCAAGGACACTGCCCTGCCTGCCTGGCTTTCACCTCCAGCTCATGGCTCCCCTTCCCCTGCAAAGCAGCCCACTTTCACTGCCCTCTGATACTAAGGATAAAGGACTTATCCATTAAAGGCTCTGGAAACCATCTAATGTGTGTCACTACCTCCTACTGCAGATTTCAGCAACGTATTTGCAGAACAGACTCATGAAAGTGCTTATATATAGTAAGAAAGCACAATTTTTGGGGGATCCTTCCATGTCTGTGCACTCTCCCTCATTTTTCTATTGCTACATGGCAAGCGTAAACACACCACTAAGATTCAGATTAAATGGTGTTAAAATATCAATCAGTGAGCTTGTAAAGGATTTTTCTGAAACGGAACTTGTGACTTATCGTGACACCATGTGCTTTGCCATTCCTCTGCACGTATTCACAGAAGGGAAGGAAATACCACAAAGTCAAAACCTAATCCTGAAGAAAAAGGTGGGCTGCTGCTAGTGCCTGACAGTGGTCATAAAAAGAGACATGGTGAAGCTTAGAAAGGAGAACGGCAGACCTTGCCCACGGAAAATGTAGGTCCGTTCCAACTCAACTATCCTATCCTATCCTATCCTATCCTATCCTATCCTATCCTATCCTATCCTATTGTAAAATGAATTCTGATTACCTTTGCTTAATAAAAATCTGCATTACTGAAATGACCATTTGACCAAAGGACAACACTTGACAGAACAATTTTAACATATAATACATATATAAAGGCAGTTGGATGCGTGCAGCAGATAGCATTACTTTCCCTGTCTGAAGATGTTAGACAATTCTACCTGCCTTCTGACAACTCTTGAGGCAAAGGAAAGCAGTAATTTCATTTCAGCAATGACAAGAGAAGCAGCCAGGATTGTGCTAGGTCTTTTCCCTGCCAGTTCTGCAGTAAAATGGCAGCTATTTGTGCATTTGCAAATCAAACTGAATGCCCATTACACAAGTTGCAAATGCTCATGCCACATCTTAGCCAGGTGAAAATCCGCCCCCCTGTAAATGCAGATGTAATTCCTGTGTTTTTCATTCCATCTATTACTGTACTCTGGGAGTGACTGAGCTGCTCATTTGAGAGGAAAAATGGAAGGAAGGAGGGGGAAGAAAAGGATTGGATGTTTATTTTATTGGTGGATGATTATCACCCTTCAATGACAGATGATTTCTACTTAGGTCGCTGAGGTGTGTACTCTCAGATAATCCCTATTCTCTGAGCAAGCACAAAAAAAAAAAAATGCAGGGAACAAGGATCTGGGAATAATACAGGAGCTGCAAACTATCAAAACAACTTATTACACTTCTCAGATGAGATACAGTAGATCTCTGAAGGTACACAAGCAGCTGACTCTCATGTGAGAGAGCCAAACAGAAGGACAGTTCTCTGCTCACTCTAACAAGATAAGGTCTTTTATTTCAAACACAGGACTCACTGAAGTGACACTCACCTAGAACAGCCAAATTTTGACTTCATGGGTATGTACTGTAGCTTTTTACTTGCTGGGCTTGCTAAATTAAGTATTCCAAAAGAACACCATGAAATAACCATGCTTGTGTGCTGATAATGTTTCCTGGATGGTTTGGTTTTGGTTTTTTTTTTCACTGTTGATGAACTTCTCTATGACCAAAGCAAGACTTTTATAAACTCCACAAGGTAAACATATGTTAACATACAAAACACCTGGTTATTTGGCGGGCTGTGAAGGAAAACTCTCTGTGCTCACCATGAGTCACTGGACTAGAGAAATGCCATGACTTTATATTCTATAACCTCACAGCCATATGCAGCATCTTTTTAAAGGCACATATGCATTCCACAGTAATCCGCGATCAGCACAAGGAATAACTTCTCTCAGCATGGGGTTTTCTGTTTATGTTTGCCCTGGCTGAATCAACGCTCCAACCCTTCTGCTAGAAGGTGTGTTCTTTGGGCCAGACCCTAGGGTTAAATTACACAGTGTTTAATCCAGGGTGTAGTCATAGTGTATGCGCCTGACACAGTCAAACTAGCTAAGAATGGGACATACAGATCAGTTGAGCAAAGTTTTGGCCAGTTGTCTGGAGGGGATTTTTCCAGAAGATTATTTCCAACATGGCATATGCTAAATGCCTAAAAGCAGTAAATGGTCAGCCGTCCTGTGCTAAAAATACTGGTAGTCAAACTATTCAAAGAGACAGTGAGGAATCTTCAGTGAAATCCTTGGTATATTTAAGGCCAAAGCCACATGCAGCAGGAGACGTTCCCTTTGTAATACCCATGAGCTGACTAACTGGCTCCAGGAGAAGAGAGCAGCATTAACCACTGCCTGTTCTGAAACATCAGTGCACACTGCCACAGAAACGGTGAGACATATAAGTAACAGGGTAATTTCTCAGCAAATAAGTTCAGTACAACACCATCCCTCCAGCTCAGGATCAAAAGGAGGAGACCTTATGATGCACTGGTGTTCATCTGAAGTCAGTACTGCTTATCGTCAGGATTAGAGCTGCTACTGAGCCATGCACTTGGGAAAGAAATGCTGTGAGGAACAAGTGAAAATTCCTCTGAGTTTGGAGAGTTTAACCCAATGATCTTACTGTTATTCTTCCTTCCAGAGTGCACTGTGCTGTCACTTACAAGGCTAATGCTTCACATTCTGATGCTGGCTTTCATCGGAGGATCTTGAAGCCTTTTACAAGCATTAGCGGATCAAGTTTCAGTCCACCCGAAGCAAGGATAGTAAGTGGTATTAATTGCAGTGATATTTGGTTGCTATCTTTTCATGATAGAAATGATGTCACTTTAGATGGCTTAAAGCTCTAAGCGCATTTATGATGCTGTGATTCTACAAATGGGGGAAACAGAAAGATATGTTTGCCCTGAACTACTCCTTAAGTCACTGGCAAGACCGGGAGCAGGATGGAACCTGACACGCTCTGCCAAGCTCTGAACTCCAGCCCAGACCCTCCCTCTCTCTGTAAGTGACCCTTTGCCACAGAGCAAGTACACTTTCTGTGCAATCTGAGAACACTTTTACCATCTAGTAAAAGAAAGGGGAAAAAACCCCAACCCATGAATACTTGGGCACCTGGTTTAGATCTGCTGTTTGGCACAGTTCAGGAGCTGGGACTCAGAGCTAAGGCTGATTTCTGCTTTTGGACTGCACAGTTTTCCTGGTCTATAGTGTTCTCTGTGAAAAGAGTTGAAACCACTATTTGACTGGAGACTTAGTGGTTGGAGCACAGATGGCAATTTCAGCCTTACAAAGCAACTCGTAAGCATGCTCCAAAAATACATACAACATCATATTTTTTTATGAGCAAATGGATTTCATGAGAGCTTGGATCTCACTGGAATATCATTCTTATTCCTGTTTCAAGGCCTTCTCCACATTTTGTCTTTAAAAATCTACTTTCTCTGCAGCTACTTATTTCTGTTATGTTACCATGTTGTAAAGCACAACAGCTTTCATTACTTATCCTTTAAATTCTTTAAAACTCCTGTTCTCTAGCCTGAGAAGTCAGTAGAATTGCTGATTTCATCTTCTGGGGAATTTGGTTATTGTTGAGTTGTGTTTTGGTTTTCTTTCCTTCTTTCTGTCTTTGAGTAACGAGAACATGATTTAACAAGATTAAAATCAATGAATTCCTGTTTGAAGTCCAGTACTTATTAGAGTAGGTGTCATCCATCTTTCAGCTGGAAATTTTGTGAATATGTGAACCTCTATGAATACCCCTAAGTTGCTAACATCTGCACAGAATGATTCTGTAAAAGCTTTATATTTCTTTCCTTATTTCTTTTTCCTCTAAGTTTTCTCCTTGCTGCTGAAATCTGGTTCTCAGCTGAGAGGAGGGGGAAGCAAGTGAGAATGAATGTCAGTCTGACAAGAATTGTATCACTCTGTGCTAACAGAAACCTCCCTGGTCTGCACTGGTGTCTCTACAGTCTTGAGCAATATATCAGATACTATACATCCGGAAAGAACTGCATCCTCCTGGAGCCATGAAGCCCTATGTAACCTTTCTGACAGCATGAAAGATTATGTCCTCAGTTTTCAGTGCTCCTCAGCCCTCTTCTCTCTCCTCCCCAATGCATTCCAAATCCCACTTTCAAGAAGCCAGCCCAAGGCAGTTGTGCCTATGCTGTCAGGCCTACTCTGACTTTCCTCCAGCCGCATTCCTCGTACACAGAGATGCTCACAGATCCTGTTTCAGATCAGTGCCGGGGAAGAAGCTCAAAGCCCAGCCTGTGGTTCAGCGCAAGCCCAGACTCCTCTTACTGACTTCTGGGAGCTGTAGGCACAGGCAGGGCAGAAACTTGGGTCTTGTCCCAAATGCAACTTTTGAAATCATTCAAACACAGGTCATTCGGGACGTGCAACTCTGTTGGGACTTCAGCCAATAATGTAAGTAGCAAACAAAACGTAGAGGAGCTGAACTCTATCCTTAGGTCTACATTGACAGTTCATATTCTGGTTGTCACACCCTGTGACACCAACCTAGATGACACCAACATCACTCCTAGATGACCTCTGATGTCTGTGCTTTCATCTGAGTGGCCTTTCATGGCTGCGAGGAGCTGTGTGCAAAGCCAATCCTTTTCTTCCTTTTTCTCTAAAAGTTACAAGCTGCACAAGAAGAGCTGGCTCACTGGTGTGCTGAGATCACTGATTATCATATCATTTCATACTTTCTTGATATGAATTCATCTGGCAATATGCCTTGTCTCACCAGCTTTCTGAATAAAATATGATTTGCACAGCACCTCTCCTGTGCGTTTCCTGATTCCAGTTTTAAATCCTAAGATTTACTTCAGTAATAATTACATAAATTAGTTTTCTAAGTACTTGCTAGGTTTCTGTACTGTCTCTTGACTAATTATTCAGAATTTGACAAAGCTGGACTGTCAATAGAGACACATATTTGTATCTGTGTGTGCGTCCACTACATCTTGTAAAGAAGAAATTACTGGAGCTTCTTCACAGACTATCTGAGGTGG
>RSEF01000002.1:153996952-154021968 GCA_003993805.1 Himantopus leucocephalus | reverse complement strand
TTCAAGGTCCCTTCCAACCTAAATCATTCTATGATTCTATGATCAGATCACTTCAGGTCTATTGATTTTAATGGAGCTTTACTGATTTACAGGAGTGGAACTGAACCTTCATGTTTTGTAGTAAAACTAACACAGTGACATACAACACACACCTCTAATTATATATTGACACTCCACAAAAGGAATATCATTATGGAGGAATGAATCACTCTGTAGAAAATGCAAAAAACCCAAATCTGCAGATACAGCCAGAGATGTTTGGGTCACAGAGAGGTTTATTTTATATAGTGACTTTATACATTGCTGTAGAGAGTTTTGTTTTGTACCCAAAATCAATATTAGTTATGGATAGATGTGACTAGCAGATAATTACAACTGTATACTTGAAAACTATACAACCTTTCATGCCTACGCGCAAATATATTGATAATCTATTGGGTTTAGATGATTTTTATAAAGGATGACTTTGCCTATGTTAACACCTTGTTTCTGGGATGTGATGGATGCATACTCCACATCCATAATCAGGTCTATTAATTTAAAAAAAAAAAACTTATAAACAGTCAATGCAAAAAGAATTCTGTGATTATCTAGTGCAAAATCTCAAATGCAACTGTATTTTTCCTGGTAAAACTACACCAACAACTCCATGGAACTACCATTTTAAAAAAGAATACCTATGATCATGTGCATAAAAGAATTTAGACGTGTAATTGCTTCCTTAGACTTATTTTGCACCATGGAAGTGACTGCATAGAAGACTGTAGGAAAATGTGGGTCTTGATCTCTTTCTGGTTGCTAACCCCTGTAAGAATCTATTGCAGCTGTCTGACTGAGAAATCACCATTTAATTCTACCAGAAGAATATTTTCCCTCCCTTTTGGTCAAAGGTGTCAAAGTATCATGATGAAAAACATATGAACTCTTAATCTTTCATTTATGCTCTCAGTGTTGCTGCCCTGCCTGGATAATACATTGTATTTTTTTCTGACTTTTTTATACCATTTTCAGATGATAAGCTATTATTTTCCTTCCAGCATTTCTGATGAACTGAAATTCATGTGGCTGGACCTGTATGATTTTATTTATTTCTCTTTGGGACAGAGTAGAGATAAAAGAGATCTATGGGTGACCACATAAAATATCCTTTTACTGCCAAGAGTGACCAGTTCCTCTGAATTACCATCTCTGCTGAAATGAGGAATGACTGCAAACCTTTTAGGTAAACAAGAAAAAGTATTAAAAGCAAAACACCTATTCAGAGAATCAAAGACACTGATCCAAGCCTTTATTTCTTTCTTATAGGCTATTTGTTATATATGATATTTCTGTAACTATACAGTGATATTCCTTGAATGGACTTGGATGCAAATATCAAAGGTTCAAGCTACGTATAAGAGAATATATATTCAATCTCTTTGAAACAACAGTGAAATGTCATATTTAATAGGAATGTAGTTGTAAGTAACAGAAGAGTAAAGCCTTGAAGGTATTTAACCAGACATACATGAGCATGAAGATTAAAGTTCACAGTGAAGTTGCAAAGAAACATGCACCTTCTCTGCTGCTTAGCAAAAGCAAGCACATCTCCTAAACTAATTGCACAGATATTCCTCCAGCTATAGCCACAGAAATCTGATGCTTCAAGCTGGGATTGGGAACACTAGTTAACAAAAGTACTATAGTTATATTTCTCTACACATTCCTCAGTTTTTTTCACGCAGGCTGTTGTCACCTAGAATTTTTTCATCATCTGGAGGAAAAAATAATTAAATAAAATCTCCAGTCTTTAGTAACAGAATTGCTTTAATGTTACTCTTCTGCTGCAGAGCGCCCAAGCTAACGGCTTTCCCCTGTTGGCTTATCTCACATATTCATGAAAACCTGAGATAGGAAAGATATGGTAGGAAATATACTTAATTCCCCTGACAATGAAGAATTGCTCTCCAAACTATATTTTCTGCTCTGGCCTGGAAAAAAAAAATTGTACAATGAATGCTTTGGGGTTTCCGCCATTTCTTTTAGGAATTCACAGTAGCTCTCTTTTAAAAATGTTCTCTTTTGTTTTCCTTTTGTTCTGTTTTTCTAACTCAGTCTAAGTTTTTTCCTCTTCCCTCCCCGCCCCCCCCCCCTTTTTTTGAAAAAAAAAAACCAAAAACAAAAACCCAACCTTTTGATTACTCTGACTTCCACTGTAGCATCTAAACATTGGCAAATTGGATCAATGCTTTGACTGTAGGGGCAATTTCTCTGAAAATGGCAATTCAAAATAAAGTCTCCATCTGTTTTTCTTCACTCCCCCCCGCTCCCCTTCATTTATCATGAGTTGTAAGAAAGCACATATCTTAGAGGTGCTCTTTCTCTTTCTGTGTCTGGATGACACGGATAATACCATGCATTGTTGTAGTGCATTTGGTATTTGAAGTAATCATCATAGAATCATAGAATGGTTTAGGTTGGAAGGGACCTTGAAGATCATCTAGATCCAACCCCCCTGACACAGGCAGGGACACCTCCCACTAGAATCTTGCCCTTATTTTCTTATCTTCCTGGGTAGGTATTTGACGTGGTATTAAATGTTGACCAAGAGTAAGACCTCCAAGGATATAACTGAGCTGGCAGCTGTGTCCACGTGTATGCCTTCCAGTACACATGAATTTGGGAAAGTGATGCTCTGGCTGCTGGGTCAGGAAGCAATTATCACAAAAGAATGGGAGAACAGGGGTTATCGGTTCTCTGTTCACAGTGACCGTACCTCATGGTCTGTTTTTAGTTACTAAAGTACATGAGAGATTCCTAAGTGAAACTTCTTGCCAAATACTGTAAGATGGATCTTCACTCCAAAACAAGGGTGGCAAAAGTAATTTCATATCTTTTAACACACAGTAAAAGAGGCTTAAGCGAAGTCAAAGCACATCCTGTTCACCACAAGCAGTTACTAAGGTTCAGCTGGTAAATGTTCAACATATGACAACTTTGTTGTATGTCAAAGCCCCCGCAAACTCCCAAATGCAGGGAGAGGGAAAAAATTCACTTTTGCAATGGCCTGCTCTGGGGATGGAGAACTACATTCTTCCCTTGCTGATGCTGCGTCACTGTGCTTTTCCCTCTTGCTAACCTGAACTCTTCAACTTCATGCTACCTCCTCTGCGTAGCTCTGGCTCTGGCCGGCTGCTCACATCAACATCAGCTTGTCAACACGTCTGTCTCTTTTGGAATTAGATAGATACGTATTCTTGAGGTAGATAAGTAACAAGAGATCTTCTGTTTCTTACCCAGTGTCATGAGTCTTAGCTGTACCACTGTACCTATCATCTAGTAAGAATACATATGAACTGCTTTGGAATTAGCTGCCTTGTGACCCAAGCAGACTGGACCAAACAGCACAGAAAATCATGTGAGACTTGGGAATGGACAGGCTAAATGCTTGCTTCTGCCTTAGCAAGCCAGTTTCTTGTTAACTTGGATGTGTCTACACTGCACAGAAATCACAGCAGCAGCTGCCACATTCACATATCCTACAGCGTGGTAGAGAATGAGCATATCTAATAGCTCTACATGTTGATTCTCTTCTACTAAAAAGCAAATGCAGTTTTCACATTCTTAGATGCTGCTCTTTGGCATGACGCTGACTGCACGTAGATAACAGACTGTAGCTCAAAAGCTTTAAAAGGCAACCCAGTGCGAGGTTCTTCAAAGTTAGGGGGAGGAAGGGGGGACATCCTGTTGTTTTAACCTACAGAAGGTGACAGTAAAGCCCTCTGAGGATATCTTAATGTGAATTCAGCAGGGAGAAGACTATTTCCTAAAAGAAAGAACATTTTCTTGGCATTCTTGGAACTAAACAAAATACGGGGGAGAAACTGTGACTGCCAAGAGTGATCAAATCACGCTGCTTTCAGAGACAAGTGAACTGCTTCCGACAAACCTTCAGGAAGAGCATACTGGAACTCAGAAGCACCCCAAGCCTGATGGCTAAATTTCATACCATGTCTCTGCCAAGCAGACCTTCACAATCAAATGAATAATAGAGGAGGCTAAGAATTTAGAGATGTGATGTATCAAAACAGTGTGAATTGTAGAGATGCTTAAATACAAATACTCTGAATATGAGCTGCTTTGCTGACTGCTTGAGTGCTGCTGGAAACCAGGGCCCACATAGTCACCACAGAGAGTCTAATCCGTACCCATCCATAATATTACGGTGAGATAGGCAGAGAACGGTTGCACAATCCTGGTTAAATGTCTGTCATGTGTGGGTCAGACATAGTTGTCATAGCAGAGATGCCAACAAAAAAGTCAAACATCTGCAGATTCAGGTTTTCAAAATCATAAGTATGCTGCAAAGCTTATTTGCCCATCACATTAGGCCATAAAATCTTCATGCCACTGAAAATGAGCAACGGTTTGGAAATCCAATGGGACAAGAAATAAATGCTCTTTTTTAGAAGATTCCCCAGCCTCACTGTGGCTTCTTTTTAAGTTTCAGAACTTACTGGAACTCATTTTTCTCCTGATGGAGAATCAAAATTAACATTATTTACTTTTGTGGTATTTCTGGTTGTACACAGCAGAAACCTTACAATGATTGTTGAATTATTTGTTCAGGTAGGGTTCTCCACACCTAGCTTCACTGGACCAAGATGACTTAAACTAGTCCTCTACGCTCTTTCTACTCTGATTAAGCTCATCAAAGTCATTCAGAGGGATGTTTATATTCAGTAAGATGAACTACCATTTGGATCTGTCTACTGAAAAAACCTAGGGAAGCTGCATGAACCAGCTATTTAACTTTAAAATGGAGGAATTTAGGTGAACTGTAGACCTTCTGAAGGATGTGAGTGCAGCACGGTGCAGAGCTGGTCCTGAATGAGCAATATCTTGCAAGTAATATTAGCTCAGACACATCACCAAGCTGGTAAATCAGTACTGGTTTTGTGACCTGAGCCAATGCATTTGTATGTCAACACACTAGATATGCCATTTTTTTGATAGAAAGCTTAAGGATCTTTAACTCATCACTTTACTATGTAGTGTAGACATGTGCTAAGAGATCAGATCTGTTACATATAAAAATTTAACATAACGTAAAATATTTAGATAGACTTGAATAGATCCCCAGCACTGCAGCCTCAGCTCTCATCAAACTCAATAGAAGTTGTTTGAGAGAATATAGGACAGTATTTATGACAAAAATGAGGAAGGGATAAAACCTGAATCTCTCTGTATGGAAGTGCCATACCTGACAGCAGATAAGAATGACAGCATCACCCCCTTCCTCCCATTACCCCACGCAAATGATGGTTCTGCATCAGGGACTTGTTTGAAACTGCGTGGTAAAAGCAGCAAAGCTTCCTCTGCACATTCTTCATCTATGGGATGGATGAGATATTTCATTTCATACATCATTTACTGTTTGCTGCAGTTATTTCACAAAGACCTATTTTGACTTTGCTGGAAATGTGAGAAAGAGTTTCCAAGTTTGGAAATTTCTGCAAACAACAAGCTGAACTGCAACTCCAACTGACGTGAGTCATCAGAGGCCCATTGACTTCAATAGTTTTATATATTTATGTTATTTTTCTACTGGGTCAGTGAAGTCAGTGAAGCTATGTTAACATGGTAGAAGTGAGATGGGGAATAAGACTATTTTTTATACCTGGAACTGAATTTTATAGAAAGATATTTTATTTTCTGTATTTAAACCAGTATAATCTTATCAGTGAACATTTTCACACCTTTCTACTGCTTTTGTATGTCTATCTGAAATCTTGTCTCATCAACTCAGTCACATTGGCCCTCAAAAACTTGGTNCTCAGTCACATTGTCCCTCAAAAACTTGGTCTAAATTGCCTGCTCTCTAGAGCAAGAGACAAGACTGTTATATACAGCAGGTTAAACTTGGTCCAGTTACTGATTGGCAACTTTCAGAAGTCGTTTTGGATCAGAATATCATTAATAAACAGTCCTTTTTCATACCCATTCCCAAAATGGACTTCCTTATGTTTGATAAAAAAATCAATATTCAACATGCTCTTCCTTTTCCTCTGATAGCCTTTTTATTCAAATCATAGGAAAAAAAAAGCCTACAGCTCACACAGTCTATGCGGGATTAACTCCTTTCATTTCCTTGGGAAAGGCTAAGGGAAGAATGTCATGCCTGATAGTCAGGTATATCCACTCATATACCATACAAATAATTTCCTGGGAAAGTGTTTTCACCTCTTCTTTCTCCAGTAGACAGCCATATATAAATATTATAGGAGGTATTTGAATTACAAATGGGTGAAAACTGAAATAAATTGGGATGTTTTTGAATATTGACATGGAAAATTAATTGCCAGCGATGTTCTGAAAGAGCTGTATGATGTGACTTCATATGTTAGGAATACACTGGTCTTGATACCTGATGTGGCATCTCCCCTTTTTTATTCCTAAATATAAAACTTCTAAATTTACTTTAACATCAGAAAGTAATGACAATTTTAAAAAGAGCCTGAGAGTATCCCTTTCACCCTCATCCTCCAGGCTAAAGTTGTTTGAGAGAAAAAAAAAAACAAATAAAAGCTGTGGGTTTTTTTGAGCAGAACAAAATCCTAAACCAGTTTAATTCTCATGATGAACCTTGTTACGTTCTTCCTACACTCATTACTTTGAAGAGGAAGCTGCAAAAATAAAAGGCTGGACAGTCAAGCTCCAAATCTTTTCAAGCATGATTGTGAATGTATTTACAAGCAAGCAATGCTGCATGAACCAGAAAACAGTAAGCATGTTGCAAATCCTCCATCTGCCTGGGCTTGAAATAAGGACATTGCAGAGCTCATCTGCAGACGGATGTTGCTACTTAATGTGATTTCCAACAAACCATTCATTAAATTCATAGCTGCACCTGATACCCATTAATGTGTTCCTGCTTACAAGTTCTCTCAAAATAGGCTGTTCCACAACTTTTGGAAGCTTTACACACCAGATTATAGCAAACTGTAAGAAATGGAGGGTGGATGGTGTAGGGGGGGCATTTACAGTGAATTTCTGAAACCGTAGTGAATAGTTGATGATATATTTAAAAAACAAATAGAATGGATGTCCAATCTCCTAAGTAGCTTTGAACTTCCCCTTTCAAACAAACTTTGGTGTTGATCCAGGAACACACAGGTAAGAAGGAAAGTGGAAAAAAAATGCTCTCTGTAAATAAGTAGCACTCTGATTTCAGGAAGCTGAGAAAGGCTACAGTCTGACCTGTCATATGTTAGGAATTAGATTTGTGATCTGAAAACGCGTGCTTCCAGGGGTCTGTACAAATCTTGGTACTTTCAGCCTAATGACTTCAGCAGATCTTTCCTCATTTCAGATGGTTTGGATTGCCTTAACACTATTATCAGATTAGATGTTGAATAAAATTAAAACTGGAAACTTAACTTTTTTACTTATACCAGATATCTTGTTAAATCCATAGTAAGACAACTACTAAAATGCTAATATGTACACTGATAAAGTGAAAGCTTATTAAAAAAAAAGAAATCTCATTTCATCTTGCCTTTCCTTTGTGAGTCTTTGGACACAACTAAACAAAGCATTGAGGTTTATTATACATTTAAAGTTTTGAAGTGTTGGAATCAAAGTAAATAATAATAATAAAAAATTGTCTGAGAGTAAAGGGTCAAACCATATAATTTCTGTCTTCCCCATTGTGTTTAAAGATTATATCTCACTCTTCATTTTTATATAGCCTTTCTGCACATTGACAAAAGCTTGAGTATAGGCAATCATAAATGAGAAATCCCTGCTTTTGAGATGCATCATCTCAAAGGTATAAAGATCAGCCATTTTCAGGTCATTGAGCTGATATAATGTTTCAACATATATTGCTTATGAATGAGCACTGTGCAAAAACTCACATCATACTTTGTATAACGTGAAGTGATGAAGTGTGAAGTGATACTTTCTTAGACTTCTTTCTTTGACATTTCCACCTGTGTATTGTCTTCCTGTTCCCTCTCGCTGCTCAAATTTCTCTGTTCTTTACCAACTGTTGTCACGTGTTTGTCTCTTGAATAAATAAGCGAATTCTGTGCATAAGAACTTCTGATTTTTTCACCTTCTCTGTAAGGATCATCTTGCTCATTTCCTTAAAGAGCCCACTGACAGATGGACCAAAAATATTGCAGGTATTGGCTGCCCCAAATGGTGAGTGGCAGCAGTCCTCAGTGTGCAATGGTTATGACCTTGATCCCATATCTACTGACCACTGAGGTGGTAAACCCTGTAACTGTCTCTTTTTCTACGAAATTACTGAAGCTGTACTTGTGGCTGAGCTCCACATAGCTTGAAATTACCTAGTGAAGACACATGCCTGTGCCACATTTGAGCACAGATCTTCCCATAATACTAACCTGACACTTCTTGCTTTTAATTTCTGTTCCTCTCCTTCAAATTCCAGTCTATACTGCCCCTGGTCAGAGGAAAGTTCAGAAGAGTATAGGATAGCCATTCCTAGATGCAAACTGGAATCACAGTACAGCTATCAGTAGAGTGTAGGGGCTGTTGTCTGATGTCCCTCAAAGGGAATATCACAAAACCTAAGTAACTTTGCAACTGAAGTACTGCTGAAAATTGTTCTCCCTGTGCTTCTATGGTACTGACACCAAAACATATGCAACCTAGTATCTCTTTAGTCCTAATGTAGCTTCAAAATTAGCAGCTGAATATCAAAATTATGATTCCCTTCTGAGAAATATGCACTAACAATTGTGATTTATTAGTTGTGATCAGTTTTGCGTGCATAATTAAATCACTGTAGACCTCCCCGGTGCAGGAAGAAAGGATCTACAAAGTATCTTACTCCTAATCCAAGGAGACCTAGTTGAACATCTGACTTGAGCGATATCAATGTGTGAGAACACAGTTTGATCCCTGCTGACATTGCTGAATAGATGACAGCAATGAAAATTGCTGATTCTTCTGTCTCAAGGCTCTACCAGAAGTCCCTATTTTGTCAAGGTCAGTAAAAGTGCAGAGACACACATTTTTTAGTGAAGAGTTTACAGTTTGTTGTATTATGATTATTCTTATAATGTCTTATCATTATGGTAATGATGTCTTATTATTCTTCTGACATCTATCCTTTGCAACAGAATAATGGAATGGGGAAGATATTGTACTTTCCCAAGGAGACCACGATCCCTGAGACTAGATAGTAAAGACCTGTCCGCAAAGCGTTAAAACAACAGATTTAAGCTCAAGGATTGCATTCAGCGCACCCAAAAAGCATTTACCTGAGATGCCTAATTTACAAGCCTGTCTGCTCTAGGCTCCTTATTAAAGTTATCACCCTCAGCAGCTGCTTGGCTTTCTCCATAGACTAGAGGAGAGCTCCGGGTATCTATTCTCAGGTTAGATGACACAGTTAAATGCCTGAGAAATACCCAAAGGTGCTAGTGACACCACTTATCTCAGATCCTTACATAATCCCCTTTAGGCGTCAGGGCTTCCTTGGCTGTTGCTGATTCATATCTCACTAGGAGTGTGTCCTCGTGGGTGGCTGTGGGGACATTTTGTTCTTTGTGCCTTCCTTCCTTCCTCCTCCCCCTCCCCATCACACTTGAATTCTCTGGCAATTCAGCTGCGATATCTCTTCATAGTGGCATCTTCCCAGGGACAGAACATGCTGTACATTTTTGCAATGTATTTAATAGAAATCAACGTTCACCCATATCATTACAGCAGTTCTGGGAGCAGGCTTTAAACGAAATGCTGAATCCCAAATATACCAACCTGCTTCACCCTGTGGCTTTTGCATTATAAATTCCTCCAGCAGCTGTGAGAAAAAAGAGATAAGATCAGATTCTGTCACTTGTGCCAGATTTCTCTTGCCCTTCAAACTGAAAAATCCAGTCACAAATAGGTGTGGATTCATATGTGAATATGAATATCTGTATAAATGCAGCTAGTGCAACCCCCCCTTTCTCCATCAAAATGCTAAAACCACAAACAAGTTGAGGGATCACACTTCTAGGAATATTTTCTTTCTAGAAGACATTGCTTATGTGGTAGATGATGCTCATAAACCTTTATTATCTTGTGTTATCCTGTGGCACTTGTAAATATGATTTCCCTCTTGCGAGTGTGGAAGTATGAGGCACAGAAAACTGAAAAGGTGCTCCAGGTCCTTGCAAAAATCATTAGTCAGACTGAAACCACACTTACACAAACATCATCACTGTTGCTGCTATGATTATATCCTCTTAAAGTAATGCTCAGAGACCTCCAGGTGAAAGCAAGTCTTTATTATGTTAAATGCTGGACACACCTATAACACTAATACCTCCATAAAAGAGTTTATGATCTAATTGACAGGAGGTTGTCAGAAAAATGAGTGGAAAGTTGTGCTATGATCCAGAAGGGAGATAAATGTCAAAAACACAATGCAAAATAAAATAAATGTGCTCTAAATACAACAGAGACAAAACGAGTGTGTCAGGGTGTGCACTAAAGATTGCTGAGACTGGATTGGTCCAGCTCCTCTGTTTCTAGGGGCTATTGTCTTTAGTTGCCTAATACCCTGCTGCTAGGTCACCCTTTGGGTGGAGCTAAGCATCTAGGCACCTACCTAAGGCCATCTGGAAATTCAAATGCCCAAATCACCTAAGGGCTCGCGTTGCTAGGCTTGTTCAGATCACAGCTCCCACATTCCTGCCACGATCAGCACAGGGTACAGCAATCCATGCAGCTTTGATCAAGATCCACCAGTCAGGGAGCAAACACTCAGCTGCTCCTTTAAGGACATGGAGCCAGGAGTCAAAGCTGACCCTGGCACATGCAATGCCCTCACCCATGGAGGGTACTGGTAACAGGGTCCATCAGCAGTGGCAGACACAGCAAGTGGTGGACCAGATCTGGGATACATCCAGGGAGCCCAGTGTCAGGAGACAAAGGAGGTGGAGCCAGAAACAGGAATGGAGACAAGGCTAAAACATAGGTCCAAAGGTACATCCAAGATACAGGGACAAAGGCAGGGCTGGAAATGAGTTACAGGGCACACACAAGGGGCCTACCCAGGAGTCAAGCTGCCTAATGCATAGGTCCAACATCCATGCAGAAGGCACGACCAGACGGAAGGCTGCAACCTACAATATAGGAAAATCCAAGCAAAGATTGGGTGACCAGGCCTAAGCTTAAACAGTATTCCTGGTCCCATGGGCAAATGGTGCAGGTGATGGGCCCAAGCAAGGCTGATCAAGGCCATTGAGCCCTACTACTGTACTTAGTTTGCATTTCTGCATTGTTTCTTTGAGGTTAGGAACCCAGACAACCAAAGATCCTTTTAATAACCAAGGCTTCTTTTATATTCAGTGAAGATAAGTGATTGTTTCTTAATTAAGCTGAATCATCAGCTTCTGGAGGTACTAATTTTCTCCAGAAAGTTAATCCTAAATTCCTAAAACCCATAACCTGAGATTTGTGCCATCTTTTGCATAACAGACCAGTAGTTACAGTATTCTTCAGGATCTGGAAGACCTGGGGTCTTAACTGGAAGGGATATAAGATCTCTGTGTCAAAAGACTACTCTAACCAATAGTTTATGTGCTACTGGGAGATGTAGGAGCTGTCTTAAGACATCTGCATAAATTAAGCTACCAACATCAGAGCTAAGATGCTGATAAGAGATGAAGCTCAGAGGAGCTTGTTTAACAATATGATTAAAACATTGTATTTAGAGGGTATATCTGTTCTCCTTTCTGATTGATGGACCATGGCAGAAGAGCAGAGGAAGAAGGTTTGCATTTGTCTTGTTCTGGCTGCTGCCTTTGAAGTTAAGTAGAAAGTTTTCACATGGAGGAATGTTGTACAGTGTGTAATCATGGCTGCAACTCAGAGGTAAAAGAAAGGTATTTTCATAGAAGACCATGTAGATTTTATTGCAGTTCAGCAGGTTGTTGGAAGTCTTAGCATGAGACTAGGACTTAAAAAAGAACTGATTCCCCAAAGACATGTGGCAGGAACGAGGTTTTTTTGTGTGTGTGATACTTTCACTTTTTCATGTCTAACAAGGGAAAGTTGAATGTCTTTATTTTTTATGTATCTTGTTTTCCTTTGTTTTCACCTAAAACAGAAATTCAGAGGCTAAAAGCTTGGTTTGTGCTCTTGGTATGCTCTTCTTAGGAAGACAAACAAGGCCTCACTATGCAGTGTTTTGGCTATAGTGGGGTTTTGTCCCAAAGGCACAGACTAAACCTCTTTTCCCCTGTTCCTTGGCTTCTTCATGTCCTCATGTGAAACAGAGCTACAGGTCAGGGCATGGATATTCTACTCAAACACTCCTGTAGCCTCCTTCCTCCTCTTCCCCTGTCTGGGCTTTGGCTGTTGTATAACAGGTCTTGGGTATCTAAACACCTTTACGGATCTCAGTGCAGATATCTTAAATTCAGGGTCTGACACCTCTTTTGCATAAAAGCATATTCTTTTCTGTGAATCTAAGGCAAATTTTCCTTCATTTTCTATGATTACTATAGGCAACCAAAGAAACCATGTTTCAAAACCTAATGCTCCCTGTCACTTATTTCAGAAACACGGTATTTCAGCCACCTATTAGTCTGACGAAAAATGTAGGCATTAGCAGCTTGGTTTTTTTTCTAAATCAGTTATTTATTATACAGCTGCACTGTAGCATGTGTATCAGAAATTACTGCCAAGTCTGAAATTGCTTCAGCTTATACAGCAGGAGCCTACTCTTCTTTACACCAGCTTACTCCAGTGTGACTATGTTCATTAGAGTGGAGTTGCTCCTGACTTCCAACTGGACAAATGAGCAGAGAATCAGGCTGGGATGTTTATTGCTACGTTTTACTACAATTGCCTTTCAATCCACCCACTAAGTCTACGTTCAGTACTATTCTCTTTGATTGATTAAGATTAAATCATAGATGCAAATTAAACATTAGCCATCAGAGCCATTTGAGATACGTGTTAGGGTGTTCATGAAACTATTTTCTGCACGGAAGACAATGTGTTAGAAATAGTGTCTTGTATCTACTACTCTAATGTGTTAGTTCCCTTCTATTGTATTTTTTTCCTGGATCTAACTACACAGTTTTTGCGACTGTTTGTCGGATGACAAATGATAATGGGTGGGAGTAAANGACAAATAATAATGGGTGGGAGTAAAGAGTGGGAAAAGGAAACAATTTCAATTAAAAATCCTTCCTCCTCCTCTCTCCATTGGAGGTTTGTAGACTTCCTTCCCCATAGGTGCTGCCTTTACCTGTCCCTCAGACACACACAATACCTGGGCATGCATGGCCTGGGCCCGTGCAAGTAAAACAGGTTGGCCTTTCGCAAACTGCCTGTTGGGAATGGAAACTGGCACAATTTCATTTCCTAGTATAGACATTGGTTAAAATTGCTGGCAGCACTAAAAGCCATAATTCTCTTCTATATCTTCACTCTCAGGGGTGTGAGATGAAGTTTTTGCCTCTAGCAGCAAAGCTTCCCATGAAACTACGTCAGTAAGAGAAGGGAATCTAGGCAGTGGGATTTAGAGATAGCTCTGAAATTTGCACCCCACAAGTGATCCTTATTTCTGCCTTTTACAAAAGCCCTGACCCTTTCATACCATGCCAAATATTGTACCTTGAGGATGATGCAGCTGTAATCCACACATCTTTGGAAACAGCTGATATCCAAAGCCTACATCAGGTAATTCTGTGTGGAAANTTTTTTTTTTTTTTTTTTTTTTTTACAAAAAGGGGAAAAATCATTCTCGGGTTTAGTTTTAAATTTTTGGTTAATAACCACACTTTCTTAATACAGAGCAAGAAATGGCAGCGGCATCATTTGTTTGTTAGTTTGTTTGTTTGGTTTTAATCTGACCATTTTTAAATACAAATATCTATTTTTTCTGTTATTTCCAAATCAAAAATTTTGGGAGGTACATCTGGCCAGATTTGGAATAATTTTCTATGTGGATTTCCTGTGTTTTTCCAATAAAGTTCAAGTTCTAAAACATGATATTTTAAGTTAACATTGGAGAAAAGGATCTGTTAGAAAAGTTATAATCTTCAATTACCACTTAGGAATAAGGTTTCAAGTGTTAATCTCAAATACATGGAGTGGAATATGAAAGAAAGATTTGTGAATGGTAGGACCAAAGAGGTGAAAGGAAATATAAAGTACGGCAAATAGAAAGTATTTTACCTCTCTATATGGCATCAGTGACATCAGTTGTGAGAACTTCAGCCTGTGAAATTACAGCAGGATTTTGTCTCTTTCATTTGGGTTTGGTTTTTGAGGGCTTTTTGGTTTTGTTTTGTTTTGTTTTGGTTTGGTTTTTTTGTGAAAATACACTCTGTAAATTCCAAAAGTCTCTTCCAAACCCTTCTGCAAATGTTTTAAAATCGGTTAGAAAAAGACAGTCTAGGTCACCCCAAAGGTAGTCTAGAAACACAAAGAAAATTGACTGCTCATGGCCTGGACAATTGTACTCTTTGCTGGGTAAAAAACTGGCTGGATGGCCGTGCCCAGAGAAAAGGAGGTTGTAGAGAGGTGGAGGTCGGTCTCTTCTCCTGAGTAGCAAGTGATAGGACGAGAGGAAATGGGTTCAAGTTAAGCCAGGCGGGGTTTAGGTTGGATATTAGGAAAAATTTTTTCACTGAAAGGGTTATTCAACATTGGAATAGGCTGCCCAGGGAGGTGGTGGATTCGTCATCCCTTGAGATGTTTATAAAAATGGGTAGACGTGGTACTTGGAGATATGGTTTAGAAGTGTTTTTTGTCAGATTAGGTTAATGGTTGGACTTGATGATCTTAAAGATCCCTTCCAACCTCAACAATTGTATGATTCTATGATTCTGAAACAATGGACAAAAGTAAATCCTAAAGGAAAAGTCTACACTGAAAACAAAAGAAAATTAAATTGTCTATATGAATTTTCCAGGTTGTCAGAGGACAACCTTATGGAAGAAATATCCTCACATTCTTCCAGAAACTGTTATGCTGTGACATTGCCATGCACTGTACCTCTGAGCAGCACCACTGGACAAGTGTTTCAAACAATGGGAGAAGAAAATTCGTGGAACTGAGAAGGTACCACTTGTCTTTTGATGGACACCTTGGAGATTTCACGCTATATACCAAGACTAAGGCCAACTATACTACAACACAGTCAAAATAGGGGAGAAAGGATATGGCTGTTTTAAAGCTTGTTCTTGAAATCGTACACGATGCTCAGTCTTCTGAATTTGGGAGAAAAATAAAACTTATCAAAGACTGAGAAGGAAGCCAGTTTACAAGCTGATAGCTTTCCTTCAGAACATTTACCTTCAAAGCATAAAAATATAGCTGCTCACAAGGACTGAAGTATATAAAACATGTCTTTTCAGCTTTGTTTCACATTGGTTGCAAATGGGTAGCTGATAACCCTCGTTACTGCTGCTAATCTGACTGCTACATTGTAGATTTTTCGTTTTACCTACCGCCTGGTCTGGCCTGTTTAATGCATGTAGTGAAATCCCACCTCATCACATTTGCACCAAGGACTGCACATGGTCTTTTGCAAAGAGGTGCAAGCTCGTTGCAGTTGCAGTTTGAGAGGTGTGCTACGTTAAATTGGGACAATGGCTTTCAATAGAGATGCACTGCTTCCAACTGCTTTGAAGTGCACCACAAACTCCTATCTACTTGCAAAAATCTATGTAGCAATGATCTAAGCGCAGCATGACCAAACCTTGTCTTGTTACTGCCTTTCAGATTTAGCTGGAAAGCTTGAAAAGAAGGACAACCTGCCATTCCTTTCAGCAATCTTTTTCTTGGGCTAATCATCTTTACTATGATTTTCTGACTGATTTCTCATTTGCATATGTTTGGATTTCACTTCCAACAACTGCTTGTTGTTATGCCTTTCTTTGCTACATGCAGAACTAAAGTGCCTTCTATTTCCTCCCTCTGGAGGTATTTATGAACCATAATCAAGTTGTTTCTCAGTTTTGGGGTTTGGGGTTTTTTTTTGATAAATGAAACAGATTGCACTCATTAGATTTGTTTGTTTTATCCAACTGTTGTTTTTTATCATAAATTAGACTTGTAAACTTTCTAGAGTACTGACCATCTTTTGGAAACNTTATGAACCATAATCAAGTTGTTTCTCAGTTTTGGGGTTTGGGGGTTTTTTTGATAAATGAAACAGATTGCACTCGTTAGATTTGTTTGTTTTATCCAACTGTTGTTTTTCATCATAAATTAGACTTGTAAACTTTCTAGGGTACTGACCATCTTTTGGAAATATTTGTGCATAGTATCTAGCACAGCATAGCCTGAATTCCAAATGGAGACCCTGTGCTTTATGACATTATAAATATTGATTCAGTAAAGCTGTTGTTGAAACCTTTTTTTCCTTGAAATGTATGCCAGTGTGTGTGTAAAATTTTCTCCTTCACCTCATTCTCTTAATCCTACAATTCCACTGCATTATGTCTTTTGATAAAAGCGCTTCCACCACAGCCAAGCTATGATAGTTTTTGGTGAATGGACTGCAAATTAACTCAAGCTCAGTTCAGTTCAGTGAAATAAAGTCTATTAACTGATAATGGTTCCAGTTTCTCACAGATTCAATTCTTATCTCCTTTAAATCATTCATACTTTTCCAGGTGTAAAGTGCATTTGTTATAATTTAATCACTCTGCATCGTAGTTTTAGGAAATTAATTTCATAAAGAAATTTTTCACGTGTTATAGGGTATATTTTTAGAATGTCCTTATTTAAGTTTTCATTAAATGTATGCATATATTTTTATATCTCTATATAAGCTGTTGACTGTATGAGCAGGAAGTGCTTAACGTTTCAGAGCGGTGCTGGAGAGATGGCCTTTTCTGACCTTTAGTTGGTCACTCTGTAGCTAAAGATAAACCTGTGAATTGTGCACCTGGGAAAACTTTCACAGAGTAGGGAACGAAGAACAAATTACAAGGGCCAGACTCACAGTGGATGTAAATTTAGTCCTTCATATCAGTGGCACCATCTCAATTTACACCAGCTGAGAATTTGGAAGAAATTGCTTCATGTTTGCTGGACAGCTTTTTAAGATCTGCTCATTGCCTTTTAAAATCACATGAGACTCAGACTTCTGCAAAAGACTGACCCTAAATCATATGCAGCTATGATTAGAGTCTCAGGAGAGATCTCTGAAGTGAAATGAATCTGTGAATTAGCCTCAGTGCAATTTAATGTCAAATATATTAACTGATCCAGAATTATAAAGGTAAAATTTGCCTGTGTTAAGAAAAACACTGTGCTACTGTGCCTTACAGTGTAACTTCAGCATCTGCTGAAGCAGGAGGAGAGAACTGGTTGCCAGGGAAAAACTTGAAGTCTGCAGATTTCTAGAAATGATTGGATGATGCTGTGTTTGGCTATGCAACCTGGGACACCAAAGAATTAAGGTGAGGTGAGGGCTTGAATCTTTCTGAAAACTCAGTCTTTTAAGGAGAACTGTTTTGTCCACACTTAAGGAATCAAAAAACATTTGTCACTATAGCTCTTCTGCTCCACCCACCCAGATATTTTGCAGGTAACAAGTAAGCAGAGTGCTCAGCTGTATGTAAGGGGGTATGGTTCTTTCAGGAGGAGTTATGTTACCGGCATTTAAGCAGGGTCAGGCTTCTGGCAAACCACAGAGTGAAAACCAAAACAGAATATGGAAATGTTGTTTTTTGACTCATCTTTAAAGTTATTTTCTTAGGTTAGTCAGGCCAACCATGATTAAAGGCTAGAAAGAGGGTAAAGGAAAATGATCGATATGACATTGCAGGGAAGCATAGTAGTGCTGCTGAGAAAAAAAACTTTAAGTGAATCACTGAACTGCAGAAGCAATTGAAATCTTTGGTTCAGCTGGTATACCATGTACTGGCTGGTGCTTATGGTTTCAGACTAATAAAATAAAATTCACTGTTATCGCTTTATTTTTCCTTACAGAAGTTTGTCTGAAAGGGTAATTTATACCTTTTTTTAAGTGGGTTATGCATTGCTTTGGAGTGGAAAGACATAAAATAAAAGCCACACTTTCATAAATGTTCTCTTTTTAAAGCTAGAGCAAGGAATAGTAATACTTAAGGTAACACTGGGGGTGTGTGCAGAATGATACAGTTGCTGGATTGTGTAGACAAGTGTCTTCCTGACTCTTCAACCTTTTGCAATTAGGTAGGCATATCTTTCTAAACCATTTTAATAACATTTTATAGTTAATTTAGTGATTGTGGCAGGAATGTAATGAATTCTGAAGGCTTAATCTGAATAAACATGCAGGTTTAATGAACTTGTATACTCATCCAGGCTCTGAGCACTAAGAGAAACCATGCATCCCTGACTGAAACATATACATGTGCCAGCAAATCTATTTTTAAAACCAGAGCTGTGTATTTGGGGGTGAGTTGCTAGTTCTGTGCAGATTTCTTCTTCAATTTTTGACTGTCTCTATGTGATTCAGTTCCTCTCCTGTTAATTAATTGTATTGGTTATATCTGAAGTTAATCTTTTTTCACTACAAGGCAAACACCATTTAGTAATGCACTAAATGCAACCTTGCCCCTCTCTCTTCCTTTCCCCCTCTCTCCCTTCTCCCCTCTCCCTTCTATTTAATATTGCCCTTTCTCTCTATTTTATTCATTTTTCAAGCACTTTCAAGCAGAGAATATCTTGGACTATATATTTGTACAGTGCCTAATGGA
The DNA here is from genome assembly GCA_003993805.1 of Himantopus leucocephalus. Classification (NCBI taxonomy): domain Eukaryota; kingdom Metazoa; phylum Chordata; class Aves; order Charadriiformes; family Recurvirostridae; genus Himantopus; species Himantopus leucocephalus. The sequence goes on along the minus strand of RSEF01000002.1, from coordinate 154,003,252 downwards.
ATGGCCTCTGAGCTCCTCTAACATTTCTGTAATAAAAGTATTATTAAAATGCATGATTGTGTCCTCTCAGATGTATGCCATACAGACCTCATTTCCTTCAATTTCCAAAGCAGACTGACCAGGAGGAATACACATGTTTGTTTCAGCCTATTTGTCTCTTCTGTATGCCACCCAAACCTTCACATGGGCACTGGAACAAATGGACCTCTGGTTTCCCATAGCTTCGTGTACTCTGGTTGCACTCACTGGCATTTATAAAGATTCTTTGGGACATTCAAACCATCTGTCTTGTTGCTGTTAAATAAAGGTAGAGCTCCCAGGCTCTTCCCAATTGCATATTCCAAACACCTTTTCCATGACATTTCCAGGAGCTAATATCTTTGCAGTCCATCTCCCTTTAAGAAACCTGATTTCATTTGGATCATGGATTCCAAGAATATTTTGAAGGGAGATGAGAGTCACAGAGAAGATGAACAAGGAGATCATATATGTTATTCTCAGAACAGCATACTGATAACCACGCGGTCACTGACCCACTAGTTCTGACAGTTCAACGAGTGGACCTTGCACAGTTTTACCCGGACCAGAGACCTATTTTTTTTTCTCATTGCTCATTGGTTTTAGATTGGGATTGAGGTTCTGGAGCTATTTTGGCATTTTTCTTTTAAACTGAGGTTCTGAAACCATGCATCTGTTTTGGTCCATAGCTACATGAGTGCCCAAACTGGCCAAATTCCAATTACTTTTCTCTTTTGCAATTTCTTAAAACAAATATTGATCGTTTTAAAGTCCTGTGAGGAAACAAAATATAAGAAAGTGTTAGAATCTGTCTACTGCCTTCATGCTATGTCTGTAACTAGGCTATCCCTCTCCTTTTGTTGGCTTACAGAAGGGACTGTTGGCTGTTAGCCGCGGGATCATGGTAATTTATAATTTTTAATACTACTTTCAGATTGTACCCTGTGATTCTCAGTTAGCTCAGAATCTGCATCAATGTTTTTATTATTCTCGCTGCAGAGCATTTCTGCTAGTTTCATGACATTAGGAAGAGCTCCATAGTTCATTGCGAAAAATTGCAACTGAAATAGGCAGAGGCAATAGCTAGCCAGTCTAAGCTGTGCTGTGCCAAATGCATCACTAGAAACTAAGTAATCCTTGGCCAGTCCTGAAATTGAATACAAAACAAATACAGAAAGGAAAGCTCTAAACTCATTATAAAAATTGTGTGATTTACAGGACTCTATTTGACCCTGTTCTAATCCCTAAACCCACAGATGATGGGAAAGGAGAAGAATGTCTTCTAAACTACATACAGAGGCTAAAAAATGGGAAAAAATAAAAGAAGAGGTGGAGATGGAAGATAATAGCAATTGGATGCTTCTTCATACCAAGGATGAATTATGCTGCACTGTATAATTTCTTAGCCCACGTGTAGTTTCTTCCTGCTTGTCTAGAAGACCTGTCAGTTAATTATTCGAAATGCTAAGGACACAGTAATTAATGGGTTTCTCTGATCCTTTGATTAATTATACAGCAAAAATGATCAATCAGCGCTGAGTCTATGACTCTTCTTATTCTCCATTTTGCTTTCCTGAGAAAATGCCGAGGAAATATTATCACTTTCTCATGGCTTTTCATTAACTTTTCTTTTCTGTATCAAGACTTAGCGATGCATAATTGCATCATATTGAAATAGCTTTCTGGAGCTAAGGGTTATCCTTTAGAACTATTCCTAAGACATCATTTCAGTAGACGTCTGCAGGTCTGGCTGGAAAAGTAGGCACTAAATTTCAAAAACTGGAATTTAAGATTTGTCAGCTATATGAGATAGGGTTCAGTTCTAGATGATCTGGCCATTAAATCAGTCTTATGAACAGAGGGCCTCCAGACTAATAGTAGATACTGAAACCAGTTCTACATCATTCAAATGGATAAAAAAAAAAATCCTCTAAGGACATGTAAGCAGAAATGATGGTGAAATTAAAAAGAAAACAATACAAATATTTTATAGGATAAAAATTCTGTGAAATACTTCCCTGATGATTTTATTTGTAGTTTTAATTAGACTCCATTAAAATGGTGTTTGAGCGCCTAAGAAAGTAAAGGAAATTGATTGCTTTGAATATTTGATATTTAGGCTAGTTTTTGTTCAGTTAACAGCACTGTGGAGGCAAAGGAGAATGCCCTGAAGCCTGTAGAGATATACTCAGGATCTCTTCGGCTGAGTTTGCAGTGCATTGCACTGTGAGATATCCTTTCTTGTTCTAAGCCCACAAGTTGGATATCAGTAGCCTTGCCCCTTAGCAGCTTACATGGAAATCCATAATGTCCTGTAAGTTCATTCAGAAACATTTATTAAAACATTATAGATTATTCTGAGTTTGCAGTGTTCCTGGATTTGTAGTGTGCACATTCCATTACACTCCAGGAAATACTTAGATTGGGATGATTTTAAAAATCCTATTCAAAAATTTGAAATCATTATTTTTTGTCTCAAGTTAAAAAAAAAGTAACTGTAAAGAAGGCTTCAGTTTCCTTGTATGTGATGCATAAATGTCAGTTTGCAATAGTTTCTAGGATACCAGTTATATATGTGAAAGCTTCATTACCATAAATGAGAGAGAGCAGTCTAGTTTAAAGCCCATGTACATGCAAATGTCCAACCACCAACATTTACCAGTTTGATTTGTTCTGTCAACTGGGTTATCAGTTAGGATAATCACCTTCCTTCCTAGAAATCAAGAATATTTTAACAAAATATTCCAATACTAAAATTTGATAGAGCCACCTTAAGAAAAACAAAGCAAAACCTTTCTTTTATATTTATATTTTTATTTTATATTTCTTTTAATATTATATCTATATTTAATCTACTGATAAGCACACATGCCACTAATACATCCTTGAGCTTATATGAGTTCTTGAAGCACTTAGGTATGAAAATTGTAGGATAGCTCAGGTGTGAAGGAACCTTGGAGGTCCCTAGCCCAAACTCCTTCTCAAAAAGGATCAGTATAGGGGGTCAGACCAGGTTACTTAGGGCTGTATCCCATCAAGTCTTGAAAACCTTCAAGGGTGGAGATAACATAGCCTCCCTAGACCACCTGCTCTACTGCCTGACTGTCCTCAACAGGAAAAAAATTCTCCTTATATCCAATCTGAATCTTTTTTTTTTTTTCAGCTTATGCCCACTGTCTCTCACCCTCCCACCACATGCCACTGTGAAGAGCCTGGCTTCTTGGTGACCTCCTCACAGTGTACTGGGGGCTGCTGCTAGGTCCCCCCCAGTGCCACCTCTTCTTCAGGCTGAACAAGCACTTGGCCCTCAGCCTCTGCTCACAGGCTAAGCGTTACAGCCCCAAGCATTTTCATGGCCTCTGCTGAACTTCCTGCAGTTTATTGACGTTAGATCAAAGATTCTGGAAGTCACATTTCCATTGACTTCAAAAGGGATGCAGCTGGATCACTCACTGCGTGAATATCTGGGCTATTTTGCTACAGACCCTGAAGTAATTTTTCAGGGTTAGGAGTACAGATTGTACATGTGACTGCCCAAATCGTGAAAGAAGGTAGGATCACAAAAGAGCGGCTCAGAAGTTCATGCAGACAAAACTAGTGCATTCAAAGGAGATAAAAAGATGTTTTTGTTTGTGGTGGTGTTTTTTTGTATTCTTGAAATATCTTGTTCCACATTCACAGATGCACGCAGATTTTGCACTCATCTGCTCCCCATCAAGTATTTTTCTGGCCCTCCAAGTTATCCATGTGAATCAATAATATAATCAACAGCTTTTTGCACTGGCAGCTGAAAAAAAAACACAGTTTGCACCATACCTGCCTTCAAACGCAAAGCCACATATTCCTTTGTGTGGAGAGAGTAATCACTGTAAAGGTAAAGTGTATGCAATTTCCAAATGCCAAATTCTATAGAGAGAAAAATACTACTTTGCTTTGTGCTTTTCAGCTAGCTGAGGGCCTCTCATATGACAGGCCATAATCAATAAATCATGTGCCAGTTGTGCTGATTCTGTATGTCAGGTCATATCTCTCCATTTCAGTTTCCAGTTTCTTACAGAGTATTCACTTGTGTTCTATTGTCATATCTTTCCACCTCCTCAGTGTCAATTTAAAAGCTGTTATTTTTAGGCCATAGAAATTGCAACCCGCCTGCCCCCCTCTCCTCAAAAAACTATTCCGTTGGCCAGCTTCAAAGCAGGGACATGGAAAGTCCTCTGCCTGAACTCCAGTGAATGTGATATACCAAGGAGGCCAAATCCTCTTATGTGCACGTCTTGTCCACAGTGGGCAAAGAGATGCCATGATGACAACTTGTCAAGACTGATCAGTAATAAAGATTGTACAATTTCTGGAAAAGGTCCTTGTGGTGGAAAGATGTTTATTTCTCTCTTCTATAAGCAATTGTTTACTCAGTCGGGCAGCTTGACATCTCTAGTCTTGCTTAGGAAATTCCTGATTTGGCACGCTTCACGACACATATTGGTTAGACAGCCAGAGCGGGAATTCTCAGAATTAGTTTATGTATCAGAAATCTGGCTGTCTGGGCCGTGTGAGTCACTCCAGCCCGACCTCGCACTCAGCAGGTTTCTCCAAAATGATAAATCAACACCATTTAAATCCCTCCAAGGGCCTGCATTAATCCTGGCTCTACGACTTAACCTTTGTGCTCACTCTTCTCTGCCTTGACTCCAGAGCTCCCCATGTAACTTTAGGAAAAGTCTGTCTCCTTTCTGCTCCTCATTTCCCATGGTAAAGGGGGGATGCTAGTAATTGCTTACAGCTCAGTGGTTTTTTGAGTATTGGTTAATATTTCTGTGTTTTCGAAGTCATAAAGACATACAGATATAGACACATACTGCAGTTCCTAACTGTTGTAACTAGGGACTTTGAAATTAATGGCATATTTAAAAACAACAATGCTATTTTACTTTGCTGTCACATTTTTCACTGTGAATGAACATTCAGACAGGGAAATAACTTGGAGAAAAGCCCTTTTCTGGACCCTTCAAGGACAGTCCTTCAAATAATATTCTCAGCTGCTGAATTACATTGACACGTTCTCTTAAGTGATGATGATTCAACTTGCAGCTGACAAACTTGGAGATTTGTGGCCATCTGGCTATTTCTACCCTTTTTCTTTATCCTCTTTGTTTGTTTGGGTTTGGGGGGGGTTGTTGTTTTCTTTTTTTTCCCTCTGTACTGTTTAGAGCTCACTTTATATACAGCCTGTCCGCCTCCGTCTCTTCACCCTCCTCTTCTATACTGCATCAAATTCCTCTTCAAGCTCAGTTTTCCTGTCCTGGGTTTAACTAAAGGCTTCCATCAGTCAGAAATTGAGTTTTGAAGCTTCAACAGCTACCACAGTTGGCTCAGCTCTTAATGTCTGGCTTTTCTGATATGTCCTATTAAGCAGAAAGAAATGGTACATTTATTTTTTTAATGGTTATAAACAAGAGGTTATTTTTGTCCTTTTTTTTTTTTCTTCTTGAAATCAGTTGCTTTAGGGCAGATAAGATTTTTTTTTTAATGTCACAAAGTGATGGTAGAGTATCTGTGCTCATAGTAAAGGTATTTCGCTTTCATTTTACCAGAGTTGTTTTTTTTGTTTTGTTTTGTTTTGGGNTTTAATGGTTATAAACAAGAGGTTATTTTTGTCCTTTTTTTTTTCTTCTTGAAATCAGTTGCTTTAGGGCAGATAAAATTTTTTTTTTAATGTCACAAAATGATGGTACAGTATCTGTGCTCATAGTAAAGGTATTTTGCCTTTATTTTACCAGAGTTGGTTTTTTGTTTTGTTTTGTTTTGGTTTTTTTTTAAATAAAATAAAATAAAATAAAATGGCCACAGTAGACTGGGAAAAGGGGGTTAGTGTAAAGTGGAAATTCCTGAAGGAGGTGCTCCTGTCTTCCAGAAACATTACTTTACATGCTTACATGATATAAAAAGCTTGTAGAGGTGTGGACATGTTTCTTAGCATAAGATATCAAACTCATCTTCCCTAAATTAAGGGAATTTGCCTAAGCATTGAAATATAGTGCCTTTCGAGTTCACTTAGGAAATCCAAGACTTCTGCGTGGTCCTGGCCAATGTGACACTGGTTTTAGAGCAGATCCATGTTATTCTGAGCAGCAGCTGGTCACATGACATATCTCTGAAACACAAAAGTGGCACTAGATGCCACTGTGGGGACATAAATTTCTCCCCATCACCTTCTTTTGCATGTGTCTGCTTGCAGTCCTGATTCCCATTATATTTGAGGGAGATCTAGAAGTTTAGTCAATA
>RSEF01000002.1:153984607-153996852 GCA_003993805.1 Himantopus leucocephalus | reverse complement strand
GCAGCCCCCATACCAACTTTTCTAGGTTTTCCTGGGTTCTTTCTAGTTCATATATACTTAAGTGAGGGGAAATGGGAGTCCTTTATGTAGTAATATAGAAAGGCTTATTGGTAGATGCTCTCCAGTACTGATGTTTAGCAGCTGGCACGGATGCATGCCATGCTAAGGGGGACAATTCACTTTCATGGAAGCAATTAGTCATATTCTGTGACCCTCATTATGCCTAGAATCATGATCATATTCGTGCAATATTCAGATTAGACCAAAGATATGACAACTGATTCTCTGCGAAGTTACTCTGCTTTTAGTCCAGTAAGTGTCTTCTAATTAACACTTGTCTCAGTGAAAGGAAAAAGAAGTCCATACTTATGCATCCACCTAGATTATCTTAGATTTGCTTAGATTAGGGGAAATTGTCTAATGCATATGTAACAGCTATGAGTAGATGGCCATAGTAATACTAACATATTACTGCTAATAAATCCTCTTCTATACTTAAACAAATTAAACTCTCATCAGCTGGTACATAATAGTTCCATTGTCATTGACTTAAAAATAAAAAGACCTGATAGCAAGGAGACACTTTCACTATTGCCATTACCTGCTATTGAAAAATGTGAATGACTTGCAGGCAGTAGAGGGTTCCACTTGCAATTAAATTAGCACTAGTGGACATTTCACCCACATCCAGGGAGATCATTGGAGAGGGGAAAAAGACAGATTCTAATTTATCACAAGCTACTGGTTCTTTGTGAAAGAGACAGGTTTAAGCTATTCTTGTCCATTTTCTGAAACCCACAGGAGCTTGAAAATTATCTGATCATCTAACTGAGTGATTTATAACTCCCTTTTGGCCCCATGCAAGGATTTGCCCCTAACAATTAATCTTCCTGGATATAATTGGAGTTAAAATTAAAACTACATTACTCCTCAATTCATTGGGATGAACTTGGCATGGACTTTTGTAACAGCTTCAGGTAACGTACCCATTAACAATGGCACATGATACTATGTTTGGCTGGCCAAAAATGAAAATGAGGTAGAGAAAATTAACACAAATAACAACCTTTTATCAAGACATCAATACCTTCCAGCTGCTCAGTTCTATAGTAGCAAATTGCTGCAGTAGCAATTACCTTATATTGGTAAATGAAGCTATCCTTAAGCCCCAGTGGTATAAAACACAGTGCAATTCAAAAAAAGTCATGNAAACACAGTGCAATTCAAAAAAAAGTCACCAGCAAAAGTAAATTTCTGCTCCCCATTCAAACATAAGAAAGAATCAATGCCACTAGGAAGGCTTAGAATGGATTAGCAGAGAGAGCCAGACCTATGCACAGGCCACAGGAGATCCTGTTGGGTGCAGAAGAAAAAAGCTTTTTTTTGGCCAATGGTCTGACTGCATATTTGCAGAGGATAAACACAAAGTGTAAGTCTTTCCATGAAAGCCATTAGACCCCTCGGGTGCTTTGCAAACAAGATTTCACAGCAAAAAGCACAAACCAGCATGGCAGGGTTAATGCTTAAAACAGTCTCTTCGAAAGGGGGACAGCTTTTCTTCCCATGACAGTGTCCCATGAGGAAATCCGCAAAGTTTCATTGATAAATTTTACTGCTTAGCTTGTTGAGTTTCATTTGCCTCTTTTTCTTCCCTTCCTAGGGGGAGTTTCTTAGTCAAGACACCATAGACAGAATCCAAAATCTGCCAAATCTGGACATTCAGTGCCATTTCAGTTGCCATGAAACACCCTTTCACACCCCTGGCTGCAACTCCGGAAGGACACAGGTATCCTAGAGATCTGTTATCACAGCTAGGGGTCTCAGGCAGATGTTTTGGATATTCTGGCTTAAGTCAGTCTACAGACTGCAATAGAAATCATTAAAGTTCACATTTCAGCCATGTCAGTCAAAATATTTATGACAGAATATTATCCAGCAGAGGAAAACATTAAATTGACTTTCTGGAGGAATGTTGCTTTCCAGACAGACAAACATGTTAGAATTTACTCTGAAACCTTACTTGCCTCATTTTACTCACTAGTGAAATGAGATTAAACTTCCCCATATTCTGCAGGATAAATTCCTTAACATGAGCAATCTCCTGCGATATGTGAGAACCAGAGGTCTACTGGTATAGATATGGCTTTCTTCATTCAGACTGGTCCATTACTGGTCCATAATGGTTTGCTATAGGAAGGTTGTACTACCCCACTCAATGCCAGCCAAGCTAACTCTGAACAAACTCTTACATCTGTGTAGCCCAATGACACATGGGGCAGAAATCCTAGCTTCAGCTCTGGAAGCTTCAGAGCAGTTCCCTCTGTGCAGCATCCAACCTTAATAGAAGGGATTTTTTCAGAAGACACAGGTATCTCTCCCCAGTGTTGCACTCTGTGTTGTAGACTTATGCTGCAAACCCCAAGGCTAGGTTGGATGGGGCTTTGAGCAACCTGGTCTAGTGGAAGGTGTCCCTGCCCAGAACACCCAGGGCAGGAGGGCTGGAACAGATGATCTTTGAGGTTCCTTCCGACTCTAACCATTATATGATTCTATGATTCTATGCCATCACTCAGAAGTAAAGCAGAGCATTCTGAGCATCATTACCATGTGGTAGATAACACACTTTTTTTTTTTTTAATTTTCATTTCTGCTGCTTCCATTGGTTGCATTTGTAGTTTTGTTATCTTCTCTCCCATCCTCCCCTGACCCTGCATATTCAGAACCCCCTCTGGGTTTCAGATGTGCCATAATCTCTTTTTTCTTCGGTCATACATATTTGGTACAGAATGCCATCCAGGAGTAATAGACTGCTAAATGAACCTGCTGTTGTCGTTACATCTTCTGCTTCACGCCAAGACAACGCAAACTCCTGCTGTGTAGTTTGAGCTACATCCCAGTCCTGAAGAATAGAAACTCCACATGTAAGAGTACCAGGGATGAAAGATTTCAGCTTTACAATAAAATTTCACATCAGCTTTACAATAAAATTTCACATCAATTTTGGTCAATCTTCATGCAGCTCAATTATCATCAGCGAGCGCTGTACTTTCTAGACGCATGAAAGGATTACAGGCCCATAACAATAGGAGCAGGACCCAACTTTAAAAATAAATAAGGACAGTATTAGCCAAAAGCCTCTTTGAGATTGGGACTCATGACTCTGCTATATGAACAATAAAGGCTAATCCTTAAAATACAGAGGTATCCTTAGGAATATTTTCTTACTAGTAACCTCTTTGTGGACAATAGTTCTGTCTCACAGAAACTATCACCATTAAGAACAGCTCTCCTTCTATGCTCTCCATCATAAAAAAAAACATTGAAACTTGAATGGAAATAAGGTTGTTCTTTTGCCCAAAGAAATATGTTGCTGCCAGAGAGCTGAAAGGCAGCAGCAGTGGAAGCTTTTGCTGTTTTGCTGTGTATTATAATATGTATGTTATCAATAAATAGGACAGTCTGTAGCATTGTCAGTAGGACATTCATAAAACAGCCATAAACATGAAATAATTACTCCTGCATCACAGGGCTCAAACACCCAAACCAAAGCTCCCTTTCTGTTGATTCAAGTGCTGTACATGTCTGTAAGAAGAAGGAGCCCCATAGAGGTAACAGCTTTACAAGCCAAGAAAGTAAAATAGACTATTATTCCTACCTTCTTTTGAGAGTAGGGAATTATAAGAAGGCAAGTTTTAAGAGTCAACTCTGCAAAACAGATTTGTGCAAACCGTGTCCAGATCGGTATGTAAGTTATTTGTTAAAGGTCACACATGAAACTTCAGGCGGACTTAGTAAGGAAGCTCAGCTCTGTCGAAAGTGGTATTTGGTTCCTTAAAGAGCATTGGAACCTTTTGGTTCCCTTTGTTCTAATTTCTGCCTGTTGTCACCTAGGAAGATAAATGGAGAAGATTTACTTTACTGAAAGTCAGTTTTCAGGAGAGGGCAGTACTAGAAATGTCCATCAGAGGTCAGAAGATAATCCTTGATCCTCCAACGCGCCTGAAGAAAGGTGATCCTTGTCAAAACCCGAATGGACTTCAAATTAGAAAAGCTCCTGTGGTAAATAATACGTACGTTTGCTGAGAAGAGGAAAAGAACACCTAAATGTGTTGCGATTTGGGTGGTTTTCCCCTTTTACTGCTCTAACAATGAAGGATTATAGTAAAGCTTTACCGAATAATGAAGACATATGACATAAGGGAATGAAAACTGCTCAAATTGTCAACACATTCTGTTTTGCTGCTCAGTATAAATCTTTTCTTTGCAGATGCAGATGTTATTCATTATGTTGTAGATAAATTCAGAAATGTGGTTTACACTGATTTAGCATTGTACTTAATTGGTTTTAAATCTAATGCACTGCAATAAGCCTTAAGTGCTACTTTGCTGTGAAATTTAAAAGTGAGCAGTACTGTAATTTTGCTTTGGTAGGATTTCTCTGGAAGCAAACATGCTTCATTTCAACAGCCTCTCACTGGGAATAAAATAACAAAAAAAAAAATCCCCTTAAAATATAGCTTTCTTAAATGACCTTGGTTTCAAAAAAACTCACATTTGAGGACTGCATTATTTGTGAGGTTTAGGTCCATGAGACAGACACAATAGCAAATCTGGAATCATGGCATTTAGCTCCTAATAATGCAAAAAAGCATCAGACTATCAGCAAGCGACAGCTGGTGTGCCAGAGCGACGGGTGTCTTAGAAGCACAAAGGAAAGCAACACAAAATACTGCTGATGTTTTGCAGACCTGAACACCGTACCCATATCTTCTGCTGCCTAGACCTGGACCAGGTAACCACAAGACCACTCTTGTCCTCAATAACATATAGTCTGTCACTGAGAGCCAAGATATTTTGCCAGATTGGATTTTTGTGCTATCATCCCTTCGGACTCCTGCCCATGGAATAAACTTTCCATGCCCTTGAATTCTCAAAGGGGATTTGTTTCAATTACTATTTTTCAGAGAATACGGTCCTGAAGGTGTGGCATATAGCTACCAAACATACGGATATAGCAGCCCAATGACTACTCTGCATCTGTCTTCCTGAATTTCTCCTTTCCTCCTTTTCTTTCATTTCCATATGAATCATAGCCCAGATGTCATGGAGTTTGATGTGTTGGCTTCCTAAATGAAACTGTGCATAACCTACCTCCTAAAAAAAAATTATAACATTTTTTCTTTCATAATAATGTTTTTAACAAACATATTGGCTCTTTTATTTTCAAATTATTTTTTATTGAAATCTTACTCTTCAAAAATATTTAGCCAGATTTAAAAAAACCCCACATTTTTTAATACAGATGTCTACATTTCTGTCTTTGTAAGGTGTTTCTGACATATTTAATATATTTTTCATATATATATATATTTGATCATAATGTCCTAAATAACTTTTGACTGGTAACCATCAAGTGTTTTATTTTTCTTATTCTCAGATCTGATCTTGATAATCTTTATGTATGGCTTTCTATTTCATTACTCAATATTTCCTTGTAAGTTTTAAAACATCCCAAAATAAGATTAGGAGATGAAGGGAGAAATAAAAGCTCTTTTATTCATAACGTTAAAGAAAAAAGCAAGACAAGTGACATCCTCTCTTTGAAGACATTTATAAAAATTTTACTCAGGATTTAAAGTAAGAGAATCACAGAGTAGAAACTGAACTTTTCTGTAGTTCATGGTACTAGAGTTTTGGCCTGCCGTGGAATGCCAATCCCACATACAATCTCAGGATGACTGTTCACTGAAGTACCTACACCGAAAAAGATTGCAATTACTATTGAAAACTGGATGACATGAAGTCAGACTAGCTGAGGACAGTTTTATGTCACATATTTATTTAGATGTGTGCTAGAAGCACACCAGCCCTTTGAAGATTGTTGTCTAAACTCAGACAATGTTTTTGCAAGTCAGTTATGGGCAGAAGCTGCTCTTTAACTCCAGGTGAATCAGGGACCTCCTGGAATGAATTGGTTTCTCAAGACAGAGGACATTGTTCTTTCTCTTTTCTTTCCTGAGATTACTGGGTAGCAGTATGACATCTCAGATTTAATTTCTAATTTTAATTTTCACATTTCATTGGTTGATTGGTTGGCTGGTTGGTTTGGTTTGGGTTTTTTTTAGGGAAATGTCATGATACAGTGCAGGAGACGGACAACAACTTGAAAATGGCTTTTTGTTATAGTGACATAATTAGAGTGGAACAATTACCTATTTAAAAAGTGCCTCAGACATCTTAGTATCCCTATTTACAGGCAGGATATCCTGTGACTTGCAAGAAAAGCTTATCTGTTAGTCTTCAGTAAGTTTTCTGGCATCTTACAAAGCTTCAGTGAAATAAAAAAAAGTGAGGTAAAGCCTCCCAGCAGCACACTGTTCGCTTTAAGTACTGCCAGCTCTGCAATATGAACCACCTTTTCTCAGCTTAGCTTTTCTCAGAAGTGAAGAAAAATATCTGGATAGTCCCAGGCACAAGTTGTACACATCCCAGTCTTTTCACCTCAACTTCAAATCTGATCTTACTTGCCAGTTTGCTCATCTCTTTTTCTCCACTCTGCATCAGTGTATTACACTGTATTGTATCTGCTTCCGTCACTTCCCAGGATCCTTCCTAGCTGCAGCTATCAAAACACAGATAGACAAAAGTTGTATTTAGTAGCAGCACAGCTCATCGCAGTCATTTATCAGAACCAATGATTATTCCAGAACAGGGAAAACACATAGTTCAAACATTTCAGTTCATGACTGTGAGTTAATGAGCGACCTAATTAAGAGTGATCAGCTATTGACCTCTGTTAACATGTATTTTGAACATAGATTATTGATTATCTGTGTTACAAAAAGGGATATGCTGATTAATGGAAAATATTAATAATGAACTCTGTGACTACTAAAAATTAATTTCTTGGGATCATTATAGGCCTTTTGTAAATACGCATTTTTCATATGGTATTTCACAAAAAAGGTATAAAAATTTTGAGCTGTTTTGCAAAAAGGATCACTGTTTCCTCCAGTGAAAATATGTAGTGCCCTTGGATTTGATACGGGATTTCAGATGTTTCTTTGCAAAATAATCCTAAGGGAATATTGACATTAGCAATTCATTGATACAATACGAAGTACTTTACGTAAAGGCACAAACCAGGGTGTGTGCCATTTTCAGCCATGGGCTTTTTCCATGACAACATCCATGTCTATGCAATGTAGATCTATTCCCTTCCTCTCTGCAAATTTTTCCATGCCATCTCTAAGTCAGCTGGGAAATATCTGAGAGAAGAGACAATTTACCCTTGATCTACCCTCAGGACAATCTCAGAAAAATCATGTTTCTGTAGCAATGGCAGCCCAATTTTCTTAATCCCCGGAGAAAATACTGTGGGTAGTACCTCTTGGGCAGCATATATTAGAGATGTTAACTTATTAAGAGTAATTAGGGTACTTCACATCTCTGTGAGCTACAGTTCTTGTTTGTCACATCTTCAGCAGATGCTGCTGCATTGGTTATATTCAGCACAACAGCAGGAACAGTATTTTTTTTAGTGAAAAACTAATATTTAAGACAACATTATTAAATTGTGTTAGGAGCTGGAATTTTCCATATGACATGGTAAAGTCTTTTAGTCTTACCATAACATGAAAGTATATATGACTTGCTGGCTTACATTAAGCCACCGTTCTTCAGTGCTTGCTTGGTATCATGGAACAGATTCACAGGATGGTGTTTGAGTTTGATTATTTGCTTTTTTTTTTTTTTTTTTTCACTGTCATAGAATCATAGAATCATAGATTCATATTTCACTGTTGTATCAGCGCAACAGCAAATGGGACACATAAGACTAGTCAACCATAGTACTGTATGGACCCCTTAGGGAAATAAGTACCTGAGCATGCTCTGAATTTTAGGGTATGCTTGAGATACCCCTCTCCCTCAACACAAATGGTTTCCTCTAAAATTAATCTAAAACAGACTCCTGTGGGAAGCCAGTGTGTGTGTGTGTCTAGAGAATATACCCTCAAGCCCATCAAAATTTTTCATTACATGTCTTGAACATAACCCATGTTTTCGAGATCCACTACTGTGAACAAAGAACAAATAGTCAAACCAAACCTTCCAGACCTCTTAATAATTATACCTCAAATATAGAGAAGTCTAAGAAATAAGTATCAAAATGTCTTTTTATTCCAAGTAGAACTCACACTAGGATCGAAATTCCAGCTTTCCTAATGCAAATAGGAGTTTTGCCATTAGCTTCAGTGGAATCAGGATTTAAAGCTTGGACTTTAGGTTGAAGTTTTCCTCAACTGTTAGTGGTTCTGAAATGCTGTGGTCTGCATTTTATTTTCTTCAGGTCCATTAGGACCATCTGTGACAAACATGCTGAGTCCTCAATAAAGTGTGCTTAAAGAGAAGCATATTGTTGAACTGATCATTTACAAAGATAGAGGTTTTTGGAAACAGGACACCTTAGAGCCAAGCTTTACAGCTTTGTCATGTATACTCATTTTGTGGAGGTGACCTAATCTTATTCAGATTTTTAGAAGATCTTGTAATGATTTGAAATGCATGTACATGCATTTAACGGAATGTGTTGTGTACTAATTCCAGCCACAGTGACTCATGTTAATATGCAATATACCTGTTGTTAGTTCTTGATCCAGAACAGAAATAGCTTACTAGCATTTTCTTACAAAATCATTAAAAAGTGCTATGCTGATTAATCACATTAACACTTTGATATGTTCCTTTTACTTGTTTTTACAGTATAACATTTAGCACTTTCACTGCTATTCTTACAAAATAATATCTTATCAGGATGTCTACACCCTTCTGCCAACAGGTCCTTTAAAGGTGGCACAGGTACACTCTGACAGATGTAAAGAACATATTTAAAGAGTATAATGCAAATTTTTAAACTCCAAGAAATCTAATTGTCAAAAATTTAAGTAAAAACAAAGAAAATAATATTCATGACGGAAAATGGATGGTTATTTTTTCTAACAGAAAATATCACAGGGCAAATAATCATGATCGTTTCATATTTGGGTGGGGAAGAGTAAAAGGAAGACAGTTTTTAAAGACAGACAGGTTTTAGTGTGTAAAAAGACCAAAAATACTTGGAGAATCTACCTGAGTTTCGACTGCATTTTTCTTCTTGTGAAGACTTTAATGAAACTGGGCAGCCAATCAACAGAAACTTGGTGCAAAACCTGTCTCACTCATCTTTGCATCAGCCTGTAAGTGCTGCTGGGGCTAAGCCAAACACCCAGCTATTAGTAAAATGACAGCTTCCCTCTTGAGTTTCCAGAATTGATTGTGGCCTCAAGTTGCTTCTGCTGCAGACCTGGTCAGCAGTGAGAGCAAAAGCATGATGATACCCAAAGCATAATTTGTTTTCTGGTTATTCCTGCCAAAAAATAGAACAGAAAGAAATTTTGAACTTTCCTTAAGATATGGAATGCAAAAACTCCCATGATGATAAATGAGATCACTGCTGTGCTAGTCAGTCTTCTTTTCTTTTCTTTTTCTCTGTCTTTTGGATCATATCTTGGAAGTGCAAGAAACTCCTTCAAATGTTCAATAGCTATTTATGATTTTAAGCTGCTATTATACCCAGCCTGGAGCAAAAGTCATACTCCTAGATTATAGCAACAGCCAAAAAATCAACTAACGGTGGAGTGCAACTCACACAGCATATTATTTTAGTTTTGAGCAGTCACAATAAAATCAATGAACTTACTCTCAGAGTAAATTACAATTCACTGTAATGGCATATGGCCCATAGTGTCTTGGAAAAGTTAATCAACATAATCAAAATTCCTCTCTCAGCAGCAGTATCATTTGTCACATGGTAGAAAATTTATGAGGTCTGTGCAATTACAGATAAGTACCTTAAACTATTTTTAACAGCAGACGTAACTTTTATCAACACCCCAAATCCCTGCTTTTTATTCCAAAAAGTTCTTTGTTAAAAAAAAAAGGGTAAAAATTTGGATTTCTAACAATATGCAACTGGTTCAGTCATTAAAACCCATTTCATATAATGTGCCAAATTTTATCTTTCACAATTTTCTCTTTCAAAGGTATATAATTAGGATGGCTAACGTCACACATTAATTTATACCATAAACACAGATGATCTGTCACAGAGCAATCTTTGAATAACACATAGAGAAAATCCTAAGCTATTAAAAAAAAGTGTGAATTACATATACTCGCTTAAAATAAATCGTGTAAAAATTAATGTACTTTTGCTTGTAGAGTGGAAAGTTACTGTTTATTATTTAAAGTGCAATCCTGGTTAGAGACAGCCTCTAGAAAGTATATGGAAGAGGAACTGTTGTAAGGTTTCCTAATCAGGAGCTTAATTGTGTTGTCTGAAAAACAGATATTCGAGGAAATGAGCACAGTGTATCTATACATACATGGAAAAATTTTACATATGTGTATATATATATATGCACATAACTCATGTTCATGCAGTGCCTCTCTGTCTCTCTCCAGTAACTACATCACAAACTTGCTAATAAATACACTAAATTTCTTTGTTACAGCTTGCATACTCTGACTTTTAAATATAGATGTGTCCAGTTCCCACACTCAGTGACCCCCTGCTTTTGGGCTTTTAGAGCTGCAGCACTCCACTCTCATCCTCGCATCTCAGAGACTCTGGCTACCCTGTGTTAACATCTGCCTGACTGCTCTGATGTGGCAAGCTGGGTGTTTGCTACTCATCCACAATAAAACGCCTGTCCACATGTATGTGAATTCCTACAGAAACAGGATATAAACACACGACACCTCTCTGCCTTCTTTAGGCCACCATAAATACAAATGCACTGTGCTGTAAGTGCTTTTCTTTTTATCTTCTGAAAGAGATAAATCTTTAATCAAGCAATAATTCACAGAGGTGCATGCCAAACCCTTCACTCAGACTCTGTTCAGGAAGTGTCGTTTATCTATCCTTTACCCATGCCTTATCAAGTTACTGTTGAAATCCACTGAAAGGATTTCATTAATCTTGCGTTTGATCCATACGTTTTGTTTTTCGCTAGGAAACTGCAAAGAAAAAGGGGAATGAATACTTTCAAGGAAAGGGGAAGCCTCTGGAAAGAATAGTTCATCACAGACTGTTAGATTGAACAACATTTAGGCACCAAACCTCGTGCTGCACAGCTGGTTTCCTTTACTCATAGCACTAACAGGGAATTATTTTCCTGTGTAGGAAAGTAGATGCTCAGACACATTCAAAAGTCAGTGAAATTCAACTGACATTTGAAGGAAATGGGACTGAGAATTAAAAATAAATAACAAGCTATGCCCTCGGAACACCATGCTCACGGATATATTCCTCATTTTTTTGACCTCAGGGCTTGCGTTTTGGGCTCCTGCTTTTTGATGAAAGAGTATTCTTCCTCATATCTGGAAGTCTGATGTATAAATGGCTGAGATGGGATTCATTTGAGTGACTAAATGTGGGCATCTACGGTGTAGTTTTCTGCAGGTCCCTCTTGACTTCCTTTGTACTCAGAGGAGCTGGTCAATAAAGACAATGTTGTTTGTGGTATTAGTCACCCTATCTTAATGTAAATACTAATATTTGGTCAGAGGAATCATACCCTTAACTCGCTTAGTACAAGGATTAGGATTGCCCAGATATAGACACGGATGTTCAAAATGTCCTTCCTTGTCTCCAGCTGCCACTCCAGAAGGTCCTGTATCATCTGCACCAATGCAAACATTTCAGGCGCCCAAGGGAACCCCCAAGTGACAGCAGGTGTGACATTTGTCAGCCTTGTCACTGGTATTCTAGGTACTCCAAGGCACTAGATGTGCCTTTTGGCAACTGAATCAAGCCCTAAAAGGTGATTTCTTTCACCTGACTTTAAGCATGCACAAGCAGGTGTCCAAATCCCAACTGGTTGTCCAGACTCCCATAATAGTCAACAGAAAGCTCGACTTTCCCTGACGCACTTTGATAGTCGTGCATGTAAACAAGCAACAGGAACTGAACTGCAGAGGAAAGCAATGGTATAGTTTGCGATATTTTACAAATATAACATCAAATCAAAATAAATGGTTAGAATATCTGCTTATACTTAGCATCCGAGAAAACTGTGATTAAGCTGGGTATGAAATTGTGTACCTTTAAAATTCACGCAATGTCATCAAGGCACTGAGGACAGAGAGGTCAAGGGGCAGACATTTTTGTGCATTGCATTATTTAACTCACACTTTACACCACA
>RSEF01000002.1:153952501-153984507 GCA_003993805.1 Himantopus leucocephalus | reverse complement strand
TTTTTTTTTTTCTTTCTTTATTTCTCTGTGTCAGACTGTTCTTTATCTGTCAAGGGAGGTTGCTTGCTTGAAGGCTTCTTTTCTCTCCTCTTTTTTTTTTTCCCCTTCCTCTTTTTCCTCACAGAAACCTTTGACTCTGTTTTGAAACACTGCCATCCACAAGAGGGGCTATTTAAAGCAAGGGAACAGATGGTAGTTCCCTTCCTCTATTTATACTATCAGTTTTGTGGTTTATATTGTTCAAAAATGGAGTTTAGGCCACCAAAGAGCATGTGATGCTGTGTGAAATTGCTATATAAGATTACCCAGTGAATTAATCAATAATGGACCTACCAGTTCTTAGGGAAATCAGATTACTTCTCAACCAAATAAAAATATGAATCTGATGTCCTCCCATTTCTTTTTTCTAAAGTTGGAGGAATCAAACCATCTGAACCTTGCTCATTCCCTTTCCAATCACTCCTAGAGATGCTGAATTACTGGGAAGCTTCAGTTACCACAGTCATCAGAAGGTGCAGCACTTTGTTGACCTTCCTCATTTTCAGAGGTGTTCTGTACATCTTTTTGTTAATTTTTTGTTATTTTAGTGCATGTTAAAGTCAATTTATATCCTTGAATAAGTTAGCACTTCTGCCTGACACTCCCTATCTAGCCCTGGATGGTGAACAGCACCTTCAGCACTAACGTAGGATACACTTCAGTGACTTGAACTGTTAAGTTACTCCTCTGGTCTCCCTATTAAAGAGAAACAGACACTTTTGGAAAATAGTCATCTGAAGGAACGTATTTTTGTCTGTTCACTATAATGCCAGCTGACATTCTTTTATCTGTAACTTCACATCATCTGAATATTCATAAAGCATAGTGTGAACTATTTTTTTTCCTGATCTGTCTTCCCTGTCATTATGTGAAGAATGACAGCTTGACCTCTCTGTATCTAAGAACACCAGTATTTCTAGGCGCTGCATTTGCTCAGCATTAACCAAAGACAGTGGAAATTCTTGCACGTGTGAATGTGTGGCAGGGAACTATGCTGAAAAAGTAGCTCCTTTCACACCTGACATCAATAAGCAAAAGATTCCGTAATTATAAGATCAACAACCTGAAGCATTTAGTTATGTCTGCAGCAAAAGTTATGAAATACATGCTAAAATGACCACAGTTCACCTTAAATGAGAAAGCGTGCCTCACTAGGCATGACAGACATAGCCTCTAGCAACACTCATGTGAAGAACAGTTTGACTCACAGACATGGAGAAGTGTTCCTGCGAAGCTCAAATTCCTATCTGAATTCCTTGTCTAATTTGTGAATCATCTTGGTTCTGAGGCTTATGTCAAGAATTCAATATAAGCAACTTTCTGCACTCACGCAGACTATGTGCATGCTGAGATTTGTTCATCACCAGAAACTCTTTAAGGACTCTAGATGAGAACAATTAATCAAGTGAAAATTTATTTTAGTACGTGACTTGATTCAGTTACTGTCTTAGGCTCTAGGCTCAAGGTACACATAAAGCTGTTCCCCTCTTTACAAACTGAGTGTTTCCAAAGCACCTCCTGAG
The DNA here is from genome assembly GCA_003993805.1 of Himantopus leucocephalus. Taxonomy (NCBI): domain Eukaryota; kingdom Metazoa; phylum Chordata; class Aves; order Charadriiformes; family Recurvirostridae; genus Himantopus; species Himantopus leucocephalus. The sequence continues at coordinate 153,982,945 of RSEF01000002.1, read as the reverse complement.
TTGTGTGCATGTCAGTGTATCAAGGTTTAGCTGATAGCTCTGCTTGTACTGAGGTTTTTGACCTCAGTCCTTCATTAATCTATATGGTAAATTGTGCTACCCTTTTAGAAGATCAGTATGCTATTCTGCAAATTAGTTCGCTGGAAAAAATACATCACCCTTACTCAGGCAGCGAAGTGCCTTGCTATGTAGTCTCACTGAATTTAATGACTGAGCTGAATAAGAAAATATTGATAACAGTCAAATGAGTAGCAGAATATGCCCCGTAATTGTCCTGGATAGAAACTAAGGATTTAAATTCTTCCTTTTGCTTCCTTTATTTTAAGTGAGGTGTCTGTATAACTGAATTAAAAACTCAGAAAATCTTATATTTGCCTTTCAGAGATGTTAATGAGGGCTATGGTTTCCAGTGATGAGATTGAAAACCCACCATATCCTGTCACTGATGAGTCCTCTTTCCTAGCCTTTGACTTGATCAAAGACAGTGTAAATCTAGTAACTGCAGACTGAAGAGTTATTATTTTTCTTTGAAAAATACATTTTCATGGACATTCACCTTTCTGTTGACTTGTGTGGGCTTGTTAGATGGCCTTTCCTGATACATGAATATTATACTGCTAATTGGATCTGCTTTAATATTTAGCTTTCCCAACAAGAGTATGAACATACCAAAGGAACCACAGAAAAGGTATCAGAACCAGTAAGTTAGCCTCTTCTGGCATCTTCACTCTTTTTTCCATGCTTTTATCATAATGAAAACATATGTCCATTTTTTTATTATTATTTTCTACTCTTACAAACAAATCTGTGAGATGAAATACTTCCTTTGGATATAAATCCCACATGAGAGCTGACAAGGTCTTAGTGGCATTCATTGATGAAAACTTTATGAAAGTTTTTTTTTGTCTCAATCGGAGAAGCCATTTTGGATCAATTTATGCCTACTACATCCATCCTGTATTGATTTCCTCCTGAGCAGATGGTCCTTTTTGCTTCCAAAAAGAATTTATAGTAACAGAACTTTAAAATACATTGAATGTTGGAGTAAATATATATATGAACTTATTATTATTATTATTATTGAAGCTTGTTTCTTGTTTACTTAGTAGGTATACAAACTTTAAGCTGACATGCAGATATTTTAATCTGAGCACACTTATTACACAGTTGTTTGGGATTATGAGAGATTCTGTGTTGACATAAACTATGCCAAGAACATCTTTCAAATTTTCCTCTATAAGGAAAATTTTTGGACCCTATGCCTTCATGAGGAGAGTAACTGTGGCTCGGCACTGGTCAGAGGCTTCCAAATATGACTCTTTCTGTTATAGCATTCTGCACACAGCCCCATAGCATCATATTGAGAAAGAAACTGCATACAGGACCACAAGTGGTGTAGAAGTGGGAAAGAAGGGAAGTCACTTGCTGGGTCACAGTAGGAAAAATTTTACTAAATTACGCTGTGTGGAACGACCAACATACTGGAGGGAAGGGATGCCATCCAGAGGGTGTGGAAAGGCTGAAGAGGGGGGCCGTGCAAACCTCATGAAGTTCAACAAGGCCAAATGCAAAGTCCTGCACGTGGGCCGTGGCAATCCCATGCACAAATGCAGGCTGGGTGGAGAATGGATCAAGAGCAGCCCTAAGGAGAAGGATTTGGGAGTGTTGGTTGAAACTCAACATGAGCTGGCAATGTGCACTCACAGTCCAGAAAGCCAACTGTATCCTGGACTGCATCAAAAGAAGTGTGGCCAGCAGGTCGAGGGAGGTGATTCTGCCCCTCTACTCTGCTCTTGTGAGACTGCACCTGGAATATTGCGTCCAGCTCTGGAGCCTTTAACATAAGAAAGACACGGACCTGTTAGAGTGGGTCCAGAGGAGGGCCACAAAGATGATCCAGGGGCTGGAGCACCTCTGCAATGAGGACAGGCTGAGAGTTGGGGTTGTTCGGCCTGGAGAAGAGAAGACTCTGGGGAGACCTTACAGCAGCTTTCCACTATCTGAAGGGGGCCTAGAAGTAAGCTGGAGAGGGACTTTTTACAAGGGCTCGTAGGGACAGGATGAGGGGAAATGGCTTCAAACTGGAAGACGGTAGATTTAGAATAGATGTTAGAAAGAAATTTTTCACTCTGAGGGTGGTGAGGCACTGGAACAAATTGCCCAGAGAAGTTGTGAAGGCCCCATCCCTGGAAGTGTACAAGGCCAGGCTGAATGGGACTTTGAGCAACCTGGTCTAGTGGAAGATGTCCATGCCCATGGCAGGCAGGTTGGAACTAGATTATCTTCAAGGTGCCTTCCAACCTAAACCATTCTATGATTCTATGATTCTATGAAATGGGCAGGCGAAAGGAGCATGAGCAGCTCTACAGTTTCTGCCAAAGGCTCTGAGATAGCTGCAAGCCAAATCTTCTACAGAAGTAGACAGAGATGATACTGATAAAACCTTCACTTAATGGAAAGAGCTGTGGTCTACACCAAAAGCAAAGGAAACACTTATAGCTGCATAAGGGTTAGATCTGAGCTCCCCAGGCTTCACCTAATTAACTTTTGTTTTCCAACACTTGGCTTCTTTTAGCAATATATGGTTCCTAGAGTGCTTCCTACAGAACAAGGAAGGGAAATCAGTGCTCGTTGACTCACTGTTCTATAATACCTAAGGGTGGTCAAGCCTTACAATACATAAATAACTGGGCATGCCATTCAAATACCTTAAGAAAATATCTAATCCTGTCTTGGAAGTGTCTTGAAATGACTACTAATTAATGTTTTATGTGTCAGAACTACACCTAAGTCATTTTACTCTTTTTTTTTTTCCCCCTACCCAGAGCATATCTGCATTACACCTCTTCTTTCTGAAAACTAAAAACAAACTGACAAAGAACAGTCAATCAGCAGTGTTCAACATTATGAACCTTTTTTTTTTTTTCTTTTTACTGAAGCCTTGGACAGGATTATGTTTTTTCTGTGAGATTTCATGTATTTAGAAAACTGTAGTAATTGAATGCACAGATTAGAACACAGTACTTTGCTATCTGATACTGCAAATAATAAATTTTATTTTCCTGTTTTTCTAGTGAAAAAATCAGATGACAGATGGTAATGACGAGGAGATAAAGAGAAGACTTTATTACCCAAATAAGTCTGAGAGTGATATAAGTTTCTTTATGACTTTCCCATGGAAAGACATCTTAATAAATGGATAAAATGAACATTTTCTATGAAGATATGAATTCTAATTTAAACTCTGATCATCAAGGTCAAAGCTCCTCCTCCAATCTGCATCGCTATACCATGAGCTCCAACATCTAGAAATGAAGTCAGAGTTGTTACCGTTCAAATTTTAGGTGGAATTGAGATTCTAGGAGTCATAAGAACTTCATTATGCTAAGCGTTGTACAAATACATAATACAGAGCAGTCCAGGTGCACCGTTTCAGTAGATGAGATGATCAAAGCACAGGAGGGGAAATAAGGACATAGAATTATTCAGGCATAAGTCACAGAACTGGAATTGCTTAAGGTCATAATAATTAATTGGATCTAGCACTTGTTATTGGAGAAAATGGAATTTCTGGTCCATCAGAAGTCAAATGGTCTCTCAATTTGATCATAGTGTCTCAAACGTCAAATCTCACCATTTTCCCCACTTCTGGGAAAGAAAGCTGTACTGCCGCAAGGGTTATATTACTAGTAGTGCTCAGTTTTCATATATTTTGAAAAGGAACGGGAATATTTAATGTGGAGGGGAAAAATGACTGTTTCTCTAACTTCTTACCTAACATTATTTGAAGGAAGTATTATTCACCTCCACCATCCTCGCTTTTCAACTTCTCTGTTTGCCTAAGTAACACAAATGGATTTACATATGGATGCTTCAAAAAAAGACATGTAGATATATATGAAGTACAAAAATACCTTGCTGCCCCTTATCATAGATTTTTATCGGGTCTGGAATTACATCAGCAAAACTATTACTGACAAACTGACTCTCTTGGTAAAGGAATACTGTAAGATTACACGGTGCTAGGAAAAGTCTTGCTATGAAGCAGAAACTAACCAAAATTTAAGATTTTACAGCTGAGGATTTTAAATCAAGGCAACATCCTGATCCTCAGTATTGCATCAGTGTTCTACTACCTAAACAATGAGAGAAGGAAGAGAAAAAAAGTGTTGACTTTGCATTACCAGCTAAACACTTAGCACACATGACTGGGCATGACCTTTCTGTTCAAACACATGCTCTCATCAACCAGGACAATAGAAGATGTCAGCCTGCAATGTTTGATATATATTCTACACGCTTGGTGAGCTGGATACGGCCCATTTTACTTTCCAATGAAGTAAGCGGTCCTGAACACACAATCATTTCTGGTAATTGCTTTTTTTTTTTTTTTTCTTTTTTCTCCCCTCTGCATTGCAATGTTGGATGAAATATTTTGTTTTTATTTTCTTGGTTTTATGCCAAAGTTTATACAGCTTTCTAACAGAGATATTTGCCTTTGAGTTTAACTTGAGGTTTCAATGGTACTCAAGCTGAGGGTACTATGCAAATAGAATGGTCTTCATGACCAAACGTCATCAAATGAACACCCAGGTAGCTGATGACTTTTTAAGGGAATTTCCTGTTAGATATGAAACTAACTTATTTGTTTCTTAAAGACATGAATCAGTATCGTATAATTGTACCATAGAATTGTACCATACAAAAAGATTTTACATTCAAAATAGAAAAAACACAAAAGAGTAGACCAAAAGGCTTTCCCATAGAGGCAACCTTGACAGTGATAAGAAAACTGTGTAACCAATTGTCTGCGCTCTCACTGGCTTAAAAATCTCAGCTGGTAGTTATAAGGGTGGTAAATTACCTACTTTTCATCTTTGTCCCTATAAATCTTAAGGCTTTGATGGTGCCTTTGATCCCACCACTGATGGAAAAAAACTGCAGAGAGATGGAGAAAGTAGGAGGCCCTTCCTTGTCTTGCACCAGGAGTTGCATTCTGATGCCATTTCTTTATTGCATCAGTCATGCAACCTTAGTTATTTCTATTATTATTTTTTTTTCCAGGACGCCACTATTCTACCTCTTCATTTGCCACCTGAACTATTCGTCCTTATGCTCTCTGACAGAAAATACAGTGCAGCGGAAACAGGACTCCCTCCAGTACTTGTTCTTCCACATAGCTTCTTTCTACATTTAATCAGTGGTACTCCTGGTCTCCACAGCCAAGCCTGAGTCAAATTTGAGCACAAATTACCAAAGAGGCGACCAATACCATGCTCACTAAATTCAAATAAAGGCTGTGAAGGCACAGATCAAAGAAGTGGGTTTCTTTGCAACTTTACAGGGGTACTTTTGGTCTTCAGCAAATCTTAAATAACACATCTTTGTGTTACAATGAGAAAAGCTCTATTTTCCTTCTATGTTTTCTTTTTTTTGGTCTTTATTCTACACAAAAACTTCAAGGTTAAGTTCATACAATAATTAAAATCACATTTTGTGCATATTATATACTTCTAATCCATTTGAGGTTACCAAAACATGAGTCATTTCATCCGCCTCCACCTAATAACTCTCAGTAATGCTACATAAAAATCCTGTAGGCAATGGAACCTGAAGAATAATTTGCATTGCCACGATGTATTAACAAATCTTGGATTCTGGCCATAATGTTGAAGTCCTGGCTGTATTTTTTGCTGGGATTGCAAAGTTCTGTAGTGACAACTGCAGACTTGGATCTTGGTTTGTCTTTGCATTTCATGCAAAATATGGCATTTCAACAGATAATGTCTCCAGTCCGACAGAGCAGGATTTCTAGCCAAATCATGACACAGTATGATCCAGAAATATTGTGAACTATTTACCTGAAGGCAAACAAATATCTTCACAATGAAATCTTCGCACAATTTGCTTGGCCAATAAATTCTTCTAAAGAGGTCATTATCAGATACTTCTAACAGGAACAGGGTTTTTTTTTATTTTCATCACTTCATGATTGATTCATAGTAGGGGCTCAAACCAGTGTCTGTGGGAGTTAAAAATATTTCTGGCACTGCACTGGTCTGCAATAGATTGACAACCCTTTTTACTTTCTGTGTCCTGCATCAGGGCACAAAGATCAAATCTCAAAAAGGAGTTCAAGGATAAAGAGAATGACAAGTCTGGCCAAAGCAGACCACATGCTCCCATAGAGAAGTCAAATACCCAGGATAGGTCCTGATGTCTCATTCATTGCTGCTTCTTTGCCTGGATGACTGAGGACTACATCTCTGTGATATGCAAGTTGGATTACTGCAAAAGAAATATAGTTGGAGTCAACCAGAAAGCCAAGCAAAAAATTTGGTGTCAAACCAAAGAAAGCAAATGTAACACATCAGGGATCGACACAATGAATGGAGCAGTGACAGTGAATCCAGAAAGCAAGATGGACATAATTGTCAGATATGAAAATTAGTAAGGCTGACAGAGGACAAACTTGTTCTTAGCATGATTTCCTAGAAGTATATTCAACTCAGGTTTATATGTGGCCTGTATTTCTTTGGAAAACCTTGTGAGAGGTGAATATCACACAACGTGCCTAAGAAAGGCTGTTATCTCCATTTTACATGGGGAACTCAAAGCAGGAGTTCCTGATACCTCAAAGTCTATCTAAACTGGGACTTAAGGAGAGTTTAGATACAGAACCACATTATGGTTTTCTGTATCCCTCTGTTCTCCAAGCGCTTCCCCTGATCAGCTTGGTGATGCCTTATGTGTGTTCCTCAACATGCTCTCTGGTCAGATGATGAAGCAACTTTTCTCTTTGGAACTTTTTCTTCTTTGGAACTTCAGAGCATCCTTGCTCCTGAGTTTCAAAATTAAGATGAGCAGATATTTCCACTGCTATTTTCTCTGGTCATCTTTTAAACAGAAAAACTTCTATCCAACCAGCCATCTATTTTCAGGACATGATTTGCCTGAATCCCAACTAGGCAGAAACCCTCATTATGCAAACCCAATTTGGATACCTAAGCTCCACAAAACTAAGTATACTCTTCTCTCTTATTTTTTTTCTGCACCAGTCTAGGTGCATCCTCTGTCAGAGACAGCTTTCTGGATCCTTCTTTCATTGGTTATTTGGAGAAATTAGTACACCTTAACACCTCCTTTAGGCTCCTTTATCTGTTTTGCACAAGACTTTTGGACAAGTACCTACATTTCCTGCTGGGCTCATAGTTAAAAAGAAAATCTACAGTGAAGCAAGAAATGGAATCCAAGTATCTCAAACCCCAATTTATAACCTTAACACCTACACTATACTTCTCCTCTGGGGGGGAAAAAAAAAAAAGTAAAATAAAACCAAAAACACTGTACTGTGAGAGTTTTAGTACCTCCCTTCTACAATAAAATAGGGCATTATTCTACCATTGATTTTCTAGGACATATATTCTAAGACTGACAAATACGGCTCAGTCCTGCAACATAAACTTCATTGTGATTTAAAAGAAACTACTCACATGTCTTGTATTAAGCATGCATTTAAATGTCTGTGTGACTGAGGCTTAAGAAATTAGACTGTACTCTTTTCATATTTCTGCCTCTCATTCTCCCAAATCATCCTACTCCTTCATCCCTTCCTACTATTGTTTTCATTCACTTATGTTCTTAGTTGTCATGATTGAAAACTCTTTGGGATATTATTTTACTTTTCATTTGAATCATTTCTCTATAAAGCCTAATATAATAATCAGTTTGTAGAATTTTGCACTTTATACTAAAACACATAAAAATTATAACAAAAACACAACCATTCACCTCTGGAGAGGGAACTGGATAAGACTACATCAATAAATCTCTAAAGCAGTACTGGTATTAGTAAATTAAACGTTTCCAGGATGATCTCTGATACTGAGACCATCTGTCACAGAATTGTGTGTGTCCACAGAATTAAACTCTAAAACTGCACAGCTAAATCCAAACATGTTTATAAGTATTTTCAGATCCATGAAAGTTACTAAACTGTGCTCAAAATCTTATTGAGACAATGCCAGTTATCCAAAGCCAAAACCATATCAAGGACCATTCTAACAATTCAATGATTGAACAGGAACATTTCCTGATACTGTTCAACTTAATATTCCTGACATAAACTACAGATCCAAAAGATAACCAAAAAAGCTGTGATGAGAAGACATTTACAAGTAAGAAGCAAGCTCAATATGAGTGAACAGTGTGCTGCAGTGGCCAAGAAAGCCCACAGGATGCTGGGTTGCATCAACAAGGCATCACCAGCAGAGATAAAGAAGTCATTATCCCACCCTACTAAGCAATTATCAGGCCACACTTGGAATATTGTGATCAGTTTTCGTTCCCCCTGTACAAAAAAGATGCAGACAGCCTGGAGAGGGTCCAGAGATGGGCCACAAAGATGATCAAAGGACTGGGAAGCCTGTCATATGAGGAAAGGCTGAAAGAATTGGTTTTGTGCAGCTTTGAGAAAAGAAGGCTTAGGGGAGATCCTGTCACCACATTCTGGCATTTAAAGGGTGGCTACAGAGGAGATGGAGAGTCCCTTTTTACAAGGAGACACATGGAAAAGATGAGTGATAATGGGTACAAGTTACTTCTGCAGAGATTCTGGTTGGACACAAGAGGAAAATTTTTCACAATGAGAACAACCAGCCATTGGAATAATCTCCCCAGGTGGTGGATTCCTCAACATTGGACACTTTTAAGATTCAGCAGGACAGGGTCTTGTCTAGAGCATGCTTTTGCCAAGAAAGGTTGGACCAGATGATCCTTGACTTCCCTTCCAACCTGGTATTCTATGATTCATCTTTATAACTGGAATTGGCAGAACAGTTCAATATTCCTGTGGTCAGGACAGCATTAACCTGAATAGTTCACTGTTCTTTACTTGCTGTTGTTGTTTTTTCTCTGCTTGAGAATGACAATTAAGACTACCTTGTGTAAATACTGGAAAGAGAACTGTTCCTCAGGCCGTGACAGCAAGAAATTCAGCATTTGAAGAAAAAGATTTTCTGAAGGACCAGACTTTTGCCCTGTGAAGGTAATCATATTCTGAACAAGAAGAGCAGCAATAAAAATACAAGAAAATACATCTATTCAAAAATATATGTATTTTTTAAAAAATACAGTTATACATACCTCAAAAAAATGAAGCAGTGATATTCTGTCTCCAAAGACAAGCTGAGATTGTAAGCAGCTCAGCTTTGTTACTAATAAGATTGAGATTTTAATTGAGGTTTAATGACATGGAACTTACACTGCTGCTCTTAGAAAAAGAGTCAACTTTCGTTTCTCAGTGACGTCCTATTCTCAGCTGCTGGCACTCAAGGGCAGCCAGCCCAAACCATTTGGTTGGGCTATACTAGGAAGATCTGAGAGCACTCTGAGACAAGAAGCTCATGTTATTAATTTAGGCTCAGTTATTAAAATGTTAATGAAACGCCAACCACAGTACAGAGCCAGAACAAAAAGAGAAAGGATGAGAAAGCAAACCCACTGAGTGAGAAACATCATTGGTAGGCTCAAGTGAGGCTCAGCTATACAGAAAGCTGTGGTGCCTCTTGCTTTAGAGGAAAAGACATATACATACCTTTTAAAGAGTGATAGATTAAAGAAAGGTCGATGGCTAAGCTATTGCATTTTCCCCACTCCATTTTCCTTCCTTCTCTTTACTCAAAGCCCAGACGTGCCTCCAGGGACTGTGTCTTTAGACATCTGTGACTTAAGGCACCCATAGCATGTTTGTCATAAACATTCACCATTTTAGGGTCCTACCTGAAAAATCAGGAGAGTAATGCTTATATGCCTTTGAAGAATTCTTGAAAATACTGGCTGGAAGATTTCTTATCTTGGAAATGTAAGTAACTATTTTCAGCTTTATATCCCCAGAAGCATTACCTTCTCACTTGAGGACTTGACCCTACTTATATGCAGCACTGAACTGTTTTCTATCAGGTCTTCTGTAATTGTTATGTACATGTCAGTACATTTTGCCTTTGAATACATATTATTTGGAAAAGTTCATATAAAAATAAAAGACATGGGTTTTTTGAACCTGTTTGAGCAGAGGAGTTAGGCAAGATGAGCTCCAGACATCCTTTCCAACCACAACGATTCTCTGTTATTTTGCGCCAAACACACAAATACATCTGTGCTTAAGAATGTGCTGCTGTAAGTCTTTGTTTTCTGGCATCACTCTCACTTCAGTCCCCTTATCCTGGGGAGGGGTGTGCTGTGGAGTGAGGTTTCTAAGTGTGGCAGACTCACAGCCTCACAAAGAAGGAAAGCGAGCGAAGAAAGAAAGAAAAAGCTCTTGACAGCAGGACAAAATGGAGGAGATTCAGTAACAACAGATCCAGCTTTGCCTTAATGCTGTTCATCACACCATCAAAACAAATCTCTGGCAAACATGGGACAAAACTTCTGAACACAGAAGGACCCTTTGGTGGCATGAGACTGTAATGAAGCATCTGCTGTGCTGAATGCACAGAGATACAGAGGGGCTGAGGAAGAAGTGTTTAAGGAGACAATAAAAACTACCTAGCAACCAGCACTGCTGAAAATTACTGCCTCACAAACCACAAAATGGACACCTTACGTTTCCTGAGCCACTGTATAAGACACCTAAGATTATTGACACTCTTCTATTCAGCAGTGCTATGTTGGGACATATTATGCATGTTATTTGATTTATCAGAACAGGTGTCAATTAACAAATTTCTTAATATGCTACAGGACGATATAGTGCCTTTACTAATTACTATCGGGGCCCATTACACAAGTGCTAAAGACATTTGTGAAGTTTACAGTGGCATAAAGGTATCTGCAGAATACAATAAAGTGTAATATAGGGATCCCTCAACTATTTCTGGGCACATTGGTGTACCCCTAAAGCATGATGCCCTACCACCCACTGATTGTAATCAAGGTCCTGAAAGCAAGAGAGAAAACTTGGAGCATACTGACCTATCACGTGGCTTCTGTCTCCACCAATTCAACAAAAAAGTTATCTGTTCCTAATTTAACTTCCCTCCTTTGTATTGACAAAGCCTCTTGACGTGTTAGCTTTCCATTTACACAGATGAAAATAAAGACGAATGCGTTCGTATGAGCTGGAAACTTTTCAAATAGGGACCAGCACTTAGGTCTGTGTTTGTACAGCACCTAATATAATGAACAATGGACCCAAGCCCGGAAATCCTAAATTTTGTCACATGAGAAATAATAACTGATATTGCAGTTATTCTGTGCTTTGTTTTAGAATTTTTATCTACTTTGCTCGTAGCATCAGTAATATAGTCTATTCCTCAGTAGAGAGGCATAAATGAAGATAAAGTAAAATAACAACAGCTGCCAATTTAGGGTTATTTCCACCCATGAACTTATGTTCCAAATGTACTTTTCACACTTATTTATTCTAGGGTGGGAAGCAAAAAAGTAAAATAAATTATACCTCTTCTGTTTCCATACATTAAGATCTTTATTTGTCAGCACTAAGCTAGTGATTTAGTCAACGCAGAGGGGTGCCAAGAAGCTTGAGCAGCAAGAACAGAAAGCAGCCCAGAATAAGTGAAATAATAGCTACTAAACGGAAACTTCTTAACAGGAGCTGGAGAGAAGGTCTCAGACTAGCTGGAAAGTTGTCAGAGAAAACAAGTACTTACTGTTCTTGACCAATACTCACTATTTTGACTTATGTTGGTAATATTTCAGAGAAAACTTTTGAAAATCTGGAACCCCCTTTGCATACAGTGATTCCAGTAATCCAAAACCACGTTTGACACTTCTGGACCACCATATTGCAGACATGCCATATAAAAGTAGTCTTTCCTCCACAGCAATACAGAAAAGGTCTCATTGCCTCATGCACCCAAAGTTTTGGAGTAAAAAGAAAAACCTGAAAAAAGTTTGAGTAACACAGGAGAATTATCTCATTTCACAAAACCTGTTTTTTCCAGTTTGCCAGAGATATTTAACTGGCTGCAGTCCCTGCAATGTCTAAGAGCATCATAAACTTCTAATATTTACCTTAATCACAAGTCTAAAAGACGCAAAAATGTAATTTTACCTATTTTATTGTTTTTGGGGTTTTTTTTAATATTCCAAATGGGTCTAGTTAATGATTTTACCACTGTTGAAGAATATTTGATAATCAAAGCATTGGCTTTTTTTCTTTTAATTTTTTTATTGTTTATTGCTGGTTTCCATGGAAACACAGATATTCCACTAAAATTATTGATGGGAAGATATCTGAAATCCAGGGAGAAATCTCTGCACACTGTAGCTACATCTACACCAATAAACTATGTGTACCCCGAAGCATTCCCAGACACTGAGATAAGCTGGCAAGGAGCGACCTGCATCTATGCTAATGAACTGTCAGTCACCAGAAGAGAACAACAGCTTGGAAACTGCCTACTGGGATCCCTGGAATGGTCTAATTGCTAAATCTTATCCAGGAACCCTTCGGGACAGTGCAGCTGTACTGGGCCAAAATCACACCATAAAAAACTTCCGAAATATTACTAGTAGAGATATGTGACTTAACATGGCCTGGGAGAAACCTGAATAAAAATACCTGATGTTTTGGGCTTAATCCAATTTCACTTTCTCTCTCTCCATCACACACACAGAGAAAGCAGAGGTGGGTCTGAAAAATTTCACACCCTTCCCAATTATCAGGGGATAAAGGACCAAGACCACAACACGCAGTAAGGAGGGACACAAGAGTTGCTTGTAGTAATAGATACCAACTTATCACATCTATAATAGCAGAGCACAGCTCACTGCAGTACATCAGGACCAGCTTGCATGCAGACCCTCTTATTATGGCAGTAGTGGGAGTGTACTACCACATGATCATGGTAATAATTCTTCTGGATCTGGACTCGTTCACATACAACCACCTTAAGTTTCCCCATACTCGTGGACGCAAAGATCATCTATAGTGCCTGAGAGATTTCTCACAGGAAAACAAAACAGAACTAAACAACGTAATACATTTTTTTCCCCCTGAATTTTGCTGGTTGAGAATTCTGAAGTTGTCTTCCCCCAAAAAACATTATCGCTGTGTGTTCCCTGCCCTATCCATTTGTACAGTGTGTGTATTTTAACCCCTACTATGCTTCTCTTGATATCCAAAGTGTTCTGTTTCACTGTAAAGAAATAACCAGCCAATATTTTTTTTATTCTATTAAGGTATTTCTGTGGGAATAAAATCCAATAGCAGTCAGACATCTTGTTTGCTTGTAATGCTTGAACTATTATGACATCATGCTTAGGACAAAGCCTGAAGCAAAGCAATGAAAATGTTTGAGTCTTATCTGTCTTTCATTATGGTCCCAATATGCTTATAACTTCAGCGTAGACAGGCATCAGCATATTTGTTAATGTTTGATGAATGTGTGTTGTTATATATCACATAATCGCTTGCAACAATATTAAGTGGTCAACATGAGCCACACCTGGCTTTCTCTTCTTCTAATCCAGGTGAAAAACCTGCATGGGAGAAACAAGCTGCTCAGTATGCAACACTCCAGGGCTGGTCTGTATCTTGAACTGCCACCACCTTCATATGTGACTGTGAAATCATTATGCCAAAAATTTCAGACTTGGAAGACTAAACCTTAAGTTTCTAAATATGAATGTAAGTTTCTAGCTTTAGAAATGTAAGCCATGTAAGTCAATTTATTAATGTAAAACATTAATAAAATATACCTACTGTCAAGTAAATCTTTCTCATTGTTAAAGACGGGCAGAAATTCAAAGGAAAAAACTAGACTAGAAGCTGGCTATATTAACTCACAGTTCCAAACCTATCCTCTAGGTAGGTAAATATACAGATAATATTCTCAACAGAAATACATACTACCATTGCATTGACAATGAAATTGAATTAGATAATTGCTTTAATTTATTTATAGTAGTAGCCAGTTTCTTAAAAATATTTTCTGTTAAAAAAGAATCTATTTTTGACCAATCACCTTATAGAAATAGAAATTACTCTCCCTTCTTCTAAATCATATTCTTGATGGGACAAACCAAAAGTCATTCAGAATTAGTGCAAAAATCTTGTGGGTTATTTTTTTTGTTTGTTTGTTTGTTTAATAATGAGATCTGGTATAGGATGTAAAAGTTTTTGAAAAATACTTCTAATTGGAAATATTTTTGTGAAAATATAGATAATTTGAATTTTTTTTTAAATTATAACCTATTTGATTTGAAATAGAATTAAATGTTCACCATGTTTATTGTAGTGGGTGCCTTATACTTCCATTTTTTTTTTCAACGTGAATTTGTCTCATGTAATGGATCAGTGTCTCTGCTCTGGGTGAAGGGAGATACTGTATCATGCATGTTTCACCCCTTGACAGTGTCATTGGAAAGGCATATTTGTAGGGAGCCAGACCAGAGTAAGTATGAGATAACTAAAGTAAAACTGCTGTAAGATTCTGTGGCACCAGATTCTATATGTGGGATTTGCCCTAGAAAATTAAAATGTTCTGTATGAAGAAATTGTCATTAAAGGTCTGTTTGAAGTTCTGTGTCGTGGTTTAGGCATACAAGTTTTGTTGGAGATGTTTTGATCTGCTTTAACCAAAGAATTTCTACTATTGAAAACTCAGACTTGACATTGCACATGTTAATCCCCCAAACTAATTTTGCATTATTTTGTTTGATCTGATATTGGAATATTTTTTTTTTTTTGCTAACACTCCTATAAATATTTTTCTTTTTAGCCTTACTCTCTTCCCCCATTGCTGTCTTCCACCACACATAGTACAAACCTACAGATCAAAGTAAAAAAATTCTGTTATATACAGTATGATTCCAATTTTCTTTTATTGTAGTTGCTGTCAACAGCAGCATTTTTCTTCCAAATGATAAGAGAGAATATAAAATATAAACAAATCAGCTTCATTCACAGCTGTTTATCATAACATTTAATTGAGAATTTGATATTAATTATGAAAAAAACTTCACAACCCCCCCACTAAAACTCCAATAAAGTAGTCCACAAGAAATAAATAAGCCCTATTAGTTCCACTGATTGAGATGATATTAGCATGTGGTGTTTATAAAATATCTAAAAACATAATACTCATGCAAAAAGGTTAATTTTTTTGAAATCTTGGACTCATGCTAAAAGCTGCCAGTGCCTTCATCTGACGAAAGCCCATATCTTTTCTTTCAAGCTAGTGGTTGGCTGCATCAGCTTTGCTAAAGAACCAAGAGCTGTTCACCTCTAGAAGAAGGAGGCTGAAACAGACTGTTGAGATGCATCCAAGAGCACTCAAAGGCTCTTCCAGATGCCCAGTAATTAGTTGTCTTATTGGAAGCCAGGAGGCTCAAATCTCACACACAAGCTGAAGCCCTCCTTGTCTGTTCTTTAATTTGCATAACATGGAATTAGACAACATCTTAAGTAAAAATCTTTACAAACTCATATTTTAGAAGCTTTCAGTCAATAGCATAATCAGGGAAGAAATGAGCATGTAACAGCGACGTACTTGTAATTCAGAGTGTATGTGAAGGAGGAAATGTAGAAGAACTGGCCAGGATTATAAGCAGAGCATTTCTGACTGTTTAGAAACACCAAGTAAAAAATCTATAAGCTCCAACATACTAATTTTAGAGTACAGAAAGCTGGGAGTTATGATTGGTTTGATCATTGCTACAAACACTCAGTTGAAAGGGAGGAAGTTTTTAGGGAATTTTAGCCATGAATGAAAGACGAGAGAAGGTTGAGATAAATGCCTGGAGAAAAGAGAATCAAAAGGGGAAGAAAAAGAGGATGGGATTGGCAGTTCTTAGAGCTGAGGAAAACTTATGGTCATTGAGGAGGACAAAACAAGAATGTGTTTCTGTTGAACAAATCAAGATTTTTATAGTGGGATGATTAGAATTCAGTGAAAGCCAAATCTGAAGAATAGCAGCTTGTTCTTAAGAGATGATCCAATGTTGCAGGTCAGATGAACCGAGACAGAAATCGGCCAGTAAAGCTGCAGCCTTTGAGTGCTGTTAGCTAACTGTAAACATGAAGAAATGTAATCTGAACACCTATATTTTTTGTCTACGTAGAGAAGTCCTATGTATCAGATCCAGGAATCATTCAGTAACTCCTTACACATTACTTGTCACTGGGCACTTGGCTGACAAAAGAACCATTTCTTTGATGTATTTGTGTGTTATAATTTAATATAATAGATCAAAGTTCATGTTTACTGTGGATAAATGTATAATGTTGAAATGGAACAAAGCATCTATTACTTACATACCATTTTAAAAAGAACATCAAATTTCTCCTGCAAAGACAGACAAACCGCATTTTTTTCACTGTGGACTGTAGGTAGTGCTTACACATACCACTGTAAAGCCTTCATGCTTTGAAAAAAAAAATCTGTTTAATACTAGAGCAAAGCCTGAAGGTAGCATACACTTTTACAAGTAGTTAAAAATCAATAAAGGATGCAGGATTTCTCCAGAAACACTGATAATTCTTGTATTATTTTAAGATTTAGAAGGAACTTCTTGCTTGGTAGAGGAAAGAGTGAGATGACTTTGAATGTAGTTTACTAACGGGGTAGAATGGGGCAGTTGCAGTGATTTTTCATTTCAGTTCTAATATATTAAAATATTACAGTGAATTTATTTCTATAACTAATCAGAATTAGTAAACTTAATTCATACATAAAACTTGATTGCTTTCTTTTTTGCTGCTTTTTATAACAAGAAAGGAATTGTGTATTTCCCGTGAAATGAAAAATGCAGTTCTTGCCCTCCTCTATTTTTAACACCACTTCTTTTAAGAACTTGTGCAGAGAAATCTTTTAATTGAAAATACTGACAGGATCCCCAGAAGGCAAAAATCCAACTGAAAATTAGTCTAAAGTTTTACTGAAATATCAGAGGTTCTTGAAACTAATTAACTTCTCTTTGTTGAATGCATGCTAATGGAATGAAACTGTTCCATTCACCACTTCAACATAGCTGAATAGTTTTCTAATAGTTTTTTTCTCAATGACTGTTATCTTATGAATATCTTTCCAACCTCACTCAGCCTGACTAGAGCTACAAACTAGTAGCAGTAGTTAAGGATTTATTTATTCNATGCTAATGGAATGAAACTGTTCCATTCACCACTTCAACATAGCTGAATAGTTTTCTAATAGTTTTTTTCTCAATGACTGTTATCTTATGAATACCTTTCCAACCTCACTCGGCCTGAATAGAGCTACAAACTAGGAGCAGTAGTTAAGGATTTATTTATCGGGGGGGGGGAATAAAAAATTCCCATCAAGATGTGCATATTCCTTTGTCTACTTGCCTTCCTGACTTCCTTATTTCTGGTTTTGGTTTTTTTTTCATCTTTTTTCCTCTGGAAAGGGGGCAGGTGTTTGTATTTTTGAAGGACCAAAGGTCCTTCCTAGGAAACAGCTCACTTCGAAATGCAGCCTGCTTAGTAGGTGCTGACGGCATGAGTCCCGTTGTACTCCACGCGCAGAGTAGCTTACTGCTGCACAAAATCTGAACTGTAAGCCTCCTCCCTGTGCAGAGTGCTGATCTCAGGCCCAGAGTATAAATTAGCATCTGTCACATAGTCAAGGCACCCCAAATTAAACCAAGTGTCAGATCAATTGCTAATTACTAAGCCAACATAAGGAGTTTATCTCAGCAAGTGTGGTATGATTTTAGGAAGATTTTAGGATTTATTTATTTATTTTTTAAATCTCATGTCCTAAGAAACATTTCTTTCTGTCCGTGCTGCTGGCTGTAGAGTAGCTCAAGCATAGCTGGGGTCCTAGCTCTGAGATGGTCCCAAACACCCTGCAGACCTGCTGCAGATGGTCCCAAACAGCCCACGACTCAGGTCAGACTCACCAAACCCCCTGAACAAGCCCAAGCCACATGCAGTCGTGCAATTTACCTGGGCTGACCCTCTCCGGAAAGCTCCAAACTTGTTTCATGGCAGTGATTTTTGGCAGAAATTGAGCATTCCTGATGTACCTAAAGGGTCAGGCTTGGTTTTGGGAGCAGAAAGACTCATGTTTACCTGACAGAGCAGAGTGCAGAATAACAGTCGGTGGCCGTGACAAATATTTTGAGCCACAGTGCTACATTCCGTAATGAGAATTTGGAGGATTATTTTGTGTCTGGTTCCAGTAAAGCCCTAGGTCATTTAATCTTATCCATCATTGTCTGGAAAGGATTGTGTTACTGATACACAAAATAAACATCCATCAGTTTATCCCAGGGATCCAGTGAACTCAAACCATTTACGAAAGATATTGTATTTGCAGCTGAAATCAAATAATTGATCTCTGTGTAGGTTACATCTGCTTCACTTTGCATGAAGTTCATCTCACAATAAAACAAGTTCATTAACCAAGTGACAATTATTGAAATATTTCTTTAAGTATTAAATAAATAATTTGCATTCATAAGTATAATGCTTTTGTCCTTCCAGAGCAGTGTTACTTGTTATATATTTATTATGCTGCAGTCTAGTTTCCTGGCAAAAATGTTTCATTAGCCAGACTTCACTGAACTTCAACCTTTCTTCCCATCAAGTATGAGCTCACATTACAAATATGACAATCTTCAGTTCAGGGGGGAAAAAAAAAAAACCCTACCAAAACCACCCCCAAACAATAAAATCAACCCCAAAACCAAGCAAACAAAAAAAGCTTCAAACCTTTGACCAACACTTTTTCTTTGCAAATGCTTCCCACTGAAGATCATTTAGGAATAGTTGTTGATTAATAATAATTCTTAAAACACTCTGAGATGACTGGGATGTAGTCTACATCTATACTTTAATTTGAGTGCTGGCCTAGCCTCAGCCCGTCTGCAGAATAGCAGGGTACCTTCTGATGGTGACTTGGACCTGGAATTGACCAAACCTGAGCAAGCTTTTTGTTTTACCAGTATTAAGCATTGGAGCAGCCACAGCTTGCGTGCCAAGCAGCTTACAGTCTTGCTCAGACAAATCTCGATTAGACAAAAGGACAAGAAGATGCAAAGAGGGAAGTGACTCATCTGAGGTTATATGGCAAAGATAAAAAGTAAAGGTCTCTTCAATCCCTTTTCTCAGGTCACCAAGCCCCACTGCCCTTCTCATTGGAAATGTATTCTGGTCTTTGGATTTGATAATGTCCTTTCAGAACACAGGATGATGTCAGCTGATTAATGTTGCAGACAGGAGATTGCAAGATCACCCAAGGTTAATATGATAAACAATTAGAGAACTTAGGATGCAGCAGAAATCATATTGTCTGACAACTCTCTAATTGTAACGGTGGTGTAACTCTGAAACACCCCCCCTCCCCAAATGCATACAGTCTGCCTCAGCATCAATAATAATTCACGGCTCAGTGCTGTCAGAGATAAATATTGCTGATCTCAAGGCCACTGAAATCATCCTGAACCAATAGTTACAGCCATCAGCAAAGGAGACAGAGTGATAGAGGAGACAATACTCGGAGAGCAGTTCTTAGCTTCCATTTGCCACCAAAGCCCTCTGTGACTTTTAGTTACGTCAGTCATGAAAGAAAATACTGACCATAATGCCTACAATTGTGTTCCTCACTCTGCACATTGGGCACTCTAACAAGAGGTTTGTGTGTTAGAGGCACCAGGAGTTCACAGATCTCAATGAAGTTAATATGACTGAAAGTCTGTCCAGTCAAAAATGTGAATGCGACCACTTGAGCAACTCAACCTGCTCCCTCCTTTTGAACCAGAGTTTGAAGGAGGTAAGAAGCACCAAAAAGACTGTCAGTACACATATGAAAGGAAGACTGGAGAATGCAAACAATCAGAAAAGAGTTTTAAGGAGTGCAAGATGGAATGTATTGACACAGGGATAAAGAAACTGAAGGGACTTTACAGTAACGAGTACAAAGATGTTTACAGAAAACAGCTATAGATTGGGGCAATGGTAGAGGAATGCACAGCATCAACATCTCTGTTCTCCACCTGCTTTAGATCTATTAAGTCAGTGTCATCATTGTCCAGTTTTAGTGGTATGTAGGTTTATACAATATCCAATGAGCTCCGAATTTAGGCTTACAACATCCTTGTTTGGTAAATATGCATTACAAATAAGATGGCATGAGTAAAAGAGAATGAGAAACAGCTTTCTCAGAAAGCTGAAGAAAATAAACACTGTCTAGGTTTAGTTAATTTAACTAGAATGTTTTCTTTTAGGTATTTAATCTTTAACATTCTGAAAGAAAAATATCTTCAAAAGCTGAAATTGAAAAATTATATCAGTGTTTGCTGAAATTAAACTTGTTTTTAGCTGAAGCAAGGTTTTTATCAGAAGTGATAAAAAGCCTCACTACTTAATAATTTCTTAATAAATTATTCATGCAAAAGATGTCAAAATTCAAAGATGACAACATCCCAGGCTAAAGGAGGCAGTGGTGTCATGGCAAACCTGCAAAGTACAGAATAAATTCAGAAAAATCTCACACTTTAAAAGCCTGAGTTTCTGTGAACTTACCTGACATGGATCTGAAGTAAATACAAACAAGGAAATCTGCTGATTTCAGATCATATTATTTAAATATCCCTACAGAAAAAAAAAATACTAAAATAAAGCAAAACATCCCATATCTTAATAAATGAAAATTGATTTTAGAGATATTTATTTCTATCTCCCTTTAGGATCCAAACAGCTGTAGCTGATATGGCCTCAAAGTGTCACTCTTATTTCTTCAAGAAAATAGAGAAGGTTGCAAATGGCCACCTGAAAATAGCTCTCAGATTTATTTATTATCATGGATGTTTAACTAGGGAGTGATGGGAAATTTTTTAGCAAGATGGCACGATTTCTTGCTGGAAAAATGTTGATTATCTGTTAAAAGTTCGGAATAAGCAAGCGTGCTTTGACTGCACGCATATAAAGTACCAGCAGGATTTTTTTCAAAAGGAAAGAACTGAAATCTAGAACAGATATTTTTAAACAGATTACTACTAAAATAAAATGTAAACCAGACAAAATTTAGTCAAATTTTTGATGCCTGTTTCACAAGGTGAATAACAATAGTAGTAATAATAACAAAAATATCAATAACAACAACAGCAGCAACAAGAACAATACTAATAATAACAGCAATAAGAACAACAATAATGATGATGATGATGATGTCATTTAATTTAAAGTATAAATGGATGGCTTGCTGCCAGACTGGATTCAAACACTTCTATGATAATGGTAAAAAGTTATGACAGGAGAGATCCTTTGGGTTAAAAAATTAATTGTTTCAGACAAGCTGTCAAGTTGTTAACACTAACATGCCCTAAATCTAAAAAATTATATACCCAGAGACCAAGATTCACACTTGATTGTACCTGACTAAGAGGTTTTCAGTTCCGTAATGATTTTTGTCACTGGAAATATGCCTGCAAGGTTCAAACGCTTTAGAGAAAAATTGCCTGGCAGATTCTCTGCAGGCTTGTTTGATTACAAGATCAGAGTGAATTGACTGGAGATGTTAGCAGCGGTTTTAGGCCCTTGTTTTAGAAACTTTGAGAACACACTGTGAAAGACCATGAAAACTTATGAGCAACTAGTAAAATGTCACTGACAACATCTTTCTTTATCCTGGATGTTGTGTTGGGTCATAAAGACCATTCTGTTTGAGCCCTCATTGAGTATGGGAGTTAGACAGTTTCACAAAAAAAACTCCACCCAACAAACCAAAGTAGCTTCAATTTTTCTTAAGTATGAAAAAATAGGAAGAGTTTATCAAGAGACAGTGTGATACTTAAGGCTAAGGAAATAAATAGACTATGAGCTGTTCTAGGTCTTCACTTTCCACTTAGAACTGGAACAAAATTATTTTAGGTACAGAACTTTGTCTTTTAATATCTGTCCTCCTTTCTCTGCTCTTTCTCACGCCAGCTGAGATTTGAAGAAGTAGCTCCAAATTACTATGGGAAATGCTGCTTTTGTAGCACACGCAGGCTACACAGAAATGATGGAAAGGAAATCTGGTAATTCAACTTATCACCATTACATTTGTTGACTTTTTTAAACTCTAGACATTTCAGCAGAAGTTGGACTGTATCACCAAACCTCTGCTCCTTTCTTAAAAACTCATTCAGAAAAACTCAAGCTTGAGTAATAAATTCATTTAGGATCCCAAATCCCACCAGAGTTATGAGGACTAGAGCTTCAGGGTCAGACATCCTTACATTTCAGAGATCTTTAGATTTACAAGGATGCTAGCAATCTGGTAGCTTTTTAGATGGAAGCTTCATCACTAAATAAACTTAGCATCATCTGAAAGACTCTGCTGTGAGTCAGCTCTGTGCTGGCAGAAGACACTGACTACATCATTTCATTAACCTCACTGTATTGTATGCAGTCTATTACTGTAGTAGAAACCAGTCCCTGAATCTGCTCTTCTCCTTGGAGTAAATAGGGACCAAGTGTCTAATTGGTAGTTATGTGGTCTTGGCCACTACCTTCTTAAACTGTGCAAGACCAGCAGATCCACTGATCACCTCTATCTGGTCACCTAAATGTGACCCAAAACACCCCAAAGCAGCAAGATTCACTTTATAATCTCCCTTGATCAATGTGATTGCTTCACTCTATAGTAGAAGCTAACCTTAGGAGCCACGCCTCTTTCTTCCATTATAACTTCACAATTTCAAAAATAATTTCTCTATTAATAAAAATAATGCAACATTAAATTTAATAATTTTTGGTAAGGAGGAGAAAATGGGAAAGGTTTTATAAATAAATTTGCACAGAGACAGCTTTCCAATGATAAAATGTTGTATTGGTCTCTGCAGCTTGAGCTGAAAAGAAACAATGTCAAATTTGCCAGGGTATCCTCAAGCAGACTCCATGAGTGACCTCACCAACACTGAGTCGAAACAGCATGCTATCTCAAATATGTGTATTTGTGGACATCATTTCAGTTGTTCTTTATTATATTTAAGCCCACTGAAATTCTAGGTGTGTAAAAAAAAAACCAAAACCCAAAAAAAGATTATAAATTTTAATATTCACAAAGCATTAAAACATCCCGTATTTCTTTTCTTCTCATGGTCAGAAGTGGCTGAGANAATACGTGTATTTGTGGACATCATTTCAGTTGTTCTTTATTATATTTAAGCCCACTAAAATTCTAGGTGTGTAAAAAAAAAAAATCTAAAAAAAGATTATGAATTTTAATATTCACAAAGCATTAAAACATCCCGTATTTCTTTGCTTCTCATGGTCAGAAGTGTCTGAGTNATGGTCAGAAGTGGCTGAGAAACGGTGCCTTCTGTGAACAGATTAATCTGGGAACTTTTGTCATGAGTTGGGGAGATTTTTACCAAGTTACTGCAAACAAAGTGTGAACTTAAAAATCATTAAACAAATCACTAAGTCTACAGTAGCTGTCACTAGCATTTCAGGTATAACACAAGCACTTGTAGCGTGCATTTGGCTGACTGACACAATTATAGCATGCATAAAACATTGTTAAAGACATATCTAAGTAGTTCCTATATGTACCAAGATTGCTTCAAATGCAAGTGACTGTAAGAATGAAGCACATTAAAAGTAACAAAGACACCAGACAAACCAATAATGATTTGCCATAAATTGCAAAATTCTGGTGCTTTCTAAAGAATCATTTGGTATACAAGCCACCAGAGACTGAAAAGGATGCACTCCACTAAGAGCTATCAATAGGTTCAATAGCAATACATTTAATAGTATTCTGTGTAAGACTTTCTGAAGGGAAGGATGTTTCATCTGTGATGATGGAAAAAAGTCATTGTCCATGATTTAATGACAATAAAGTCCAATGTTGCTTTCACTTCTACAAGATGTTAGGTATAAATATTGGAAGACATAAAGGGAGGGGAAAACCTCACAAGTGATTTACACCAATTTTGGTGTAAATTCCTTATGCTGACCTGACGGGGGAACACCTAGAATGAGATATTCCCTGGTATTAGATATACAGGATGAAACAGAGTCAGATGGAAAGGGCCAAAGCTAGAAAAATCCATGAAGTATGAATGAAGTATAAATGATCATTCAACTCTAGTCACTGTAAATAAACCTTTCCTCAAGTTAGGGGAAGTCTAACAACCAGTATTTTGTTCATATTATGCCTTTTCTGATGTTACAGCCTTTGAATTTTGTTCTGCATAGCAGTGAAGGACATACTATATTTTCATGTTAAAGAAGTAAAAATGGTTGCCCTGAGTCATATGACTCCATGGGAAAGAAGAAAAATTGTTCAGATAACAAAACGTGACAATCACAGCCCTCACCAAAATTTCAGTCTTCCTATTCAGCCTTTGTTATGTGTAGGGACAGAATGAATGAACACATGCTCAGGGTAGTAATTGTCTACTTTGCTTCACAGCCTGTGGCGTCTCCACCTGCCTTGGTGCGGCAGGAAAAGAGACAGCCAACCTGTCATCCCAAACCCGTACTATATCACTTGCTATCAAGGTTGCAGATAGCCCCATTTAATGAAATACCTCTCTTTAACCCAATAAAAAAAAAAGTGTATTAGATTTCACCAAAGTATTCTGTTTGTTTTTAATATAACTTACTTTAAGTCCTAAGGACAAGCCATTTTTTTTTATATAAGGCTTAAAGAAAAGGTTTACATGAAGGCTATAAGAAAAAACCCCACCCACACAGTAAGATTCCTCCAAAGATCGGTAACATTTGCTTTTTCTAATCCCCATTATTTTAAAACACTCTTGTTGACTTCAAATTTGAACAAAGCACTTTCACTTTGGCAACAGACTAAAGATAAATAATCTTTAAAGTATTTAAATAAATCTAATAAAAAAAAAAAAATCCTGACTTTTCATATAATGGAAGCTTCCAGTACTGTATCAGGGATTAACAACAGTACATGGTCATATGGGTCAGTCCAGGACCATGATCCACTGGAGAAAAAGGAGCATGCAGAACTGGAACAAGTATTCCCCTGAAGCTTTGCAGCAGCATGTACACAAAAAATCAGTGTCACCCCAAAATAAAATGTCTGGTTTAAATTTTGCAGCTGGAAACTTACAGTGGCATCCATCTTCTTAGGTATTTTACATAGATGGAAGTAGATGGAAAAAAAATATTGTGTTTTGACTAAGCTTGTAAGGAAACAGGGGAATGTTAGCTGTGCTCTACTTTGAACAAACCCCAAGCTACCTGGTCAGAATCTGTTCCTGAGTGCACAGAGGTCACCCACAAAGTTACACAGGAGCTGAGAAAGGCTCTGGCAGTGAATGTGAAAATACAGCTTTTCTTTTGTTCTCTTGCATGAGAATTCCCTGTGACCACAAGAAATCTAACTTGATAAGGATAAAATATTACTGTCACCATAGCATCGCCTGCCATGCCGCGGTCAGCTCCCAGATCACCTTCCCTGTGGAGCAGCCTGTTCCTGCTGCTCCCAGGCAGGGAGGCAAGCTGAACTGTGGGTCAGAGGGAGGTTGATTTACATTTAACGGTGGCACGTAAAGGTATTTAGGGGCTCTGGAGAGATGGCCCACTTCAGTAGTGCTGCCTCAATGCTCCATTTATTGACAAATAATCAAAGTGAGATCAAAGGGCTTAGCAACATAGAGGTGGATTTTCCCTGTGGAATAGGGAGTATGTTCACATACAAGGGTGAACATTGTAGGACATGACATCTAGTTTGTTTAATAAATAAATAAATAAGTAAAATAAAATAAGATATTGTGTCATTGAGAAATGGGTAACTGAAAAAACTGCCAGCTACAAACATGGTGATCCAGAGGTCAGACCTGTGAGTTGCTTGTTGGTAGATCTCATGAAACGTCTAGAAAATTTCTGCTGAATGTTGCAGAGAAGGGATTTTTTTTTTAATCTTATGCATATGCGAGAAGGACTAAAGGGAAGAAAAAAGGAAAAGCCCATTAAAGGAATAAAGTTAACACATGGAAGCAACTTTCCCTTAAAAGCCTGCTCTTCTTTTATGAGCATATGTGTGGTAACATGAAGATTGATTTTTATTATTTTTTTATTTTTTTAATAACTGGAAAGTTCTAAAACAAAGATGAGCCAATGCCAGATTGATGGAATAATACCACACAAGCCAAAGAGGAGAGCAGACAGCTGGCATTAAATTTTGGGAGAGGGAGTGCTTGGAACTGCCAACATATGCTGGAGAAAGGAGAAAGAAAAAGAAAAAAAAAAAGAAGTAAAATCTAGAAGGAACCTTGATTTCCATAACTTCTGTGGTCGAACTAGTCTCGCTGTGGGCTGGTTGTTTTCCCGCTGTGGGCTGGTTATTTTCCAGCTCAGTAAGGATGTACAAACTCCTCAGGGCCTTAAGACAGCCTTTAAAGAAACCATGAAAAACTCATGTGAGAAAAACATTTTTTCTGTTTATTATCTTCACTAAATAGGGGTTTGAACTTGGGCTGAAAATCAAAGAATATAGAAAATGACTACTCCAGTTATCTACAGTTGTATCTTTAACATTCTTACTAATAACGCTAAGAACGCAAATACTGATTGAATACATTTAGGTAATTTTTACACATCTCTTTAGCTCTGAATGGTGCAAAGCACAGACTGGCAGCCAAAGGAAAGGCATTCAAACCACTAAGCCACCCATTTTTGGCACCATTTCATTGCGTCCTCCTATCTTCTCCCCAGCTTCCTCTATGCAGAAATAAGAACACAAGGAGAAGGTTTGCCCTCCTGCCAAAGTCCATGAAAACAGTAATAATATAAAAAGGATAATAAAAAAGGAAGATAGTAATATTTTGGTTCATGTCTGCAGATCAAAAAATAATGTCAGCTCAAGACATATACAGAACAAAAATGTGAATTATACTCTGATTTCAAAGTAAATTTAACTTAAGAGCTATACTCAGGGAACAGCAAGTATGTGTATAAAGCAGTGCTGATGCCAGTCTTCCCTTTTTTCTGCTGCATAAAAACTGTTACTTGGAGGAAAGAAAGTTTGTTTGTCCTCTCTTTACTCTGATGATTCAGTACAAAAGAAGCCCAACAGTTATTGTATCTGTAATGAACGTTCCACAATTTGACTGCATTGTTTCAGTAAAATAAGATAAAAAATCCTTTAATAAAAACTAAAAGCAGTCCTTCCATTCCAAGAAAATATGTTTATTGCATTATATTTCTAGTCAGGCTAAGCTTTTACTTCAGTTACTGAGAGGGACATTCAAGAGTAAAAAAAAAGCCTCAATAATCCAGGCAGTACTCGGAAATAGTATTCAACTGTTTCATGATCATTCAATTTACAAACCATAACTAGTGAGTACATGCCCTTTCCTTTAATAAAACATGCCCTTTCCTTTAATAAAAAGCACCCAGTTTTCTGATTAACATTTCTTCTTTTTATTGCAGTTTTGCCTTTTAAAAATGTTTGAATTTCAAGGGGCATTTAAACAAAGTAATTAAAACTGGAATTGCTTTTAAGTCACCACACCATATCCCATTTCACTCCTTCTCCATACACTCAAATGAAGCCCATGATTTTAAATTAGAATTTGCCTACACTTGAAATGTTTGTGCTTATCAGTTAAAAAGAAAGGAAAAAAAAGAAGAAAAATAATTTTTGCATCTCGCTTCACAGGAATGCATAGCTGAAAAAAATCCCTCAATTTTCCATTGTTTTCCAGACTACCAATTGGCATAACTGTTCATCCAAACTTTTTTGTATTTTTAGGCACACCTTAGAAAGGCGGAACACAGAAAGGAGAATATTGGAGTGACTTGAATCAGCTCATCACAGTGCAGAAACTCTAATGGTGTTCGTATAATAGGACCTTAACCTGGGACCTTCGGGACACTTAATTCAGGGAGGTAGATATAAGGAGTTCTGCTTGACTGCAAGGAAATAGGGATGTGCAAAATGAAATAATTTCCTGATACTACAGGGTACCGCAATCAAGGGATTTAGTCATAGCATTAAAAGTGAGGTTTAGGAGTATGATTTCAATACTGACTAGCAGGAACGCAAGAAAGAAATTACTTCTTATGCTTCTTTTTGCTCTAACATGAATCTGTTTACTTAGCTGGATTTATTCTTTTTTCTAGTAACAAAAAAATAATCGTTTATCATGTTGTGAGGAGAGGCAAGGATTACAGGAGAAGGTGATTTCACCTATTGAAAGAAGACAGGTTTATTCTCTGCATAAGAGTACTAATTAAGGTTGTGTTGTGCTTGTTTTAAAATAAACTGACATAAAAATTGGGGAAAAAATTACTAGAATCATAGAATAATAGAATTGTACAGGTTGAAAGGGACCTTTAAGACCATCAAGTCCAACCATCAACCTAATACTGCCAAAACCCACCACTAAACCATGTCCGTCACCACCATGTCTACCCATCTTTTAAATACCTCCAGGGATGGCGATTCAACCACTTCCCTGGCCAGCCTGTTCCCATGCTTGATAACTCTTTAAGTGAAGAAATCTTTCCTAATGTCTAACCTAAACCTCCTCTGGTGTAACCTGAGGCCATTTCTTCTTGTCGTATCCCTTGTTACTTGGGAGAAGAGACCAACACCCACCTCACTACACCCTCCTTTCAGGTAGTTGTAGAGAGTGATAAGGTCTCCCCTCAGCCTCCTTTTCTCCAGGCTAAACAACCCCAGTTCCCTCAGCAACTCCTCATAAGACTTGTGCTCCAGATCCCTCACCAGCTTCGTTGCCCTTCTCTGGACACACTCCAGAATCTAAATGTCATCCTGCGTTTCCTGGAAGGATTTTTTTTTTAGTTATATTTATAAATATGGCGGTAAATGGCTTTGCCTGTATTCTTCTGGAAAAATCCTTTTTTTTGCTTAAGCTGTAAATTGATAATCAGATTGAAGTCTTTTTTTTTTCTTCTTCCTTCCAGCTAAATAGCCTGAAGTTTAACTTACCCAAAATATCTGGCGGTATAAAAAGAATAAAATTTTAACATCAGCCCTCACAGAAAATGGAAGACATTCTGTGTGGCTGAACAACTGTTTTTTCAGAAGTGACATATTTCTGCACTGATCTCACCAACCTTTCTGCAGTAATCTTACAGTAACTAAAGGACAGATGATCCCCTATGAAATCAGAATCATACTCTCCAAATCACCCTCAATGGCTGTTGCCAATGGAGCCATTACTGTTTCAAGATTTTTAAACGCTTTGAGGGCCTTCATCAATTCCAGTCAAATTTTGTTGAGTACAAAAAAAATCAAACACTTCAAAGCAGATAACAATTCCTGCCACTAATTCAAAGACCAAACTCTCCAATCTTTATAGATATGGAGACACTTCTTCCAGTTGTTATGCTCAATAAAAAACACTAAAATATTAATGGCACCATGGCAGTCTTGTCTTTAAAAGTAATTATAGGGTTTACATAATTATCTTCAAAAACAGTATTATGCAATTCAATGAACTCATCAGATATTCCTGTCATTAGCCACAGGACATAGGGACGAGAGCACTTGCCCTTACTGCAGCACTTTATGATCACACATCCCAGTAGGGGAGATAACTTTCCATAAATACTCTCCTATTTGTGAGGTATATTTCGAAGAGAAGAAATTGTGACAATCTTCTCCTGAAACACCTCCCTACCTCTTTAGTCATTCTGAATTTCCAAGGTCTTTTGCCTTAACAGTTGAATAATGCTACATTTAGTCTTCACGCTTATACCGGCCCTCTCCGCTTAATATACTTGCTTTGCTTTATTAAGACAATAGGAAGCCCCTTTTGTTTAGGATCTTATTTTCTATTCTATTTTCTTTTCCTCCAAGAATTTAAGACTCATGACATTGTTGGCTCTTCCTGCTCTTTTGAGTGAAACCACTTGCATCATAACACCTGGTACTGGATACTATTTATTGCTTTCAGTTGGAAAACTAATTATTTTACAAATATTTCTCTCCATTCAAAATATTTGATGATCGATTTTTAAAAAGGCAGCATTGCAAAAACACAGGGAAAAGGGAATAAAATTCTTCCAGACTTGGAAGATCTTAACTCATTGTGAAGCCAGTTCCCACAATCAGGAATGGAGAAATAACATGGCTTTAGTATATACTCCTATATTCCTCGTGTCTCTTATGCATTATCATTTATTGAGTTTGGAGGTGACTCATGATAAACTTTTCCTTTATATTATATATTTCTGTACCTTATGTATAACAAAATCATCTTTGACTTTGCTAAACAATCAAATGTTTGGCCAACAATGCATTAAGTACCTTAAATGTCATTTTAAACTGAATCAGTGACATTATTTGAATCTTCCAGGAGATTAAGAAGTATCAATTCCACAAATAATTTATCTGTCTTGTATTAGAAATAGTGTGGCCACCAGGACTAGGATAGTGATTGACCCACTGTACTCAGCACTGGTGAGGTTGCACCTTGAATACTGTATTCAGTTCTGGGCCCCTCACTACAAGACAGACATTG
>RSEF01000002.1:153940445-153952401 GCA_003993805.1 Himantopus leucocephalus | reverse complement strand
TGTCCCTCAGGAGAGTCAACTGCACCTCCCAGTTTGGTATCATCAGAAAATGTCCTAATGGTGCATTCAACTGCTGCATCCACATAAAATATTGAACAGAAGTAGCCCTAGTAACTGAGCCCTGAGGACCACCATTGGTGACCAGATGCCAGCCAGATGTAGGGTATGATCTGCCACATAAATAAATTACCCTCAGAAAGAAATTTGGAGAGCTGAGTCCTGGATGGGAGTCTTGGACAGCCTGTGAGGTTTCCTCCTGGCTGTTTCTTAACTCACTCCCTGCTTACTTGATACTGCTGCGGTGCTGTGTAGAGAAAATAAAATTAATCTCTTTCTTCGGTGATCAGTCAGTCTCCAAAAGAACGTATCTCACAGGGAACACAGTTTAGGCAATCTAGATCTAACTTTTAGGCATATAAATGGCAATCCGTCTATACTAATATCATAATACCAACTGTAATGTGGTATTATGGTGTTATGTTACTGTGTTTTGAATGCAGTTCCTTGTGCAATTTGGTAAATATGTTTCCAGTCCCTTTCAAAAGAATGTCTCCTGAGAGATGGCCGTTATGTTGTTTTGTGCACATCTTGGCTTTCATTTGAATCCATTACAGCCATCTAGATTTAAACAGGTTTTTTTTCCTCCTTCTTACAGATTATTTCACAAGTTTTTAAAAACCTCGTAGTTACTCTTTAATAACTGGAAGCAATTCAGAATTTTTAATTGCCTGTTAAGGGAGATCAGAAATGCTTGTAATGTAAGGAGGTTCAGATCCAAGGGAGATTATGTTGTAACATTTTTTTCTCTTTTTTTTCTTATTACTTTTGCAAATTAGCAGATTTCTTAAAATAACATGGCTATAATTGTGCATCTGTTTTCTTACTGGTAGTGACATTCATTTCACACTAGCCAAGAATACCAGCACTCAACAGCAAGACGTGTATAGGAAGCTGTGACAGTGAACAGAGTCTCAGCTAATAAACTGTGTCAGGTTTGTGTTGGTTCCACAAAGCCCATGTGTTTGTCTATCACACTCCTGAGATTAGCAGGGATCGCTGAATCCTAGGAGTAAATGAGGAAGCAGTAACAGCAGCAGCTCCAGGATGGGATGAGGAAGAGGCAGCAGTGGCAGCAGACGTGGACTGCAGTGGGCTCAGGAGAAAGCAGCAGCAAAGGAATTCATCTATAAAGACTTGCAACCCACCAGCAGCCACGGTGTTCTTTCTGCATTCATATTAAGCCTATGTTTTCAAAAGAGAGGAGAGATTATTAAGGGCCTCTATTACACAGACACTTGGAGGTGCCTCGTCTTCAAAGATGTTTTCTGACATTTGCAGGTTTCTCATCCCAAAATTCTGGTGTCAAAATTGCTGATCCTTTTTATATTGCACACTGTAAGATAGTGTAACAGTATAGTTACTCCATGGGCTTGATGTAAACTGGCTATTTTAAAGTACAGGTAACAAGACAGAGTACTCACATCATCTGTCATTACATTGTTTTAGGAATATTTTCAGTGGTGTTGTTACATCTTGATAGTTGAGGTTTTTAACCAGAGTCTTGTGAAGGCCAGACTGCGGATGAAAGCGAGACGGATTATGTTCAACCCAGGAACAATGATTTTAACTGTTTCAAGCAAAGTTGCAGAGGATTTTGTAGGTACAACATCCAAGGTATAGTCATCTTTTTTTAGTGAGATTTGCAGACTAACAGTACTGTGAAATACCAGATCCCTTCTTGTATTACAATTATTGATCAAATTAGGGCTAGAAATCTTCAGATTATGCTGTTCCTAATCCTTATATCATTGAACCAATTGCTGAGAAAACCAAGGAAATGTGTAAAAAAAAAAGTCTAAATAAAATATCTTTACAGACAGCATATACTGTGTTATCTGAACACTTCAGAATATTTATGGACTTTATCTTGACAACTTCACTGCGAAGTAGGGAAGTGCTATTAAATTTTAAGGACAAAGACCTAAAATACATAAATGCAAAGGGTCAACATTAAAAGCAAACCAACCAATAAAAAAATCCTACAAAGCCAAAAAAATAAACAAAAAGACCCTAAAGTAAATAAATCTCAGGCACAGATCTCCCTGGACTGCTGCTCTAAATTTTGCGTTCTGTGCTTCATATGTATGTTTAGAACATTTTGGAGAGTAAAAATGATCTGGATAACTTACAGTCATGCTCCTTCTTGAATGTTAACTGAATTGTCCTAGCTCTCCTTGGCTTTAGGCACTACATAGCTGATGTCTGATCCTGTGCCTGAATTGCATCACTTATCATACTCTAGGTCTTTGAAGAAGGAACTGTTTATTTGGCATTTGTATGGCCCAAACATAATGAAGTCCTACTCTTAGTGACTCAGCTTTCTTGATCCTTAAACTGTAGTAATAAAAGGACCTTCTGAACAACATAACAGCTGCAGAAAGAAGATAGAAGTGTTTGTTATTAAAGAAAAAATGCACATGAACAGGAAATTCGTGGGCTGAATAAAACCCTAGTCCATCCTGTCCAGGAAATCTTTCTGTGAAAGAGAAATTATTATTAAACACTGAGAAAGCAGAAGGTTAATCTGATATTTTTTCTTTTTTCATCCTGAAAGTTTCACCCAGATTCCCAAGTCTAAATTCTTGTGTTTTATATTCCTTTCTTCTCACACATATTTTGCATTCTAGCTTAAAATGGTTAGTAATCTTGTTGCTTGTTTGCACATCCATTTATTGCAAGGTTTTGGTTGTTTATTTTTGACATACAATATACTTGGTTTTGATTGCACTTATTTGAATATCTTTACATGCATAATTAAGACTTTAGCTAATATTCACACCTACAAAATTCACGGTGATGTATATGCATATACACAAGGAGGAAAAAGTATTCTTAAAGGAAAAAAATAATTAAGTAAGTAACATTAGCTACTATGGTGCATGAAAGTTACTGTAGTGCCCCTCTTCCTTTTGAGAAATCTTTCTTCTGAATATTATTGAAGGACCATGCCCAACATGCATCTCAGCTATTGAGCATCCTATGTCAGGGCAGAGTATCATTGATTTTGGTAGGATTTTGTGTTACTGGATCCAGGTGCAGAATTGGAGCCAAAGTCAGAATAGAGGGAACATTGATCCGTGATGGTATGGTGATTCCTGTCTTTCTGTGCTATTGAATCACATCACGTTTCAAAGTCATTGAATTAAAATGAATATGCCTGCAAAGAAATGTGAGGCTTTTGTAAACCACCGCACAAAGTATGTCAAATTACTCTCTGAATGATTCAGGCAAAATTTCTAAATGACTTGGTCACACAATCCATAGAGTTTGTAATTAAAAGTATGCAGGTGCATGAATATGGGTGCATTTTTCTCGGATGTGCTTCAGAGACCTATAAAAGCCTCAGACATTACTAGAGATGTGCCGAATTAACCATAAATAATTCAGGTAGCCTGAGAACCTCTGCATCTGCTGTTTTGCAGAGAATTTGTGTGTACTGTTATTAGCTTTCCTTCTACCCACTGCAATTATTTTTGAAACAGGTCCTTGCTATTTAAATGTACAGCAGGTATTTGAAAAAAAATCCAGATGTGCTATGTCGAGTTTCTCCAAGATATATCAATACATTATTTTGGGGTCACAGACTGACGTTATGTGACTTTAAGTGCCAAAAAACAGAAAAAAAATAAATTACTTCTCAGCTTTGGATAGACAGTTCTGTTCTTATATGCAATATTCTAGCAAAATTCTTGATTGCTTTATAGAAGATCATGCCCCTAATAAAAGTGTTTCTCCTTCTGCATTTTTGACATTGCTCTATTTCTTTTTCTTTTCTCCCCTTCCATAAAACTAATTCGCGCAGCACATTTGGTTCTCATGTGCACTTAGTTATCCTAGAAGTATAATAAGTGCATGGAATTAGTTAACATTAAAAAGTCATAGCAAAACAGAGCAAGTTATTATAAATACAAAAAAAAAAAAATTGAAAGAGAAACAGACTATTTTGGGCTTCATTCAGCTGTATGATCTATCGTCTCTTGAGTAGAGATGGGTGAATTGTTTTTTGACCTAGATGTTTCTGCTGAAAAATACAGAATCGTGTCAATCATATAAGCCATGTAAAAGTAACATGAAATAATGCTTTTTATTTCAAGATTTTTAAAACAACAATAACACTTTTGTCTGAAATTATTTTTGCAAATGTACTTTTGAAAGTAATTTGAGACAAAAAATTGCTTTCGTTCTTTTACAACTCTTGAAATAAAAGGCATTTTTCCTTAATAATAAAAAAATCCCTACTTTTGAGAAAAGCAACATAGTTTGTTCAGTCCAAAACATTTTTTTCCAGAGCTGACACAAAAACAAGAGTTAATTATTTGCTCAGCTCTACTCCTGAGTTTAAACAAGATCCCTAAGGGCTTTGTATAGCCCAGATACCTTTCTGTCTCCTTTTGTCTTTTCAGTGAGGAATGACACTTTTCTTAACTTATTGGGCTGTTATATATTTCAGGAGAGGAAGATAATCTTGAGATGATGCTCTGCAGTAGACTGCAGGTGATCTTTGCTCAAATCCCAAAGTGATCTTAAGGTGGTATTGCATGTTTGTGGTTGTACAATACCCACCAAAATAAGGCTTGTTCACTTGAATTATTGCACATCAACAGAGGGTTGCTGCCTTTCACAGGTCAGGTCAACCAGCTGAGGTTGACATGCCCACTCACAAACTGTTTTTTCAATGAGGTGGCAAAGGAGTCCCTGCTGTGAGAAAGAATACATAGTCTGGCTTACTTCAAAGCACAAATAGCATGACACTCTGCAGCCCCTAAGGAATAATTTTATTATCAACAGATATACACTACATCAAAATATGTTTACTACAAGTAAGCAAAACTGCAGTTGAAGGAGATTTGGTCACTGTAGGGAAGACTAGGTTCCCATGTTACTTCTGGTGTCCCAGTGCTGCTCCTTAACGATGTTTTGGACCTCACTTTCTACTGTTTGTTTCTCTCTACCTCCAAACCTTGCCACCACTCTGTTTAAAGTCTTATGTAGTCTCCTGAATGAATTTATTTTATCCAGTTGGGGTGAAGGGGTTGCATATCTGTCACAGGCCTTATGTCACATTCACTGCTACTTCTTGCGGTCTTCATAACTGCCTCTGTTTGCTTCATGTTGTCATTACATTAGGTGCAAGGCAAGTGACCTCTTTATAAAAAGGCCAGCTTTTCCTCAGTTCTTTGCCTGCCAATGTATTAGGCTAGATGGTTGCTAAAGCCTCTGATACCACTAGAACAATGTTTTCCATTGACTCTGTAAAGCCCATTTATGAATCATGATATGTTGCAAAAAAACCTCTAGGAATATCCACTGAACCACGAGGTTGCTGCATAGGTTGGTGACTCCATGGGAGCCAGGATCTGCAGGGGATCCTCGGCAGACTAGAGGGAGGGATTAGGGGGCAGCCAGGGGCAGACCCCAGCCCAGAGTATCAGACACCTCTGTGGGGATGTTGCAGCTACACAGAACAACAAAGTAATGCCATTTTATACCAGTTGAGAAGATCTGGTAATCTCTTTCCAAAGTCCTAGATAAATAGGAAAAGGTCAAAAAGTTACTTCTTTGGAAGAAACTGTTCTGTTTCTCTGACAGAAATCTGTTCTGGAAGCTAAACCCATGAATCCACTTAATCTACGCAAAATAAAGTGTTCTCCATTTTTCTCTATACTTTAAAATAGTTTTCATAGGAGGTGGTCTAGTCAGTATCTCTCAATCTGAGTTTCCCTTTACTATGTAATAATCAATACTATGATAAGTTTTTTAAACTTTTACACTTGCTCAATAGCTTTTTATATAAGCTTAATTGCACATGTGTATAAAGAAAGGCATGTTTCCAAAGATATATATTTATCTTTGAATGTTTAGGGTTACAACATTATAAAGAAAATATAAAACATTATGAGTGAGATTTTATATGAGGGAATACACGACCTAGCTGGAAAAGAAAAAAAAACACAAATAAATTATGGAAAACAGAAGCCTTTAAAAAAAAGGAAAGAGGCTACTGAATATGGAAATTTAAGGATTTTCAAGTTTCTAACTTGGAGCATCTTTATTTTGGTGAGTATTAATAGCAAAATTGCACTGGCAATGTAAATCCCAGCAGAACTTGCAAACCTTGAATCAGAATTAATTTCCTTTTGTCTTTGCTGTAATAATGAGTATATATGGAAATAAATCTCATATCTCTTCATTCCTGTTTTCTTGATGTCTTTGAAGATTGGTGAGGGGGGAGTTTTAGTTAGATGGCAGAATTAATATGTTCTAGGTTGCGGATTAGCTGTGTATATGATAGGGACATGCTGTAGGCAGGAGTGCAGGAGTCCAGGAGTCCACTGACTCACAGTAAGGGAGTTTTCAGAGTTATTACAGGCTGAACAAAGCATGTGCAAACACAAATGCTAAGTCACTTGTCAAAGGTCACAGAACAAGTTGACGGCAAAGCTCAGGAAAGAAATCTTTTCACACCCGGGCAAAGGTCTTAACAACTTGACCGTGTTGATTTTCAACATCCCTTTTTGGAGGATTGTTGCTTCTGTAAAACCCTTGATTTAAATGAAGCTATTCACATGGGGAATCGTAATCCATTAGGATTAGGCCCGGAGCCCAGAGCTGAATGCCGTTTAGTGGCTTGCTGGTAATGAACTGCGGGACCCTGTTACGAATGTACAGTCCTTTCTATGCTGAATGAAGCCTGTCTGTACATTGTACAAGTTTTTCTCATATATTTGAGTAACCCCAACACACTCAGGTCCCCTCAATGGTGGACCTAAATGTTAGCAAAATAGTAATAATATTACTACTATTATAGTGTTGATATTTTCCGGGCATTCCTACAAATAGCCTGGGGAGACAGACAAAGAAACTAGTAAGCTTGAACTATACTGATCCTTGAATAAATCATTCTCTCAAATTAAGTTGTACTCAAACCCATCTGTTATTGCTCCTCCAGTTCTGTGGAAAACAGGAGGGTTAAATAATTTCAAGATTCTACTTGCCTCCTTCCTGAGTACAGAATTTCAATATAATTTTTGGAAGAGAGGGTCAAAAACTATAAAAATAAACTATTCTCCCACATTTATGCACAACCTAAGAAGAAAATGAAGACATTAACCTGAGGCCTTTTGCACAGGAAAAACTAACAGGAACCACATTAATGTTATAATCACTGTCAAAGCATGAGATTTAGAGGTGAGGAAGAAAAGAATTTAAATTTTAAAGAACTTTTCTGAAAGGGCTTACATTTTCCCAAGTAATATCTCCCATTAATTTAACATGTTCATTGTTTTCCTACCCATAGCCATCAAATTATTCTTCCTTTTTCGCATATA
Source organism: Himantopus leucocephalus (assembly GCA_003993805.1). Lineage (NCBI taxonomy): Eukaryota > Metazoa > Chordata > Aves > Charadriiformes > Recurvirostridae > Himantopus > Himantopus leucocephalus. The sequence goes on along the minus strand of RSEF01000002.1, from coordinate 153,945,013 downwards.
GTGCTGATATCTACTGATGGATTAGATTGTTTACAAAGTCTGCAGCTCAACAGATTTTGAAAACTGCTGCAATTCAGAAGTTAATAGCTGGTTCTTTTGAAAGTGGAAGGTCAGAATTAAAAGTCTGTGTATGATTGGGCTGTCACTGTGAGTACAGGTTTGCAAATGATCTGAGGCACAAACAGAATATACAACAGCAAAATTTATTATATAACTTTTAAACACTTAGGAATATGTTTGAGATTGACTTTGATATGTAGGTATGTGAGACACTTAAAAAATGGAGCATTTTGGAGACAATTTTGACAAATGATACTTCCTCCAACAATTGGCCAGCAATAGAAGCTGTGTCACTTCTAAGTGCATCTAAATTGCCTAGTACTATTAAGAAGTCATTTAAGCTTCAGCAGTGTTTTGTCTGATTCTGAAACTGAGCACTTAAAATGTATGCCTTGTCCAAACACATAATGAAAACATTATTTTTTACTTTCTTTTTAAGCCAGTCTTCCTCCACAAACACATACACATCCCAAGCTGAAAAGAAATAAAATAGTGAATGATGATGACATGTTCTATCAAACGCATGAGTGAAACAGTATCTATCACTGTGTCAGTCTGGGTATAAGAGCTTTCTTCTAGGACTCAAGGGGATATTAAAATAAGAAAGCCTTTTTTAGCACTTTATGTGGTTCTTGATTTGGAAGAAACATCCATGAGTTTCATAAGCTGAGGAAATCTTAGGTAGATACACAGTAATACAGAATAAATGAAAAGAATATTTGATTAAACAAACCACTCAAATGGACATAATAATTTAGACTTTTCTACAGTAAAATGTGTGGGAGAAAGCTTCTGTGGAAGTTACTAAGTACAATTTACAAAGTCATACAGACTATTGTAATTTGTTTCTCTTCTATCCTTATATATTTGTGCAGTGCCTAGAACTGGTAAAAGTCGAAGCACTGATGGGAATCAAATACAAATCCTATGTTCCGTAGTCAATGGAAATGGAGCTTTTTTCCTCTGATCAGTCTTGAAGCCCTTTTCTCTACCTCTTCCAATGTAAATCCATGGAAAAAGTATAGACAATTACAACATAGCCACTTCCCGGTCTCACAGTGGTGCACTAAACAATTTAAAAGTCACTAACAGCATAAGTATTTATAAGTTGCAGCTCAACAAATCTAAAAATGTCTGAAGGACAGTCTATCCTTAAGAAAGGATGAGGATAATAAAGTGCTGGGTAAATGTAAATCTTACAATGATTACCATTATATTGCCTCAAACTCCACCTTTCAAATGTGTCTTTGCACACCGAGGTAGAAGACGACTTACTTGTTTGTGCAAAACTAATTACTTTTGTCTTAATGTCCTTCTTAAAGATCCCTTTTGTTCTTACAGAAAATAAATAAATAAATAACATGTAACTTGGGCTGAGATCACTGCTCAGCATGCCAAGAAATAATCTTGGCTTTCTCAGGCTCTCCATTCTGTCTGTATTGATGAGATTTGAATTTAGATTGTGGGATTTCTTAGCCAGAGAAGGTCGTCTTTGTTCAAATTTTGTATGGTCCCCACTCCAATGGGAATCTTATTCCACAACGTGGGGCTTCTAGGCAGTACAGAACTCAAAATGTATATCATAAGGAAAGTGGTCAATAAGCACTTCACTCACTTCAATAAATATTTTGTAAGTGTGTAAATGCTCATGCATTGATGATAACTTGAAGACTAGTAGGAACATTTAGAGAGTAGCATGATGGCAGGGAAATTGGCACAGCAACAGCTGTGTTCCGAAGACTGAAGACTTGTCATTAGAAATCTACAGCTATGAAGGTACAACTCCGGAACTATCTTTGTTTTACCAAATGCAATCACAGAAAGCACAAGAAGTAAAAAAAAATTACATTACTTTCATGAAGAAAGGATGGTAGAAAAGAAAATGTTCCTTCCCACACAGAGGTCCAGAATTCAGCACTGATATAATATTCAAATCAATTATAGTTACTCACATGCTTATCTTAGACTTAAATGGATTGTTACATGCTTTGCGGGATCAAAATCTTTGCCTTTGAGATGCTAGCATAGTAAAAAACAAGACACTGCCTAAACTCAGTAATAGATAAACAACTTGCTCTTGTTTTCCTGACCACTAGGTTGTGGCCTTTCAATATGCCTTTTCTAGCAGTCTTCTTGACAGCATATCTGGTTAAGGAGAGACTTGTAATACAAAAAAATATGTTTTGAAAATCTGTGGAAAATAAAAGGTATTTCAATAAGCCAGTCTCTTAAGCTACAAGAGCTTTTGTCGATATATATCAGAAAACATTGTTTTTAGCAATACTATCTGATGCAATGCAATCCAGTTTGAAACAAAAACATTGTTTATACTGAATTACAGTGAAACTGAGAACTTATCCCTAATTATCCTTTGAAATAAAACCTACATGTTGTACTGTAAAGAGGACTGCATATTAAATGACGACTTACCGCTATATTGTTGGACAGTAATTTTATCTATGTCCAACTTCTTTATTTAGTAGATAAACTTAGAACTGGATTCTTTCCAGAAGGTTTCAGTGTCTGATCAGCTCTAAAGTACAGTATCGGAGCAATGAATACAGTAAGACAATATGCTTTCACGACAGCAGTAAGTGAAATTCAGCTCTGACATGCAAAAAGGTTCAACTGAGTGTCCTTTACTTCAGCTTCATTAGAGTTCAGCTTACTAATCGGTAACTGCGTCAGCCATTGCTGCAGGCAGTCTGAGGAGATGAAAGTGAGAAAAAATACTGTTCTTGGAAGTATCGTTTCCAGGGGATATTAGCTCAAGGGTTCACAGTTACATGCCACCAAAGCACTGACTCAGCCACTGATCTAAAATGTCATTGGGAGAATTTATCCCTTGGAGCAATTGGAATTTTCCAACTATCTACAGACATTGTTCTGGTCAGAGTTTTAAATTCAAAAATGCTCACTGTGGACAGGAGTATGAGAAATACTGGATTCAGATAAATCAATAACTTATTTAAGAATCCATCTGTACTGTAGGCATGTGCTTGTGAATCATTCAGATTCACCCCACAAAAGAAAATAGAAAAATATACTAGCAGCACATATGAACCATTAGAGTCAGCTGATTGGTCAATCATCCCTCAAATTACAAAAAATTGTCTGGCATTTGACATAAAATCTCCAGTTTCTGCTACTGTGAAACAAACTGGATAAGAAAAAAATAAAACAGAATTTGGTTTTCTATTTATTTATTCATATGGGTTTTTTTAGTTTGTCATTTCAATACACTTGCAGGAAATCATAAAATCTGGGTAGCAGTTTAAAATAACCTAATTACATTTTTAAAAACTTTCACAAAGGGGTCTGCGGAGCTTACTTAGTCTTTTTAAGAACTAGCTGATGTTTAAAGTACTTACCTAAGAGCCTGAACTAGCAGCTTTGAAGTGGCAATCATGGAATCAGCAATTCTGGTCAGTGGTTTTGACTGCTGTTCACTGCTGTACGACTTCTGGCACTTTTCCCTGCCCTCTGCCTGTATTGCAGGCTCACGCTGCTTTTGCAAGGGTCGTACACTTTAATGTGTTGCAAAAAGTTGCATTCCTGAAAATCTGCAAGAATATCCATAGCTTTTTAGCAAAGAAATGAAGCAAGCTACCTAGAATAAAACCTTGAGTCCTCTTAAAGTTTCCAAGACAAGAGCCTTGTGCATCTATTTCATGTTGTTTCTTAAAGAAGTGATGCTTATGCAATTATATAGTTTTTGTGCATATTTGTGTATAAGTTTATCCTAAATATCTCTTGAACACATTTTTCATGTCCAATCAAAAAGACTTTTGATAAAGGTCTTAAATATAGTTCCTTAAGTGAACCTTAGGTTTTCTTAAGTAGCACCTAATATGTGCTTCAAAGAGAAGAGAGGCTATTAATGCATCTTCCCCTTCCACAATATCATATGAAAGGACATGACACAAACTCAGGCTTTGCTAGATGTCAAAAAATCCACCACTGTGACACGAAAAACCCTCTGACCTCATGATGCATCAGGCATTGGTGAGTCCAATAGCACTACCCGTTCCCCAGAGAGCAAGGCTTCAGTATTCCTGCGCTCCATGAGACAATCATTAGTTTGTGGATGCAGAGGCTTGTCTCATTGCTTTTGGCCGTAGTGCAAAGCTCAATGCAGAGTAACCCTGCCCAGAAAATTGATCTAATACTCCTTCTCAGAAGCACTGAAATGCCTAATTTGAATGTCGTCATCAAAAATAAAAGGGTCTATCGAGACAGCTTTGGCAGATAGTTAATGTCGTGATTTAGGCTGGGCCGGCCACCAAATGAACAACAGATGCTCTATTTAACCCCTCTCTCTTCAGAGAAAGAAGAGGACCTCCCTTCAGAGAAGAGGAGAGACNGAGAATGAGAGAGAGAAAGAACTTATGGTTTGAAAAGAAACCAAACTACTTTAATGAAATATTAGTAATAAAAAGAAAAAATAATAATATTGATAAGAATATAAAGAAATATACACAATATATACAAAACTGTATAGAGCTCCC
>RSEF01000002.1:153922339-153940345 GCA_003993805.1 Himantopus leucocephalus | reverse complement strand
GGGAATGGAGAAAGGGTAGAGGAAGGTTATATTTTAATGTTTGCCTTTTGTTTCCCACTACTGAAATTAGTATTTTTTTTTATCGGAATTAGAAAGAAATTAAATTAATTTTGCCCAGGTAAGTCTGTTTTGCCCATGGTGGTAACTGCTGACTGATCTCCCTGTTCTTATCTTGACCCACAAACTTTTCCATCCTATTTTCTGCCCCTGTCCTGTTGAGGAGAGGGAGTCAGAGAGCAGCTGGGTGGGAGTTTGGCTCTTAGCCAGGTTAGCGCTCTATGGTCCTGCTGGCTTTTTGCTGCTCTGCAAGTTTAAGGGTCTCATAAGAGAAAGGGAAAAAGGCAGTTCCCAGTCTAGCATGACACCTTCTCTGAAGGCTATTTTACCACTTGGACTGGCTGACACTCATGGGCTTACCTAAGGTTGCTCAGATTTATGAACTACAGCCTTTAAGTCTGTTTGTAGATTTGGCCTTGTGCTAATCAATAAATAACTTGAAGAGCTCGACAAAGAGCCTCCGTGCCTGCGAGAATCCCTCTGTTTCTGTGCTCAGCAACTTCAGATCAGGTTCTCATGCAGAGTTATAACTCTTAGCAAGTAAGCTGTTGCCTTCTTCATCAGCTGCTGGTTTGGTTTACACTGCAAATACCATACAAAACACATTGCAATGTCTTTTTGAACAACTACATCACATGGATCTCAGCAGCACCCATAACATCTGAAATTGTCAAAACTACTTACCAGAAAGAAGTGAAAAAAGTTGTGCTGACCATCTCCAAATGTGACTAAAAGCATCTGCATAACTAACAGACCCCATTAATCTGTAAACAGTAATTATTACCCATTCATATAACAGAATGTTAATTGCAAGAATGATTGTTAATATAATATATAATTAATCTAACAGGATTCTAAAACCACATACATTAGGAAAGTAAGAGTAAGTCATTCATGCCTTTAATTATCTATGTATATTTGTGTTGTTTTCAGTGAGACACAAGCATAGATTATAAGACCCAGAAGAACTCTCTATTTTCTCTCATCTCTTCAACAACAAGTTATTTTAGGTTAATGTGGGAAAAGAAATTGCTTGCCTACAGCAGAATATGACCTGCAGAGGTGTAACTCTGATATCAGAGTCCTATTACCAGTCAACAAGAGCTCTATTTACATTAGCTGAGGATGTAACCCGTATTTGCACCACTATAACTAAAAGGTTTTGTTCATTTTGACACATTTTAGCTGCAGAAAAAAGCATCTATCTACCATAAACTGGGTTGTAAAAGAAGTGGAGCCATGATAAAACAGTGTCCCTCTAATTGTGATGGGCTGTGTACAGAGAGACACTATAGCTCTCGGGGGGTTTTTATATAAAATTCCTACATCTGTCAAAAGGAATTGTGTGGATGCATCTACAGCAGAATTTGGCCCTATTTCTATTGCAAAGAGTAAGATTATGAACAGAAATAAAAACAAAAAGTTTGAACCATTTTATTGTGGAGAAAGAATGATCATACCAGCCCTGCATAAAGAACAAATTACAAGAGCAGAGTCTTTTGCTTGGAAAACAACAGCTGAAAGCAGGGGAAGAAGGAGCATAGAAAAAAAAGCAATAGAGGTCTGTAAAATGAGAACTGGCATGGAGAAGGTGAATAGGGAAAAAATGGAAAATTTGGGGAAGACAAATTTCAGCATTAATGGCTTTCTAAGATAAGGAACTTTTTGACAGGGATCAGACAAATTAATGAGACAAATATCTATCACAGGGTATTAAATATGAAGCAAACTGTTCTGGTTAAGGAAGCCTCTGAATCACCAATCATGGTGCTAGGAAAATATTCTAGAAATACTTGCAATGCTCTTGTCCTATTCTTGTACCTTTTTCTTACACCACTCATTAGTGGTCAATGCTGCAGGCTCAACATAAGGCTATATGAGCCTTTAATCAAACCCAGAACGATTTCTTACTGGGAAAAAGAAAAAAAGGTTCTTTGTTATCAGTAACATGGAGCATTTCTTCTATATGCATCATATCAAAAACAATCATTCTGTTGTTTTCAGTGAGCAGTGCAATAGATCCTATTAACACTAAAATCCTCTTGACTACTGAAATCTATCCTAGTTCACCTTTCTTTTTAAGAACAATTGCCAGTTAGCACTAATAGTTATGATGCAAAATGCAAAAGCAGGGAGACTTCTGCATTGAGCAGGAAAGGTTTCCTAGTTGGTTTTTTTTCTATTTCCAGTTTTTAAAAGTTGCTTGATTCCTAACAAGTCCTATAGAGATATGTGTCTGGAATATTCTCAGAGATTATTGTCAAAGTGAGCAAAGGTCAGGCAAAAGAAGTGCACTATTAAGTCTTTGAGGAGATGACAAAAGTGTTCAGCAGATATAGGCTGATTAAATTATGCTTATCTATTTTTACTTACAAATGTACAATTCCCCCAGACGAGTTTTGAGTAAAGTTTGAATAACCAGCAAAGCTTATGTTTCCATAGGTAAGCTTCGAGCAACGATTTCTTACTGAATTGTGTGGACAACTCTGTGTAAATATACATGTACGTTCATGCAGGGATGTACACAACATTGATCTAATGTGGTGAGAAGAGAGTATTGTTTGCACAGCCAGAATCACACCAGGATGTGTGGCGCACTCTAGAGTAAAAGCTTTTTAACACTCATACCCACACCCATTAAATATACATACTAATTTACTCATATTCACACACTGCTTTGATTATATGATAAGTTCTCCCTTTTTTAGTATTGCAAAGGTTGTGAAGTAGAGAAATAGTGATAATACCCATTTTAACCAGAAAGAAAAGGTTTTTCCGTAAGCATCCAAGCCACACAGATGCTCCCAAACTCCAGGCCCTGATCGGCAGGTCCTGCTTCTCTGATTTCTGCAAACGTATTCTCAGAGTGGCTGAAAAAGTCAGTCATTGACATTGAAGGAGATAGTCCACCCGTTTAATCTCATTTCTTAATAGTCTCTTTGATGTGGATTAATTTTCAATTAAATACTAGCATAAGCAGAATCAACATTTTGATCTATGTGTTTTAATAGATAAAAAGCCCTGTATCTTTCAAAGCTCTGTGGCTGTTTTATTACATTTTTTAGTTAATCCAACGAGAAAAATCCTCTAGAATTTTATTTGTCACATTATTCTTTTAAAACTATCAAAATCTTTTATATAGCTAGCAATATAAAGCAAACATAGTTCATATTAAAATCAATACTCATTGACTTTTCAATGCAAAACAGTTTCTACCTCAAGAGCTTTGGTTTACTTTATTTTTTGTGTTGTATCATGAAACATCACTTTAGCTAGCAATCCATATTTTTACTAATAACACTTATCCAGCACATTTTCACTTCAATTTATTTAGTGCTGATCATCCAAGCATAGGAAAACACTTTGCAATGTCTAACTAAAAAATGAAGAATGTCAGTAAAAATAACACCTTTCTTCATAGTTTTTCTCCTTGTGAATTTACAGAGCGAGGTCTGCTAAGTGGACTGGAAGTTGCATGTTTTTCTTATTTTTACTCATATTTTTCTTGCAGAAGTCACACAAGGGTATGAAAGCATCACTGTAGGACCTTTACTACTACAGTGACTCTAGCTTTACTCTGTGCTTCTAATCTGAATCTCCAGGTCTGCTGGGGGGAAAAAAAAGAAAAAAAACAAAAAAAACCCTACACACCAGCAACACAAACTGAGCTCAGGACCTGTTTTATTAAACATTTTAGAACTATATTGTGTGGATGGGATTCATATCCTTGCTTTAAAGATGAAAGTGGTGAAATAATAAACAGTTATTCTTACTCCTACTACTGAGGATGACAAAAGTCTCTCAAAGGCCCTTTAAGTAGGTAATACTATAAAATTCCTGTGAAAATAACTCATAATTACTGGTAGAGATGTGTGCAGTTAAGAAGTCATTTCTGTTATTTACCATGGGTAAACAGTACTGCAGATCCTAAAAAACTAATTTTTTTTCTAAAACGGCAGCGTATCAACATCCATATCTTACTTCCTCATATTTTACTTTCTGATATATCTTCATCTGTTCACATTTGCATTATCTTTTATTATAAAATGTAGAACAAATTGAAACAGACAATATATGAAATATTTTGGTTGCTGGACAAGATTGTTTTTTTCAGGTTTGTATGTAATAAACATTGTTTTTTTCCAAAGTTAGTATCAATGTTTATTGTCCTTTAAGGTAATTCATAATTTTGTTTTCAGCTTAGATCAATATTTGTAATGTTAAGTCAATATATCATGACAAAATATTTGAACTTTATGGGTATGGCTTCCAAATACATTTTATAGTCTCTGTAAGGTAGTGTCCAGTGCAGTAATGGACAGCACACACAAAGCTTATAGTTGTCTGTACAGTTTGGAAAATCCAGAAATGGTCAGTGTGTAGCAAAACTTCACAGTACTTTTCCATTCTATGTTGTCCATGTCTTCTCCTTGTGACCCAAGCCAGGTTTCCCTGACCACCCTGTTTGTTCTCTTTCTCACATGCAGGTCTTTGGTTTTGAGATATTTTTTCTAATTAACTTAAATTCTCTATAGCTCAGTTCATCACCGGAAGTTGGAAACTTCACTTTCTCATCTGCCTACTCGTTAACTTCCTCTTTTGTCCCATTCCACAATCTTTTATAGGTGAACATTAACTCTGTAAGGTTTTATTCCCCATTTCTTAAAAATAATTATTCAATTCCCTCAATTCTTTTTTATTTTGATTTTAAATTTCTGTGTTTGGAGCTGTCTTCCACTTATGTTTGTCTAGGTACCAACACAGTGGAACTCACCTTTTTTAATTGGCTCTTCTAGTTGGATCCTACTGTAACACAAGCAGTAACTAGGGCTGTAAGTCATAGCTTTTGAGGTCTTTTATGATCTCTTCTACCAAGGTGACAATAACTAAAGAAATATTTACTCTTTGTGTCTTTCTTCCTTTCTCCTGCATATAGAACACTTCAAAGACTCTTGATCTCCTGTTTCCTTAGGAGAGCAAAATATAACAATACAGGCTGGTATTTGTACTAGCAGTTAGTACTGAATGTCTATTGTATTGAGCCCTCAACAAGTGTAGATAGAATCCATGCCTGGAAAAAAAAAAAAAGCAACAAAATGCCTCACACTCCAAACTGGAGGACAGATAGGATCAAGCAGAATAAGAAAAATAATAGTGGTTTTCAAGACTGAACCACAAAATATCAGCAATCAAAGGATAAATAGTCTTCTAAGGGAAGGTTGAAATCAAACATCATACTCTTTAAAAAGGAAACTCAGTATTTTCGTAGAGGGAAAGCCCAAGTAAATGAAAATGGGCTTTCCTGGTTATGACAATGAAGGCGAAAACTGCCATTAAGGTTTCCTGCACTCAAGAAGAATATGGGTCTGGGAGAAGAAAAGATGCAGAAGCACTGGCTAGTAAATGCCAAGCTCACAATCATGATGAGGCAAGCCCCTGAAATTATGAAGGTCTTCTAAAACTATTTGATTTGCTTCTTTTTTTCTTTAATTCAGTTTCTCTTATCTCTCCAGGCACAAAAGCCTGAAAACCATTTTGCAAAAGCACTTGGATCTCCAGCATATGTCACAAGGGTTTTTACTATGACTTTTTCTTTGTTTCTGCAGGTCTGAAGTGTCTTTGAAGATGAATGCACCTCAAAATATTTCCTCAAACCACAAATTTAATATTTTCTCACAGTGTGTAGATAATGCCATTACAAAGGCAAGTCCTAACTAGGATGCTTGAAAATGATTTAATGAGACATCTTTTCTTGCTACTTTGAAATCACAGGTTTATTGCAATGGAGAGAGTTTACAAGATTAAAGTATTGATGAAACTCATGTTAGAAAATGTTTCTTGGGCTGCAAAATTTCTGCACAATACAGCAGAGATATGTCAACCTCTGAAAAACTCAGTGAGGAGGCCAGTCAGGCAGACTCCAGGGGAAGAGAAAGCAGGGCCAAAACTGTCACTACATTGTCATCGAAAATGAGTTCCGACAACTGTACACTGGTGGAAAGGCCTCCCACTTTCACTTCCACCTCACCTACACCTTGAAATAAAGCTCCTCTTAACAAGACATTTACCAAGTGAAAATTTTTCTCACAGCTCAAGGGGGCCTCCACATTTTTCTTTTTACTACTCTTATTTATCTGCTTTTCACATTATTCCTGTAGTTTACATGCTAGGATTTCTGGAGCATCCACACCAGAGCCATAGATATATGTTGTGGATATCCTAAAACATCCTAAGTGCCAACAGGTATCTGTATGTGGGCTACTGAACTGAATCCCTTGAGCAGAAACACAGGAGTTCAGAGGATCATTCAACTGACTTGCCAGTAAGTGTTAAATTCAGTCTAATTTTCTCACTAGTCTCAAAGTAGTCAAAATTCCATTGATTAAAATGGGAAATTAGGTACTGACTGCATATGAAGTTACCTGTATTCACTCGTTTTAACCTAGAGCTGCAGATCTGTGATAGAATTCCTATGTGATCCCTGGTAAGTCACCAATAGGTTTGTACCAAATATTCTCAAATTAACATTTCTTTTGTGGAGAAAGGCACTGTGAAGATATATGCCATTGTTAAAAGCGAGTGACGTAAAAAATCTAGATGGATATATTTCTCAGAAGTACCACTTAGCTGCAAGGTATGGCTTATGGAAACATTATGCTTAAGTCTCTTTGTCATAGATGACAAATAAGCATACATTACTATGAAGTTGATGATCTGCAGTACTGCTCTTGGACAAATCAATAGATCTATACAGCTTTGAGAACAGTATGAAGCATACGAGCCTGCAAATCTGCTAGAAAAGCGAAGTATTATTTCACATAATTCAGTGAAGTTCTTGTTAGATATTTCCAACAAACAAACAAACAAACAAAACCAAACCAAAAAAACAATTAAGAATTTTATACAATTTAGTAGAAAGTGATATTCATCTCACCGAATGTATGATATCAGCAGGAACTTAACTAACTGTACTGGACCACTACTATACTTAGTGGAGAAATATGGATGTTTTCACCGGCAAGACCTTTAGTCCATTTTAGGCCCCTATTTTAGGAAAAAATGTGCATCTTTCTTAAAAGTGTCTTTTATAGTCTGTTTTCCTGCAATGAGCAGTAAAGGATTATAGACAGCTAGCTCAAAGCATATATTTTTAATGCTCAACAAGGTAACATTGTCTCCACATAAACATCTGGTGCCATTTTGAGCACTGTGGGGTAACCTCCATCTGGGACTAGAGAAGAGTGTGGCTCTCCTAAGTTCTTTGTAGTATTTGCTGCCTGAGTGCAGATGTCTTCAGTATCTCAGAGCTTCTCTAATGAACCTAAATTCCCATTTTTAAGCAACTTGATTTACCCTGGTGAAGTCTATCTTAGTCAGATGAACGTCACCTCTCTTTTGCTTAACCCATCTGGAGTACCTATTTATCATTCAGACTGGTGTTACTTTAAGCCTTTTTCTACATTGCATCTGGAACAAAACAGGACTACAAGCCAGGAACAAGAAAAAAAAAAAAAACAAAAACAAACTATTTCAGATCATTTACTATACAAAAAAAATCCGTGAAAAAGATAATCTTGGAACAGAAGAAGACAAAAAGAATTTCAGTTTGGTCCACCAAAATAGTTCATTCATTCTGAATTGAACTATTTTTTTAAAAAAAATCTTTAGTGGAGTCAGATTACATCTTTACATTTTAAAAATTAAATAGATGCCAATAGAAAGTAAATTATATACTATAATTAAAATTTATATTTTAAATTTTTAGTATTTATAATATTTATATAATATATAATATATAATATATATTATATAATTTATATTATTTATATTATTTATAATTAAAATTTATTTTCTTATATTTTCAAGAAATAGAAATTATTCTTTACATAATTGTTTTGATTGTTACATTAGTTGCCTGTTGAAAGAGAAAAACTGAAAAAAGCCGTAATTAATAGACTATAGGTTTCCTGCTATTCAAAAGTATAAAAATGTTATACTCAAAACCTTGTGGGCAAAAGGAAACTAGCCTTATATGTAAAGTCAAGAGTGTGTTGTTAGTGCAATTGAAATCTTAACAGCCTACTCAAAGAATTGTTACCAGTCTAGACCAAAGTAATACAGGGAAAAATACACATTACATTTTATATATTTTCAATGGTGCTTTACAACTGCTTTTTTCTTCTGTGATCTGCTACTCCATGCTAGTATTAAACTTATTGTATGTGAATTGTCTTATCTACACAAGACATTTCCTCTGTTTACTCATTGCTACCCTGAAAACCAGTTTTCCATCCTCCCTGGTCTGCGTTATTCTAGTTGACCATTGGTGAGTGGTTTATAACCTTGGGATTTTCAGCATCATGTTGCATCCCCTTCCTTTTGCCTATAGTCTTCTGCAGTGCATCCTGTGTCCCCACTTCTGAGGGCTCTGCTATTATCCCATGACAATACTCCTCTACACTATGTCATTACTCTAGGGTCATAACTAGCTGACACTATACAGAACAAATACTTTTTACTACTATCTATGTGAAAATTATGGTTGTAACACACAATTATACAAAAATAAGTAAAATTAAAATAAATTAGGCAATGGCTACCCAGTCATTAGAAATTGCTGCTACCGCTAAAGAAGCTTAAATAAAGCTCCAGACAGGGCAGGTCAAGTTGAAACAAAAACTGACAAGTCCTGGGGTCCTGCAGAGTTAATTTGAAGACAGTTGTCTGTTACTGACAATGACAAAACAGTATTTACTGATCTGCAGGGCTACTGAAAGAAGGCATGATGGCATTTTTGTGGTTAATATTGTTTAGTACATACAACATGAGACTGGTAGTCCAGACATTTTAATTCCATTCTTTACTCTTTTCCAGATGCATCATGTCTTTTACTTTTCCATAGCTCAACTTACTGTCTGAAGAAATGGAACAATATTGCATTTGTTGCACAGCTGTCACAAGGATCAATTAAGTAATGCTTCAGAAAGATTTCAACATCCTCTGAAGAGTCTTTATCTTGTGAAGTGCAGAACTCCATAGCTTTATTGCAACATTTGAACACACATTTAGCTTGAACTGCTGGGACTCCTCGTATATTTAAAGATGAACACAAGAATCAGTGTACTCAAGGAAAAGAACCAGAATACAAAGCACCCAGCAGGATTGAACTCAGAAAAGTAACTAGACAGGGATAAAGTATTATTGGGTTTGGGTCCCCCCCCCCCCCCCCCCCCCCCCCCCCCCCCCCCCCCCCCCCCCCCCCCCCCCCCCCCCCCCCCCCCCCCCCCCCCCCCCCCCCCCCCCCCCCCCCCCCCCCCCCCCCCCCCCCCCCCCCCCCCCCCCCCCCCCCCCCCCCCCCCCCCCCCCCCCCCCCCCCCCCCCCCCCCCCCCCCCCCCCCCCCCCCCCCCCCCCCCCCCCCCCCCCCCCCCCCCCCCCCCCCCCCCCCCCCCCCCCCCCCCCCCCCCCCCCCCCCCCCCCCCCCCCCCCCCCCCCCCCCCCCCCCCCCCCCCCCCCCCCCCCCCCCCCCCCCCCCCCCCCCCCCGTCTTGTCAGGCAGCCACGAAAACCAAAGCACACTGTGACTCTGTTGCCCTGGCTACTTTATTCTGTGAGGAGCATCAGTGAGACAAATTCTGCATACCTTGTTCCTCTGGAACAATGTTAGGATGTGTCCCAGTGAAATCATTAGGCTTGCACCACTACAGAAAACACTGTTCAAAATTAGCAACACTGTCAGAATGTAGCCCTTTTTCTTCTTTTTTTCTCTTTTTCTTTTTCTTTCTTTTTCTCTCTTTTTTCTTCTTCTTCTCTTTCTTCTTCTTTCTTCTTCTCCCTTCTTCTTCTTTCTTCTTCTCCCTTCTTCTTCTTCTTTCTTCTTCTCTTTCTTTCCTTTTAATTTTCTTTTTCTTTTTCCTCCCTCTCTCTCTCTTCTTTCCCTTTCCCTTTCCCTTTCCCTTTCCCTTTCCCTTTCCCTTTCCCTTTCCCTTTCCCTTTCCCTTTCCCTATTGTTATTCCAGCTTTCCTCAAGCAAAACTCACATTGAAGTCAGAGTGGGAAAAAGGACCAGAAGAGCCCCAGATACCAAGCAGGACTTGTTACAATATAAAAATACCAGAAAAACACAAGGAAATTCCTGGGATGTCCTCTACTGATGGCTTTCAGCAAAAATAATTCAGGCATTTACCCAGAAAGGGCATACTGTCAGAGATGCAGAACTGCCACCATGAGGAGCATCCTTGCCTTGCTCATACTGCAGCTCAGGACTGACTGTTTTGCTGCTGTTGTGTGGCAATGGAGGAATGACGACAAGTAGGACAACCAGTCCCAAAGTTCTGGAAGGACAGTGGCTCGTCCTGCTGCACAGCGTCCATGAGTGACGTTTTGCCCTAGCATATTTCCCAGAGTAGTTTCCTGGATTTCTTGTGCCCTGCTGTGTTGTTCTTCTGACAGATATCAGGGTCGCTGAAGTCCCCCATGAAGGCCAGGGCTTGTGATTGTGAGGCTGCTCCTGTCTGTCTATAGAGGGTCTCATTCACTTGGTCTTCCTGGTCAGCTGGCCGGTAGCAGACCCTCACTGTAATGTCACCTGCCCCTGTGCTCCCTTTAATCTTGACCCATAAGCTCTCAGTTGGCTCTTCATCTATCCCCAGGTGGAGCTCCATGCACTCCAGCTGGTCATTGACATAGAGGGCAACACCTCCTCCTTGTTTTCTCTACCTGTCCTTCCTAAAGACCATGTATCCTTCCATTCCAATACTCCAGTCCTAAGAGCTATCCCACCACATCTCCATGATGCCAATGAGATCATAGCCCTGGAGGCATGCACACATCTCTAACTCTTGTTTGTTCTGCATGCTGCATGTGTTTTCATAGAGGCATTTAAGGTGGGTCTCCGTTGAAGCTGACTTACTGGATGGAGTGGCTGCAGTTCCTTTGTGCTGCTCTCCAGGTGGCCTTCCTTTGAGATGTTTTACCCGTGTTTCCCCATTGGCTCCTATTACCTCAGGAGCCCTCGGATCATCTTCATAAGACTTCGACTGTGCTGCAGTGTACCCAGCACATTTTGGAGCAACAAGCTGAGGGCCCTCGCTAGCGCCCCATCCCTCTAACTTTGGTGTGACATTCCTTGGCTTGTCACAGGCAAGCCTAAAAATATCCCCTCCTCCGTTACGTCTAGTTTAAAGCTTGGTCAATGAGCCCCACTAGCAAAGACCCTCTTCCCTCTTTGAGAAAGATGAACCCCATCTGATGCCAGCAGGCCTGATGCCATGTAAGCCATCCCATTCTCAAAAAAAAATAATAGTGGCAGTGACACCAGCCACGGAGCCGTGGCTATTAACAGACTGAGTGCATCTGTTTCTTCCAATGTCACTGCCCATGGCTGGAAGGAGAGAAGAAAAAATAAAAGCAGCAGTGGGTAATAGTCTGAGGGCCGTACCAGGCTGGGCAATTTCCTGCTGTTATCCCTAACCCAGGCCCCAGGGAGGCAGCAGACTTCCCTAAGAGGAGGGTCTGCCCAGCATATAGAACCATCTGTTCCCCTCAAAAGGGAGTTGCCTACAACTATAACCTATCTTTTCTGCCTCGCAGAGGTGGTCACTATACGGGAGGCTGAGGGGAGATCTTATCACTCTCTACAGCTACCTGAAAGGAGGTTGTAGAAAGGTGGGGGTTGGTCTCTTCTCCCAAGTAACAAGCCTCAAGAGGTCAAGAGGAAATGGCCTCAAGTTATGTCAGGGGAGGATTAGATTGGGTAGTAGGAAAATTTCTTCACCGAAAGTGTTATCAAATATTGGAACAGGCTGCCCAGGGAAGTGGTGGAGTTGCCACCCCTGGAGGTATTTAAAAGGCTTATAGGTGTGGTGCTTAGGGACATGGTTTAGTGGTGGTTTTGGCAGTGTTTGGCTGATGGTTGGACTCAATGATCTTAAAAGTCCCTTCCAACTTAGACGATTCTATGATTTTATGACCTTTCCGGTCCTGGCAACTCCTCTGGTATAGTTGGACCATGATCCACATCATCCATTGGCTGGCCTTCCACATCCAAAGCCTCATACCTATTGTACAGAGGCAGCTGCGTAGGCAAGGTGGGCAAGGAGGGTATTCACTTGCCACCCCTAGCACAAACTTGCCTCCATTCACAGCTTTCCATTAAGCCACCACCTTCAGGTGGGGGGGATACAGGATCTCTTTGATCTCATTTTTTTTCTGGTGACTGTCCCTGTTTCTCTCACAGGGAGTTCAGAGCATGATTCCACCAGTTTATTTCTGCCTTGCATTCTCTGATGCTCCTTAGCCTTTCTACTTCATCTCTTATCTCTGCCACCAGGCTAGGCAGATCATCCACCTGGTCACCTGTCTTCCCTACTACCGTCCATTAGCTGTGTAAGGTTGTGGCACTCCCTGCAGCCTGACACCTTGGTGGCTGCATCTTTCTGTGGGAGCTCTGTCTGTGTGGCTACATCTATTCTGGCAAGTGCAGAGGACGCAGCTTTCTGCTGGATGGAGACCATGGCTAAGCTCCCTCTCACCAGCTGAACTCACCTCTTGAGCTGGCAGAGCTTTCAGCACTCTTCTGCGTGAACTGCCGCACAAACTACTGTGCCTACTCAGCAAAAGCTCAAGAAAAGCCCCTTTTCACCACAATCGCCTGGCTCCACTGCCGATGTGCCTGCACCGGAGCTGTTCGTCTCGGCGAGTGACCCTTACCTGGCGCTAAGGGAAAAAAAGCTAGACCAGAACATAGTTGTTCCTGATTGTCATCAGCATACGCTCCCCATTTTCAAACAAGACCCTGTTTCACTTGATGAGCACAGTTGGTTTGGGGGAACGTAAGCACGCACAGTGTATCTAGCTTGGGAATCCTAAGGGACACCACCATGCCCTCCAACTAACACGAAACCAGTAAGGAATTAGGCAACACAAGTGCTTAAAGATGTGCCTAATCCTTTTACACACAAGATCGTAGTCACGCCTGACACTGGGCTTTCAGTTCCACCCAGAGATGCGTTAGCAATTCAAGTGCGTAAACAATGTACAGCAAAGCCATTATCTGCCTGTATAGGTTGCTGAGCTGGTAGAGATTTAAAGTGTCAAAAGTAATTGCGTGGATCTGTGATGTGTGGAGATTTTTCAACACAATTTGTGTTGTTACATTGATTAAACTATTTCAGTTATCTGGGTCATCAGACCACAATGCCAAGTCATTGATTCATTGCACAAGGGTGAAGGAAACAAGGTAAGGATTTGTTTTCACTGGTTTTATCCCCTTATCACTGCAAATGAATTAATATATTATTTTTACATTTTTCAGACACAAAGACCTTTACTTTTCACACAAGTTTAGAGAGAAGCAGCTAGTTATTTAATGGCTGAAGATCTTTATTCAGCTCAAAAACACAGACTGCAAAATTTTAAGTACCCTTGGGGCAAGCTGTTCTGTCTCCATTTGCTAGGAAGAAAGGAGTAAATTTAATTACTACATTATTTTACATCTGATACTTCCTGAATCCTGCTGATCAGTGGAATCAGAAAACTGAAAAAAAAATTCATATCTGATGGTGTTTTCAGTGATTGGACAGAACTTTAATATATCAGTAGAGATGTAAATCAAAAGAAAAAAAGTAAAGCTTATTGGAATGAGAAATTTAATGACGTTTTAGGTTTTGATAGAAAAACATAGATAATGTGCACCTAAGTCAAGTAGTGCAATTGAGTGTAACAGTTTAGAATAACCTAGGGGGAAAATTGAGATGTTTTTAATCTTTTTTTCTTCTTTTTTTTCATATGTCTATCTGCAACCTAACACCCAGAGTTAGAGGGAATGATTACAACATGCACAAACAGGGCTCCAATCTATTGTCTTTGAAGTCTGTGGCAAAATTCCCATTGATAAAACCATAGGCACTAAGGCAGTTTTGGTCTGGTCTGCTGAAAGCTAGGATTTCACAGATTCAACTTTGTAAGGTGTCCCGGTTTCAGCTGAGATAATTTTCTTTCTAGTGGTTGCTGTGTTTTGGATTGGATAGGAAAGGAATATCAATAATGCATATTGTTTTAGTTGTTGCTGGGTGATGTTTATACCATTCAAGGACTTTTGCATCTTCCCATAGAAGCTGAGAAGGCGCATAGACATAACAATGGAATGGCCAATGGAATATTCTGTAGTATAGATGTCATACTTGGTATATAACTGGGAGTTGGCTGGGTCGGGAGGGGAATCCACGATATATGCTTAGGTCATGCTGGGCAACCAATTCATTGGGCAGTGAGAGTGTGGGGCAGTTTGTGAATAGCTGCAGCCCATGGGAAGGACTCACGTTGGAGAAGTTTATGGAGAACTGTCTCCCGTGGGTGGGACCCTACGCTGGAGCAGGGGAAGAGTGTGAGGAGTCCTCCACTTGAAGAAGAAGGAGCAGCAGAGACAATGTGTGATGAACTGACTGCAACCCCCATTCCCCACCCCCCTGCACTGCTCGGGGCCGGAGGGGAGGAGGTAGAGAAAACTGGAATAAAGTTAAAGCTGGTATTTGAGTTGTATGTTATCAGAATTACTACAGCAGGAACCCCTTATTGCTAGCCAGGACAGGAGAAAGGGGAGGAGTTCACTGCAATGTTAAACCCTATAACCTTGCCCAAATGTTGTCCCTAAGGTACATCGCAAAGGGGCCAGGGGTGGAGATTTTAATGGATATACCTTTAAATTCATAGAATCATAGAATGGTTTAGGTTGGAAGGGACCTTAAAGATCACCTAGTTCCAACCCACCTGCCACGGACAGGGACACCTTCCACTAGACCAGGTTGCTCAAAGCTCCAACATCCTCAACCTGTAGTCTGTGGGCAGAGACCATGCCAGATATAGCTGGGACAGTTCACCCCAAGTGATGAAAGAGATATTCCGTACTATATGATGTCATGCTCAGCATATAAAGCTGGGGGAAGAAGAAGGAAGGCGGTGGACATTTGGTATTATGGTGTTTTGTCTTCCCAAGTAACCTTTACACATAATGGAGCCCTGCTTTCCTGGAGATGGCTGAACACCTGCCTGCCAATGGGAAGCGGTGAATGAATTCCTTGTTTTGCTTTCCTTGTGCATGGCTTTTGCTTTACCTATTAAACTGTCTTTACCTCAACCCACGAGTTTTCTCACTTTTACTTTTCCAATTCTCTTCCCCATCCCAACCAAGGGGAGTAAGCGAGCATCTGCATGGTCCTAGTTGCTGGGTGGGGTTAAACCATGACATAAGGAGATAAGCCAATATAATAAGATCATCAAATACCTATTTTCAACAAAAGCAACAGAAAATTGAAATTCTTGAATAAAAAAGTAGCAATTTACATCAATAAAAATACAGCTTTACCTACCCCTTAAGTTCAAACCTGGGTTAGGCGTGTAAAATTTTTCTTTCAATAAGTTAAGGAAGTATGACGTTCATCTTCAAAGAATGGACAAAGTAGGCTCCTCCTTTTCAACCTCATTTCTTACCACTTTTTCTTTTAAGTGTAACACAGCCTAATCACCGGACTGTGTGTATTAGAGCGGGAAGAGCACTATCAGGTAGAAGCCTTACATTTTGCAGAGACACATGGTACCTGGTGGTAAAGGCAATGGTGCAGTAAGTGAGAAACTTGGGTTCCAGTCCCCACACTTTTTCCTTCTGTGTTTAAGACAGCGTAAAGTACTCTTGTTCCATGCTGGATCCTACATACGCAGTTATTTGTGCCTCTTCACGCTGCACAGCAATTAAGTTAAAAAAGTCACACCTCCTCGGCTCAGCCAGCTACATGATTTCTTTATCTTGCTTATGTGGTAGGTATTTTTGGCTGCAGCGTTTCAAAATCTATGCCTCATCCTTCTGTTATACTGATTAGAAAACCTTCACTCTGGGCTGGGAGGTAGATACACATCTCTTGCTTTCTGAAGAGGTGTGCTGACATCATGCAAATGGTGGGGGGTCATCTCCTTCTCTGATTCCATTTCCAAGTGTCCTTCTTGAGCCTGCTGTTTGACCTGCACACTTCTGATGATACAGAAAGCCATACATCCTTCACAACATTTGGCAGCAACAAATTGCCTTACCACTCACACTGGAGCACTTTGGAATCAACTCTCATGTTAAAGTATGGATGAAATTTTGTGTTCCAAAGTAGAGAAATTGATTAAGGTTCAGGTTCAGGTAGTCCTAGAAAAGTAGCCTAAATCGTAGCAAAGTTCTGCCTAACACAAAAAGCAAGCTATACAAATTTAACATTCAGATACAACAGCTGTGGGGAAATCAGATTGTAAAAAAAAGAGTGGTTTACCACTGACCTGGACTGTTATTTAAAAGAGGGAATGCTGAAAGTATCATCCAGCAATATCATGCAGTTTCACTAGCAAAGCGGAACAAATCAGAGAGCTCTAGCAACTAATTATTCACCAGCTACTTCTGAACCAAGGGCAATATTCTTGCTGGAAAACTAACAAGAGACCTAGGAAATTTGTCAATTGCTTTTTGGCCAGCAGAAAGAAGGAAAATGTTCTTCAGAAATTATTTGTTACAAATTACTTCCTCAGTTCTATTTTTAATCTTTACTCTTCAGAAAGAAACCTCTGCCTTTTAAGGTGTACACTCTTTGCTGTATCCACTCCTTATGTTTACCAGACTTTGTATGAGTCACTGCTTAGTTACTGCAGTATTTAAATTTGTAGCTGTCTATTTTCTTGGCATCCTACATAGAGTAAGACATATAATGATAATCTGAGATGATCACCATATTTCAAATGAGGGAGGCAGTAAAGAAAGAGGAAAGGTTAACTGGCATACACGATTTCCTTTTTTCTTCATGTCACTGCCAACAGATGAAATTCTTGTCTTTTTGCGGTTCTCAAATCTCCTGTATCATTGCTTTGCAGCCTCAGGTGTTTTTTCATCAATACCTGACTGTATGTAGCTTCATGCGTACTTCTAGATGTTAAAGTGCATCCTTCAGCCAACAAGCTTTACTGTTCCATCACTCCTCATTGACTCATCAGTGACACATTTGTTATAAACATTCACCAATCCTGCTGTATCTGCCTAGTGTTTTGTGAAAAAACTTTGTGCAGTAAAATGGACTCGATCAGGTACATTTTCTCCAGGATTTTATTCTTCAGTTAAATTCTGCTATCTATTACTGTTGCTGAGGTAGAATATCTCTACTCCTGGGCATCCCTCCTGCAAACTACGGGGATATTTATTTCAGGAAACAATTTATCATAATCCCATATTCATCTCTTCAGTCTTTTAGATACATTATAGATGCAACCATACATTAGTTTCAGCCTTCATCCAAAAGAAAGGGTTTTTTAACAGTGAAATATTTAGTACCTTAATACACAGCTTCCTTTAGATGGATAGTTCTTCAAAGACCAGATTATCTAGAAATTCTGTCATTTTTAAGACTTCAAGTTCTTCTGTATCACTTAATCTCTATCAGATTGCTTTAAAATGGCAAAGTATTAGACTAGAATTTAGAAAAAAAAATTCTTGAGATTGGTTTCTCTCTTTCTTTTTCTTTTTTTTTCCTTTTTCTTTCTCCTACCGCTTGACAACTGTATCTGTTTATATATCCTGGTTCTAATCTGAAAAGAATATGCCGAGACCTTATTTGAAATATACAGTAGAAACTAAATAATGGAAAGATTAAGCAGACACATTAGTCCTCCCAACCAGAGTAGGTCTGTCTCATGTCACAGAGCTCTGTGTTTTGTTCAGCTCTAAGTATCCACTATGAATGTGTTATTGACACAGTAGTACGTTGCTGACTCAGCACTTAGAAGGAAGTCCCGATCAGCGTGCTGAAAAAAAGATTATAGAAAAGCTGTCACAGATATATCTGACTATATTTCATGTTTATAAGGGGATGTACTGAGTGTCCACGTCCACGTGCTGGCAGTGGGGCTGCGGGGCAGCCTCTGTGTGGAGGG
>RSEF01000002.1:153908975-153922329 GCA_003993805.1 Himantopus leucocephalus | reverse complement strand
GCACTGACCGCAACCCCCATCCCACCCCTGCGCCCCCTGGGGAATGGGAGGGGAGGGGGAAGGTGGGAATGGGGAAAGGGTAGAGGAAGGTTATGTTTTAATGTTTGCCTTTTGTTTCCCACTACTCAAATTAGTAATTAATTTTTTATTGAAATTGGCAATAAATTAAATGAATTTTCCCCGTGTAGTCCTCCTTTGCCCATGGTGGTAATTGGTAAATGGTCTCCCTGCCTTTTTCTCAACCTATGGGTTTTTCCATCCTATTTTCTGCCCCTGTCCTGTTGGGGAGGGGGAGTGAGAGAGCAGCTGGGTGGCGATCTGGCCAGCCAAGATCAACCAACCACAGGGAAAAAATATTTTTTGTGTTTGATTAAGAAAAAGATGCTGGTCATCATCAGAACATTTTAGAAAGCCTTTGAATGACTTTTAATGTGAAAAGAAATAAGCAAAAAAATCATGGGAGGTTGTTAAAATGACACGAGGTGAGGTGTTGTAGATAAGCTAATGCACACATATATGTATTCTACACTATAAATTCACTTATTTGTTGCTGTCAATCTTGTACAACTATCTGTGCTGTTTAATAGAGATATCTGTACCTGAATCATGCAAACAAATTTTTGCTTTTTATTATGCCTTGGAGGGGAAATACATTGGTCTTTAAGCAGTTTTAATGTTTTTTAAACAGTTTAAATATGGGTTGATTTTATTGGAAGAAAAATATCTGTTTTCTCAATAAATAAAAAAGTATAATAATAATGATAGTATTTTATAAAAGAATTTAGGACCATATTCTGTCTTGCTAGAAGTAGAAAGTGCAGGGTTCTGGTTTTCCTGTCACTTAAAGATTTCCTCGTGGTTTACATTTAAAAATGAAAATAGAAATATATGCCATGAAGAGGAAACATTAAGGACATAAAATCAGACATGTCTACAGTTGTACAACAGCCTTTCCAATATTTGCAACATTTTCTTTCAGTCTTGCAAATTAACTGCTTCCATCAGGTAGGCATTCCTCATGTTTTCTTGAGGGACTCATCCAACCAAAGACATCCATCATGGAGACCCATTTTTGTCATTGACCTGTTTCAAGGTTGGGCAAGTCAAACTCCCTGTTTGCCTTTCCTCAGCCTTGTTCAGCTTTACCTGAGGGAAAGTACACTGTAAACTCACAGGGATGCTCTTCATGGGATGCCTGATGTAACCCAGTCTAGACAGCAACTTAAGCCTTTCACGAATGCTGTAGGACCACAGCTACACACATGTCCACACCAACAGATAAGCAAAACATGCATAAAATACGTGCGCACATGTTCTGTGTTGACTTCAAGTCAAGCCCAGTCCTGAAATTATGTCTAGTTTGCAAGAGAAAACATTTCACATAATTGAAACTTTAAAATTAGCAAACAGAAATTAATGGACTTTACTAGCCTGTTAATATTCTAATAGAATTCAGTAGAAACAAAATTGTTTATATTTAATTGATTCATATAAACTGCTTCAGAATCACATGACATGTTCTGAGAGTTTTTCCTTTTAGATTCAATTAGAGACAACAGATGACATGGCATGCTTAAAGTATCAGCCAAAATGTTCCCAAACTTCTTGTAACAAACTGATCTATACTGAAAACTTTTCTTTTTCTTCCTTACGCTGAGATTTAGCAACATGCTTTTATAAAAATTGCAAATTAATAATATCACAAGAACCAGGGGTGTTTCTCTATTTGAGCTTATTTCCAGCAAGAATGAATTGACTTACCATGCATGTGTGATGGTGAAAAAAACAGCCCTTGGAAATCTATTTTGTCTCATTAATTTTGACATAAAATTTAAGACTGTGGAGTCATAAAGCATAAATTAGGTAAGTGCCACCCTGCATCGATCCTTTAAAGAAAAGGAAGTTGATCATTCTTGGTTTATTTCACTAGGAAATTATTTGCCTGGATTACTTAAATGTTTAATTAAATTGTCATATAACACATATAAAATATCAAATAAAATAGTCTTTTGCTGTGCCACTACATTAATTTTCTGTCATCAGAAGTGTTTATCTTGTTAGCTGCCTAACTTAAACTTGCCCAGTGCCAATTAAGCGTTATATCTGAATACATTTAGAATATTTAAATTCCTTCTTTTATCGCACTCTTGTTAAACTTTTAATTTTCTTTCTGTTGTAATTAGCATTTGGGGAGTTCAATTTCTTTAATAGGCTCTCTGTAATTTACATTTTATATTACCCTACTTGTTTGTCCTGAGATCAGTGGAGCAACTCCGAATTTGCTTAGCGGAAAAAAATATTGCAGGAATACTATACAGTTTATGAAAGATTTCACCAGCTTTATTTCCTAAGGAAGAAAGGCTTATAAATTATCTTTTTGGACTTTTTGTCTTCTAAGTCCCCATGCCCCTCATGTCTGAAAGCAATATCCAGTATGATCCAGATATGATAGAAAGGGATAGGTTTTAATGATAATTAAATTGCAACCAACAGTCCCTAGAATATTTTCTGTCTGTGGTAGCATGCGTGCTCCCAGAGGACACCCAGTCACAGTACAGAAGTTAGAACAAGTTGAGGACTGTTTCCAATATGCAGTTTGTTACCACTGTTTTGGAGACTAAGGAAGTTGAGCTATACCAGCTAGTATAGTCTAACACAGGCTTTCACGGCCAGCCAGTCAGAGACTCCCAGGTGTATTTCATGCATTCTTCATGTCCAAGTATGCCTAAAGTGTTACCTGAAATGCACCTCAGAGTCCAGTCACTTGGATAAAGGCAGGAGTGAGGCAGGATATGGTACGTCTAAGTGGTCCGCATTTCAGGGCGGCACAGAATAAATGTGGAGACTTCATGGGTTTGTGACTGTAAGAGCTCAGTCTCCACACCGGAGTATGTTCCAGGTTCTCCCTGTCTCCCCAGTATACAGCCAGCACAGGTCACACTGTCCTCTGGTGCCAGATATGGTGTCTCTCGGGGACATTCCAGCCTTGCCTGAAGTCGTTTTCCTCTGTAAGGAAGTCTTGAGTTTGGTACCCTTAAAAGGTGTAAATTTAGACTGTGGAATTAAGATCAAGCTCCTTATTCCCTCTCCTCTAGTAATAACTCTTTGGAGAAATTTGTGAAGCTTAATGTTTCTAGCATACTTTGAGATCATAGGCTGTAACTGGTATTATTATTGCAGACACAACGCTATGAATACATGGCTGTATTTTTCAAAAACAGGAACAGGCCCAATGCTTTAAATTGACCCAAGAGCCAAAGCACTTTGGTCTACTGTCTGCTTGTTATAATTTACTAGGTAAACATCCAGAGGAACTTGGTTGTTTTGTCTCCCTCCAGAAATAAGGTAAGCTAGTCACTCACTAATTCTGTCCAGATGATTAGGGTCAGGGCGGGGGGGGGGAGGGTCCCCGCTTTTTTTGTTTGTTTTTTAAATTTGTTATGTTTCTTTCCCCCTCAGTCACCATTATCCAAGGTAAGCACTATTAATTTGAAATTAATGGGAGGATAACGATGCAGCACAGGTTGCAGAGCATCACAGGGAGCTTGATTGTGCTAGAATACCAGTTGCTTTTTCTCATTGCCTGTGGCTAACACCTGGCTGACAAGAAGCCCGTTGTGGCTTGCTTACATAACACCCAAAGTTGCAGAGAGAAAATCTGTCAGTTACAACAAGAAATAAAAAATTCTTGCCTTTGATTACCCTTTAAATTTCCTTTGTGTCATGAAGAGGATGATTGTAATATGAAAAGAAACAGTGGAAGTATCCACCCTCATGACTGAGCGCTACAATCCAAAGGTGAACCCTACCCATTTTATCAATGGAACATGAACTTCAGGGAGGGGAGGTCTTGATCCCCACTTGGACCTGAACCACGTAACCTTGCAGTTTCTAGCTGTTTGCAGTGTGACTATTGCAGTAAATTGTTATTGACCTTGGTAACCACCATCCCAAACTCTTCAAACTCTGACGGAGAGTACAGGAACACCTCCCATATGGCATGTTGCACACAAAAATGCCAAGTAGCACAGAGTTAAGCCAGTACCTTATTGCCATGCAAGCCATGCAACACCAGCATGCAATAAAAAGACATTCGTACTCCATCACTATAAGGGGAGTACATACCGATGTGGGGCACAAGTAAATGTGTTGATGGTAGTTTCTCAGAACTGTAATTAGTAGAACTACTGTTCTTCTAACAGTAGTAGGAACTAGGAGCTATTATTAGAAGAATAGACCAAAAGTGTGATTTTTTTTATTTGTAAATTCTGAATGATTTGTCCTGAGATGAAACTCATTTGAATTGTGCTTGAACATGTTCATAACATTTTAGATTTTCTGTTATGAATGGAAACTTCCCCATGGTGTGGCATAAATACTGCAGGAACTGAAGGGAAGAAGCACGCTTTGGACTCAGGAAAACAAATATTTCTGTCTCTTCCATAATATTACTCTGTTAAAGGGAAACTTTCAACCACTGCACCTCCATATACATATGACACATTTTTCTCCTGAGAACGTCTTACACTGAGTGTGCATAGTATGATGCTAACATCTACTCACACACTGTACACGTTGTTTCCACCTCAGACTTCTGAAACATTAACTATAACTCACCATCCTTGGGTCACCTTTCAAGAGATAAAAAATATGTTAGTCTTTTTTCACAGCTAGAAACTTTCAATATTCAGCTATGTTAAAGATTTTTGGTTTTGGTTTGTTTTCCATTCTTATTACAGACCTTTTTAAAAGCATACATTGCCAAGACCTTCTGCTGGAGCTTTAATAAGAATTATTTTACGTACACTTGATAATAAGCATCGTTTGGGACCCAGAATTGTGAAAGCATAGTGTCTCGGGGAGGGGGGGAGAAAAAGGAAGGCCAATTACAGGCACAAGTTGATTCACTAAGCAACAAAACCACTGGGATGTCTTCATAAAGCCAATCCCCTACCCAGGGAATCCTCCAACAGTCTTTTCCATCAGAGCAGACCTTATCCAAGCGGGAAGTTCTTTTGAAATACATTGAATAACCTCCCTCTCCCTGCCTAAAGAGGCTTATTGGTAGCTCTGAGATGGCAGGATCAGGGTCCAGCAAATATTTCCGTCATTGTTACAACCCAGCTGCAAGGGTTTAATATAACTAATGACAGCGGGTGGTTTCTAATACCGAAAGGTCACCGAGTCACAGGAAGCCACCTGGCCCTACTGTATCTTTGCAGCTCACAATTATTATTATCTATTATTTTTCTCTATTTATAATAAATACATCAAAATCTTGAAAAAAAGAATCCATCCAGAGATGTAGGAGTCCTTGCCAGAAATAAAATATGAAATTTAAATTAAAACCAGCAGCTGCTCCTAATCAGCAAGCCAAAAAGAAATAGCCAACCACAATAAAATGAAGCCCATACCATGCCTACTTTTCATGCAAATTTCAGACCTTAACGTGTCATTTCCTGAAATACTGGCTGAAAAGACAGACCACAAGCAATTCCTTGGAGTCCCTCATATTTAATCTGACCCCCAGTACCAACTTGCTCTTCTATTTTACAAGGACACCTTTTCTTTGACTGCCAGATTGCATTCTGGGTCACCTTTAAGATGTAGCTTAACGCCATTCCCCGCAGTGCTCTAGTCCCAAGGGCACATGAGAACAGAATATAGCAACTAAATCTGCTTTCTTTCCAAAGCTGACTTCTTTGATATTGCCGTTGTGAGATTATTGAACAGCAGCTGGGGATTCAACAAAAAACCCAGAGGTCAAATTTCAGTAGCTAAACACAGGTGCTAAATTCAGGCAACTACTTTGATTTTCACTATATACTCAGGGCCAGCTGATCTTTATGTGTGTCCTTTGCGTGACTGGTCTGGTTGTCTCAGGTGAGGGAGATACATATATAAAGCTGAGTACCAGAAGGATGACAGCATGACAATCCAGTGTCTGCTTTCTGGCTGGTAGCGTCTTACATATGCTGAAGAGAAGAAAATACGGTACGATTTTGAAATGTGTACAGAAATGACCTTTGGGATGAATAGAAATTGTACAGATCTGTTCTCTGGGAATGATGAGCCAAAAAAGACCACAACCCATACTGACAGGTGTGCCACTATCTGTTCCAGTCTGGTCAACCCTTGGTCAACCCTTACTATTATCATAGAAAATAGAAGAAAACTGAAAATATCAACATGGAAATCCAGTTTTCATTCATAACTATGTTTACTTTGATCATTCATACATGAGTACAAAGCGCAAGTCCAGCAAATGTGATAATTTGTGCCAACAAGTTTCACAAAATACATTTGTCTGATATGAAATTCTTTTAATGACTTTTTCAGCTTGCTTGCCGTTCAGTTTACTGAATTTCTTTTTGTTTTTATATTGTGGCCAAGTAGTGGAACTGGTTTCTGTGCAACTTTCTCTATGCCTCTTCCTTGTATTTACCCTCTGAATTACCACAACACTTCAACTCTGTTTTGAAGGTTTACAGAATATAAAAACCAAAGAATTCCTAAATAATTTTCCAGGAAACTTTCAAAAGCACAAACCTGCTCTGAAATAACTGTCAGGAGTTTATACACTATCAGATAGAAATTGCAGAAACATCATTAAAAGAAAACAAAAAGAAAACAAAAAGCTGCAGTAGAATTCCTACCTTATCACTGAGGTGTGTTAGAAAATTTCCTGCAGTTTTTGGTTCAAGAAAATTGTTCATTTATGAAAACTTTTCCAGAATATTTTCACTATTTCTTCAGTGGTCTTTATGAGGAGGGTTTTCTTTTATAACATTGTTTTTGTTTTATGATGTCCAACACTGCGAAGTCTTGATTTCACTTCTGGCATTTAAGCACTACTTTAATATACAAAACAAATCATCCAAGGAAGGAAAATTGCAATTTTGGTAACCTTTTCCGTGAATGCTGAAAAGTGTCCAGATGCATCATTAAGGTCAACACTCCAATATTTGTTTCTTTACTAAACCAAAATAAAACTTAACATTTCTTTCTTCTTATTATCCTCTTTCCACAAAATATTGTTGTTGCTTCAGGCTTTGTAACTATATGAAGCCACCTCAGCTCCAAATGTCTTTTAACATATATGTATTCTTTGCTGGTTCTATATAGTTGTTCCTCTAACACATCATACTTCTAATAATATTTTTCAGCTGTCTCTGCTTTAGAGAAGACACTGCTTCCTGTTCCATTTTGAAATGTTTCTTACAGGAAAGCATAAGTGCCAGTGAAAACAGAGATGGAAACTGTGTGTGCCAATCGGTGATGAACATCAAATGGGTGTTGCTAACAGAGCCTAGAGGTGCAACATTTCACTGACTGAATGAGGCAATCAACCAGCTGCTGGCAGGGTAACTCCTGATCTGATGGTATTCCAAATGTACCTTTTTCATCTGCTGGAGTTCATCTGAATGTCAGTCTCTCAGATAAATTCTTCACCAGCACTTCTCCAAATTTCTGAATGGAATAAATCATTGTTGGTTGGTTTGGATTTTTTTAGCTTCTCATTCCTCTGGATAGGACAACACTCAATGAATGGCAAGGTGATACTACCTTAGCAAGGTGCAAATAATAAAGTTTCTTCCTTTTTGTTGTTCAGNGTTGGTTTGGATTTTTTTAGCTTCTCATTCCTCTGGATAGGACATCACTCAATGAATGGCAAGGTGATATTACCTTAGCTAGGTGTAAATAATAAAGTTTCTTCCTTTTTGTTGTTGTTTNTAAAGTTTCTTCCTTTTTGTTGTTCAGTTTTTTTCATAACTGATTTCAAAATGATGTTGGATTTCAAAATCTGATGTTGGAAAACTATTGTTGCGCCTCATTTCTGATTTTAAAATTTAAGATGCTGCAATTGCATTAGAGAAAACCCCAAAATGTTTGCTGATGAACATCATTATGAATTTTACTTCTCAGTGAGGAATTCTTATTTCTTTCTTATTTTCCCTTCTTCACTTTTAGTTTTTAACTAGTACTTGTGCTTTCTTTGCATCTCATTGCTACAGGTAGATTACTGCAGATGGAAGCACACTCAGAGCTGTTCCTGGGAAGCTGGTGACACAATCTCAGCTTACCTTAGCACAAGCAGGACTTGTTTGTACTGGGTGAATATTGATTTATGTTCAACCGCAGCATAAGCCTCAATTTTAAAAAGCACTGAACATTCACAATTTAAGTAAAGGATTCAAGCTACCACAAGAACAAATAATATAAAAACAAATACAATTAGCAAATACTGTGCAGTGGTAGAGATTCATTAGTCAGTGATGTAAATTATGCATTTACAGTTGAAATGGGTTAGATAGTACTAATCAAAATGCAAAACAGGATATTTTATAGGTAGAACACAACTAAGATTTGTCCATGTGTTTCTACATTTAATAAAGATTTGAACAAAGGCAGGACAGGCAAGATCATTGACAAGATAAACCACATTAAGATACTAAGGTGAGTTGCTCTTTTATAAGACAATTCTGTAAAAAATCCCCTTACAGGATAGTCCTGACAGTCTAGATGAATGTGCCCAGAGCTAGAATATGAAATTTAATGTCCCATGACATAAATTTAACTACATCAGGGATGAATTTGGGTGAACAGAATGCATTAAGATAAAATAATTCCCAAAGTAAGGTGAATCAAACTGGTATGAATAAATTAACAGAAATGGACAAACTTGATATTCTGATAGGCTCAGTGTTTGTGCTAGTGGAGAAGTAACAGTCCTGAAAAAAGGCTAGTAAGATGTTTGAAAGGAACAAGGTCCACTTGTAAGACTAAGCGTGTTTTGCAATACTCAGTTAAGATAGTGAGAAGATGCTCAATTTCAGATAATTCATCACATTTAAGAAATCAAGTGAGCAAATCGATAAGGTCTCTCTATTCCTGGCCCACACCACCCCATCCCCCTCCCTTCCCGTTTCTTCTCTTAAAGAAACAACAAATAATTTTGCAGGAGCTGTTCATGGGAAATCACTCCTATGATTTACCCTGCACAGTCAACACTTGCCACCTGGGAAAAAGGGAATACTTAGAGGCACATGTTACCCGTCACGTGGGTACACATAGATGTGCAGAGCTAACATTGCTGCTGTCCATGCCTTCATGGCCGATAGGTGAAAGAAAGTTGTGAAAGTAGGATCTGGCTGCCAGCACTGCTG
Source organism: Himantopus leucocephalus (assembly GCA_003993805.1). Classification (NCBI taxonomy): domain Eukaryota; kingdom Metazoa; phylum Chordata; class Aves; order Charadriiformes; family Recurvirostridae; genus Himantopus; species Himantopus leucocephalus. The sequence goes on along the minus strand of RSEF01000002.1, from coordinate 153,913,162 downwards.
AGTGTAGATCATTTGGTCTCATTAGAAGAAACCTGAATTGTCAAAAGACCATTGAATACAGCGTAACAGAAATGAAATGAGAAAACACTCAAGATTCTTTGGTAGCTAAACTCACATGTTGAAATTCATTAGTAAATATCGTTTGGAAGCAGAAACTCTGAAGAATCTGGAAGAATCTTACTATGGATGACAGGACAAGCTTCCTATATCAGCTCCTAGAAATCTGTCCTGTGGGTTTACCTATCCCCAACCTATATTAACCATATGTTTTTAAAACTGTAAAGCCAAATTTTTAGAAATATTCCAACTCAGCTAAGATGAGGGACAATATGCAAAGAGTTGTTTTCTTTCACTTTTTTCCTTCTTTGTAAGCAATTTCGTGCACTTACCCATTTATAAATTTTAATGCAGAAAGCCATTAGAACAGTGCCAAGGGGGAACCCAATGAGGACATGGCGGTGCCTTTTATACCATGTTTGAAAAGTGTACAATTAGGACAAGCAGTTTCATTCAGGCTCAGTCCAATTAAGGTTTTGTGGGGTTTCAGGTCATTTAAAGCTAAAGCCATTTTTTAACTCTTATTTCCCCTTTCTATCCTTTGTAATACTGAATATGTGTCAGCAAAAGGAAGGTTTAGGCAGTTTCAGTGTAAGAAAGCTCTATGACAGGCTGAAACAAGACATAAAGAACAGAGCACAGTAACTTAACAACTAGTTTTGTTCCCCAAAGAAACACAAAAAGGTGTATCACAAAAATAATTTCAGGGAAGTGCTGTTGTAATCCAGTTTCCTTCCTGTTACATGAAGATCCAATGATATAGTTTCTGCTGGTGGATTTATTCGTAATCATATAGATTTCTGTATCTATCCCAGAGAAGAAGGTAAGAGAAATTATCATGCTTGGTTCATCACAGGAGCCATTCTCATGCCCTTACACATCAGAAATGTACCCTGCCTTTGTGAGAATGACAAAAAAGCTGGTCAGGAATTTTTCATCAAAACATTTTTTCCACAAGAAGGAAAGTTTGAAAAAAAAAACCCCAAAAACAAACCCAAAAACCAACCAAAACCAAAACCAAAATTTATCTCTAGAAAAATTAGGGTTTATTAATTTGAAACTTCACACACACACACACACACACACAAATTAAAAATATTACTCCTGGTGACCTGGGGGTTCACCTCTGTCCAATGTATTTAATGCATCTAAGCATTGTATTTCACACAGAAGGCCCAGTCTACAGAAAAAATTAAGGCCATGTTTTCTATATTGTATAACGCCTACGTCAATATGTTTTCAAAAATTGTGTGCAACACCATGAGAAAAAATATTTCTGCTTTGGCATGTTGAAGCTTTTCTTTACTGAAGACATCAAACCCTTCTTTCATAGAAAAACAAAGAAATCTTTTTCAATGAAAAATTCTGAGTTTTCTGTTTTATACAAAGATTTAGGAAGGACATAGCTACTGGAATATGAAAGTTTTCAAATATGCTGGAGTATAAAAGAGATTATCACAAGAAAGTTTATATTTACTCCAGCACAAAAGCCCCATCTTGTAGGGTAGCAATTTTTTTTAACTTCTAAACTTGACAAGTCAGAAATTTCCACTGTCATTAAAATTACAGGAAATTGAGAAGCAATGAAAGAATTTCATCTCCTGAATTTGAATTTACAGTACGGTAGTATATTGTATTTTTTCAGTGATCATCTGGCTAGCATTAAAGGGAATATATTTGTTTCAGTAGTGTTATCAATTGATCCTCATGTGACAGTATGGGGTTTCAGAATTTCTCAGAGAAGCAGCAACTTTCTTTTTTAGGAAACAATTCCTCTAGAAAGTGGTTTCAGGTATGAAAAATGCACTCAGAAAATTTGCCAACCATTGATTTTATACAATTTATTTGTGAAATGTGTCGCTGTAACATTATCTTCATGCAAGATGTCATTGCATTTGAGATTTTCAAAATTCCTAATAGAAAGCTAAATACTGTCTACAGGAAACAGTGTAACATTTAAGAGATCAGAGTTAGTCTATAAATAAATTAAAATTCATGTTCAGAATGACTTGACATTTTAGAAATGTCTATTTGTCACCGTCAACTTTCCTTTAAGACTTTCAAAGTACTACAAATTGCAAAGAGCAGCCAGGAAGTGGTTCAATATCTCTTCATTGCCATCAAACAAATGACTGTATTTTCATTTGGAAAAAAAACCCTCCTGTCAGTTTTATTCCAGTTTAAGAATGATAAAACATTAAGGCTGGAGATATTTTTTGTTAAAATTGTCTTTGTTTCCAGACTGACTGCTGTGTGTCCAGTTGAAAAGTTGATGAAGATGACTCGGATTTCTTGGGGTTTAGCGTGAAATGTGGAATTTTTCATAACATCTTGATGATATCTTAAAAATAATGTCTCCAAATGTTTCTCAATGTGAACCGTCAAAACCATCGGGAAAATATATCATATTGTACAGATTTCTCCTGACCCCCCTCCAGAGCAAACGTAGGACTATGAGCAATGTAGCTAGAAATTGGGCATTAGTCACCTCTCTAAGCATGTCATCTCATTCATACTAGACGTCCTAGCATATCCCAGATTTCTGTGTGTGCTAGTAGACATAACATGTGACCTACATGAGACCTGTATGCTGCAAGATCAACAGCTGAAAGCCATGCAGGATGACATAAACATCTCAAACATCACTGGATGTTTCTGTTCAGACAATTTCATCACACCCTTTGGGTCAAGCAAGATGGCAGAAAATGCATTCAAATACAAGTAAGGAATAAGTTATGAAAATAGACACCTTTCTATCACTATAAATTTTTGGGGGAGATTTGGGAGAGTAGTTTACTCATTCATATCTGCACAGGAAGTCAAGAAGCAAAAAAGAATTTGTGAAGGCGTTTGCGCCTCATCAGGGAGAAAATCTCACTGGTGAATTTGAATCTTTTTGAGAGAATGTCTAATCCAAAGAAATGTTAGAGCATGAGCAATCAGATTGTGAACTGCTGCACAAAACATCCAGAACTGCTGCTTGCATTTTCACCTCAAGTAGAGAGATACTGAAGTGCCTACATTTTCTCCTTGACCTTAGAACTGTATGAGGCTTTTGTTGTGCTGCATTTGCACAGACACTTACCGAGAGTCAGCACTTGCAACAAAGGTACCCAAAAAGTTTACTGTCTAAGACTCTGATGCTGCTAGTATGCAAGTATGTACAGATTCCTGCACATGAATAACCCCATTGAATTAGAGCATGATTTTCTCCAAGAAAGATCTAAGATTTTGGAGGACGTGTGAGAAGCGGTGCGACAAAAGCACTCGAATATTGCAGAGGAAAGCAGAAGCACTTTTATACATCCATCAATGCAAAGGGCAAACCAAGCAGGTGTTCAGTTAATCACAATAATCTTCCTGCCACAGTCCTATTTATTTCGTCTCCTTTCCAAGATTACTTGCTACAACAGTGAGTCTGATGTAGCACAGCCGTGTTCCCCATCTTTGTATTTTTTTCTCACATGGGAACGCTGGCATTCATGCCAGGTGATAATCTTTGCAATAGTGGTTTATGTGTATGTCTTGAATTGTAGAGGCATATATACAGTATAAGGCAAGTGCTACTCAGAAATCCAGGCTGGCTTTTAAACAAATGATCGAAGTGTTTTGTCAATTTGGAGAAAGCTTTTATTCTGAGCTCTCCCATTTTCACACAGGTTTACTGCATGAATTCTAATGTAAAGTAGCACTTCAAAAAGCTTCCTGGCTTCCAAAAGAGAGACTTCAGAAAAGTACTGATTTATTTTTTTTCTCTCCATTTAATTTTTGCTTGCTGCAGTGTGTTTCCTCCTATTTATATTCTTTTCTCTTTAAAGGGGTTTGCAGGTCATATGCAAACAAGATTGGATGAGACACAGGAAAGAAACCCAGCTACAAGAAATCTTTGCATGGCTTCTTCACATAAGTTCCAACATTCTCCAAACTGCTTTATCTTTTTTCCTTTTCCTTTTTCTTTCTCTTTNTTTTCCTTTTCCTTTTCCTTTTCCTTTTCCTTTTCCTTTTCCTTTTCCTTTTCCTTTTGCTTTTTATTTTTCTTTTTCCTTTTCTCTTTTTCTTTTTCTTTTCCTTTTTCTTTTTCCTTTTCTCTTTTTCTTTTTCTTTTTCTTTCTCTTTTTCTTTTTCTTTTT
>RSEF01000002.1:153859603-153871130 GCA_003993805.1 Himantopus leucocephalus | reverse complement strand
GCCTTTTAAGCCTCTCAACATCTAGCACCATGTCAAATACCTTGGGGTGTACAAGAGAAGCACAGGAGGTTGGGTGGGTAGCCTACGGGACTGACGAAGAGCTTTGCTCTTCTGGACAGGCAGAGGGAGGGTACCTCAGAGCATCTCAAATCACGATAGGCACTTGTGTGTGCACAAATTATTCAATATGTTGATAATATGGAAGACAAATACCAACCCAACTGCAGCATTACAAATGACTAAAAATATAGGTATTCAATAATACTATGTTTTATGAGACAGCAAATATGGATGCAGTATACAACTGAGATTCAGTATTATAGTAACAGATTTAGTTATTTGATATAAATACAACTTTATTTCAGATTTATTTACATTTTCATTTGTTCATATGGAATTGGATGAAGAAATTGAGTAGATTTTACTTACATCCTTAATTATACCCACTTTGCATTTTGAGGAGTGGAGAATTACTGAACACTGTGCTGTGAGAGTTTGACCTAAGTATAAACTGCCTCATTTTACACTGTGTAAATAGCAGTTTAATCCTCTCTGGGTGACCTTTGTCTGATTCAGTAAAAAAAGCATTTAGACAGATGAGAAAAGTTATGCACTCACTTAAATTCTTCCCTGAAAAGAGATTAGCCCATGGTTATGCATTGTCTTGGTTCCTGGGTTATTGAAGTGGCTTTTAAGTCATAGTCATTGGTGTTTATTTTTCTATATGTATTTGTATTTTGCAAATAATTCACTAGCAAAAATAATTATGGTCATCATGGAAACTACCTCATGTGAAAAATGGGAAAAAAAATCCTATAAGCCTGGTACAAAGGAAAGAATTAATGAATTCCAGCAAGGAAAGAAAACACTAAAATACCTCTACAAGATTGCAAGCTGTTTTTTAACCTGAAGTAGAGGAACGGGGCTGGAGACAGGGGCCTTAATATTGCAAAGCTTTCAAGCTTCTGTCTTTTTATTGTCCGTAGAAATAGAAAATATTTTCAGGGAATCTTTATAACTTGCTTCACTGAACTCGCTGAACTTCTCGTTAACATTTTCTACATGACATAGACTATGACAAGTTATAATAGTAAATGACGATTTAGAAATAAATGTCCCCTGTTATTTGTCTTTCCAAATGTGCCCTGTTGTACTGTGGAGTTTGCTCAGTCCCAGCTTTATGAAACATAAGCAATAAACTGTCTCTATTCATTTACCTTTTGTCTCAAAGTTACAGCAAGTGACAGACTCTTGTTATGTGACCTACAGCAAAATGGTTGGGGCTAGATTTTCAAGTGCTCAGCACCCTATGTTCCACTACAGCCTTTTAGATGCTTTCAAAAAAAGCAAAAGGGTGTGATCCATGGATAACTCATCGATATGTGCATGAAGGAAAGTTGTCCTTTCAGGAAAAAATTTAAGAAAATGACTTGAAAATAAATTTGGGGTGTTTGAGCTGGAGAGAAAGATTTGCAACAAAAATACAGCTGTTTGTGGAGTTGTATACCTCCCCATGGACTCATTAGTGTCAGACAGAGAGATCACTAGATAGGCTATACCTCCCACAGCCCCAGTTTTTCACTTGTTTGTGCTTTTGAAGATGGAAAGTTGTACAGCAAGAGTTTTCTAACTGTGATACATAATGGCAGATATACTTCACTTAGGGTCGTGGCCCATCAAAAGAAAAGGTGCACGGAATGAGTTGTCTTCTCCAGGAGTCTCTGCAACTTCCTTTAGAATGAAAATTATTCCTTTATTTGGGGGGTTTGTGGAGGAAAATAAAAAAATAAAATAAATAAACAGTAATTTCCAATGGAAATAAAAATACTTTTGACTTTCCTGCTCTCTGATTAAGTTGTTGAGTGCTGATGAAAAACATACATTCTTCATGCCTGCAGAAAACTTGGAATTAGCTAGGCAATTCAAGTGCAGAAATCACTGCCCACCACCCTATTGCTTATTGTTCTTCCCACCTGCCTGTGCACAATTCTTCTCATTTGCCTTATACACAGATTGTACACTCAGCTTGCAGGGACCGCAGAGCTCACAGGGCATCTAGAACTGTGGGGGACTGCTCTATGATTGTGGACACTATGGACTACGCTAATTGGAAAAGTACCATATAATTTAGCAAGCTGTGAAATGTGTACAGTCAAACATATCTGTCCCAGTGGCGTACTACAAGAATTAATTTATGTATTCCCTTCAGTGTGTTCAGAGCTGCTCTGATAAGAGGTGCTACATAAGACCTAAGAATTACTCATTTATTATTTATTAGTCATGTTACCTCGGTTTATTATACGTGGAGAGAAAACAGGTAGTGAAAGCCTGATTCTTTAAGCTTAGCATTGCTCAGTTTGCACTTTAGGCAGCTTTTGCAACTTCCCTCAATTTATTTGTAGGCACAAAGAATTTGTCACCTAGGAACAGATCAATGGAGTAGCTGGAGCAAGTCCCTGTCTCTAACAGTTGTCAGCTCAGCTGCTTCAGAAAAGAGTGCAAAATTATTATAGTGAATCTTATTGTGTGGTGTGATATGTTACAGGACAATTTTGTCTAACTTCAGTGCGTCACAGTATACCTTAAAAATAGAATCAGATAGCTCTTATAGTTATACTCTCGCTGTTGTAATACCATTGTTATTTGTGTTTATGGCACAATCCAGCCCTATTTTTAAATCTACAAAGCTACCCAGTGGTATTGACACACCACCTTCTTGTAGCAATGAATTTCAATGGTGAGTTATCCACTTCTCAATGAAAGACCTTAGTCTTTGAGCAATTTTAAAAAAAGGATATGCCTTTGAATTGAATTGCATGCCTCCTCTCCCTGAATTTTGTTTTGTTTACTTTCAGTGAAGGGAGAAGCAAGCATCTCAGTGTGTCTTGCTATAAGTTTTTTTATACACGTTTTTCTGCAGGTGCCTCCTGACTCTAAGATCACTAAGTTTCTCCCCCACATCCCTGCTAACACTCAGAAACTCGGCAGAAGGGAGTCGCTTTGATCCTGAGCACAACTTTCTAATTGCCCTGAACTACTCGACTGCAGAACAGTTTTATGAAGACAAACTCACTGGAGGAAGGGGTTTGCAATGCCAAACTCATTTTTTCTGAGCCAGATGTGAAGCTGGGTCTCCTGGGCTGTAACTTGAATGCATTAGCTTGGTCTTAAGAGAATCCCATGTTTTGCATCCCCATGGTTTATTCTTCACAGCCATCATTTTAATACACTCTGAATTTTCTCATGGCACTTCTTGCTGTTGACTTTGCTAAGGTTACTGCACCAGAGATAAGCAGTACCCACGTGCTTTCTGAGGCCCCATGACAAGCCTGTTTAATTTGTCCTTTAAGTGACTTCCTATGTAAGTGTGCTTTTTTCCTGGTAAGTATGCTTTATGTTCCACAAAGCCTGGCACATGCTCTGCCTCATGTTTCTCCCTAGCCCCTGACATTGCATCTTTTAATTCCCCATACTCCCTTGCATGTGACCGACAGAGAGGCCACTGCTGTTACAGTTCATCTGTCTAAAGATGTATTACTTGAGTGTGTCATCAAGCAAAGTCACTTTAGCAGCATAACACAGCAATACATTATCAGAGGAATGGTATTTTGATGATGTATTGCTGTGGTACATCACAGAAATGCAAAATGGCAGAAAGGCTGTACATATCGTCACCCTTATGAATGTAAACTAACAGGGTCATGTCTTCAGCTAGCTGAAATCTGGGAATCTCAGCTGGTTTTATCGAGACTAATGAAGTATCTTTTAATGGACATTTTAATGGATTTTTTAATGCCTATCTTTTTATATGCACCCATATAGAGACGTTCCCTTTTTTACTCTTTCCCTATCAGTTCGTGTGGTATATTCTTCATGACAATTATTCCGGAGTCGAAGTTCTCCCTACTAAAACTCAAAGACTTCTGTTTGTTGGATCATACTAATTTCTTTGGCAATGCATGGTGGAGACACAAACAAGCTAAGGGAGCAAACTCCCCTGATGATTGCACAGCTAAGCACTCTGCCTGACAGAGACCTTGATAACCAAGAGGGATATTAGTCTTTACATGCTGAAAAGGAGGAAATTATATGGATGCATGATCAGCTTTACAATGTCCACCTTTTTATTGCATGTCAAATCTGGCTTATTGCTTCCAGAGGAATGGAACAGCAGGGACTCTCTCTCTGGTGCAGAGACCTCAGTTGTCCATTAGTCTCCCTCTGTAGTCATCCTGAGGGTGCTCCACCTCACTCTTCTCACACACTTCTCTGCCCCTCCTAGTCCCATGACAGACACAGCACCACCCTCACCCTCAACATAACTATATCCCATTGAACCCCCACTTCTGAAATAACCAAGGTGGCTCTGTGCAACTGCCTGGAACATCAGAAGACCAGACCAATCGCTCCAGGCATCATCTCCAGTTCTGTGTTCACATGGCTACAGGAGAAAAGAGAGTAGAGTGATTCCTCTAACTGCAAATTAAGTCTTCGGACTTATGCCAGTGTCATTCATGCTTGAAGGAAAAGAAGAACAAAATATATAAGAACAGCTACTTTTCAAAGTTGGTTTTTAATGCACAGTGTTCTTCAGAGTTTTTTCTTTCCAGTAAAGCAGTTTGAAGTTTGGCTGTAGGACAAGTTCTTCTACTGCTATACAGGAGGCCTCTATTTTCTATAGGTAGTTTTGGCACCCAGACTGCCACAGTGATCCCCTTGCTTAGCACAAAATAACACTTTGTATGGAACAGGAGGCATGAATCATTGCATTATAAAAATAGTCTCTTCACCAAAAACTCCATGATAAGTAGGTTTCCTTGTAGTCAGATTGTAAAGCATGAGCAAAAGGCACTCTGACTCACAAAGTGGAAACAAAATCAGCCTTATTTTTCTACTAATATTTGAAAGACATTATCCGATTATTTCCTACTGCTCTCCTGCAATTTATCAGAAATAATCTGCCACTTTGCCCTTACAATGCCTGTTTTGAGTTACCTTCACATGGTGTAAATCCCGCACATTGCCACTGCAGTCAGTGGAAGTACACCAAAGTAAAATGAAAGGGAGGTAAGAAATAGACCTACTATTTGTTCACTCCGTGCAGTTTTAGAGAGGTTCCCATGATTCAAAATATTCTGCCTCATTTATGCATAGATATTTTTTCAAAGCCTATTACAGGATAACTGTTGAATCTGTTTAACCAGCTTCCATGGCATCAGGAGTTACACTTTGATGTCGTTCTTTGATGTTCAAAAAGAAGGGCTTTACCATTTTATGAGACACCATGATTGGGTTTCAACAAGCTTTGTATTCACGAAAAATCCCTCAGCTGATATTCTTGCAATTTTGCAACTTTCTTGCACATTAAAAAAAAAAATAGTTACTTTTGCAGTGCTTACACAAACGGGTGTGAAGGTTTACCAACAAATACAATAACAAGCAGACTGCTGTTTTCAGTGCTGTTTCTCTCTTCACATTTGTGAAAATCCCAGTACATCTTCTTCCAACGCCTGTTAAATCAGCTCCTCTGCTAATGTAAATTGGTCTTACTCTATTGACTTCAGTGGGACTATGCCAATGTACACTGGCAGAGAGTCCTCCATCATGTCTACATCTACAATTAATTCCAACTATTGCTTTCTCACTCTCATATATTACTTTTTCAAAGCTTAAGGTCAACAGAACACCCTATTTTTAATACATTACACATAATAATAAATAAGCCAATGAGATAATAGTACTTCCAAAACACTGAGAAGACATTGTAATAAACTAGTGGATTATGAAGATGTTTGAATCCATCATTTGAGATGCTAGCAAAACAACAAGTTCAAAAGATGAGTACATTTTATGCAGTTTAAGTATTCTGCTATCATGAATCACCAAGTTTAAATATTACAGCTCAAAACCCTTTTTAGTCTGTTCCCAAGAAATATTAATCATTTTTTAACTGCAATTTTTCATTTCTTATGGAATGGATTAGCCCTGAAAAAGAGCTCTCCATTCTAATTATGGGTATCCATCTAAAAGCAAATAGCATAAGAAAAATGCTAGTTATCTGTTAACAAGTTCCTCTTAGAAGGTTACATTTGCTTAAAGATAGATCTGTTTATCTAGTGTATACTCTCCTTTCCACTAGCAGAGGAAAATCAATTTGGAACAAATTGTGGCTGATAAGGTTTTGAGCAGCATCACCGCTAACTTGCCTGGGAGAGATAATCGTGCTAGGGCACCAAGCTGAGTTTGGGTGGGTGGGCCACTGTACCTTCAGAATCAGAGAATCTGGCTGGTCCACTCCCCTCCTACACTGCACAGCACTGAATTTCATTGTCGGAGGAGGATCAGTGGTCTTGCTATGCCACAGCTCCCGTTAGTCTTCTTAAAAGGGAAGAACAAATATATGGGAGGGTGTCCAGCTGGGTTACCCAACAAGCACAAACATAGGCTCCCTTGAAGCTTTACTCCACTACTGAGGACTTCAGAGCACGTCAGAAACGCGGGGCAGGAGTAAGCAGAGACATTAGTCAGACTTCAAATTTGCTTTTTCTTCCTAAAATGCCATTAGTGACCATTGTAATTCAAGCAAGTACATCTGTATTTTTGATTTATTTATGCTTAACATAATATTGCATTACCTGTCAAGAGGGCAACATAATACTTCATCGTAAATCGATCGGTAAGAAAAATGTTTTTACATTGTCATGAACTGTTGATGGCTTCCTCTACCAAAGCCGACATCTGGATGTTTAATATAGCAGTATGTTACCAACAGCATTCGCACTCCATAATGACCTTTTTTAAATTCAAGAACCAGTAGGCCATATTAAGATTAGCTGCATCATGGCGCCCAAGGGAAAAAAATCCTACTTTGAAGAGAAAGCAATGAATTTAAGGTAGCCATTGTTGCCTATGCAAAGATCCCTGTTAGTCTATTTTACTTTTAAAATGCGTGGATGATGTCATCTTGGTTGCCAGAAGTGCCAATAAGATGGAGGAAGATACTTGGCCAAACATACATTGATGAGGTAAATACATCAGTGTGCAATAGCACATAGTACACTGGAGTGGACAAGTTGCATATAGTATGTGACTGAACACGTGCAAATTCTCAGGTAAGCAAAAGACTGGTAGTTCTTCCTGCCTATATGAGGAGATATATTATAAAGAGAATCAAAGTAGAAGGAGCAGATTTCATCAGCTGTTACTGAAGAAAATCAGTTTCTAAAAGCAATATATTGAACTGTCTGACAGCATCCAGCCATCCGTCCAGACCTTAACTGTGGGTAAAATTCACCTGATTAAACATACTTGCCTACAGCAGAAATATCTATACTTGAGTCACTTCTGGTTTCCTTTACGATCAAAGGAGATCAAGCCAGCTTGGTTACTAGGTACAATTCTCCTCATTTTAAAGAGCAGTAGAAAAGTTCTCCGCATGACAGGGTAGAGTTGTTACCCTAATGTCTACATATGAGAACCGGCTATAGAGACTACAAGATGTGTTCAAAGCTACAGAGTTTTCACATAGTTCAACGTAGAATTGAACTCCCATCTTTCTGAGGTCTAATTCAGAGCCCGTCAACAAGGCTTGCTCACCAGACAGCTCAGGGGAGGGAAGATTCATCTGCTTGCTGAAGGGTTGGATACTGAACACAGCAGAATGAAATATCCTGGCTGAGCAAATAGATTTTCTGGTGTTTTCAATGGCTTCCAAATACTTTTGTGTATCCACTTGAAATTAACTTTTAAGAAAACAAGGCAAAAGAAATGTTCTGTCTTTGTGTCATTTTTCTCTTTCTTCTAAAGTATGTTTAAAAAGGAAAAGGATTTCTGACAGCAGCTATACATTCATCCTAGTTTGTCTTAAAAGATCACTTCTTCCCTGAACCAGGAGAATTAAATGCATAAACCCTTTCATAGCAAGATATGCTGGAGATTAAAGAAATAACTATCTTTCATAATTCACATATAGCAGGGGTGAAAAATAATCTGTTATTATCTAGATCAAAGAAAGTAATTTATATCCAGACATGAATACTTAATCATCAGACCAAGTGATGTTGCCCATATTAATACAGACAAAATAAATCAGCCTTCAAATCTTCTGCAGCCCTTAAAATAAAAGGAAGATAAATCAGCTGTTTGCCACTGTAAAAAAGATCTTTTACAGAATGAGTATGCAGTGACTAACCCCCAAAATAGCACAGGAGCAATGCTATGAGGGAGGGTCAGTTTGATTATCACAAGACAAATTAATTACACACGTTTTCCTGATACCTGCAAGTCTACCAAAACACCATGAGAGAAGGTTGTATTTCTTTGTTCTGGGAGGAGAGGGGCTTGGCTTTGTTTTGGGTATTTTTATTTTTTTTTTCAAAACATGATGTCCTGGAGTGATGTGGCAAAACATTATTTTCTGAGGTCTCAAAGTCCTGTTCAGGGCTATTGTTCCTGTAGTAGATCATCAGCATCAAGAAAGGGCTTCCAGTAGTCTAAAAGTCAAAACCAGATTAAAGATGCCTTATTCTGGCACACAATGGCAAATGTGCAGACTGTGTCAAGAAATAGCATTGTTCAGGAAAGGATTATAATCAAGGAAATTATTAGTTAAATATTAGACATTATAGCCACCTTATTCACCAGCAGACAGCCTGGGTGAAGTAATGGATTCAGTAGCCACACATGAGATGAATATGAATGTGCTTGGGAGTTTTACAAAATTCCATGTCCATAGTATTCCACATTAGTGGATGGAGGGGATCAGAAATCCACTGGAAAAGAGATTTCATGGATTTGTCCTGCTTTGCCCCAGCTGTGAGTCATGCATAAGGAATAATAACATCTTGGAAACATTATTCTTGAAATGCTCGTGTAACCAAATGAAATCATATCTTGGTACCTACAGTTCTGACTCCCAAGTAGTCAGAATAGTTATTATATATTCTTCCTGTATTTGTTCTTAAATTTGGACTTTGGGCTGCTAGGGACAGATTGCAAACTTCCCAGGTACCTCTTCCAGATACAGACTGTGAACCTCCATGCACGCTTTAGTTGTTTACATACAGAGTCTGTTACAGCCTGTGGCCAAATACAATACGTTGGTTTTCCTGTGTTCTTTGCCAGGCATAGAGTGATCAGACTGGAAAGTATAGCTTAAGCGATCAGTGAATGTCTAATGCTTCATTTCAATCACATCAGATGTTTCTAATTTTCAGCAACCAGATCCAGCTATATTAGTAGAAGGTTTGGCTCCAGATCATGATGATACACCAACAAATACGCACCCACAACAGAGGTTTGTGTGAAGCTTAAATCAATTGCATGTTCTGTCTCATCTTATTTAAAAAAAAAAAAAAATACATAAAGTTAACCTTACTGGAAGGAGGTGGACTGATCTCTAGAAAGTGAGTAAGAGCTACCACATTTATAGTGAAGGCCATAGTGCAACTCATGTACAAAAGTAACAACATTGCAGAGCTTCCCTCATATTATATTAATGTACCTTAATCATGATTAAGAGGGATGAAAGTTCATAAGAATGGGAAATACCTGATACGTACCCACTCAGTACTCTGCTGAGGGCCACAGATAAGATACTGCTAAATTTGTACCTGCTTTTGTAGAACTTTTTTATCTGTGTTCGTAAAGTACCTGCAACAGTGGTTCCTTGTCTGTGCTCTTAATAAAGGAGAGCCTGACAGTGCAAGGTAATGCTGGGAAACTGGAGACAGCCCAGTGAAGAAGCTTCAGAGTGGACATGAGGAAACATTTCCTTTAACTAAATGCCATTTCATTAAATAATGTGATGCAATGGGAAGGAAAGCCTGTAGATTTAATAAAAAAGTTGATAGTGAAGATGAATTCTACAAAGTATTCTAATTTGATTTAAGAAGCTGTAAACTTTAAAGTCAAATACTTCCAGTGAAAATTTCTTCTGAGGGTAAATTGCCAAAACATTAGGAAAATCTTTAGAAAAAAATCATTTTTCTAATAACAACTTTAGATTTTCATTAGATGAATACTGCCATATGGATAAGATCCAATATTGCATGCATACATGCATGTGTATGTATGTGAAATCATTAGCGATAATACCATATTATCTACTTTATGCATACACTGCATAAAAATAATGCTTCTGCAGTATTTTGATAATGTGCAACAAAATAATGGGTTCGCAGAGCACAATGGAGCAGAGTTTTATTGAGGTAATTTCTGAATTTAAACATTTCTATAGTTCTAAAAAATCAAATAGTTTCACTACTAAGCCTCAAAACATTTGGGCCTTAAGTGTTATTTTATGACATTCAAAGGTTCATCGTGATGAGATCAGGGGGACAGTTTGAAGGCNACAAAATAATGGGTTCGCAGAGCACAATGGAGCAGAGTTTTATTAAGGTAATTTCTTAATTTAAACATTTCTATAGTTCTAAAAAATCCAAATGCAGCCTACTGCAAGCTTACAAAAATCAGAAAGAGGAACTTACTGCAGGAAGGTTGTGTTTACTTTCAGTATCCAAACTAAGCTTGCAATGCCTATGTATGCAAGGAAAAAAGAGATGCCATTAGAAAAGAGAGAAGAAACGTTAAAGAAAAGCAGAGAGCCAAGGAATAGTCCATACCACAAATAGTTTCACTACTAAGCCTCAAAACATTTGGCCCTTAAGTGTTATTTCATGACATTCAAAGGTTCATCGTCATGAGATCAGGGGGACAGTTTGGAGGTACTCTGCTGCTGAAAGAGAAATCTGTTGTGCTTTAACATCACAGACTTTGTTCTTAGTTATTTTTCAAGAAATTAGTTAACAACACCCCTATTAGAGTCTTTGGAGAATTTTGCTGGAGTGGAGCCAAAGACCTGCTTAAAGGAATTTGCTAACTTCAGAAGAGCTCAGCAGATAACAAGGACTCAGGGGTTAGACCTTTGCCCTGTAAGAAACTGAGGAACATTTGGGATCAAATTGCCTGCTTGGCAAAAATGTACCTGGGACACTCCTTCATCAGGAAAGAAAAAAAGAGTGTGGCCTCTGTTCATGTATTTATTAATGTTTCATGTTTCCTTAAACTGTGTATCCTTCAGCTTTGTTGAAAATATATATATATTTATATTCATAATATTTTTTATAAGGTAAAATTTATATATAAATAATGTTCTCACAGTATTCCTCTCCCACCCTTCAACCCCTACATCTCCACTTCAGGAATACATTTATTTTTTATCACTGCAAGCATAAGGCATTACTTCTAGATCTAAAGAAAATGTTACTTTTTAGCTCTCAACAGAACTATGAGCACTAAACCTTGTTCTGCCTTTGAAAAGAAACCCAGTGCAGTTTATTTTTATCAAACGTATTTGTAAGAAAGTTGTGCAATGACAAGAAAATAGAAAAGTAAGTAAAAAAGGAATTTGTTTCCATTGGGGGTTACTTAATTTACAAAACCATTGATTTTATTAAGAGGGGTTTGTTGGGTTTTTTTTTTAATTATTACTTTTGAATTTACAAAGAAAATACTTTTTTTTTTTTTT
>RSEF01000002.1:153838180-153859503 GCA_003993805.1 Himantopus leucocephalus | reverse complement strand
AGCAGGTTTGCTGGCAGGACTTGTGACCCTGTGAGAGATCCACGCTGGAGCAGTCTGTTCCTGGAGCGCTGGACCCTGTGGAACGGACCCATGCTAGAGCAGTTCATGAAGGACTGCAGCCCATGGGAAGGACTCACGTTGGAGAAGTTCATGGAGGACTTTCTTCTGTGGGAGGGACCACACGCTGGAGCAGGGGAAGACTGTGAGGAGTCCTCCCCCTGAGGAGGAAGGAGCAGCAGAGACAACGTGTGATGAACTGACAGCAACCCCTGTTCCCCATCCCTCTGCACTACTCGGGGGGAGGAGGGAGAGAAAATCAGGAGTAAAGTTGAGCCCAAGAAGGGAGGGGTGGAGGGAAGGTGTTTTTAAGATTTGGGTTTATTTCTCATTATCCTACTCTGATTTAATTGGTAATAAATTAAACTAATTTCCCCAAGTTGAGTCTCTTTTGTCCATGACAGTAATTGGTGACTGATCTCTCCCTGTCCTTATCTGCACCCACGAGCCTTTCATTTTGTTTTGTCTCCCCGCTCCAGCTGAGGAGGGGGAGAGATGGAGCAGCTTGGTGGGCACCTGGCATCCAGTCAGGGTCAGCCCACCACACTGTAGCAGCTCTGGTACTGTATTATCACACCCTGATGCCTTGCAAATCTTTAAGCTGTGCACTACAGTCTATGTAGTCTGTATGGATGGTGATACAAAAAAGAAGTATTTTCTATTAGAAGTTTCAGTCTTTATTCAAGAAAAAAATGCTTAAAGCATACAAGGAGCATGTTTTAAGATCTCTGTAATGAGAGATATCAAATAGCAATCATTAATTCCAGGTAATATTTGCATTTCAGTTCTTTTCAGGACAATGAAACACACCTTGCACCACAGATTCTGAGTAGCCAATTAAAGATGATGTAAATTGAGTCCAGTGTCAGTATTTTCTGACTTAACTGCCTAATGTCATTCTCAGAGGTGTTCTTTTTTTTTTTTAACTTTTCCTATTCAGTATTCCAAATTTAAATCAATCAAGCACTAACTTTCTTCCTCCTTCCTTTTGAGAGATTCAGATTTTCAGCTTCATCTTTTTCCTGTGAGCACCTTTTCACCAAACTTTTTCTGAAATGTCAAGGGCAGAGAACCCAGTATCTGAAAATCATCAGTGACTTGAACTCACTCCTCCTTCACCATGTAATGAAGTCTTCGGTTTCCTATGTACTGACAGTCTTCTGCAATTTAAAACAAATAACCAGACAATTGTTCTATTTTAACACCAGATTTGGTGGAACTAGACTCATTTTGGCTAATGAACTGGCTGACACTGGAGGCTAAGGTGCCAGTTCATCAGCAGAAGTGGCCAGTCAACACCATGCTCAGCATTTCTGAGAATTCATACATCAATGACCATTGACTGTCAACAGCCCATAACAAGGACCTGCTCTATAGACATGTCAAGCCTGGGTCTTCACAACTCTGCCTTATGAGCGACAAAAGAACAAACCAGAAATGTCCATACTAATGGCTGTTGCAAATTCCAGCCATCCCAGTTCATTTCTCTTCTTTTTCCTGATAGCAAACTCACCTACCACACTTCCATCCCTGCTGATAGATGAGTTTGTATTAGAGTTAATTGTTTAAGGAATGATCAAGGGTGAGGAGTTTGGCCACTGAACACTGTTATATTTGCCACGATGACTCTTTTTCTCATTTCCATGTTCAATTTTGGAAAGCTTTTTGAAAGCGTTTCTTTGAAAATTGAAACATTTCCTTATGCTTTTGCCCCCTCCCCAATTTGCAAACTGATATATTTTTGTCTTTCTGTGTCTCAGCTGGGCACACAGCGTGGTTATAAAATAGGAGTGTTTTTCTTCTGGCTGACAGTGGGTTTTTTCCTGTATCCATTAAGCATCTCCATATTTATATACTGCAAATGTCTATCAGAGAAAGGTAGAAAGAGGGAGAAAGAAGGATGGAAACTGCAAATATAACCAGAGAAGACAGAGATGGGAGAGAGACCTTGTTGATCATCTAGTCTATTACCCTTTAAAGGAAACATTGCTCTCCACAATATATTTTCCTCAAGATCAGTCCAATCTCAAGATATTTCAAGCAATGTCTTTTCTATCGTGTTTCTTCTAAGATCATTCCACAACACAATAGATCTCATGGCTGGGGACTAAGCCCTAATGTACAAACTAAATGTACTCTGAAGGATTTATAAAAACATTTCTCATGAACTCTTCATATCAAGTAATAAGTTACTTCTAATAGTTGAGTTCCTAGTGGAGTGTGGTGAAATACCCTGTATTACTACTTTGCTTCCTATTTACTATCTGTTAGATTATTAGTTAGGGGATTTTGTTTTTTTTTCCCTTTGTTGCCTTTGTTTGCCGTACTCTATCAATGCAATCAACATAGCTAAATCAGAGCTACATGTCATACCAAATTCACTTGGCACATTTCTTTGAGATTTGTGTCATTTTGAAATAATTAAGGCATATGTTTAATGTTCTTTAAACCTAAAAATGTATTTGTTGCCTCATGCTGAGTAGCACATGTGAGATTCAGTTCCTCATCTGTAAAATGGGTTCAATCCATAAAATGAGAGGATGCTACTTCTATTTTGGCCTACTTATGCTGTGACCTCTCCAGGGAAGAGTGGAGAAATAGTCAAGAAACAATCACATGATGAGAAATAATCAAAAGCTGAAAAAAAATCACAATCAGGCTGGGATTAATTCTGGTTTATTATTTTCTTTGACAAGACATGCACATTAATTCTAGTAGAAGAATTACTAGTTTATTGAATTCAGAGGAAAAAAAATATTCTCTAATAATCTTTCTTTGAGTTCTGTGCAGTTGCTTGTGACAGCCAAGTTTTATTGTCTTACTGTACAATAAACACTATCAAAACATTTCAAAAATTTGTCAGAAAAGTTCTAAGTATGCCCAGTTGTGCAATTGATCTTTCTAAACAACTGATTTCTGTCTTTATATAGTGGTCCCCATGCAACATTAGCACCTGCCAGTAGTAATTGAAGCCTGAGATCCCAAATCAATATTTTCCACAAAATTTAGAACAGAAGTAGCTATGTTCAGTATAAAAATAAACACTCCTATGTCTGAAAGCCCAGAGATCACTATTTAAGACAGAGTATATTCTCTAGACAGAGAAAGTACTTAGTTGATTTACTCCCTTTGTATATAATGATCTCAAGAAAAACCTATGTGGTGAAGTCCTGCAGTTAACTAGGTTTGAGAATTTTTTTTATAGAAACTGTTTAATTGAGTCAACAGAAAGCAAGCTGCAAATTTAGCAGTACCTTAGCTTATAAATAATGAAAAATATTCAAAATATTTGACTAAAAAAAGTCAAAATTTAATAAAAATAAAGGACAAGCAAATTAAATAACAAATTGATTTGTGTTTTGGCATAAGTTTCAATCCAGTGCAAAGGACTTGAAATTGTCACTTGAAAAGTTGAATAACGTAGTTTTAAATCAATTGAATTTTTTCTTCTTTTGTATTCCAGCTCATTCAAAATGTAGTTATTTGCACTGCTGTAATGTCAACACAGGAGCTAGTGGAATTCTCCAAGGCCAGGTCTCACCAATCTTTCTTTTTCATCCATTTGGGAGGAAAACACATTAAGTGGCAGAGGTAACCACCTCTTCAGTGTGAGTTTTTCTTATGCAGTCTACGTACAATGTGTTTCTCATTCAGTCAAGATGGAGTGGTGTAACTCTGATTACATACATGTGTCTGCATTTGAGCTAGATAATGGACAGTTATTTAACATAGGCAATAAAATCCGAAGTGCACAAACCCATATTGAGAAATCTTTCTGAATCCCATTTCTGACTGTAGCTCAAGCTCAAAGTATATGATTTCCACCTGCAAGGAATGGAGCCCTTCAAATACACCAGTACTCAAATTCAGATTCACTTCTGGTATTTTCTGGGAACCTTACCCAGCAAAGGAGAATCTTGGCCATAACAGAGAGCTTCAATAAACAAGAAACTTTCCCTTTATTCTTTCCTTTCCATCAACTAGCAGACTTTTTCATGTATAAGAAAATTTCCCTATTGGCAGAGAGAGGTGTAATGTCCCTGGGACCAGCTGAGGTCTGGAATTGCCTCAGCAGATATTTTTTTCAACAGGTGGCCAAGAAGGATAACCACTTAATGATGCTGTTTCAGCACTAACTTCTTTGGCAGTCGTCATAAACATTTTCAAGATAGGAAACAGGTGTTCCAACATGCTTGGCTGGGCAGAATGAAGAACAATTCCCTCCCTGGTGTCATTGTACATGATGTATTCAATGATTGCTACTTTCCAATCAAGAATACGTTCACTAATGTAGTAGAGAGCAATCCATCTGGTTTTGTAGTCTGAAATGAGTTGTTGAAATGGAAAGTCATTACTTTGGGGGGGAGGAGGGGAGTAGTGTCTGGAAATAAGGCTGGCTGAACATGTTTTGCTCAACTTAAAACCAGCTGAACCCTGCAAATGTGGCTAGAATATTCAAGAAGGGTTTTTTTTTCATATAGGGTGAGCATGTGTAGGTGGAAGGAAGGAGAATCTGACAGATGAAAGGAGAACAAAGTCTAATTAAAAGGAAAAAAAATCTGTGAATCAGATTCTTATCCAGTGTGTGTTATTGTTCCAGAGGCAATGAAGTTCTGCTGACTAATGTCAGGTGAGGATTTAGTTGCGTGGATATAAAGCCCATTTTTAGATTCCTCATCATTAATACAGCAGTCACACTAAAAAGTCTGCATTACCCTTACTTGACTGGAAAAACCCAATTTCATCTTCCAAATATAGAAAAAGATTTCAGCATTTTAGCTACTGTCTTGTGACAACTGTTGGCAAACACTGCCCTCCCTGAGGGCAACCACAGTGTACAGTGTAACACCTGCATTACCTAGAAAAGCTCAAAACTGACTTTTGATGAAGAGAAGGGAGATTGATTTTGTGATGAATAGCATTTAGCACAATGCCAAGGTGGTGATCATAGGAAATGAGGCTCAGGAAACAGAACTAATTTTTGTACCTTAAAATACAGAAAATAACTTTCCAGGATATTAACTTTTACATTCTAGGAGCAGGCCTAACTTTAATGGTGTTTTGTTCTTTCTTCTAATAAATGGGTAAAAGTGCTCATTCGCTTATTTTATCATCCCAGAGGGCAGTGGATCATATGTCACTGTGATTCTATTGTGTTCTATCACATATCTTCATGCCTCTATGAAATGTACCTTTTTATACAGCAAGTCAGGTATCTCAGACCTAAAAACTCTTTTTACCTTCTGTCTTTCCATTATTTTCTTTTGTACAGATAAAGACGCAATTTTACAGGAACTATGGAGTTACACCTTCCAGAAGGAGAAAAAATACAAATTAAAGCAATAATGAGTTATAACAAGCTCACTTAAACAGTCTTTTATTCACTGCAGAAGATATTATCAAGAAAATATGAACATTCTTAGATTAGAGATTTAAAAGGACACAGAGCAGTTTCATGTATTTGTTTGTTCAGAAGACCATAGTGAATACTTGAAGGATATCATCTTAAACTTGCAGCCTGGATCAAAATTGGAGACTTTTAAAATTCAGTGCATGAATTCAAGAAAGTAAAAAGAAAGAGAAAAATGGACAGGGGAGATAACATTCATTTTCTTAGCTTAACACTCTCTTCGTTCATGCGGAAAAAAAAAGGACTATTCTCAGTTACTATTGAAACCTGCTAGGAATTTGGATGCTCGCAACACATCCTTAACCTGAGTGCATCTGGGAATCATAAGCTCTTACAGATTCAAGGATGATTGGAAAATTGTCAAACCATTTTTGCTTGCATTTTAGAACTACCCCTCAGAAAGGGGAAACTGAATGAAGGTAAGTAAATTTCCAGGAGGAGAAGACTGGATGGGTTATCCCATGGTTGGGTTATCAGTTTGACATACCCTCAACAACAGTGAAAAAACCCTCACACACTCTACAAAATATATTGCATATGCTGGCTACCCTTATACCTGTCTTTATAGAAATTATTTAGACAGAAGCAAACCAGCAGCCTACACTGTGAAATTCCCACCACAATCATGAATTGTCTGAGAGAGGGGGTCACTCCTTGTCTGGCATAGTCTTGCCTGATAGTCATGATTTAACCCCACTCAGCAGCAAAGCACCACACAGCCGCTCGCTGGCTTGCTCCCCTACAGTGGGATGGGGGAGAGAATCGAAAGGGTAAAAGAAACCTTGTGAGTTGAGATGAGGACAATTTAATAGGTAAGCAAGAGCCACATGTGGAAGCAAAGCAAAACAAGGAATTCATCCACCACTTCCCATTGGTAGGCAGGTGTTCAGCCATCTCCAGGGAAGCAGGGCTCCATCACACGTAACAGTTACTTGGGAAGACAAATGTCATAACTCCAAACATTCCCTCATCCTGCTTCCCCCAGTTTTATTGCTGAGCATGACATCATACAGTATGGAATATCCCCTTGGTCAATTGGGGTCAGCTGTTCCAGCTGTGTCCCCTCCCCACTTCTTGTGCACCCCCAGCCTACTCGCTGGTGGGACAGCATAANAAACATTCCCTCATCCTGCTTCCCTCAGTTTTATTGCTGAGCATGACATCATACGGTATGGAGTATCCCCTTGGTCAGTTGGGGTCAGCTGTTCCAGCTGTGTCTCCTCCCAACTTCTTGTGCACCCCCAGCCTACTCGCTGGTGGGACAGCATAAGAAACAGAAAAGGCCTTGATGTTCTGTAAGCACTGTTCAGCAGTAACTAAAACATCGATGTGTGATCAACGCTGCTTCCATCACAAATCCAAAACACAGCACTATTCAAGCTACTATGAAGAAAATTAACTCTATCCTAGCCAAAGCCAGTACAATTTCCACCCCTTATTCCACACCACTTACGTCATGCTCAGGTCTCATGCTATCTAACACACCCTCGTTAACCACCACTCCCCTTCCCATCCTTTGATATATACACAGATATCATTCCCAAACCAAATAAATTCAAGGCAGCACACAAAAAAAATCATTAAAGTCAATGGTAAAACTCCCATCAGTAAGTCAGTATTTCCATGTTAGAGAACAGTTTGGAAAGTTGAAGATCTTAATATGGCATTCAACAGGCCTGCTGCTATGAATGAGTCCATGATAGCACTTAGAGTGCTCCTTTGGTTGAATTCATGGCTCATCCACAACTCAGACACAGTGTGCAGTTTCTGTTCCCCTCATTCAAAAGGTATATTAGAAGAAAACAATCAGGGAAAGCAACAAGTATGATCAAAAGCATGGAAAAGCTTTCTCATGAGGAATGGTCACATAACGATTCCTCTAGTAGCCTGAAATTCTTCTGCTTAGAAAAGAGGTCATTTAAGGGGGTTATGACAGAGGTAACAAAGTCATGAGTGGCATGAAGCAAACAGACAAGGAGTAACATCTGATTATGTCTTCTGCATAAGAACTAGAGGCAACGAAATTAAGCTAGTAGGAGTCCAATTCAAAAGGAACAAAGGATTTGGATCTTCACACCACAGGTTGTAGATCTGTGACACTCCTTGAGAGAGGATATCTGTGGGTGCAAGACAATTTCACTGGTTTAAAGGGAGATTGGACAAATAGAGGGAAGCTCTTGAATAGGTTAAACAGAGGCACCATAATTGCTTCCTCTGCTCATACCGTTCCTATACATCCATTTTCAGCTGTGGTTGAAAACAAAAGGGAGGACTAAACGGATAGTTTTCTGAACCAGTCCAGCCACTTTTTATGTCTTGGGGGATTTTTCCCACTGAGTCTTGAAGCAACAAGTCTGGTCTTTTAAACCATAATTAATTTATTTATGCCATAGTCAGTGCATACAGAATAAAGTAATTATCTCCTCCTTGGTTTGCAAATACCTTCCAGAAATATCACATTTACTTCTTCCTTCCATTTTCAGACAAGTAAACTGCATTTAGAAGAAGAGAAATATTTAGTTTTATTGTTTAGAATTTTATTGTAGAATTAGTTTGGTTAAGTAGAATGTATTTTGTTACACAGATAATAGGAAAAGACTTCAGATGAAAAATTTTATCAGAGTCGCAGAGAACAGAGATACTCATGGTGTCATTTGCAGCTTTGCAATTTCTTTTCCATAAGCTTGTCAGCCCACATTAATGCTTGTTTTTGTCAGTATGGAACTTGTTAAATATGGCAGGAAATTTGGGAGGGTGAGATGTGCTGCAATTTGTTCTTATCTGATTGCAGTCTGCAGTCAGATTTTGTTGGGGAAGGACGATGTTGGGATTTTGTTTCTCCCCATTAAGTTAATGCAGAAGAATCAAATAAGACTTGCATTGTTCCTTGCAAAATCATAAAAGCATAAATGAGATGCATCAGACAGATCCTATTGTATATTCATGTAGACATCTACAGCTATTCTAGCGCATTGCTAAAAAAATCCCAACTGCATTGTTTACAGTATTTTTTTATTGATATAAATGAGCAATTGAAACTAAATTACTGAGACATGTGCTTTCTTCCTATTGCAGTTTGACTCACCCATATGTTCCAAAAAGGAGGTCTTTTCTACTCAGGCCAAAAATCCCACAGAGGAATAATTGATGAGATATGAATCACTTCATTTCTCTGAAAGAAAGGGTATTGTTTTTATACTCTTGCATCTTTTGGTCCTTCCTCACCTTTAATGACATTCACACAGTGTCACCTATAATTAGTGTCATGTGATACAGGAACAGTTTGAAACAATTAAAGTTTCTTTTTTGGAACAATACAGAAACTTAGAAGGAGAAAGCCTATAAACATATGGTGTTTAGTCAGGTGCTCTGTAAAATACAACTTTCCTCAGGTGAAGTTGTTGTTAAAGCTTTTAATCAAAAGACTACAAAAAGAATATTTTTGTCCTTTTTTTTCCCTTCTCCCTTATGTTTTTTACTTTATTATTATTTTATGAAAAATAAAAGTATGCCCACATTTTGTGTTTGCATGTGTGTGTTTTTCACAAAATAAATGAACAAAGAGGGGAGGGAGGGAAAAAAGGATAAATTATCCTAAAAACAGTCAGTCAAGTGTAAGAAAATTGTGAGGGCAATGAAGGTACAACTCCTCATTGACCAAGGAAGGGAATACCAATGACTTGGTCTCACTCAGTGGCAGGCCCCCAGAGCCCTCATCAGCTTCTCTACATCTTTTGAGATGGCGGAGCAGCAGCATGGACTTGCTGGTAGCAAACTGTAAGTTCTATTGAATATAAAAGGAATGTGGGTTTTGGTTTTGGTTTGCACTTAAAAGAAGTTATATGAGATACATATATACACACACAAATCCATCTCATTACAGAGATTTCATTGTAATTACTGGGACATCAGTCATTCTCCCCTTCCTTTACCACTAAATTACTACTGAATTCTGTGAAATTTATGCCCCATAAATCCTGCAGGGTTCCTTCTTACTCTCTAGGTTGGACTTCAAGATTTCAAGTGTCCCTACAATTTTACTGTATAAATGCAATTTACAGGAAGGAGGTTCTCAGAAAAAAACATAAATCCCTAAGAAACAGACAAAAAGTGAGAGTGCAATTCTTTTCCAGGTTGATTCACCTGAACTTAGGCTTCTGTATGCAATGCCCACGTCTGTGTTAGATGTCCAAGCTCTCATTAGACATCATGGCAATTTGGTTCAAATATATATATATATATATGGTGCTATCTAAAAGTCTGTAGATTATTCAAGGCATCTCCATGCGGTTGACAAATTGTGTGCAAGAGACCCAGACCCTTCTGGAGACACAGGTGTAGGTGAGGGAGGATAGCTTGAAGCTTGTGAGATGTTCCTGGGCACATACCTGGGCTAAGGAATGAAGCCTGTAGTCAATATAGCCAACGGAGCCCAGACTGCAATTCAACTTACCTAAATAAATACCTATTGCCTGGTCATCTGAAAGATGGGCTCCAGTTACTAGGTCTCTATTGACTATAATGAGAGAGTGCAGTCCTAGACAGAGTATGTAGAATTGTATACACCAATGCCAAAATTCAGTTGTCTGAAAACAGATCCAGTTGTAGAGGTGTAATTTAGCTGCTGAAATATAGGGATCTAATGAAATGTGAAACATCCTTGTGTTACCTCCTCAGCCTTTAGGTACTGACCTGCAGGTCAGTGTCTCCAGTGTCCATGCCCAGGTGCTGGCAGGGGGGCTCTGCAGAGGTGGCTTGTGTGGGAAGAGGCCAGGGGCTGTGCCATGATGGGGACAGCTCTTTCCAGGATCCAACGTCCACACCACAGGACACAGCTCAATCCAAAACTATGCTTTCCCTCCAGTCTGGATCTGACTGATATCCTGAAGCACCCTGCTCTGTTAAAATGTCCAATTTCAGCACTCAAGTTCCTCACAGATTTAAAATCCCACTTCTACCTGCAGGTGTCTCAACCCTGCCATTGTCCTCTTAAATATGTGATTTATAAGCTGTCCTTGAAAGAAATATACTAATCTATAATCTTCAATAATAATATGAATACTAACAACAAGCATAAAATGCATCAGAAGCTGCCAATTTATTCTGAAAGAAGGAAAGGGAGATGTAGTGTCCTGTGGCAAGATGACATCCTGATGCTTAAAACGTTCAGACAATCTTTTTAAACTGCTGCCTCTCCGGGATAAGATTTGCTTTATTTTTGTTGTGTAATAGCTGACTTATTAGGGCTTCATATCCAGCTGGATCTGTAGCCACGGGTATCATACAAGTAATAAACAATTTATTTCTTTCTCCATCCTCATTTTATTTCCTTTTTATTTTCTTCTTACCTTTTTTATTTTTTTTCACAGTAGCTGGGTTTTCATCGACTATCTGAAATAATTGACATTTAGAAGTCCCGTGTTGTTAATCACCTGTTTCTAAATGCGTGTCTTCCTCTGTTTCTTTTTCTTAATTGAGAATTTACCCTCTAACAGAGCTTTCAACATTTAGTCAGAATTTGGTTTGCCTGTCAGAAGCGGAGAGAAGAAAATCTCATCCGATTTTAGACTGTGTCTCGGTGTTTTGAGCAAGTGGAAGGGGGAGCAGGGCGCAGTTGATGCTGGCACGCACAGCAGTGCTGGGAGGTTACCAAGCAACGAGACGGAGATGTGTCACAGGGGCAAGGGAGATGGGGAAGATGAACAAAAGTGTGGACAAAGGATTCGAGGAGATGAAGGGAGGCATTGCTATTGCCTGACCCCTTCCTTATTTCTTATCTTGAGTCGCAATAGTATCCGTAAATACAGGCTGTGTAAAGCGTCTCAATTTGTTTACACGGGCCCTTGGAGGCAGAAGGGATGGAGAAAATCCGGTGTGTGACCTAATCATCAAAGGATTATCCTGTCAGTGGTCCACTGCGTAAGCAAAAGGGGACAAAGTGTGCATATGAACATAAAAAGCTCATGTTTTTCACCGGGCGAGCAGGAGTCACAGTACAAATAAATCCTGTTGCAATACCCATACAGTCAAAAAAATATTAGTCAGACGTGACTTCAAAAAAGTTCACACAGCACAGAACAGCTTAAATTTGGAAGTTAGACTTTCTTGGGTTTGTGAATTTCTTAAAATATGTTCTTGCACCAATTTCCCACACCTTTCTCTCCATACAAATCATCTAAATGAAATCAGCCTTCTTAAAAATGAGATACAAGGAAAAGTTGGCATGTAGAATCCTTATCTGCCTACCTTAATTTTTGTAAGGGAATTTATGTCTATCAGGACTTTTAATACATATTTTAGTCCCTTGTTAAGTTTCCAAGCTTGAATGAACTAGCAACAGTAGAAACTTAAGGAACCATACTTGCAATTTGTATAGTAATACGGTAAGATAGTGTCAACACCTCTATTCAGCTCCTCCTACGCTTGGAGCCAACTTCAACAGTCCCTTGATAAATGTAGGAACCTGATCTTATGTTTCCCTGAAACAAAAAGTTTCCTTATAGGCATCCTAAACATGTAAGAAATACGGAACAAGTGCATTTCATGACATTATTAACACAGTTTAAATTCATGGGGTTTAGTCTTCTCTTCTTGGATATGAATTTTCAAAATTATAGCATCAATTCTAAAAATTAACTTAAAAAAACGGCATAAGTATTTTGTGTTGCCAGATATTCTCCTAAAATATTTATTCTGAAAATTATAACATATATGTAATGGTAAATGAAAAATATTCTGAAAGATGTTGAAACTCATATTTTTTTCTATCATGCCCTTTTTTTAACTGTTTCCCAATGTGGGAAATTGAGAACTGATTTTTAAGCCTTTGACAACAATGATCCAGCAATTCATGTGAACAAGTCAAGTTTTTGCTAGGTCATTACAGCAGAGTGATGTTTTTAGACCCTGGGGTTCAGGAAGAAATAGCGATTGCTTTCTCCTTGGAAAAATAAAGGACAATGACCATCTGAAGGTGCTGTTTTCTTCAGTAGTCCTCTCTTAGTGGAATATAAAAGTTTAAGCAAAGAAACAACTCCAAATGTTGCTAAGTCAGTGACTGAAACACCACTGACATACAAAGAACTGCTTTTGTTGTTATTCAGGTACCATTTCAAAGCATTTCCCGAAGGTTAGCTTGAGGGTGAGCTGCACCAGCAGGAGACTCCATCATGTTGTGGTCTCAGCACTTTTCCGCTATACCGTAGTGGAAATTCATGTCACACGTTATTCATTATAGAGCTCGGGGACTCCCAGACCTGCCAGTTGAGAGGAGTGTCACCTGCACTTAAAGGCTACAGAAACATGGCCTCATCTCTTGGCCCTTATAAACTCAATTTCTGTGCAACCTTTTATACCTAACAAGTTGCGTTGTGATGACCCTCTGTTAAGCTTTCACAAAATTTCCTACAGAGTAGAGCACAAACATGTATTGCTATCTTTTTACATATATCCCTCAGTAGCTGGTAGAAATTTTACTAAAGTTAAAAATGTGATATAAACCACATAAAACACATTTTTTTTTAAATTAGTAATTATCCATCAGGTTCATTTTCTTTTTCCCTGTTCGCCACGCGAACGCCATTCAGGACTGTGAGATGCCCTATTTCAGGCTGCAATGCCTATTCGTTTACCAGAATGGATGTATATACCATGCGCACATTAGAGCCATGCATATGGCCATCAAGATAATCAGTGTAGAAAGAAAAGTTACAGATTGTATCTGCCAGTGAAACAACCTCCTACCACCCTAATTAAAAAAATAAATAAATAAAGTAAATCCACAACTCAGTTACCTCTGAGTAAGTCATAGGCTGATATTTGTTCTCAAACAAGATGATCATTAAGGCAATTTATGTTACTTAAGAAAACATGTATTTCTGAGTTGAAATAACAGGAAAACAAACTGATTGAGTAAAACCTGTGGGAGTGAAAGGGAATATTGTAAACCGGGAGACCAGACTGGGCACAGAAAGGTGGTTATCTGGAGAAGCTGTGGAAACACCAGGTATTCTTGGAGCTACCTTAGGAAGAGTATTTCTAGGAGAGCGGAGGTCACGGAAATATTCTTTGTGTTTTCTAGAATGTGGATGCAAATTCAAATGCTGTTAAGTCATTCAAATTTAATAATGCCCTGAATGTAGGACTGGCAGTGAGGGACTACTCTATTGTATCCCAAACTGGATCTTTTTAGAAAGAGGACACAGCAGGGGATGGAGGAAACAGATGATCCCACATCTGCCTGTTGTGGAGCTATTTTTGTAAAGGTTGCAAGATTACAGCTCTGATTATTGTCAGAGATGCAGAGATCTTTTTAATGAAAGTCTTTTTAATGAAATTGCTCTCCTTAGAATATACTACTCTGTCCTAACCAAAGCACTTCATGACGAAATGTGTCAACTGAATTTTAATCAGAAAAGATTTTTTGTGTTCAGGTTAAAATTCCCAGTGAGAGAAAACCTACTTTATAGTATTCAATATGCTGGTGATTAGGCCCTCTGTGATCTCTGCAGTTGAAGGAAACCTTGATACTCTGTCCCAGTCTAAGAATTTCCCCGTTACCAGTGAATATTTTAACCATGGGCTAACCACATCACAGGGTCCTAGTTCCTTCCTCCCCAGCACTGCATATGAAATGTTTCGTAGAATCATCGAACGGTTTGGGTTGGAAGGGACCTTAAAGATCACCTAGCTCCAACCCCTCTGCCATGGGCAGGGACACCTCACACTAGACCAGGTTGCTCAAAGCCCCATCCAACCTGGCCTTTCCAAAGATGCTTTTTCCAACGTGAGGTGAAAGAGCAAAATGCTACTCCCCAAAATGCTGAACTGTTTCCCAGAGAGCTCTTACAAACTGCAAGTCAACAGGAGATACTGGGAAAGTGCCATTTCCAACTCCTGTGCCCCCAGATCAACACCAGCCAGTGCTGTGCAGGACAACACTTTTAGGCAAGTCTCACTTGCATAAAATCAGGAACACTCGAGGGTAAAACAGCCATTTTTTGAAAAGTGGTACAAGAACGGTGTTTCTTTCTTATCATCCTCCTCAAATGGAACAGGCCCTGATTTCACAGTTAATCTCTGCTGACCTTATTAGGCTGCAATAACTATATAACATCAGAAGTCACAACTCCTGCCTGTATTTTGTTCCAGTAATTCAATTACGACGCATGTGGAGCAGCCGTGTAACACCAGCGTTGTGTATCTAGGCCACTTGAAATATAAATGGACACTATTAAAGAGTGGAGGCATTTAGATATAAATAACTGAGGAGTGCAATCAGCTTCAGAACATCAGCTTTCAAAAAGCAAGCTTGTCGTTTGCTTACAAATGCCTGTTTCCCATTTGCAACGCTTATTTCTGTAAGTTTGTTCTTCTGTTTTAAAAAACTGCTTTAACCCCAGTTTGAAGTGAAACTTGCTGGTGTCAGCTGTTGCTGGGGGGAAGGAGGGGAATCTCATTTCAGGTAAACTGGGTCAGTTCCCTTCTTTGTCATTATGAATAATTTCATTGCTGCAGTTTAAAAAAAGTTATGTAAGTCGTCTGGATCATGGAGATGCTCAATTCACATAGCAGCAAATGGCTAGAAGATGTGTGGAGGTTCACCTATACACGATGTGAAAAAATTCTTTTAGACATACTGTTTATAGTAAGTAAAATCAGTTCCACAAACACGGAAGAATTTCATGCCCTTATCTAAAGTGAACTATTCCCACATTTATGTATAAAAAATATAGCCCTTTTCATGGATAAAACACTTTTTTGTTTTATACACTGAGTTTATTTGAATTATTCCATGGGACAGCATAATTCCTTAGATAATTCATGTTAAAAGCGCATTAAAATATTGTGTAATTTAACACAGACATAATATTCTATATTACTTTCCCCATAAGTCTGTTGTGAATCTTGTGAGTCAGCGTATCACTAGTATTTTTACTTTCACAGTCTTTGAGGGCTCATTTCTTTCTTTTTCAAATTTCTGGGGGCTTTTGTTGGTGGCTTTTTTTTTTTGTTTTTCTTGAAAATATATTATGTATGATCCAAAAGATGTGGAAAGAGAAGGAACAGTGAGACTCACAAATAACATGAGTTCCCTTTGGAACAGTTGTTCCATAGGGTTTTAAGATGCCAAAACATTTATGCGTTGTCTTTGAGTTCCTAAGTTATCCTACTAAAATCTATTTTCTGTTATGGGGATGCAAGTAAAAGCTCTCCCAGAGAACCTAAAAAATCTTATTTTGAAATGCAGTCAATCATAAGAGATTTCAGTCTTATAAAAAACATTTATATTCATCAGATATAGGAAATAGATGTAAGAATTTCTACCACTGTTAAATATTTCCTTCTTTCTTTCTTGGAAAAAAACACATTATCTTTGGCCACTGCAATGTAACAGAGGGCTCAGCTTCAAACAAAGAGGAGACAGATTTTCTGAACTTAAGGAACTACATCAGGATTCAAGTGATTCAAATTTATTCTTTGGCTCTGATATAGACTTCGAAAGCACCCTTAGCTAATTACTTTCGGCTAAACTGGCTGCATTGCTTATATGAATGGGACTGCACAATAAGAATCCTGTCACTTATGTGAATAAGGTTATTCGTGAATTATTCATATTGAGTGTACTGAAACAATTTGTCATTTTCCTGGAAGGAAATTAATTATCTTTTTTTTCTTTTTCTTTTTTTTCTTTTTTTTTTTTTTTTTNAAGGGGGAATCAGTGCCTCACAGTGTGATCCAGTTCCTGTTCTTTTAGCTCTTACATTAGAACAAGGTTCTTATTTTTATTGTTTAGAAATTAAGCTAAAGACCTTGTTGAACCATATTTTCTTCTCCCTCGTTACTACATCTGTCTTTTTAATATATTATGGAGGGTTATGTCTAGTGTGGTTTGGAAGTTGTGGTCTCAAGATGTAACGCTTTCAGCAATTGCTCCAGGAGATTCTGCTGCAGTTTAATGCACCGCATTTATTCATAGCAACATTTCCTAAATATTGACATACTGTCGTCGTACATATAACATTATACTAAGTTTAAAATAAGACATGGTGGAGCAACCAGCTTACTGCCTCTTCCTGGTAGCCCGTATGTATGTGTCAATTCATTATCCTCTTGGTCACTGGAAAGTTTAAAGAATGACTGGCAATTTTTTTTCTCCTTCAGGGTAAAGAGCTTTAACACCTTCACTCCTCAGAGCAGAAACTACCTAACCTCAATCAACAGTTTTATTAACAGTTTCTATCTGGGACTGGTTGTGTAACAGGATCTTCCAGACAAGCTTTTTCATCCAAAACAGACATCAGTTCTTTGCCTGTTCCCCTAGATGTCCTCACAGGCTATCCAAAGTCACTCATAGACCTGTGGATGCCCAGTAAGTCTTAAATCTTCACAACACCATGATTACACTACTGCTGTTTTCACTAAGCCCTACAAACTCCAACCTTGTTACGTAAAATGGAAACAGTGCGAAAGACAAAATTTGATCGATTGTACATGGCCAGATGATGGGAGAATGCTGGTGTCTAGAAAGAAGACATGGGAGGGTGGTTCAAACCTAACTAAATTAATTGGAGATTTAATTGATGAAAAAAAACATATATAGCAAGTAGGATTGTGAAAGAGGGGTGAGGTTTCATGTGCTTTATGCAGCACATTATACTGTGCTGTCCCAAACATTCAAATGAGCTCATGTAAAGCTAGCTTATCTGTGACTCCTGTACAGTGCTCTGCACAATGCAGAGTAGGTACACCAAGAATATTAAAAGGTGAAATGGCCACTTGGCTGTGTGTCAGGAGGAGCTAGCACCTTGAAAGAAAGGGTCGAGGTGAAAGATGGGCAAGAAAAAAACAGAATGGGTGGTGGACTAAAAGGAAATGTTGATAAATACATTAGGATCTTCTGTTCATGATTAGCTTGAATAAAATCTGCATAATTATAAGTCTTTGAATAGGAATGCTCAAGGGGAAAAAGTGGAGGCTGCTCTGCCCCTTCAGCGGATACTCATCAACAAAAAAAGATAAATGAGTCCTTGATTGTTGCTGGGATCCCTCAGCAATAGCAATCTCTCATGATACTTCTTAAGTAATAATTTGCCTTTCTGACTTTGCAGTCCCTTTTCACTATGGTGAAGTCCCGTTCATTTTCAAGCCATAGCTTGACTAATTTCTAGAAGAGAAACATTGCCCACATCTTTGGATTATGACTTGATCTGAAAATATTTTGTTCGTCTCAGTAAGTCTCTCATAAGAAATTGAACCCAGTCCTTTTGATGACCAAATGGCACTAAGTTATACACTAACATTAAAGTGCATTGAGAAACTTCCAGAAAAGGCATCAAGGACTTGCATCCCACCTTAACCTTTGCTACATATGCATCAATGAAGCAGCATAAATAGGCGTCAAAAGGTCTGACACCCCCCCACCCAAACCCTCTGTAAGTGTAATATCCTATTAGGACCTTGTTATTCATTACCTACAGTTTCATTAGCACACTTACTGTCCATGGAAACCATTACATCAGGCTGCATCTGAGGATGATCTGCTGGATATATTAAAAGCTGCTTCTGAAACTCTACAGCACTTAATGGTTTTCTCAGAGTTAGTAGAATGGATGACTCATGTTCTATCCCTTGCCTTTAAGGATGATGGACCTACTCCAATTTGGGAGTAGGAAGGAGTGAAGCAGACAGCATAATGATGCACAAACACCCAGGGTTCCTAGAAGTATCTAGGGATGTAACTGTCTGAGTTTGGGAAACAGCAAAACAGGAGCACTGAAGTGTTATCTCATGGGTAATGCTGGGAGGCTGCAACTGCACTAAACTCAGACTAAGGAATGCATTTTCCATTTTCTAAATTGTCGTGTTCCCAAATGGGCTCTTAGAGATGCTTTGCAATCTTAGAAAAAAGTAAAACAGATTCATAGGGCTTCAAAGGTCAATTACATTTAAAAATGCTGAATCCTTTTACATTAATGTCTTAATTGTTTTTATTCCAAGAGTTTTCACTCAGATGTCAAATTCAATCTCTCTTTCTCTTCTCCTGGGTCATGGATGCTTAATATTCCTTACTGACACATAATGAACCTTTTTATTTCTCTTTAATAGGTAGCTTCTTTAAAATTAGTCTCTTTAAATGATTAGCTCAATCTATTGTTCAGCAGTTGGATGTCAAGGGGTTTTTTTTGGTTTTGAGTTGTGGGCTTTTTTATGTTTCTATTAGGTCTCTGCTATTATCAGTTATTCTTAGGAAGAAATTAGATCGGGCAATAGCACTCGGAGGTCAGCAAGCACCACCAACCCAAAAGTGTTGGGAAAATGAAATGTCAAAATCACTGATGTGTAGAATTTTGCCCATCTCTTCTTTTGAGACTCTCTTTTCCTTTCTCTAATATAAAATAAGAATCACTAATGCCTGGTGAGTATCTATCTGGAAAAAAATATTTTATTCTTGAAGTTTTGAGCTGTGGACTACCAGAGATGTTAAACTACCAGAGTGAAAACTGAAGCATCTAGAGACAAAAGAGGTATTCCCAAGTGTTTCGAAGAAGGGCCGCGACTCCTGCACTGGTATATTTTTCTAGCATTCTCAAGGGAAAAGGCAGCTGTGGTAAATACTGTACTGAAAGCATCTGGGCAGCTTCAGATCTGAAAAGTCTTATTCCCTCCCAGATATTTTCTGCTGCTCAGCATTAGCTATTCTCCACCCTCTTCCTTCTTTTGCCAATCATACACACATCAAAAAGATGAAAGCAGCAGGAAGAGAGGACAAAGGAGAGAATGGGAGAGAGAAATGTGATGCTCTGAAAATAATTCAGAAGGGAATGAAATTAGGATAGCTGTATTCACCAGTAATGATCACCATGGACACTTATCCTCTTAGCACCTTTTAATGTCAGGTTTGTCTTTATGTTGCTTGGGTCAGGACATCCTCCAGACTCATTTTCTATTAAGCCTTCTCTGCTTGGTACTGGATCCTTAGGTCCCATTGTGTTCTTCTCAGCATTCACCTGGGATGTAAGCAACTCACCATGTTATTGTACATTTGTTTTTACTGTGAAAACAGAATAGGCTCCTATTCCAAATAACCCAAATGTCGGAACAGGCAGGTACTACTGATTAAGAGAAAATATCTTAAGAAGTGTCAGGCTAGAGTGTCTTAAAATGCCACCTCAAAAGACTCAAAGAGCATCTGTTACCAGCTGAGGGTTGTTTACTGAGCTATGTGGAATGAGCTGCTGGATGTGGTACATGTGGGCTCTGTCTGGCTACTCCCAACAGGGTCTTTCATGTCAGATTCAGTAACAGCTTGATTGTCCCACGAGTGGGAGTTATTGCAGTGCTTTGCCTTTGCTTAGCCCAGCTCCCACTGAAGTCAGTAGCAAAACTGCTCAACTGACTGCAAAAATTTGGTCAACATTGATGCATGCTGCAAAATTCTTAACCAAGTCAGAGAAATCCTGTTGCTGGTTTCTCTAGTTCTTATCTTTTTCAGCAGTCTCATCACTGACGCTATAAAGATGTGAGGTACCCAAAAACCACTAAATCTTGCTCACCTCTTAAACATGATTTCACTGTTCAAGAAAGCTTGTCACTGGAGTAAATAATAAGAATATCTTCAGTAAATAAAGAATGAATCAGAGACAGAATTTTCTGTGAATAGTGAGGGGATTTAAATACTATGGGGGAGAAAAAACAAACCACAAAACCAACAAAGAAAATGCTTCCAAATCAGTAAGTTAATACCTTTAGAAGAGATTGTGCATTGTATTGAAGGTCTGTTGGGCTTATCCAAGGTTGCTGCAAGTAAGTGAGCACCTGCTGCACTGATCACTGGCAATAATCAGTTATGGAACAATTAGTCTCAGAGAAGTCCCTATTACTCACAACCCTATTCTCTATTCCTGGATGACACACTGATGACACACTGGATGGCACTGCCCTCAGGAATCCCAGACCCTGGAGGCAAGAGAGAGAGTCTGGAGAAAGGAAGACTTTCCCTTTGTCAAGGACAATCAGGTTAGAGATGGCTGAGGCAAACTTGACACCCACAAATCCATGGGCCCTGATGGGATGCAGCCATGAGTGCTGAGGAATGAAACAGCTCATTCTGGATGTCATCTCTAAGCATGTAGAGGAAAAGAAGGTTATTGGGAGTGGTCAACATGGATTCACCAAGGGGAAGTCATGTCTGACCAATCTGATAGCCTTCTGTAATGGCATGACTGGCTGGGTAGATGAGGGGAGAGCAGTGGACATTGTCTACCTCCACTTCAGCAAAGCTTTTGACACTCTCTCCCATAACATCCTCACAGATAAGCCTAGGAAGTGTGAGTTAGATGAGTGGACAGTCAGGAGGACTGAAAACTGGCTAAATGGCAGAGCTCATAGGGTTGTGATCAGCAGCACAGAATCCCGTTGGAGGCCTGTAGCTAGCAGTGTTCCCCAGGGGTCAGTACTGGGTCCAGTCTTGTTCAATACTCGTCAATGACCTGGGAGAGGGGACAGAGTGTTCCGTCAGCAAGTTTGCTGATGACACAAAGCTAGTAGGAGTGGCTGACACACCAGAAGGTAGTGCTGCCATTCAGAGAGACCTGGACAGGCTGGAGAGTTGGGCAGAGAGGAACATAATGAAGTGCAACAAGGGAAATTGTAGGGTCCTGCACCTGGGGAGGAATAACCCCATGCATCAGTACAGGTTAGGGGCTGACCTGCTGGAAAACAGCTCTGTGGAGAGAGACCTGGAAGTCCTGATGGACAACAAGTGGACCACGAGCCAGCAATGGGCCCTGGTGGCCAAGAGGGCCAATGATCTCCTGGGGTGCATTAAAAAGAGTGTGGCCAGCAGATTGAGGGA
>RSEF01000002.1:153825695-153838080 GCA_003993805.1 Himantopus leucocephalus | reverse complement strand
CTCCAAAGGTCCCTTCCAATGCCTGCCATTCTGTGATTCTATGACACAACTATGGCATGCTGAAAGTGGAAGGAGGACCTTCCCTGTGCTGCCCAGTTCTTGCTGATAGAAATGAACAAAGTTGCCCTCCAGCACAGGTTCTTGCTGCCTATTCAAGATGTCACATTTTTCAAGAAAATATCAAGATTGGTGAACACTTACAGTTAATTCCCATAAAATTTAGGAAATTATTTTCCTGCTTTTTCAGAAAGAAAATATACTTGCTACAGTGATTTTAAGAGTTTCTCTGCTCTTCTTTCCTGCATTTACAGTGCGCGTAAGAATCCTATGTATGAGATATTGGAGGGCAAGAAAGCTGAGTATCTTGATATTGGCTGTTTGCAAGATTAACAGAAACATGACACATAACTGAAGAGTGACAGCATTATCTGGAGCCAAGTCTTGTGTGTGCAAGCAGATCCTGCCCAGGACTGGATGTGCACATCAGCCAATCCACTTGACTGGCCATGTTCCTTCTTTCTGTCTCACAGCTGTCAAGACAGTAAGCTGAGAAAACTGGAGACACTCTACATACAATGCAATGTGCCACTTTGCATACAATGTAAATTTTTATTGTCTTTTTAATGTAAATTCCCTGCCATGAGATTCTTCATTTCCTCACTCTTTCTCCCACTTACCTTATTCTGTACATTTCCGCTCCCCTGAAAGCCTCTGTCATCATTAGGGAACATCAGTAGTCAGTCAGGAGAGTCATGGGGTGAAAACCCTCTACCTGGCCCAAGCTGGGCTTGAAACACAGACACAAGCACAGCTGGCAGGGATCTTACTTAGTGTAAAGAAAGAGAATGAGATCTTGCAAAAGGATCAGTATGCTGAGCTAGCTATTTTGCTATCCTGTTTTGAGCAGTAAGATACGAAGGCAGTACTGTTTCTATGACACTTTTCAAAATATTTCAGTATTAAATATTAAGCTCTACAGATCACATCCAAAGCCACTAAATTGCACATAGCCAGAGAAAAGAAAAGGCCTTTTAAATGTCCTGGCCCATCACTTTTCCAATATAGAATTGTTCCTTGGATTTTATCCAGTCTAGTCTTAATTGTCCCAGCGCTTTCCTTCGGAGGCTGTTCTCCTGCCAAAGACATTCAGGCAGATGGTATTAGCAAGGCAGGGAAAAAGGGACATTTCCTGTTTTGCGTTCCTCCAAAGATACATTGGGGCACTTTCTTGATATTTGTCCATGATATTTGATTATTCTGCTGTTAAAATGTAATGCATTTTAGTGAAACCATCCTCACGTCTTAGCTCTCACCTTACACTCCCATCAACTCCTGATAACACATTCACTTGATGGCAATCAGAAAAGAGGTATTTTGAAATTATGAATTCTGCCATGGGATTGTGTTACATGTGTTCCAATATATATTGTTATGTAATATAATCCTTTGTACGTATTATATTTATATTATATCATATGTATTATATTATTGTGAATTTATGTAATTATAATGTAGAGTATGCACTATAATGTATTATATTTATTACAGAATGCATTATAGAATGTGTTATGTAATGGTAAAGTACCTGGATTTGCATCTTATTTGGAGTATAGCACAGGCAAAAACCTACAACTAAAAGCACAATCTTTTTTTCTCCCAAGACCTTAATTCTGACTCATTTAAATCAATGGAAGTTTTTCCATACCCTCCAGCAAGACCAAGTTAGTCCCATGGCAGGGGAAACACTATATCTTTGTTCGAGGAAAGCTCACAGCTTAAGCTTCCACCTTCATCTCAGTGAAGGTCTTTTTCCATGTACAAACCCATTCTTCCTCAGGATGTTTGCAGCCTGGGAACAAATTGACAGCAAACTGGTTTAAAATGGTATGTTAACATATATAGGAATAGAAGCAACAAACTGAGTGAACACTAAGGTTCTTGACCTGTAACACCTATAGGAAAGCACGTAATGTAATTTGTGCCCTGAGCACAAATATTAGCATGGATGTCCGCACTTCATGATGGCCGGGCACAAACCATCTGTATGTGACTCAAAAGCCCCATATCCAAAGTCTTGTGATATTGTCCTTTGAGCTGTTGAGGGAATTAAAAAAAAAAAAAAAAGTATTAGCTGGACACAGCACTGGACTACTAGCTTTTTCATACCAGCTTTTCCTGTTGAGACCTGTCTGCACCTGACTGTGTATATAGCATGGTGTCCATCTGTATTTAGGAAGTTAAATTACTATTTTGACCATCAGGTTAACTGTATTGCTCACTGAGATACCTGGAACTCTAGGTGTTGGAAAACTATGCATGATTCAGGCCATGATCACCTATGGCCTTAGAATTTGCCTAATACAAGAAGATCAAATCTGAGTGTTTGTGCTCAGTCAGCTCAAACTACAATGTCTCTTCTTCGTATCATTCATCACGGTTCTTTATATTTTGATATGTCACTTTTTTAAGGTGAAAATTATAGCATTTTTACCAGCACTTTTTTTACAATGCCCACACATTCATTTACTTTTGGAATTATCTCCTGTGACATTTTTGGCTACTTACAATAGCAAATCAGACCAAGTCAAATAAAACTAGAACTAGTCAAATAGAACTTTCCATTTCATTTTGCATCATATTTATTCACTGTATGCAATAGAAGTGGAGCATTGTAAATATAATGGAACACGTGGCTTTTTACGTGCATTGTGAAATCCATAAAATACTATATTCTGAATAGAAGAGATAATATTATAATGACTTGCAGTTTTCCCCTGAGTGTGCTATATAGCTTTAGCCCATACGNACTGTATGCAATAGAAGTGGAGCATTGTAAATATAATGGAACACATGGCTTTTTACGTGCATTGTGAAATCCATAAAGTCCTATATTCTGAATAGAGAGATAATATTATAATGACTTGCAGTTTTCCCCTGAGTGCGCTATATAGCTTTAGCCCATACGATTTTCCTTATTTTAAAAGACTTATTTCAGTTCCTTTCTAATATTAGCTATTTTTGTTGTTTTGATTCTTTGTTTGTCTTTTGTTAGAGGATAAACTAATTTGTGAAAAAGGAAGGGAAGCATTTATTCTCAAATTCATTGATATATTCAACATTGCTAATGCACTGTTTTTTCCATGCCCAACTCTAAAATCTAAGCCAGAAAAAAAACAGAGAAAGCCTTTTACATGAACAGCAAGCTCAAATCTTAATTACCTGTAGATATCCAGAGGTAGTTTCAGACATTCACGTGGGTGAAGAGGGGTTGTTCATGTCACCTTCCTGTAATTATATGAAGACTGGAGTGGAAACCATCGACACAAGGCGAATGAAACCGATCTTGAAGAGGGCACTGTTATAAAGAATCAGTGAAGTATGCACCACTAGGCTTTGACCTTCATACAGCAGGAGGCAATGAAACAAAAGTCTTTGATTTAAGAGAGAGTTTTAAAAAGTGAATTAGATAGTTTATGAATCACAGAGGGCCAGGATTGCAGCTAGCACTGCATGGGTGCGCGAGAATATAAGAGAAGGTTGTAAGGAGCCTTCCCTCTCCTTGCCTCACTCTTGGTCCTTGGACTTTGTGGATGTGAAGGCTTGAGTAGAGATAAAGGACTGGAAACACCAAGGAGTGTAGAAAAGGGTAATAGCCCTTTCATTTTCTGGGCTTGCTGACAGAGCAAGGTCAGTGGGGAGACAGCACAGTGGACAGGAATGAGGAACATATCCCCTTTACTTTAAATGCTCTAACAGAGTCTTTTCAGTTGCCATGGACTCCCTAAATTCCTACCCCACCTTAACCCAAACCTAGAATGTCTCCAATGGCATATATTTCAAACTGGTCTGCAGCCTTCTGAGGGTCTGTGAACTACAAAAGTTAGCTAAGAAAACTAAACCTGCTCTCAGTAGGTTTAAATTTTCAGGATAGAGTTTGGATAATTCGAAAACTGATGAATCAGGAAAGACTGACAACTAAACTCCTGCCGTAGTATTTAGCAGTTCAAAATCTGCGAGCTGCCTTTTTCTTTTATTCCACAGCACCTATTCAGTTCTGCCTATGTGTCCTGAGAACAATGTTAAGGTGTATCTCAGATTCTCTTGCAGATGTCTGCTAGCAGTCATCCTACAGAATACCAGTCCCTGCTTCCAAGGTTGTCCCACCGCTTATGAGCAACATCAAAGCAAGGATGGACTGGAAGTTTCTGGCTGTAGGTCCGGAACAGATATTTTCAAGATGGTTGCTGAAGAACTTCTTGGTTCAACTGTGTATTTGTGGAGAGTTGCAGAGATACATCAGCATGGCACTGAGT
The DNA here is from genome assembly GCA_003993805.1 of Himantopus leucocephalus. Taxonomy (NCBI): domain Eukaryota; kingdom Metazoa; phylum Chordata; class Aves; order Charadriiformes; family Recurvirostridae; genus Himantopus; species Himantopus leucocephalus. Next base: position 153,833,767 of record RSEF01000002.1, on the reverse strand, counting down.
TGGGATCTGAGCGAAGAGTAAGGGTTGAGCTGGGCAGACAACTACCAAGCAAGTGAATTACAGCAAAGACCATCAGCAGAAATGGTCTTCAATCTTATTATTATTATCAGTCTGGTTTTAAGCTAGAATACACACTTGTTTACATGCCATGACACTGTTCTTAAAACCTTTAGTAAACCTGTGCTTTGTACAGGGAGAAAGAAGTCTTTGCTGGTCCCAATACAAACAAGGAGTGAAGAGCAATCAACACATTAACTCACCCTGTAGGGGTGAGTTAACCCACCAAAATGTCATCACGACACTGGAAATGCCACACCAAGCCTCACTGTGCTTATCATCAGTTACTGATTTTTGTACATTGCAAATTTACAGCTGGAAAGGAATATGCCAGGGTGAAACCTTAAGAGGATAATGTGTCACCAGTCATTTAGATTAACCAAGGACAGACATCTCATCAGCAGTGTCCATGTTTCAGATGGCATCCCTCTCTCCAAAAGCTCTGTGCCAATCTGTGGCTTTGCTTCCTCTCTTGGCCATTCTAGATAATTTCTGTCACACCCCCATAAGATGACAAACCTCGTTATTTTAGTTGGCATTTCATGCCATTTTAATGACCCTATGTTTGCCTTGCCTTTCAGACATTAGGAACAGTGTTTGACTCTGCGACTTCCCCTACAAATGTTCTACCAGTTGACAAATTATTAAATTGTCTACCTATGTGGGATAGGTCAGGCCCTTAGTTAAGTTTGCTTTGGTTATACCCATTTTACTTTCACACTTGACATGGATATCCTGCTACTGAACGCTCCAGCACTTCTTTCCCCATCAGTTCTTAACTACAACAATAAACAACCCAGCACATTCAAAATGCTGCAGAGAGGAACATATAAATATTTCATCATGCACTGGCTCTTAGAAAAATGTGAGCAAATTAAGGCTCTCATGTCTTGCTTGTGAGATCAGTATTTTATCTTCTCTCTATTAAAAAAGTAATAATCAGAGAAATGCTGTAAACTAACATGAGGTCTCCTGAGCAACATACCACATGTCATTAGTCTGCTATTTATATCACACACACAGCCCCAGAAGTCATGGTATAAGGAAAGGGTATGCAATAATTAGTGCCGGAAGAGTACTGAGTTCAACGTGCAAATGAAACAAGTACTAATCATCCAGATGGTGTCATCTCTCCAGAGTTTCACTCTGACTGAGGATTATTAATCTTTCTTTTTTTTTTTAAATTTTTGTTCTTTTTAATACAACCCACAGAAAAATAAATGCAGAGGGTTAAGAGGCAATACAGTATCATTTATTACTGCTGTTAATTAGTTGTGTGATGATGATGCCTGGAGGTATAAGAGAACAGAGATCAGGTCCCTGTTGTGCTGGAGTCTGTACAAACACAGAGAGATGGTCCCAGCTAAACATCGCGAAGGGGATCACAGGCAAAGCAGCTTAGACATAGACCAAGGGATATCTGAAGTCCCTGCCACATGTTTAACATTTTGTGACATCCTTTTCATTTTGACCATCGTTTTAACCCCTCATCTGCCCGTCACCACTTCTCACCCTTCTAACTTTTCTTTCTCTTCTGATTTCCTTCTCCAAAGTTCTGCTCCCAGCCTGTGACCTTGGATTTCTGCAAGAATCCTGATTGTGTTCCCTTCTCTTCTCTTTCAAAAGCTCTTTTGAAAACAGCACTTTTCCAACCAATTCCTTCCTGCTTCACAGAATCCACAAGCCCATTAGCAATTTATAGCACTGCATAAGTATATGATCAGAGTCATCTGTGAGGCTAAAATCTGCTTTTAGAAACCAATATTCTGCTTTTGCTGAAGTCAGAGAAGTAACATGGTTTTTAATGAGGGCAGATTCTGATGTATGTTCTTTTCTATATTTTCAGACACTTTAAAGCCAGACTTAGCACCTCCTACAGTGGTTCAACGAAACATAAGGTAGAATTTCCTTTGCCCTAAATTCTGTGTCAACTTGAGGTTTATTTGTCCATTACTAAAACTGAAGATGCTATTAATATTGTTGTTGTTACTATTATTGTTAATATTACTATTAACCGTATTTTCCCTGTATTCTATATTTTGTTGGCAATCGTACTGATTTCTTCAATAGGGGTTACCTGATGCCGTGTAAGACCCAAAACTGAATTCCTCAGTCTGAACTGACATTACTAACGGGTGTTACTTTTACTATGAGACAACATTAAAAAAAAAAAAAGAAAGTTTTTTTGTTGTTGCTGTTCTTGTTCATCCATTCAGAAAAAGATTTAAAAAACTGTGTGACTTCAGTCACTTGTGACCATGTTACCCACATATAGCTCCACTGCCATCAAGATATACACCTGTATTAATGCAAACAAGTGGATAATTGGATGCAGAAGAGTCATATGTTGGTTGAGGAGACCAGAATTTAACTTTCAGCCATGCAGAAGATTTCCTCATGTTTAACAGAAGCGGCCAATGCCCTGGGCTATTAAGATGGGATGCCACAGGGATCAGGGAAAAGAGGGGAACTGTGGGCTGGATATTTCTTTTCACCAGATGCTTTTGCCAGACCAGGAGGGTCCTCAGTCTTTAGAGGCTCTGGTTGTCAATTCTTCATCTGTAAAATGAGAATACTTTATTTCAGGAGGTGCTGCAGACATAGATAGTCAAAGATCACCAGTTGCTGTGACCCTAAAATAGAGAGATGCTGTAAAAGACTTTTGAGGAAGGCAAGAAAGACAGCTTATCAACACGTAAGTCTTAGTAGCCTCTCAGCCAAATTGCCACCCTGAATTAAGCACCAGATCTTCTTGTACAATGACTGAGGAGAGATTAAAAACTGATTCCACGAAGCTACCCTCTCAACTGAGGTAGCAGTAGGAATTTCTGAGGAGTGGTCTGTTAAATCTCTCTCTTCCCTGGATGTTAAGTGCTTTTAGGCTTCAATCATCCTTAGGCTTCATCAGGAAATTACCTCCTGTTAGGGACACAACTGGCGGTGGGCTAGCTGTGGAACCACAACCTTGAGGCTGCAGTTGGTTACATTCATATGCCAGTTGTTTCTCAGGAAGGAGAAGAAGAGGTGCTATTTTTAAAACTCAAAACTTACAGAAGAGTACTAGACCTCAATTTGAATACCCTTCTTGGTTTGGATGCTTTTCTAATGTGGGGAGCAATTATTACACAAGGGCTCCCGTGTACATCTGTCCCCCTTAACCAGGCACTAACCAGGCACTCTACAAAACTCTAAAGCAGCTCTTTCATCTGGGTATATGTTATTAGCTATGGTTCTGGTGAATGAAGAACTGGCCAAAACAGTTTACTGTTGCTGTTGGTTCTGACTAGCAGTGCAGTGAACTGTTCATCTTGTCAGCAAGCACAGGACTACCAAAGGCCAGTGAGTTTTCTGCCATTTGCCTGGAGAGGTTGGTCTTCTGTGCCAAGCCTTGCTGCATCCATTAAGTACATTGCCTTCGGTCACACGAGGGGCTGAACAACCTCTGTTCACCAGTAAGGCTGTGGGAGTTGAAGGTTTTTTGGAGGTGGGAGTTGGGAAGGCTGACTTTTCATGGGAATGTGCTGCTTTCACCACCCCCTGCATGAAGAAAAGTCTTCCCTTGATCTCCAGAAATGGATTCAGGTTTTTTGTGTTTCTTTTTTTCTGCAAAAGAAAGAATGAGGAATTGAGTGAGTGATAGCCTGCAATGTGTGGGTCTGAGATGCCTGTCTCTGCTCCAGATAGCATGGCAGAGGGCCTGCCTACATGGGCATGGATCCAAATGCTGGGCTATGAAGCACTTTTTTTCTTCTTTCATGAAAAACATACCAGTGTTTCATTGCAATGTCTAATGGTGCCAGTATGACAGGCTGGGGAAATCAGGCTTTACTTCAATCTTGCCAGAACCTCAAAAAACAAGTTCTTCAGAGTGCAAGGGAAACAACAGTAACTACGTCTTTATAATAGCTTATCTTCAGTAAGAGCAGGGGTCAGTGGAGCCTCTGAGATAACTTTTGGTAGTGGCAGCAGGAATAAGACAGGGCTACTCCTCACATTTGCTGTAATGCAGAGTTTTCCTCCACTGCAGTTCTTGTTACTAATTTATGACTAGTTCATTCAGGTCCACAAATATCAGTTGTCTGTCTTTCCCTTTCTCACTCCTAGCTGGAATGCTAAGCTTGTACATTCACAAGAAGCACAAAGCTGATTTTCCTCATCTTGGCATCTCAGATCCACTACTTGTCAAATGGGTATGTTGCTTTTTTTCATCAATGTGGGGTACTGGGACTGGGAAACAAAAGACCCCCACCTGCCATTTTTTCCCCCGATAATATAACCAGAGCAAAACATAATACCTAAAATTTACACCATCGTGGCTTTTGGGAGTATCACCCTCAGGTCTACCTATTCTGTCATCTCTGGAGGAGTCGGCAAAATGGGAGAGTTGTGCTATGCTTGGCCATTACCTCATTTCTTTTCTTTCTTTTCAACCATGTGCTGCCTTCAATCTCTTGGAGCTTCATATGTCAAGAGCAGGAAGTAAGTGGGGCGTAGGATTTTCCTTTCAGCATTGTTCAGGCAATGACAGGATGCTGCACAGATGGAAGTAGCTTGTTTATACTGAATGCGCTGGAGTTATTGATAAAGGACAGCTTCATCCCTCTCCGAACAACACCCTCTATCCTGGCGTCTTGAACAGGTGCCATGAGATCCACTCCAAGATTAGCCATAACCTGCAGGCAAACAACTTTTTGAAACACAACCATTTGAAAGAAAAGTCCTGGGTTTTCTTTCTTGTTATTTTGCCCCCCTTTTTAAATTTTATTTATTCCTTAAACTATTTGGCTTCCCATGTACAACTGAGATAGCAGTGCTATATCTTGTTGCTGCAGCCATATGTAAAAGATCTTAGTAGGAAGTTCTGTCTTAGGCATACTACATGTGTCTCAAAATTCGGCTTTTCTTAGACATGTCCACACCCGAGGAATGTAAGATTCACTGTGGAACCCCACTCGATGAGGACCCCCAGCCACCTCAATCAGAAACCTCTTCTCAAGTCCAGGAAGGAGTCTATCTAGTAAGACCTCATAACCCCCGCTTCGATCTGTATTCTGTTACCGCTGTCTACCCCTACCTGTGCCTTTATACAAAAACCTTATGAGAGAAGCTTTTTTTATTCCTCCATGTAGATTGCAAGAAATACCATGTTTTGATAGAATCAGGTTGAACACAAATTCTTCATAACACAGACTGACTTCTTGAAAATGCCTTCCCAGTGCTCGAGAGCAGACAGAAAGGCAAGTGAAACAGGAGCCAGAGGAAAAGGCACAGAGAGCAAAACAGAAAGCATCGTAATGCTAATCTGTAAAACCTTAATACTCCTTTATCTTATATACTACAGGCAATTCTCATCCCTACATCTCAAAAAGGATGTACTAGAACTAGAAGAAATACAAAAAGTGAAAAAATGACTGAAGAGATGGATTATCTTCTATAAGGACAGATATTAAATAGAAGATGTGTTTGTTTGGAAAAGAGAAGATTGGGGGAGGTACGATAGCAGAATATATGTTTTGAAAATCCTGGGGAAAGCAAATAGGCAATGATCATGTATTATTTCTCACAACCCAAGAATAAGTGGGAGTAGGGACACAAGTGAAATTATGAGGCAGGCATTTGGCAAACATCAAAAGGATTTATATTTTCATATATTGCCCAAGGACATTGTAGAACTCATAGAAACACAATTTCAGAAATGCCAAAATGCGATTTGACAGATTCTTGGAAACAAAGTCCATCAACAGCTATTGTGCATAAATATACAGATCCAGTGGTCAGACAGAGAAGTACCTGAAATGCTGGTTCCTGGGATTTAGGAAGGTACATCAGGAGAAATGTCACCCTTGGCTTTTCTTGTCTTCTTTCCTTCACCAGCTATCAGGAACAGGTTATTGCTCTAACAGGTTATAGTCTGACTAAGAAGAGTCTTTCTTGGGTGCACAGTGCACCGTAATCACATCAGTGACTACATTGGTATCACTATATTAATAATGACCTTGAAATATAATACTTGGTGTTACTTTCACAGAAGAAATGTTAAAGAAGCAGAACTTCAAGAGAGAGTCTTTTCCACCCACACCTTTCCATGATAGCTACTTGAGTTACTGCATCTTGATTAGGAAATAACAGCACAGCCTGAAGTCAAGGAAACACAGAGAGACAGTTAGGAGATAAAGCTTTATTTCCTAGAAATCCAAGTCCAAATGCTCTCAGTCCTCGCATGACTTCTGCTGTGCAGATATATGTACTCCTGCTGACTTGTGTCAGGGTTTTGCAATATGCAGCAGTCCTTCCTTAGTTCTTTCTAATTCATCTCTGACTGTGTTCAGTTTGATACTGAAGCAAAGGAATAGAAAAAGAGGGTTTTTTAAATCTCCCTGCAATCCACCCTCACCGCATGAGTAATATATAACAAGAACAGGAAAGGTTATGGTTTCACCTCGGTCCTTACACTTAGAGCAATGCATAGTTATGTAGACGTAGAAGACTTGGAGGTGAATTTCCCACAATATCTGGAAATCATGTGACAGGCAGATGTGTTTGCTCTGAGTGGACATGTGTAAGCTAACAATCCCTGCTGAGGAGTCCCATAATAGCTCTTCTGTCCTTCTCTAACACAAATGGAAGAGCTGACTGGCTCCCACAGCAAAATTGCTCTTAGCCCTTTGCCTTCCTTTCTGCTGTCAACATGTAAAAATGTTCAAAACCAGACCATGACAATGAGATCACAGGGAGATAGGTGGAGAAGACGTGTAGGAAAAGGAACAGAAGCTTAGAGGCAGTGGTCAGACGTGCTGCTGACACTGACCATGTGATCTAACAAGCAGATTATTCTTCGGCACACTCTACCCTTTGGCCATGGGGCCTCTCAGATCCACCTTCTGCACCTTTGTTATGCCTTGCTTGGCATGGCTTCTGCCTCAGCTGGGAGGACAAGGAGGCATGGAGGTCAAGTGGCCCGCATGGTGTTGCACTTAATAAACCATTAGCAGACTTGGTGAAGGGATGCATTCCTGCCAGCATATATGCTTCCTTCCTCCTGTACAGATCCAGAATGTGCTAATGTCAAGAATATACTGAAACTGATGGAAGTCTTTCCACTTATTCCCTGTGCTGTGGATCTGGCGCTCAGGAGATTTCAATTTCAGTAATTAACGTAAGACGAAAAAACAGTTGTGGTGGTAATAGAGGAAATAAAAAGCCATTTTCGCTTCGCCATCCTCTTCTCTTGCTGAACAGATTTTTACTACTCCTTGCCTCTTTCTGTTCCAACTGCTGGCATCTCTGTAAAACTTCTGCTTCAAATCATTTTTGGGCATAAACACAGGAAGCTGAAGCACCACAGTGAAATGAACATGGTATAAAAAAATAACAGCCATTAGTGGGTTTAGCAAAAAGCAATGGTCTTATCAAATTTTCACTTCTTTCCAGAAGGATCACAAAATATGAAAACTCAGTGGAATCCCCTACTGGTGTCACTTGTGCATCTCATGGGTAGTATGAAGGCCTCAGTCAGTGTCCATTTATGCTGGAATTATAGGAACATGGGACAATTCAGGAAAGAGATCTGTGGAGCTTATCTAGTCCAACTTAAACCAAGGTCAACTATATGGTCAAACCCCATATTTTTAGATTTTTTTTTTTTTAAGATATTTGAGTCTTGAAAGGAAAATAAAAACTTTTCAAGGTGCCTACATATCATTGCGTTCTCTGTAAGTTTATTAAATTAGAGGTTAGATACCAAGTTTTTCTGCAGTAGCAGACTTGAGACAATGACTCAGAAGAACTCTTCCAGGTCTAGTCCCCAAGACTCACAATAAGGAAACAAGTGACAACTAGCCTTGAAATCCTGCATCTTAAAAAATAGGGAAGAAATCCACTGTGCCTAAATTATGATTGTCACCTGAGTCACTCCTCTGCCTTTCATTTCTTTTTTTCTCCCCTGTCAGAGTGATAAATAGACACCTTAATTCACAGAATCACAGAATCACAGAATCACAGAATGGTAGGGGTTG
>RSEF01000002.1:153795598-153810125 GCA_003993805.1 Himantopus leucocephalus | reverse complement strand
GATCAGATTAGCCAAGCAGGAGCTGCCTTTCGTAAACCCATGATGACTGGGCCTAATCACCTGGTTGTCCTGTGCACTCCGTGTGGTGGCACTGAAGATGATCAGCTCCATGACCTTCCCCAACACCAAGGTCAGACTGACAGGCCTGTGTACATCATCTACATCAGGGTGTCTCTCTAAAGAGCTGCTAACAAATAGCTTCTTCCACCTTTGCAGAGGTCTTAACATATTCTGTTCATAGTTTTTAAGGTGCTCTAGCACATCAGCTCCAGCAAAACAAGATTTGCAACTTGGAAAACAGAGATCTCCAGAGAAAACTTTTCAGTCCGTTGTCTTTTAAGAAAGAAAATATCTGTTTCCAGCGACTCATTATTTCCTTGTTCCTACTGAATGCAACATTAGGGAGCTGTCTGAATATTAGCTATACAGTTATTCATAATAACTGGATTCCAATTAAGACTCTTACACAGCAGACCTGACAATAACCATGCTATTACTGCACATCAGCCCCATCTCTATGGCAATACGTTCTATTTGGGTATCAGAGCTCCTCCTCTTGTTTAATGCATCCTACCTCAAATTGTTTTCATAAAGTAGGGAAAATACAGTTATACCCATTTTGTACATAGGAGGTGAACACAGAAACACTGCAATGACTTACATGTAAAGTCTGTGCCACAGACATGAATTACACTCCAGAATCTAAATTACAGTGCTACTGCTATTTCCTTCCCTCTTCCATTAAACTAAATCTGTTTAAAGCAATGTAGCAGCAAATCCTCTATGCAGAAGGGTAGTGTTGCATGAAAGGCTTCCCCTCTTTGCTAGTCACAGACTACTAGAGAAAGGGGAATAGCAGGCAGCTATTGGTGGTGCAAGGACTCAAACAGGTAGGAATCACCTGAGCTAACTTGAGCAATCTGTACTACAGTTGTCTGCTGTGTCTGATGGTGACAGCGCCGTTTGAGATATGCTAGAGACTCCCATCTGTCTTCTAGCAGCCGGTCTTGAAGACTGTCAGTCTGTGAAAGTACTGTCTCATTTCAGACTTCCTTGTGCAGTTGTTCAGACACCTCAAGCTATCTCAGGTGGCACTAGAAACCTGTTTGTAGGCAACTGAATCAAGCTCAAGCTTGAATCCAGCCAGCCCCATGGTGTTTAGTTGGTGCAGAGAGTCACACAAGGAAACAATGCCTGTCTTTCACACTTGGCTGGTCCTATCTCTTTTAAAGCTGTGTTCACTGCCCACTCTTTGCATGGTCAGCAATTTCCTCCTCCAGTAATCTTTTAATGTTCCTCTTTGCATTGCTCTAAAAGTGTAATCCCCGGTGAGCTAAAAAAACTCATTTCTATGACTTTATGAGGTGGCCGTTTGGAGGAGGTCAGGAGAAGGGGTTCTGATGTTTATTATTAGTAACTGGAGATTTTATTTTTCAGCTGCTTTACCCCCTTTTGCAGGTCTTGTCTCAAGTTTAAGGTATCTGGTTTCAGAGGTGTTCAGCTGTATGAATTATAACCGGACTTTGAGCAGGAGGTTTAAGTACACAATGTGAATCACTTGATTGATGGCCCATTTGACTGCCTCTGCAGTCAGGGTCCTTGCTCTGCTGAAAACCTGACTGCACAGCCAATACTACAGCATCCCTGGCTGGCAGGAGGATTCAGGGTCAGTAGCTGCACTATAATAAAATCTGCATCACTGTACAACTGGCATCTTGCCTATCTCTCCCCCTTGGCTGCCTTTCATTCTTCATGTAAGAGATCCAGGTCTGGGGTCTATCTTCTGTCCTCCATCCTTTTGCTCAGGCCAGTCTGTCCCCCTGTCAGTTGCAAGAATTCCTGTGGTCTTTTGTATCCAGTTGGTTAACCAAGAGCAAGGTCTCTGTTGCGCTGTTTCACTTTCACAGGAGTGGATCTAACCTCAGAGAAAGCCCTGAGCTTGAATATAAGGGACAGTGGAAATACCATCAGTGATAGTTGGTCTACTTTTGTTTATTTGTTTTTTCGATGAAAGACAGCTGCTTGAAAAAGTTNGTTTTTTCGATGAAAGACAACTGCTTGAAAAAGTTGTGTCTTTTCTGCATATTTCTTTGGGTTTTTTTAGAAAGACTAAACCAAAGGCGTTTTCATTTCTCAAACAGTAAAACATCCTGTTCAAAAAAAGTTACNTTTCGATGAAAGACAGCTGCTTGAAAAAGTTGTGTCTTTTCTGCATATTTCTTTGGTTATTTTAGAAAGACTAAACCAAAGGCGCTTTCATTTCTCAAACAGTAAAACATCCTGTTCAAAAAAAGTTACACATGAATAATCAGGACAATTCANCACATGAATAATTAGTACAATTCAACAATCAAGGAAACCACAGTGCCTCATGGGGAAGGAAATACAGGCATTGTTTTAATTCACGTTTTTTTCTCACCCCTAGATCTATTTTAATTTGCTATGTATTAAGTTAATTTTCACCAAGTTGAGTCTATTTTGCCCATAATGAAACTGGTAAGTGATCTCCCTGTCTTTATCTCAACCCATAAGCTTTTCCATCCTATTTTCTCCCCTTATCCTGTTAAGGAGGGGGAGGGACTGATGCCCAGCTGGGTCGGCATTGGGCCACAGTCCATGGTCAACCCACAGCAATGTTGTATGTCATGAGTTTAGCAAGGCCTTTAACATGGTCTCCTCATAGTGTTCTTATAGCCACATGGATCAGCTATGGGGTGGGTAACTGGATGGTAAGGTGGGCAGAAAATTGGCAGGACCTTCAGCCTAAACCAGTGATGATCACTGGTACAAAGTCCAACTGGCAGCCAGTTATTACTGGCTTTTCTCAATGATCAATATGTTTAGGTATCTATTCAAAATCTAATTGCTCTATTCTATTCTACTCTAGTCTATTCTATTCACAATATAAATAATTCTCCATGAAGGACTGGAATTTCTGTTCAGCAGCAGATCTTAAAGTAAAACTCAGACTAGACATCACAGCATTGTAAGAACTGACATCTTTAGGATGCATGTCTTGAGCAACAAGAGCTCCAAACCTGGTGTCCTTCCATTGCTTTCAGTTTTATATCAGCTTCAGGGCTTCTTTAGACCTCTTTTGATCTATTTACCAGACCTATCCAATGCATTTTGGACTGTCTCTGCTTCTGTTTTTGTTTTGTTTTTTACTTTTATCTTTAGAGCATCAAGGATATTATTTCCAGGTTTATTCTTGCCATATACCCAAACTATTAAAGCTGTCACTCTATAACACTGTTATGTCTTATCCTAGTGCTTTCCTTACTACTTATTTTTTTCTCTGCAGTCTTGAAATTCTCTACATACCTTCAGCTAACTCATTTTTAAGTCAATGTTTTGATCATCAAGTTTTGCTGTTCTCCAGCATTGCTGTCCATATACCAATATAACATCCTAGTTAGCCCATGTATGCCAATTGGAAGAGAAATCCCTTAATGTAATAGATTCAGGGGTGAAGGAGGCTCAAAGTACTATGGGGGCTTAGTTCCCAAGAACAACAACCTGGGAGCAAGAACTTACAGCAGAGGATGCTTTCATATTTTATACAGCAAAAATTTACCATAAAAGAAAAAATGTAAAAGAGACTACATCCCTCTACCTCTCCATTGCCCACTAGTGATTTCGCCACCCTTGTTCTCTACTTACTTGCTCCCTGTCTGGTAAGATTTGCTGTGAATTTGCTGTAAGAGTTGCTCAGCTTCAACAGGGGACTGGAGTTTGTCACTACCATATTCCCTTCTCTGCCCTTTCAACACAGACAGGACAGATCGTATCTGGAGACAGAAACTGGATACTTGAACCCTAGGCTAGGATCTGTTTCACTGATGGATCTTCTAATTGCTGGGTTGGGTTTTTTTATGTTTTATATTATATAAAACATATATTATTATATTATATAAATATTGTTATTTTTATACATTACACAGTATATTTGTTATATACAATTTGTCATGAACGCCTCACGTGTGTTTTGTTCTATGTATATGATGTATTTACATGAAATTCATAGCAATTTATATGCAGACACTACAGAAAATGCTTTTTATAGATATCTATAAATGTGTTTATGAAGTTGGCTATTACATAAAACCACCAGCAACAGCTTCTTGAGGAACCCAGTTCTGTCACTGTATGTTAGGTAAGATCTGAAAAGCTGTACGGAGCTCCTCAGGAGACGTCGGCCTCGCGCTGCCTCCTTCCTGCTTCCTGATTACTTTTAGACAAGAGGTAGAGGTTCAGAGCGGGCTGTTCTAAGCCTGAGGAAATTTGAAGGGGCAGGAGAGTTCAAATGTCACCAGCCTTGAACGGTGCCTGAAAAAGAGTCATGCGAATGCGATTTTGGAGCTAGACACATCAGTCTCACTTAGACCTTGCGCTAGTTGTCTGCATCCATGCCCAGATCAAGCCCCCAGGCTGGGAAGCTGACTGATAGTTTTGTTCCTAAATCTTTCACTGATGTACTGTTCCCAGGGCTGGTCCCATGATTTCTTTCTGCGCTGCACTTTTCCAGCCACTGAAGTATTACTTAACAGACATGTTTTTGGTAAAATCTCAGCAGCTGCTTGTATAGCTTGGTGACATCACTGGATGAAGTAACTATCTCTAGAAATAAAGTACTATTGGTTTGTACCAAACCTCTTTGTAATCACTGGAATCCGTCCCACTTGTTAATGCAGAACAGGGAGGGCTGAGTAACAGGAAAATACTCTTAATATAATAGAACATTGCTCCATGGGGCAATTTGTCAGAAACAGTTGGGAAGGTTGTGATCCACATCCACTCCTGCAAGATCACAGCAAGGGGGGGGGACAAGAGACAGCAATTTCTGGAATCAGGAGCAGGGAAAGGGTGCAAAGAGCAGGATAAGCAATTCTCAGAAGCTCTTTGGAAAAATATAAACAATCTGGTAAGAGGGAGGAGGTGTGGGAGCTGAGCAGAAGCAAATTAAAAGGATAATTAGAAGAGAAAAAAAAAATGAGTTGCTAAGTACATTTTAGCTGGTGAAGCCAGGGATTTCAGATGTATTCACAGCAGACAGATGGTAAAAAAAGGGAAAAAAACCCCAACCAACATCACACCCTATAATCAGTTCCATAGCATGAATATTAGGGGGATTTAGTTAGGGATAGGGAATAAGAAGTTGGCAGCCTTAATACACAGTTATTCTGTTTTGTATCTTTTCAACAGTGGAAGAGGGATCAGAGCAACCAGAGACAAAAGCCACAGACCTGGTTTATTGTGGGGCATGAGCTGGAACAGTCAAATAATCCTCACCATCCACCTAGACTGATATTTTAACTGTAGTTTTCACAGTTCTCTGCGTAAGTAGTTGGGACTCCCTTTTTTTCTCAGACACAAATGGCACCTGGAAGTTTAATTAATGAACATACTGGTTAAATACGTAAGTAATTTTCCATATCAATATGGCAGTATGCATCCTAAAGAAAAAAGAGTGGAAATAAAGAACAAATGAAAAGGAACTCAAACACCCCAATTCCTCCATCTCTGATAACATCAAATAACAGAAGCTGCAATAAGCAAAACAGGAAAGAAGGGAAACCATCTCCCCAGCGTGATGAAGAAAGCGCATGTCTTCCCAACACAGCAGGGTGAAGGACAGAGATTTGCAAAGCAGCTCTGGCTGCAGTGCATCTTCATAGCATGGGGCAGAGAACAATGCAGCGAATTGCTTTGGCCCGGCACCACAAATGATGTTGTCTTGCTCTGGATACAAAAATGGCCCATACAAGCCAGCCTGGAGATCTCTACACAGCGTGCTCCAGAGCCTTGGATCTATGTCTCAGTCTTTTGGGGCCAGGTGGGGTGTCCCTGTGACATACTCTTTGGCAGAGATGCTTCAGTTTGGGTTGCTTCTCTTTTTTAGTGGCTAAACAGAGATACTTTATACAGTATCAGTTTTCTTGAGGGATGTACATCAAGAGACAACTTGTTTCAACCATGTAATCTAAATCTGGGTTAAACCTATAGTCAAGATGAAAAGAATTCTCCCACAGACTTGGAGAAACACTAAAAATAGGAAATATTTCATTAAAAAAATCCAATTCCCGCTGAAATTACCAGCAGAACTCCCATTGATTCAATTAAGAGAAGAATCACAGTGTTTATAGCCCCCAAACCTGCTAATACATAAGGACATCTGACTCATGAGGACAGTAACCAGAGGCAAGCTATTCACACACTTCATTATTCATGGAATCATGACTCTGGACAGCATAGAAGAGACCAAATTGATTTTAAATAGAGGAGTATTTTTATTGAAGGCCAGAACTTTCAGATAATTTTGCTGATTTCAACAATATTTTAACTTGCACTGCTTTGCTAATTGGGGAGAATTACAACAGAGGAATTACTAAAAGAAGTAATGAATGAAACAGAAAATAAACAGGAATGAAAGAAAAAAAACCCAAACACAACCTTCGTGATTCCTCTGAAGTAGTCTCTCCTACGAAGATGATTTTGTTTTGAAGTGTTGCAATACACACATCATCTGTTCATGTCTGGTTGCAAATACATTGTGTTTTGTGTGGTTTGGTTTGGTTTCTTTTGTTGCTGCTGAGATACTGCAATTTGTATAAAAAAAAGGAAAAGGAGTTTCATAGGTGTGTATGTCACAGATAGGTGTGAGATCAGGAGGGAGAGTTATCCATCCTAACCATGGATCTCCCATATTTCCTTTCACTCCATGCTGTGCCGCTCACGAGCTGTGAACTTCTGGACATGGCCATGGCTACAAAGACCACCAACTCCAAGAGAGGGCTGTGGCCTTTCCAGCCCTGGCCAGGGGGACAAGTGAAAGACTGGGAAGAGTCTTCCTCCGTGGTCTTTGCAAACCCATGCTGTGCCATAGCTTTCCCAGAAACCCTCAGAGGCAGCTCCCCAGCCTCCCTGCTCCCTCCAGGCCAGCAGTACCAGTCTTACAATGAGCTGTATTAAACATCATCAGCTATGGGAATTTTCCTGCAACAGCAGATCACGTTTCCTCCAAGCCTCTTCCTTTCCCAGCTGATGGATGCCCCAAGTCCCTTTTTGTGCTGCCCGAAGTAGGCAATAAAATGGCATGGAGGACCGGACACAGAAAGAAATGTCGGAAAATGGTGGATAACATTGTATTCACTGGAGGTACAACCTTCCTTTCAGAAGAATTTCTGAAGAATAAAAGCCTCCATTTTCCCCTGGCACCATGCCTGGCTTTGCAACAGCTATTTCCATATTTCACTTGTTTCATCTTGGAGGTTGTGATTCCTTGATAGATCAGAACTTGCATCACTTCATCTCCCACTTAACTAATTTGATGAGGAAAATGGAACTGCTATGGTGGCAATTTAAGTGTATTAAAGAAAAAAAGTTAATGCAAAATTTTGATTCACCAAATTTAAAGTCCATTTCCATTACATTTAATAAGTTCAGCCTCTCTTAGTTCATCTGTACTTATCTTTAAGTCTGCATGGCTGGGTGGCATTAGAAATAAGAAGATTATTCATAGTAGGGTGCTCTGCCTATGAACTTTTTCTTAGCTCTCAGTAGAGATAAAGAATCTTTGCTCAACTGTATATCATTTCATAATCACATGAGTGGTCGGCTTTTCTGTTCTTATAAAATCAAATCTCACACCATCAGCCACAGATCTTTCAAAAAATACCAAAAGGGGTATAATTAATTCAAACAGAGTAATCATTAAAGTATGAGGATAGTCTGACACATGCTTTTTCATTCCCCTCCAAGCATACATGAATTATGAGATCCAAATCACAGCTCTTCTAAGGGACTAGTACATGCATTTGTGTAGGGAGAAGGGAGGGAACAGAACTTGCTGCATGAATTCACAACCTTCCAGCGTAAATCCATGCACAAACCATTTGGGTGTGAAGGCCTGAATCATGATGTGGTACCCCACATCAAGGAAAAGGAGGCGAGGAAGAGAGCCCAAGGAAAATGCTATGCAACAATTGACATTAGCATAGCGGGGAGGGAGCATGCTAAAAGGCTGCCACTGGGGTGGCAGCAGGTGCTTAAATTCTGAAAGATGTAAGGAGTGATTGGGGGAAAAAAAAAAGAAAAGTGAGAGAAAAAATTCCACACAATCTTGCAGCAGCAGCAGCTGGTGCTTCCTTGTCTGTGGAGTCAAGGAGAGGGAGCGAAGCCCTTGGAGCCAGCGTGGGAGCAGGTGGGGGAAGGCGCCGCTGTTATTTGCAGCAGACATTCCTTAGCAACAACCTTGAGCAGATGGGAGCCCGGGTACTGCTGCGCAGAGGCTCTGTCAGCAGCCCCTCGTCCCCCTCAGCCTCTGCCCTGGGCCGGGGGAGGTAAGGCAAGACAACAAAGTCTGCCAGAGAGCTTTTCTCCAGATAAAAAGAAAGGGATAAGGAGATCATCTTTGCTTGTCCTAGCTTGAAGCCCAAAGAGACGTGAAAAGATTTTATTAAACAAGTTTGATAAATACCAACAACATTGTTGCAATTAGATATATAGTAGTGATAAGTAATTATAGAAGTGTTACACATATACATACATACATACAAATATATTCTTTTACTATGGCTGGGTAACTTGGATTTCTAGGGATGCTGAGAAATCCTGGAAACTTAAAGAATATATGTGATTGAGAGTGTCTTAAGGCTATCCTGAACCACAACTAGGGAAAAAAAGAAAAAAAAAAAAAGAACATACCAGGTCTTAATCTGCATCTGACATAAAATATAAGGTGATGGATGATCCATGGTTAAAAAGGTTATTTGAAAATGGCCAGTTCACAGACACAGAGGATTTCAGAGAAAGTATACGTTGACAGATGGATGTGTTACCAAATTAAAGAAAACTGGAATCTTCTGTGGGATAACTAATTAATCTTATACATGGAGAACGTGGAGAATCATCGAAGTTGAACATAGCTAACAGAGGTGGAGCTGCCTGTACACAGTGCCCATAAGACTGCAACAAATACCACCAAGTTGCCCAGGCACCCCTTTTTTCTTCAAAATCAGGTATGTGGAACTAAGCACTCTGATGTCCTGCATTATGTTACTGTATATGTAAATATTGTTTTATTATCATTAAAGGAAAATAAATTCTACTGCCTGCAATTGATCTGGCATCATGCCCTTGAGACTTGGTTGTAATCTGCATGCAAAAGCAATGGGTAATAAAAGTACAAAGGCCATAAAACTTCATGGTCAATAAAGAGCCATAATTGTCTCTAGGGGGGAGGACAAAAGCCCTCTTTGGAGAGTTTGTACATAATAAGACATGGTGGGATTTCATGAACCTTCTCAGGGGCAGGATGTTTGAAACATGTCTGTGGTCAAATTAGGATTATATCAGACAGATTTATGCCCTCAATTACTCTTTTTTATTAATATCACCATTAATGAAAACCTGGTAGATGAATTGATTTGTCTTGGTTGATTACCTTGATTAATCAGGACCTAGGTGAACATCTTAAAGACTTAGGAATAGCTCTGTAGCCAGCAAAAGCAGATAAACACTTGATTATGTATTCTGGTGAGTCAAGCTCACCCATATGGGATCTCATCTCCTGTGTCTCCATTTCCCTTCTGCTAATCTAACCTCTTAGCAACATTTTAGCAATTCCTGTGGGTGATACAAGCATTGAATAGAAATTGGAAAACTACAGATGAGTCTGAGCTTACTTCCATTAAAGCCAATGGATGCTTTATTCCATTAATTTCAAGGACACTAGTCTAAGCAATAATGGTATTTAATATTCGTTCTTTGGCAATGTCTAGGCAAAATGAGAACTTTTTTTTTTGCTTCTGTAGAAGTATAGCTCAAAAAGAGTGTAACTAGAGGAATGCTGAAGTTTCCTTTCTTACCAGAATTTGCTGAATAGCCACAATTGTGCAATTTTGAGGAGGTGGTTAGTTTTACAAGCCTCCCCTGTGTGCCCTACCAGTTTACCCATTTCAAACCTTTCAGTCCACTTGCTCGTCCAGCAGGTTACCAAAGTTTCCGATGATTCCCAGCTTCTTGACAGCTCACCTGCCAGATGGGGAAAGATCAGAGCATAGAGAGGCTTCAAGGATCCTTAAGAGCCCAAACTCCCCGTCTGCTAGCTAGAAGACCACTGTGCTCTCAGGGTCTCCAGGGTTTCCATAGCTCCTTTTCATCAGGTCCAGAGTCAGGGCTCAATCCCCTTTCACAGATAATTTTGAACTGTTATTTTCACTCTGACAAGCAGTAAAACAAAGTTTCAAAATATCAGGTCTCATGTGAAGGACTTCCCTGCCCAGACTCCTTAATCGAAAACCTGGGAGAAGGTTGAACTCACTTTGGTACACAGACAAAGCGATAACATTTTGTTCATCACGTAGCCAAACATTGTCATTGCACAGTCTCAGATGGGGCCATTTCCAATTATTGTCCCATCAGGTCCATTTCTATGCAATACAAAGTGGACTGGACTAAAGCATGGGGGAGGTATGTGTGTTTGTTTATTTGCTTGCTTGCTTGTTTGTTTGTTTATTATTCACTGTTACAGACAAGGAGGTTTCACAGAATGAATTACACATCTCAGCTAAAAGGGCAGCAACCTTTAGCCAAAAGGCACTACTGTCTTACACTACTCAGATGTGAGCGCATGAAAACATTTGGCAACACCTACAAACTGATTGTGCTGAATCTATGTATACCGGCATTGACTTCTCTACTGTACTGCAAAACAGCAGTGTTAGCATTTCACCAGATACTATTCCTAGCTGCCTTAATGTGAAATAAGTTTGATTTAAACTGATATAGGATTGTCCAAGTAGGAATTTGCAGTACTTTTGTTGTATTGATTGATATCATTTCTTTACTTAAACAATAGCAACGAGTAGTGCAAGCAGGCAGGTAAGGGTAAGATAAGGCAAAAAAGCAATACTACTATTGTTATTTTAGCAGAAACAAATTGCAGCTGCAATCTTTCTCCAACCAGTAGCAGCAATTGCAACTTACCATCTTCTTAGCCATTTTCAGGCAACAGTTCTCAAAATGTGGTATGGGCAGGGGCTGAGGTTAGCAGGCAATGGCCATCTGCAACATCCTTGCCTCACAGCTGCTGCCAGCATGTCCATTTTCCTTTTGTTTAATTAGGTAGTTTAAAATAGCTTCTCCCACCCCTCTTCACACCCACAAAGCAAAAGCCACTACTGACATTTCCAGGACACGAATATGTAGGTTTGTATTCTTTATCATTTTATCCTTCATCAGGGCTGATTCTTTTAACTGGTAGGAGAGCCAACTTCACGTTTCATAGAATATGCCCTTTTTTTATGCAAAGCATTAGCTAGAATGACATTTCAGCACTGATCCTGAGAAAAGGACATTGCAAAGTGTCTTTATGGTGAGATAAATCCAGTGTAGCATGAATAAAAAAATTTCTAGTGCATTTCCATTCTGATTACATATCTACTTGGAAATCCAGATAGCTTGTTTAAATCATCAATCTACTGGGTTCAATGCCATGGAAATTGCAAAGAGGTTCTGCTTTGCAGGACCTCCTGTACTGTGTCTTGTTGAACAAATTTGAATGGGCCTATGTACAGAGCAGAGAAATTTGATTGTGACACTTCTCTGTACGGATTGTATCACTTTTCATACCAAACTGACTTTTTCAGGCTTCAGTTCAGCAGGTTATGTCACTTGACTCCAAAATAATTATTTTGAAAAAGATTGGGTTTTTTCTTTACTTCCATAGTAAATCAGTTCTCTAGGTTTTTTTAAGGGTTCATAGGATCCTTTTTTAAAGAATCCACATCATGTATAATTTAGTATTGTGCAAGTATTATTTATACTTCTATTTTTCACTCATAAAAGTAATAACATAGAAAACAACTCCTTACTTCATTTTGTGAAGATTCATCCTTTTCTAAAAATTCCACTATTCCAGCTAATCCCTAAAGTTAAAGAAGAAATTTCCCTGCAAATGATGTAGGCATCAAATAGCAAGTGAAGCGTTTCTGGTGCAATCATTGTAATTCTCACCAAGCATACAGATAGTGACCCGTGGAACAGGGAAAATCTGGGTGCAGATTTCTCCAACCAACCCTTTTGCTTATGGGTTACTTTGCTCTCAATGTACTTCACATATTACACAATGTCACAGTCGTTACAGGATACACAGGTACAGTGCTAAGGCTGAAGTGAACAATTGCAGAACAGACTTGTATATTTAACTCTGATTTAGAGGGAGGAAGGAGTATGATCTCAAAACGGCTATTTAAAAAAGGTTTTCAAAGAAAAATAAAACCCACGGTGGAAGAGGTCATTCTTGGACAACTTCTTGGACACCTTTTCTTTTTTTTTTTTTTTTTTCAATTCTGACATTGCATATTTATTTCATTCTTTTTTGGTTTTGACAATAAAAAATCCCATTATATGAAACACTTACCCCAAAGGATACTTAAAAGTAGCAATCTTTTTGTGTGTCTTCACGGCATTTCTTTTAATATACCCTTTTCCTTATTTTTAATTTTAAAAGTTGTCTAGTGTTAAATATTTCAGATGTTCTGGCACACTCGTAATTCAAGCCTCCTGGCACTTCTGCAGAACAACCTCCTGCAGGAGTGAGATGCAGCTTTCATGCCAGATTCCCTTACAATTTCCCTGTGACAGCTACACCCTCTCCTTGTTTACCTTTCTGAAATAAGTATAATGCCATCTTCATGGTACAGGAGCAGATTAACAGCCGTCTCCTAAGTCCTTGTGTAACAGCATCACCTCTTGTGCAAAGAAGAGACAAGGACCACCATAAAGCCAGCACACATAGGGTAGGGGATAAACCACCTTAATCTCTCCAGTCAGCTTGTGGCATAGCCTGGGAGAAGATTGCACATAAACAAGGGCTTCTCAGATCTGGCTTGTCTGAGTACCACCATTCTGAGCTCTGTTCTGGACAATTTACATGTGTAAGAGGAGTCAAGACTCCATATTCTCCACCCAAATATTAGTACACCCTAACTCCCTTTTCTTAGAGCAAAACTCCATGCCTGTGTCCAAGCCTCCCACCATCTAGGACCCAGAGCTATGTCCTCATGAACATATACCTACCGCCATCACTTCCATCCCAATACTTTCCCCATCTGCACTTGCATCACCAATTCAGTGCTTCCTTGCTCGCCAGTTGTTTCTCACCCATCCTCTTGGATGTTAATGGCCAAGCAGGTATTTAGGCAGAAGTGCATATGTTTTTACACCTTGGCTTAGAAATATCTCTTTGAAGAAGCCACCAGGAGCAGCTACCTCATTCCTTTTGCATTTGCTTGTGCCCTATCAACAGCATACACAATGTGCTTGATATAAACTTGAGAATTCCAGACTCCTGAGCTGCCTATCTGTCTTTTCACTAGCAATAAGGTCACTCTTAAAAATAAAGCAATAAAACTTCTTCTAAGTAGAAGGAAAAGACCTTTATTTGTTGCATGTCTAAGTAAACTGCATAAAAATAAACACGAAGACTGTGCATGAGATAACCAAAGATGGTAAATTTAGGCTGACTCTTTGTCCTTAATTTGAACTGTTCAATGGGAAAGTAGAGTTGTCATGGTTTGTTTTGTAAAAACAAACAGTTGGCCTTAAATCAGATTCTCTTGGGATGTGTCATTCGGCTATATGCTTAATATATTTTCAGGTACTTCCTGAGCTGCTTATCATATGAGACAAAATCACTGGGAAAGCAGGAATGCTGAAAGACCATCACTGGGGATCAGAGTCCCTTAGGACCAGATGCTATAAAGCTAAATCACAACAGCAGAGTCTCTGCCCAGACAATTCAGAAGTTAAATGCCAGAAGGCATGCAACAGATAAGCCATTCAGACAGACAGGGTGAGGGAAAAAAACAGGCACTGGCTGAATGGATCTGATAACAAAAAGAATGAAGGTCAAAAGAAAAAGGCTTGTGAATCTTGACACGGTGGTTTCTTGCACATATGGGAGTCATGGTAGGAAAGTATCAGTAAGCTTGAAGAAGAGTTTGAGAGAAACATGCATGTGGGGCTATCTTCTGTTCTTAGTCATCTAGAACAGTCTTTTGGGTGACTGTCGGCTTTTATGGTCTATCCAGTTTGAAGGTAACTGTTCTGAGTTTAAAACCATACAACAAAACACCTTAAAATATAAAATGCAAAATGATACCAAGTTAGACTTGGGACCCTTGTGAAAAAAATTGTGATCAGAAGTCAGACTGCTTTCCAACCAAGTAGCCAACATACGTGTTTCAGTTCATATTTGAAACCAGTTAAATTCTCATTTACTTCCTCTTTATATTTAATGGCTACAAATAGTCTATGAAGTTCAAGAGAAAAAAAAGCTAAATTAATCCCTCTAAACCTGATCCCCTTCACTTAACACAAATTTAAGGAAAACATAAGCACTGAACTTGGATTAATTGGAGGCCACAGTTTTTTTTTATAATCTATGTGAAAATGTATTCAAGATATGAATCAAAATGTGAACTCAGAGGGTTGTGATCAGCGGCACAGAGTCTGGTTGGAG
>RSEF01000002.1:153784371-153795498 GCA_003993805.1 Himantopus leucocephalus | reverse complement strand
GAGGTCCCTTCCAACTCTGAAAATTCCGTGATTCCGTGTTTTTCGCTACAGGGTTTTCCCTTGTAATTCATCCTTCAATAAGGCTCAGTGCTGTCCAGAAATACTATCTCCCTAACCCTAATAATTTTAGACCTAACTGCTGGCACACTGCTAGCTCCTGGATCATTTGGTTACTGGAACTGGGAAGTAAATGTAAGACTCGTGGATGATTTCTCAAAAGGCAAAGTCTCACATTGATCACCAGTAAACCAGTCATTTGTCATCTGATAGTTCCCATCCACCTTGGCAAAAGAAGCATGGGTAGAAGTGCCCCATGCAGGCTAAGCCAGCTATCTCCCTGCCTCAGGCGCCAATTGTTGTGGGTTAACCGTGGTGGGCAGCTAAGTACCACACAGCTGCTCGCTCACCACCAGTCAGATGGGGAAGAGAATCAGAAGGGAAAAAGTTAGAAAAGCCTTGGCAAACCACACACACACAATTGTATTGCTGCGTATGACATCTTACAGTATGGAATATCCCTTTGGTCAGCTGGGGTCAGCTGTCCGGGCCGTGTGCTGTACCTTCCCAACTTCTCATGCACACCCAGCCTACTCGCAGGCAGGGTGGTGTGAGAAGCAGAAAAGGCCTTGATGCTGTGTAAACGCTGCTCAGCAATAACTAAAACATCCTTGTGTTATCAACACTGTTTCCAGCACAAATCTAAAACACAGCACCATGCAAGCTACTATGAAGAAAATTGACTTAATCCCAGACAACACCAATAAACAAATCAAGACCCACATCGGTGTAGAGTTTCAAATCTGCTCTTTAGTCAAGATTTTGAAATTCAAACATTGATAGCAGGAGTAGGAACAGAAACTCAAGGGTTGAATGCCAGGAGGTAGTATACTCACCAGAGATGGTCTTTCTCACCTAGCAGAAGAAGGTACAGAAGAAAACATAAACTGGGAAAAAAAAAAAAAAAGAAGTCAAGTTTTAATGTATGGGGTAGTTAAACATTTTACCAGAGAAAATTTTCAGTCAAACCAGGATTTTTTTGTTGAAGTTATACTGTAGATTTGTAGTTTGCACCTCAAGATACAACACGTGGATTATGGAAGTGATTCTTTTTGGCCTCGAAGTATATAAGAAGTCATTGATCCCAGATGAAATATGAATAAAGTTCAAAACATTTTTTCTGCCTGTTTTTCTATAGTATCTGCTTTTCTCCGATATCATCTTTTCTTCATTGGTATCTTCGTTAGTCCTTGGAAACCCTCACCAGGGTGACAGGCCAGTATCCTGTTGTTCCACATACTGCACAGACAGACAACAAAAAGATGGCCTCTACCCCAAAACTGCTCACATCTGGGTAGAGGTGGGGAAACCAAGAAAATGACGGCAAAAACTCAGGCTGCAGAGGGGGTGGACACATAATGTTGTTAAGTCTTTTGTGGCGTTCATGAGGATAGACATTAAGGGTATTTTGGAGGGATGAGGCTATGAATTTTCAATTTGTTATGGGAAAAGTGCAGCAATAAGGCAAAGGGCAAGAAGTTGAAGCCAGCAGATCATGGGTGAAGTGGAGGCAGGAGCTGACGTGCTACTGACTGAAAGAGGCTGGGTGGATAGTTCGGTTAGTTCAGTTAAGGCAAATAGGTGCTTTTTTTTTTGTTTTCTTGTAATAAGAAAGGAGAATCCTGAAGGAAGTGCAAAAAGACGGCACAAGAAGGGCAACATGGTCAAAGTAGCAGCCTGAGAGAGCACTCCTGGCAGCAGTCACTTGTAAAGATAAGAAGAAAAGCTTGTATATGACGGGGTGACAGAAAAGCATCTTGCTTAATCAGAACAAGAGCTGACCAAAACCTGGGCAGGAATGACAGAATGGCTGCAAGAGCCTTTAGTGTAGGAAAGATGAAGACCTAGAAGATAACTAAGGACCTGTATGATCAACAGAACAGTGGGATTAGCTGTAGCAAATAATTTCAGATGACTGTAGGCAATGCCTTTAATAAGAGCAGGAGACAGACATGGGGCAGATGCTGAAAAGGCAATTAAGGCTTCTTTCAGGTTTGTTTGGGTTTTTTTCCTTTTTCTTTTTTCTTTGAAGATATGTGAGATAAAGGAACAGATAGGTCAAGAGGGAAATGCTTGCAATATGACAGAGTCACTGGGGCAAGAGAGCAAGTAGACAAGGGAAGTTGATTAAATTATTCTGCCTCCCAGATTGGGGGGAGGAACTTAAATTTAAACAACTTAATTTCTTCATGTTTTGTGGAAACACATGAAAGAAGCCACAAGTTAGTGTACTCCCCAAGGAATGGTAAACCCCAACCTCAACTATAATTTAAGC
Source organism: Himantopus leucocephalus (assembly GCA_003993805.1). NCBI lineage: Eukaryota > Metazoa > Chordata > Aves > Charadriiformes > Recurvirostridae > Himantopus > Himantopus leucocephalus. Next base: position 153,793,166 of record RSEF01000002.1, on the reverse strand, counting down.
ATCAGAGAATCTACATGGGAGGGCATTGTTATGAATTCTTCATTCATAGAAACAAGTTTAATGAGAACAACCATCTTGACATGAGAGTCCACACTAGTGGAGGCTCCACCGTGCATGTTTCACTGCTCGCAGCAGCATTTACTAAAAAAAATAGACTCAATTACCTAAAATATGCCACAGTTCCATCTTTGTATTGGTACTTTTCTGATGTGTATTTTATACTTTTTAAAGCAAAAGAGAGAGATAACAGAAAGAAATGAACAAAAAACCCTGCAATCAATGCTTTTTAATCACAGTTCTCTAGGAGGGATGATCAATGATCATGAGTTATTGCGGGTTTTCATTGTGCTTCGTGACTGCATCACAATGTCACTGGTATGTTACTAACTTAATTGTGCTCTCTTCCTTCAGCAGAATGAGTCCTGACTGAAGAGCCAAACATCTCTGGTGAGAACTCACGAAGCACATCATGACTTCCTCCCAGCATCAATAAGAGAAAATAATACTGAATGGTCTTTTAGAATGACAGAATTTCATTCCGATCCTATTTGGAACATGGTAGAAATTTTACTATACTGAGTAGATGGCTTATTAAAATAATTTTACTACTACGCTGTAGATAAATTCCCTTATGAGTACTAACACATAAAGGCTTATTCATTTTTTATTTTTATTTATTTTTCCATTTTCACAAGAAAGTTTTAACAATGTTTTTTCCATCCATTTAGGCCCAGCTCCAATATCAAGGTGAGATGTTGGGAAATATTGTGTCATGGTGTAAAAAATACCAAAACAAAGTGGTAGTTCAGCATGACAAGACAACATATCACTGCCCAGCTGGGATGCCAAGAGGAAAATCAAAGCAAGCACTGGTGTTTGTAGGCTCCTGCACAACATGACAAATGTATGTTGTTATCTCAAGAGGAAGTGTGTAATGAACGATGCTTTGTCTTTGAAAGTCAGCAGCACTAGGAGCAACTGCGGTTCCAGTAAAGCTCTGCTACCTAAAACACTTTTATATTGAACTGTTGAAAATCAATAGCAAGAAGAACTCCTGTTCCTGTATCTTCTACAGGAAAGACTCCACACAGACTGCCTACAACAGGTTCATGGCTGATGGGGAGCCTTGGAGCTCCTTCTGGGAGCCAGCAAGGGAGGGCACAAGTCATGGGATGGTATCCATCTTGCCTCACCTGCCAGGGAGAAGCTGCATCTTCTGCAGGCTCGTGATAAATGATGCCCTATTTCCAGCAGAGGGAGGGAAGAGGTATTTGGTGGGTGGCCAGTCACATCCTAAGGTGACTCCTAAGGGACTTGCTGAGAGTCTTGGTGCACTGATGGGATGTGATTTTGGTTAAAAAGGGAAGAAAGAAGGAAAAGAGAGGAGAGAGGGATATGGATAGGGATAGGTATAGGGTGGCATGGTTCACTTGTACTCTTTGTCCTGGGCTACGCTGATGCCATGAGGTCCCTGCCTGTCACAGCCTTCCAGTGCAAACAAGGGATAGAGGAACTGTCATGCATTCACTACACTTCCCTGTAAAAAGTATCTCTGGTCCACTCAGAGGAAAAACATGTGCCATGTTACTGAGCTGATCTTCAAAAGAGAGGGGTGCCTGAGGAGACCACTGCCAAGATTAACCCTGGAAAGGGGAAGGGGAAGTGGGGAAGCAGGCTGTACCTAGCAGGTAGCTGAGTTTCTTGTCCCCATTCTGTGCAGGAGGATGACATTAGCTCCTGTGATTGAACGGGGGCCTACACATAGATATAAATAAATAAAACAAGATCCCTGGCACAAACATGAAAGCTGAGTGTGTTTAATTCAGGCTTGACTGTTACTTTCTCCTCCGCACCAGGACTGGACCACTGTGAGATATAAAGAAGCATTGACTCTATTAGGTTTTAGCTATTCACCATATTAATCATAATCCAGCTCACCTTTCAAAAAGTAAATAACATCTTTAAGATTATCAGACTGAGTTTTGAGCAACATTTTTCTTATTAAACAAGCACACAGGACCGAGAAAAATCAATAGGAAAGTTAGACTAGACTCCACGTAGAGGGTGTTTGTTATCACCCGTAAGTCACTGTAAAAGATGACAAAGTTACCACATCATGGAGAAAAGTAATTGTACAGGGCTCAGGTGGGTTCAAGTTTCCGTCTTCTCCCCTCCTGTAATTCAGTGCATCATGTGTTTCCACCAGCTAAATGAATCTGCTGGCCTGCCAGACACAGATGGTCACCACAGTGACAGAGCTCAGTGTGCTAATTTCCATTTTATAGCCCATGATTCCTTCTCTTCTCTTTAGCAATAAAGAAAGGAATTCTAATTCTTCACAGACAGTGCAAGTTGATGTGATCGAGTGAGTGTAACAGCCCACAATTGCAGGTGGCTCGCTGACCAGATCCGTCTGTGGGAAGGAGGGGATTCTTATTTCAGTTGGCAGGAGGAAACTTGAGTGACCTCCATCACATTCATCACTTGGGTGACACGGTCCACCTCCCTCACTGTCCCAGTCACCTCAAATAACTGCAAACAGCAATGTAGATTCAGTGAAACTGGTATAGTTTAGATGAAAGTTATTATGTGGGAAGATTTAGACTAGATATAAGGAAGAAATTTTTTACAATGAAGGTGGTGAACCACTGGCCCAGGTTGCCCAGAGAGGTGGTAGATGCCCCATCCCTGGAAACATTCAAGGTCAGGTTGGATGGGGCTCTGAGCAACCTGATCTAGTCGGAGATGTCCCTGCTCATTGCAGGGGGGTTGGACTAGATGACCTTTAAAGGTCCCTTCCAACCCAAACCATTATATGATTCTATACTTCCATGATTCCCTGATTCCATGATCTATGCATAAAAAACATTTTAATTTCCAGATGGTCTGATTTTTCTCTGCAGTTTCATAAATATGAAACTTTAAAAATTAATTACTGATACTAAGTTTTAGGGGGAAGGGGTGTTTTCGTTGTTTGTTTATTTGTTTGTTGTTAAGGGAGGAGGCTGTTTTTTTACCAAAATGGAAGTTCATCTTAAAGTCTTTCTTGGTATGTAAGATCTATTCTCCATTTGTATTATAACAAGGCATTAGAACACGCAGCTGTAGTAGGAAGATCAGTTGGAACAGGATGAGGTAAGTACCATTCCAGATAAATGTTTCTAATGCAAAAGAAAGGTGATAAAAGGAAAAAAAAGAAGCAGAGAAGGATTAATCAAATTGCCTGTGGCTTTAGAGCATCTTTGTGTCAGAAAGAGAATCCTTATATTTGCCTTCCATTCAGTTAACTGCTTGTAGTGGAAGTTGCTGTACATCAGTGAAAACAAACATATATGTGCTAGATGTTAAGGACACTGAGAAAAATAATAATAGCATTAATAAGAAAATATGTGGGTTTGCAGTAGTACCCGTTGTGGTACCAATCTCAGACATCTAAGAAAGACACTACTTTTCCTTCTCCTCCACTCTATAGCTACTACACGGGTAGAATAAAAGTCTATTCTACTAGTGACTTTCAAATGGGCGCTAAGCTTCACAGTTCACTCCTGTTAACTAGATTAATGGGCTATTATTTTTTGTGTTTGTCTTACTACCTTTGTTAATTCTGACTTGAAATGTAGCTACTGATGATCAATAGGGCCTCTAATATGCACATATTTACTTTATTAGAAGTAATAAGTCATGCACAGAACTCATAGCTGAGAGTTTACTTTGTTAGCTGTGTTCTCCAGACAGTTTCTTAACCTTCACCTGTCCTCTGCATATATTTTGATAACTAGTATTGAGTGACTCTCTAAAGTGAATACTGTAACCTGTATCATGAAATTAATCAATAATACTTGCTATCCTTGACATTACATTCTGGGGACATTTAATTGTACATCTCTGGAGCACAGGGTTGTTTTAATAATGTGTCAATATTAATAGCTGGTTGAAATGAAAAACAAAAATTGTATTCCATATTTAATGATCTAAAAATTGGTCCTCATTTGATGCAACGGAATTTTTAATCCAGAACTACACATTACATGAAAATGGAATTATTTGCAGAATCTTCCCAATTTTGAACTGAAATTCTAGGTATTGCTGCAGAATTCCTGCCAGTGCACCGAAACCTGCATAGTTTGCAATCCGATTAAGATCATTTTAACCCAACATCTGCATCTGGTGTCACAGCCACAACATTTGTATGAAAGTATGGTTGATGCACACTACAGGCAGGCTTTCAGTACAAACAATCACGATTAAAGGGTGAATATGTGGTCACCTAGAAAAGCCATATGCAGAGCTGTGTGCATGGGAAGAGGACTGCCTCTGTAGGTCTTCTGAGAGAAGGAAAGGTCTCTGCATGAAAACACCTGCCATCTGATTAGACAGAAAATCCCACAGGATACACTCTACTTGAATACCCGGAAAATCAATCTAGATAAAGTCATATATGATTGTTTCACAAGGACATAATTTCTGTCTCGTTCTCCTCCACACCTTTTTGTTAAACAAGAGAATGAGTCATGGTTGCCTCTTTGTAGCCCAGCCTGAATTTGCCTACAACCTGCACATACAGACAATGGACACTTTTCTGAGGTGTCAGAATAACGTAGCAGAAGTTTCCACCTTAGGCTAGCTTACTGGCTCTGAGTTTCTTATGGAGCATCTCTTGGGAGCTCTGCACTGGATAGTATCCAGTTCTTCAGTTTGGTATTCAACCATGATAGGCAAAAAATCCTCCCTTCCCTCCCCCATTCTCTTCCTTCTTCCTCATATACCTCCTAATTGCTGAAACAAGCAATTTATCTAGGCAGTGGAGCACTTTAACTACACAGTCCTGAGTCATCTGTGGAGCAGATCCAACATATATATGCAGTATGTGCATGTATTTGCACAATCAATGGCTAGAAGACAATATATACTTATGAACAGCACCAATTTGGTTGTCACAGAAAATGATAGTTCCAGCGATTCCCAAGCTATGTGTTATACACGTTAAAAAACACAGAAGTTTTTTTAAGAACTATCAGTAATCAGGGTTCTTTTTAGGTTCTTTAGAGGGAAAGGGAGACACTACTTTGGGTTACAATATGGTTAGACAGTTATGCTGTATGTGTCTGGGATCACTCTCCGGCACAGATTTGCCTATATCTGTATTATTAAACCCTCACAGCCTGTGAAACAGGGTGGGCACATCCAAACTGTTAACTGGGAATGGTCTCATGTCTGTGCTGATTCCCAAACTGTGTCCAGGATGCATTTGGGAGAGTGCCGGCTGGCTGGGGCCAAAATCATAACAGGATCCATTTAACAGGACAGGCGATCAAGATCCTATCCCTAGGAATATTCCCTGGCACCATTCAATTAGCCAGGAGAGATGTAGTCCAAAAGTCTAATCTAATTACCGTGAAAAGAGACAGTAATTCAGTAGTGGTGTTTCTTTGCCATATGCTCTCATCCTTGGGATCTAGAAAGAAAAAAAAAAATCTTAAGGAAAGTTTTGCCAAAGGAAAGCTGTAAAAGACAATTGCAATAGTGAAGAAATTTCAGGCATGACACGACACTGCGAGTAGAGTGAAGATGAGCAAGGGAAGAAAAGGTGAGCCCATAGGAATGGGGTGTGATAAAACAGCACTTCCCTTACTTCCTTCCAGACTATTTCAATAGAAGGGAAACATGGTGTAAAGCTGAAGACGCAAAATACTCAATTGCTTAAAATGATGTGCTGCTTCATTTCAAAAATACCCTTTGAACGCTTTGTTTGCATTACTGGACTACAGAGTCAACCACAGCCTGTTCCATAAGGAAAGCTCAAGTCAGTTTTCATTTAAACCAGATTTCAAGATCTGGTATCCTGAGACTGTGTCCTGGACACAGTTATTGTGAGAAACATTTACAAGAAACGGAAGCACCTTGTTAAGAAGCTTTATGAGGGAAGGCAAGTGTGCCACATACATGCTGAGGTCTTGTAAAATTCAAACCTTGTTGGTGAAATGGCAATTGTACATGAAGAAGACTCCAGGGAGACCTTATAGCAGCTTCCCAGTATCTGAAGGGTGCCTACAAAAATGCTGGAGAGGGACTTTTTACAAGGGCATGTAGTGATAAGACGAGGGGTAAGGGCTTCAAACTGGAGGAGGGTAGATTTAAATTAGATATTAGGAAGAAATTTTTCACTCTGAGGGTGGTGAGGCACTGGAGAAGGTTGCCCAGAGAAGCCGTGGATGCCCCATCCCTGGAGGTGTTCAAGGCCAGGCTGGATGGGGCTTTGAGCAACCTGGTCTAGTGGGAGGTGTCCCTGCCTATGGCAGGGGAGTTGGAACTCAGTGATCCTCAATGTCCCTTCCAACCTAAATCATTCTATGATTCTATGATAAATCCCTCTTCAAGTTCAACTGAAGAGGTTGAAAAAATTTAAGTGTATGTGTTTTAGAGAGAAGTATCAACTAGTCCTCCCCCTGGCATGGATTTACCAAGGGGGTAAGTGAGCTGAAGTAATCTGCTTGTTATTTATATTTGGGGTGGCACACACGCTTGATCATGGGAGAAGGAAAAGACTGTACCATGAGACTTCATTTTACTATTGACCTTGGATCCATATCTGCCAGACCTCCAGGGCCAGCAAAAGCCTGGATCATGGGAAGCCACTGAATCAGCAAGGAGATAAACAACTAGTGCAAAGGACATTGCTTGCACTGTGGCTCTGCACAGTATCAACTACTGGATGTTCTTTGAATACAGACTGATCTCCGAAGGTGGGGAAGGAGGGTGAATTCTTTCTATGTTTACAGGGACACCAGTTGAGGTATAAAAAAGGTCTCATCCTTCTCTTGTTAAGTGGAAAATACTTATCTACTGAACACCTCCAACACAGCCCGACAATGAAAAGACGACTACTTACAACCACATTCTCACTGAATGGAAAATGTATATGTAGGACATAATGGACACAAAAGTAACTTGGTTGCATCTCAACAATTTCTCTTTTATCTGGACAAATAGAAAATTTGCTTGAAATGACTGCATCTCAAATGTGGCTCACTGCCCACTTGTATCTTGTTATAAGGAGGAGTTGTAACAATATGATGTACATACCCTGTTAGCTTTTACTAACTTCCATTCACTAAATTGCGGGAGATGGATAAAGGTCAATTGGTGGCTGAGAAAATTGAGTTTAATCACAAGCCACCTAAGTGAGGAAAGACATTACCATCTGGCATTATATACTACATTAAACTGACTCTTCTCTGGCCTGTAAAGGTCATTGTATATTGTATGGCAAAGGTTGTGCTGTGGAAATACTAATTGATTTTTAATATTGGCTGCTGGTTTTCTTGTAGAGGGTGTCAAGTGCCTCTTGGGAGTACTTACTGACACTCATTCCTGATTGACTCATGATAGCCACCCATGCCAGCAAAATCAGGTGGACTTTTGATGTCCAGTCCAGCAAAGCTGGAAAAGGACTAAGGACCCAGGTAATAATCATAACTCTGCCACTGAATGACTATACCGCCTCTGTCCAAGTTGGGTAATACATTTGCATCTCTCATGTAGAAAGCAAGATAATCCTGTCCTCTTGCCCATGGGATTCAGAGATGGAAAGGGCAAGTTATTATCATCCACAGAACTGGTCTGAGCACTTGGTGCCAGGTCCACAGGGTTTTAAGTGGTCAGTTCATATTATATTTCAGTTGCCTTAAATGTGAGTTAAATAGCTCAATACAGAAAATACATCAACAAACTAGAACAAGTTCAGTGGAGGCCACTGAGATGATCAGGGCTGGAACACCCTGAAAAGAGCCTGAGGGATGAGCATTGTTCAGCCTGGAGAAGAGGTTGGGGGGACCTTCCAGCAGCCCCCAGTACCCATGGGAAGGTCATCAAGAAGACGGAGCCAGGCTTTTCACAGTGGTGCATGGTGGGAGGATGAGAGAAAACAAGCTCACAGAGTCTCAGACTGGATATAAGGCAGAAACTTTTTCCCCCCTGAGGACAGCTAGGTAGCGGAGCAGGTTGCCCAGGTACACTGCACCTTCTTCATCCTTGGAGGCTTTCAAGACCCAAATGGGTAAAGCTCTGAGCAATATTATACAATCCCACAGCTGACCCAGTTTTGAGAAGGAGGTTGGAATAGAGATCTGCTGTGGTCCCCTTTGACCTGAACATCTGATGACCCTGTGAAATGCATCCGGTGGTGCTGGATACTCCCTTTGTGTGAGCCATCTGGGAGAACGGACAGATGGGAAGATCTGTCATTCTCCACATCCAGCACACACAGAAATCATTATGAGTCCGATATATTTCCAGCAGCTTCCTCAAACACCTCTGAAATGGAATACTAGATGGTGATACTTTCCCTTTGAAAAGAAGCCAGTTGATAATTTTGTTTGGCATTTGCATACATGTCCAATAGGCTGCTTCTGATTGTCAGCTTCAATGGCATGAAATGCATTTGGATCACATACAGTTACAAAATGTATGCAAAGTCCAAATCTTCCCAGTGCTTGTTAGTTAAAGTCAGATGCATTTCTATGAAATCCTGAAACAAAGAGAAGTACAAGATTTGGATGGATGTGGTTGAGAAGGCTCTGGTGTGACAGACTGCCTGGCTCACAACGATGGGCTGCAATGACAGAGGAAATCCCTGGCATAGCAATGGCAAATTTCTGTGTTCGTAATTCCCTCAGCCCTAATATGAATTTTGGAAGGCTAATCATGATTTGTATTAGTTCACTAATACGTAGGAATACCCACAATCTGTGACAATAAGTAGGCAGAACTTAATGATGAAGGCACTTTAAAAAAAA
>RSEF01000002.1:153759821-153780364 GCA_003993805.1 Himantopus leucocephalus | reverse complement strand
GGAGGGGAGGGGGGAAGGTGGGAATGGGAAAGATTGGAGGGAAGGTGTTTTAATTTGCCTTTTTTCTCATCTGTGGGTCTGTTTATTTGGCTGTAAATTAAATTCATTTTCCCCAAGTTGAGCCTGTTCCGCCTGTGACGATAATTGATGAGTGATTGCATTGAGTTTATGTGGCAAGGTTTTGATAGCAGAAGGAAGGCTGCAGGGGTGGCTTCTGCGAGAAGATGCCAGAAGCTGCCCCCCAAAGTCAGACAGAGCCAGTTCTAGCCAGCACCAAGATGGATCCACCGCTGGCCAAAGCAGAGCCCATCAGTGACGGTGGTAGTGCCTCTGTGATAACATATTTAAGAAAGGGAAAAAACTGCTGCTCAGCAGCTGAGAGAGAAGGGTGAGAAAATGAGAGAGAAACAGCCCTGCAGACACCAAGGTCAGTGAAGAAGGAGGGGGAGGAGGTACTCCAGGCGCCAGAGCAGAGATTCCCCTGCAGCCCATGGTGAAGACCGTGGTTGTCCCCCCGCGGCTCATGGGGGTCTGTGGTGGAACAGATATTCACCCTGCAGCCTGTGGAGGACCCCATGCCAGAGCACGTGGATATTCACAGGGTCACAGCTTCCTTCAGAGAAGGACTGTTTCCCATGGGAGGGACCCCATGCTGGAGCAGGGGAAGAGTGTGAGGAGTCCTCCTCCTGAGGAGGAAGGAGCGGCAGAGCCAAAGTCTGATGAACTGACCACAGTCCCCATTCCCCATCTCCCTGCACCACCTGGGGAGAGGAGGTAGAGAAAACCGTGAGTGAAGTTGAGCCTGGGAAGAAGGGAGGGGTGGGGGGAAGGTGTTTTTAGATTTGTTCTTGGTTCTCATTATCCTACTCTGATTTTGCTTGGCAATAAATTAATGGCCCCAAGTCTGGTTTTGTCGTGGTAGTAACTGCTGAGTGATGTCCCTGTCCTCATCTCAACCCATGAGCCTTTCCTCATATTTTCTCCCCCGTCCAGTTGAAGAGGGTCAGTGATAGAGCAGCTTTGGTGGGCACCTGGTGGCCAGCAAAGGTCGCCCACCACAGTGACCTCCCCATCATTATCTCGACCCATCAGCTTAAGAGATCTGCTTTTTTTTTGGATAAATATAGCAGCCCTGGTTTGCAAATACGACCCTAATGGCAAAATTTTGAACTCTTTTTTTTTTCAAGACTGGTGACTTGTACTTGGGCAGTAGCTGCCTAAATCAAAGCTTTAAATCTTTTANGCCTAAATAAAAGCTTTAAATCTTTTAACGCTTGCTCTGTCCTAATCAAACTGTAATACGTTATGGCCAGGTACTTAAAATTCCGACTATTGTTCTTTTGAAAGACACAGATGGATCAGGAGGCCCGTCCTAAAATATAGCTGAGGCTTTTTAAATTTTAAAGCCTCTTACACAGGTCTAATAGGAACAATACATTCACAGACACATGAACGAATGTAGGGTTGTGTTCTGCCCACTGGATGTGAAATGCTGCAGGTGCTCAGAAGAAAGTAAATAATAAATTGCGGTTCGCTAGTTTTTTGTGTTTTGTTTTTGCTTTAATACTAAGAAACTCTTTGAAAAATAAATGCCTGCATATAATTGAAAATGTTGCCTGCTCTCTAGATGTACCTGTAGTAGAACAAAAGATCTGCAGGGATGATTAATAAGTAGTGCTGTTTCTCAAGCACTGTCTGATTAACAGCATTCCCATTTACACAATCCGCCACTTGAATTAGCAGAACAGGGTATCGTCAGTGAATGACAATAGTGGGTCTGGTGGTGGAGTAGCATAAGGAAGTCAACTCTTTCCTGCTAACATATGCTGATCATTGGGAACTTATTTATAATCAGCTCACTTACAGTCTCTGTTTGCACAAGAGGGAAGACAGAGGAGGGAGCACAGACTTCATCTTTATTGTGTTTATTCAGTACTAAATTAATTCTATTACTATATTAACAACTGCAATTATTTCAAAAGCCATTCATGTGGGTCAGCGAGGAGGTGTCAGCCAACCTCAGGCAACCAAATGAGGCTTCTGGCATAGGAGAGGAGTGCTCTCATGTTCCTCAGGTTTGCCAAATCATACCTGGCACACCTGTCTCTCCCTTTCTTCAATGGCTTTCTGTCACCGCTGTCTACGAAGGAACCCAGAACAACTACAGTCCAGACTTAAGATCATGTTATGTGGGTCCAGTATACCTGAAACACATAAGCCTTGATATACAGTGGAGGAATTTACACTCCCTGACGCTGTAAGCAACTTTGAAAAGCCTGCAGATGCTTACAGCATCCTTCGACTGCACTGAACAAAACCATTGTAATGGTCCCAAGGTCTGTTGGCTGATGGAGAAAAAAAGATGCGTAAACATCTTTTTTTTTCACAATGACTGACTTGAGAAGAAAAAATAACAACAAGTAAGCATGTAGTATATTTTTAACCTCCTTATCACACATTTTTACAGAAGGGAAAGGAGGAAAGACCTCGATAGTTGTAGGTTCCTCTCAACTACCTTCAGCTGGGTAAATGCTAAGTAACTAATCCAGTGTACTAGGTAATGAAGAACAGAGGAAGATTTGGGGGAAGACTCATCCCATTCACCCNGCCATATATAAAATTAAATACAAAGCAAAAGAATGATGTTCTTGTTGCCTGGATGTCATGTCCACTGTCAACAATGAGAATCTGTGGAACTACAGGCTGACAGGCCTAACCTTGGTCTCCTAGAAGGTTATGGAGCAAATCCACCCAGAAGTACAGTTCCATGCGTGTGAAGGACAAGAACATAACTAGAAACAGCCAACATGAATTTATGAAGGGCAAATCATGCCTGACCAACCTGGTTGCCTTCTGTGTTGACTGGCTTGGTAGAACTGGGGAGAACGGTCAATGTCATGTACTTTGACAAGTGTAGCAAACTTGCAGTCAATCTGGAGATACAAAGAGTGGTTGGATGAACTCCATGAGGACTAGACAACTAGGCTGCATTGAAAAAAATAGGTGGACTCCAAGGGTAGTGGTCACTGGTTTGAAGATTTGGTGGCAGCCAGTTCCTCGCAGCATGCCTCAGGGATCTATACTGGAGCCAATACTGGACAATAGGATGGAGTGCACCATATGTACACCTGTAGAGACCAGCTGGGTGGGTAGGGAGGAAGGGGGGTGGGGACACAGATAATACACTGCAGGACAGGTCTTCTATTCAGGTAGACCTCCGTTACACTGATATTACTGTGTTACAGAATCACAGAATGGTTGAGGTCGGAAGGGATCTCTCGAGGTCATCTTATCAACCCCCCCTGCTCAAGCAGGGCCACCTAGAGCAGGTCACCGAGGACTACATTAATAGAGAGAACTACAGTTTGAGTTCTGTCAGTGTCCTGCTATTTTTGCTTTTATTTTGTTGTTGTTTTCCCTCCCAATTGATTTTCTCATGTCTTTTGAGTGGACATGCCGGCAACACTAGGCATGTCCTGAGAGAATGTCATGCTTTAAAAATATACCCCCTTTCAAAAAAAGTTTTTAAAAAAATATTTTAAAATTAAATAGTAACTCTGTTCCCAATACACGTTTTCCTGCAAACAAATGTTTTTTCCAGGGAAATTCCAGTTTCTGAGGAGTATCAAAATTCTACAAGTTCAGTAGAAATAAAAAGCCCCATTGGAACAGTAGTATCCCCCGGAAAATCGCACTAATGATAAATTTTAGGCTTGTTTTGGCTCTTTTTCTGTGTAGTGCAAAATGATCTACAAGCAGCACCTCTTCCTTAACACAACAACGTTTGAAAGTTAGTGAATTCCTTAAATGTTAAGAAGTGTGGATGTATTAAGTCTTAGATTTCCATTAGCAGAAGTGCTGTATATTTTCCGTTTCCTCGTTAAAAGATTTCCTGCACACATTCCAAAGGAGAGCTAATCTTACTTATGCAGCTGTGGATAACTGGATAAGTACACAGGAGATTTTTATTTTCCTTCTGCGCAGCATCTAACGGTTATTAGTGGGGGCTGGATACCAATATTTTAGACACTACGCTGAAATAGGAAATCTTTTACTTCCTATTATTCTAACTATTTATGCATAGAAAATCAACTGCATTTTCTACTCTTTAGACTTCCCTTCAAGTCAATCCCATTTAAACCTTTCCTTGAATCAGCAACTAACATTTGTAACGTAACAATAAATTCCCTTTTGTACAAGTCCTCTCATCCAACATTGTAGTTAATCCTTAGATTTAAGATGCTTACAAACAAACCAACCCATGTAGCCACATTTAACAGAAAGCTCTGGAAACAAACACTGAGTATGCAAACGTTCTGATAAACACATATGTTAAGGCGGCTAAGTCACAGAAACGTTTGGAGCAGAAGCCGTCAAAAGACGATCTGCCTTTTCTGCTTACAACGAGCAGAGAATAAAACTTTTGCTGAAGGAAGGAAGGACAGAGAGAAGAACAAACAGCAGGTAACAAACATGGTTACATACACATCCCCTCACCTACTCCTACCTATTTGGAATTGTCCCCTCTATACTGTGTGGCAAACCACATCTCCTACACACGTCGCTATGAGAGCCGTCTTCAGTGATTTTCAAGTATCCATTTATGTCCAGACCCCATCAATTTTTGCTGTTTTCAAGGTATCAACAAAGCTGGGTTTGGAACTGAAATACGGTTCACCGTGCTTCACTTCAGACACCTAAGGTTTAAACATCCAAATAAGTTTTATCACCCACACGAGTCAAGGGGGAAGAGCCAGGTGCTTTCAGAGGGTGAGTCACCTGATCTCAATGTACTTCTGTCTCAAAAAGATGAGTTGCCCTTTCAGCTTGTTTGTCTTGGTTGGCTATAAGGGGAGCCCCAACAACCAGTCCAGAGTTTGTCGTCTGAGTTGTAGATACATAAATCAGAACTGAAAAATCCAGCCTGTTTCTTTGCTTTAACAAAATGTAGAGACTTCTCTTAACTTAGTAAGTAGATGCTGTTTTTCAAAAAGCATAATTTGCAAGTTAACCACAGCAATATACTAGATTTCTAAATGTTGCTTGCATGAGGAACAAGAGTTGTGCTGGTATGTTAGTATCAGTAAATATCCACTTACCATCACTTTCACTGTTTGTAGAGGCAGTAAGACATGCATAATAATTACATAGTATATATGCAGAAATGGAGCACTCACCCTTGTTAATAAAGATGCATTTTGATCATCTTAACCCTCAGAGATGTCCTCTATTAGCCTGCAAATCTGGGGAAAAAAAGCGCTTTCCTGTGATGGTTAGAATTATTATACAACAATCACGGATCCATGACTTTCAAGTTCAGACACAGTTATTAGATCATTCAATCAGGTCTGCTACGTAAGAAACCCAACAGAAGTTCATTCTTCTGCATGTAGCTTGCTGCTGTGGTTAATCACTCTCATTTGAGCCTAATTTCTCATTTAAAACTGCAGGGCTTTTACACTCAGCATTAGTTCTTACTTTTTTCCACTACTAGATTAGAGTCATTTAGTACTTGTTATTTTCTCCCTGTGAAAGCAATTATAAACGATAATCAAGCTTTTCAAGTCTCTCGCAGTAAGATATCATCTTCTGTCCTTTGAATTATTCTCCTGAAAAGCCCTTACCAAATACATTTAATTATGTACACATGCATATAAATCTTATTCAGGAGTACAGAAAGTGACCTTTCAAAGGGGTATTGATTGTGGCATTTACAAGAATTATCTGCTTATAGCTTTGAAGGATATCACCCAAATTTAATGAAGCTATTCCTACCATGTGAGAGGTTCCAGTGCCAGACTAGCTAGATACAGGTGAAAAAAAAAAAAATAGTAGGTATCATAGACCGTGCCTGTGACCTATGTTTCCCTTACCCTCTGCCTAGGATGAACCACTTCAACGTCCTAACATCAAATATGTCTAAATCGAGACTGAACTCCAGGGAATAATTGTTGGAATAGTCTATGACAGAAAAAAAGGCATTTTAAAATTAGCAGCTATTGCATGGCTTCCCAAGCTAGCTCAGGGAAGATATGCTCTGGAGCATGGANAACTCCAGGGAATAATTGTTGGAATAGTCTATGACAGAAAAAAAAGCATTTTAAAGATTAGCAGCTATTGCACGGCTTCCCAAGCTAGCTCAGGGAAGATATGCTCTGGAGTATGGGGGCTTTTCCCTTCCAGTCCACAATCTGAAATCCAAAATGGTTTTTGGATTGCTTTTTAACAACCTATCTTCCCCGCCCCCATCCAGTTTCCTGTTGTATTCTATGTTTTTATTATTTTTTCCGTTTTCATTTCCTCAAATCAGTAATGAGCACAATAAAAAAAGTAAATGTAACCCATGATCACCACTGTAAAAGATACCACAAAACTTCAGCACAATGCCTTATGCATTTTTCCCACAGTTCTTTCAAAAGGAGAAACTGCCTGAAGATCATCTCTGCTTTCTTGACTTATACTTCCTTCATTCTGTCAGTCTTAGAGAGACACAATTTCTGATGAAACAGTAATATGGTCTTCAAGTGAATAATGAAAAACACACACACACTTGTCTTATTAATATGCTGTATGAGAAAATCATCACTGGAATATTTTAAATATCTAAGGGAATTTTCTATTCAAACCATTCCAAGTTAGAGCCTCAAGTGCTGTAAAAAAGTGAAACTTACACTAAACAGAATAAGGTTAATTTTTAGATGTGGATAATTCTGATCATCAGCATTAGTCAGATGATTTCCAATATGCACACAGGCAGCATTCACCATCGTTTATACTTAGTCTTCTCATTTGCTTTCAAGCCTATAATAAACTATGCTGAAAGGTCTACTGAATTTTTAAAACAGTAAGTATTTATGTTGTGATATGAACATTGCACTATGATTTCATAAGAACCGTGAACACATGTTCAGCAGTGTAATTCCGTAGCAGTCTTACTACCTGGAGCAAGAGCATCTTCATCCATGGCTTTTTGAACTGACAATATAATTATCAGAAGAATGGACTTAGAGACAAATGTATTTGCCTTCTTTTTTTAATAGATCCTTAATAAGAGTAGTGAATTCTGTGAGATGGAGTCTGTGTATTTTCTCTCAGTAAGAAACACACAAGAAACAGTTGCCTCCGCATTAGGAAACCCCAACTCTTAATAGAAGAAAGAAGAAACAAGTACATTTGTCAAATGAATAAGAAGGGAGAGTTTCACCCTCATGAGATGTTTAGGGCATCACGATCTTTTACAAACAGTTAACAGCGATAGCACAAGTTGCCACTTAGTCTTTTGCCATAGAAGACAATGAACTATTGAGTTCATCGGTTGCTGCTTGAGTAAGCATTTGGAGCCGTTCATTATGTTTTGCATAAAAGGGAGAAAAAAAAAATCAGTCTATGGAGGTCAGTAAAAAAATCAACAGCCCTTTACNAACTATTGAGTTCATCGGTTGCTGCTTGAGTAAGCATTTGGAGCTGTTCATTATGTTTTGCATAAAAGGGAGGAAAAAAAATCGGTCTATGGAGGTCAGTAAAAAAAATCAACAGCCCTTTACCTTCACAAAGGGCCCCGTACTTCACTTCAGGTGAAAACTTACTTTCTTGATTCTAAATTTCAGCAAGAATATAAACTCATTTATACCAAATGGTTCTAGGCATAAAGAACCGGTTAAGTGTTTAGCTTTGCAAAAGCAGAGACTCAACTGCAAGGACTGATTTACATTTGATTTCTCTCAGGGTAACAGAGCAGAACCATCTTTAGTCAGGCATTCTAGCTCAGTAGCTTTCTATCTTGAAAGAGCATGAGTTATTTTGATAGCTGGATATAAAAATTCCTGAGAAATTTTGTCATAAATCTTTATTAAACCTAAATTATTTTAATTTCATAATTTTCAAGTACAGCTTTGACTGAAAAGGGGAAGTTTCCATTAAGCCTGTTCCCTAATTTGCTATTTTTAGGAATGCAGACATTTCATACTTTCTTAATGCTTTCCCAGTGAGGAACCTAAAAAAGAACTACACAGCAAAGCAGCTTTATTTCTGCCCTCGGCTACAGTTTCTAAGCATTTTTAAAATCCAAGTTTGCCAGAGATGTTCTCTTCGCTCGCAGTCGTAGAGAAAGCCTGCCTGAAGACAAGGGTCAATGCGCTGCAAACTCATTGAAGTATCTGAGGCTGCACAGACATTTATCATCTTTGCAATATGTGCTTTAAACACTAAATACCTTCAATAATTTCCATTACCAAAGGGGTTTTTCTCCCCGTTAAACAAATGCAGCTGTCTTGGACAAAATTGCTGAGCTTGTGAAAAGAATTCTCAGCCCCTTCATCCAATTAATCTTTTTCATAAACTTAAAGTCAAAGATATTCTGATTCTTGGCATGCGTTTACTCAGCTGCAACAGTACTGAGGTCCTTGGACACTCGGAACATGGAAATTCTACTTTAAGTTGGGCCTTTCAGCACACAGTTGTGAACCTGCTGCAAAAATCCAACTATAATACTAAATCAGTAAAGACGACTGCAAAGGTCTGTGTGGAGAAGCGGAAGCAGATCCACTCAAGGGCAGATTCGGTTCTATTTATCAGCAATCATTATATATATATAAAAGTTTAACTTTGCATTTTGATCTTTAAATTCTTTTCAGTTCCTTTACCCAGAAGAATGAGAAGTTCCAACTTGAGAAGTATGCTCTGCAACATCATTGAGAAAGACGTATGACCTCAAGGTTTGTTCTAAGACATGCTGTCACAGAGTATTATTTCATACGTTTATTATGTACCTAAATGTGCAGAGATCCCCACATTAAGATAAAGACTATTGGAAAGACTGTGATGCAGACTGGACAATTCATTTGAAGCAGCGGCTCATGTCCTGGCTCAAAATTTAAGTAAGGCAGTGTCATGTAGAACTGGTATCATGGAACAGAGCATCAGGACCATCTCATAGTGCAGGTTAAATTCATCACCGAGAACACACCTGGACTCTTGAAGTGAATGACAAAACTATTCCGATAATACCCAGATTTCACTCAAAACACAATCACGAGAAATACATAAATCTCTACTTAGCGATAATAAAAACCAGTAGAAATGAAGCCCAGGCTTCAAAGCACAGAAACAATCCTTTTCAGTGAAATCAAGTACTTGGAAATAAAGCAAGTACTTGCAAGACAAACAGCTGGATTGTCTGCAGTCAACCCACTTTGATTGGACCCTAAAAGTTTCTGTGTTGGGACACTCAGTTATCAGACAAGATCTCAAAAAATATGGATTTGCTAGATAGCTTTGATAGTCACATATTAAAGTAAATCATACTAGCAAAATATTTCAGTGTTGACAGTAAGCAGCTCTGTTTTTCATGATTCCAGAGTGGAAGGCTTGATACTTCACCCATTAAATAGTTCATAGCACTCCTCAAATGAGATTGTGTTGGTAATCCTGTCGTCCGGTCCGAATTACAGCAAGTGAAATTGCATTCTGCTCATCTAAATTCCCCCCACAGTATCTATATACAATTTTTATACTTGGCTAGCATTTAAAATGTTAGGTGCTGTTCCGCACCAGAGGTTCCTGCCTGTCAGGCTGATAGGAATCATTATTATACATCTTTTGCACTTATTCAAAGGTTTTTGGATTTTGCTTTTACTTATTTAAATAATTACTATTACTTGCTGTGGAAAACGTTACAGAAACACAGTTGTAGCACAGTGAGACATGATGGCAGGGAAGTGTCTTTCCAGATTTTGAGATTAACTGATAAAAACACCTTAAATATTTGAAGGTTAAAAATACAGACTTTTTTGTATACTGTCAAAGTTTGTTTTCATCTATTAAAAATGGTATCTTGCTCAAGACAATGGTCAGTGCCAGGGTTAATAGGAAATCTTAGTTTTCTCTATATCCCCATAAATTTCAAAGCCATTCCTCAGTAGTCAGTATATGGCACTAGAAGTTATGAATACATGTTGAAGTGAAGGCATTTGGTGTGAAGCTATTAAGTGATATTGCTTATTTTCAAAATAAAATAAGTGAGACACCCAAATTATGCTTTTCTCAGGATGAATTTGAGATTCAGTGAAGAAAAATGCATCTGATGGAAACATAACTGAGGAATGGGAAACTCATACTTTGCAAGCGGTATTTAGGAAAAAGAACACAAGAAATTAAATTATCAGAATTTTATTTCTGTTACAAATTATCACAATCACAATTAATATAAAACAGAGAAAGCACTGAGGAAACGTGACTGTTGGATACAAGATTTATCAAGGTGTAAAAGCCTCACCCAAGACTACTACTAGAAAACCTGTGACTGTATATTAGAGAAAACATTTCTATGCATCAAACACCAAGTGAAAGAGAATAAGCAGTGTAGTATAATTGACAGGGATTAACACACCTTCGTGTTATACAAGTTTTGGAAGGAAATGGAAGTTGGAGTATCATTTCTACCCGTGAGTCTTGTTTTGAGTAGACCTGTTTACAAGCAGCTATTAAGAAAAGCTTCAGCATAAAACACCAATCTTCATTTTAACTTATCCATGTTGTTCATACATTAGACAAGCTACTTCCAAAAGCATTTACATTCTAGTCATGAGACTTCACGCACTCTCTTACACTTGCTGCAGACGGCTAAAAAGAAACACTAAAGGAACATGAGGTT
The DNA here is from genome assembly GCA_003993805.1 of Himantopus leucocephalus. Classification (NCBI taxonomy): domain Eukaryota; kingdom Metazoa; phylum Chordata; class Aves; order Charadriiformes; family Recurvirostridae; genus Himantopus; species Himantopus leucocephalus. Next base: position 153,769,713 of record RSEF01000002.1, on the reverse strand, counting down.
GCATTATTGCTTTGTAACAGGAACTTAAAAGAAGTGTCTTTATTGAGCTCCAAACAAAACATTGTTGCATCACTAAACAATTAAGAGTTTAAATGTACATTTTAAAAAGTGTATAATATTATACGCTTTAAGGCTTTAATACAAGAAATACAGAATAGGGTTTTCATACTCCGTAGCCTGTCTCGTTGTTGTCTAGGCACACGGCTAAGTACAATGCTCTAGGCAGTCCGTAATTAACATGGCAGAAGTTCCTGAAAAAGAGCAAAATAATTTATTTGTATACATCCCGACACTAGCAACTAGGAATTCTCTGAAGACTGTCAGATTATAAGCAGCGGGATCAGGCAATTATGCACATAATAAATGTATGTAGATTTATGGAAACCATTGCAGAAGCTGCTATCATTGAAATTCAGTGCAAATGTGAAAAAGGGGTTCAATAAAGGCAAATTAATGATATGGTTAGTTATAATCATTAACTTTACTTGTTTGACAAGTAACACAGAAATTGACCAGTGTCAGAACCACAAAATCCTACCAGAATGGAAAAACACTCCTAGGTTAGCTTGTCACAATAAAAGAAAGGCTGCCTTCTACATTGTTGCTTGTTTTGTTTTTTTATTATTTTTTAATTTAGGGATCTTTTTAGATTATTTTTCCCTCTTCAAAACCTAAAGGGTTTTCTTTGCATAGATTACTTAAAAAAAAACCCACAAACAAAAAACCCACCAAAAATGCAATAGCAGGGCACAACGCTAGTGCATGTTATTTCAGGAACAGTCAAGAAGTTTTGTACTGCAAATATGTAGTTTCTAAGAATATATAATACCAGCTGTTTGAACCGATGTAGCTTGTTGGGGACACACGTATAGGACATGAGAATTGATACAAATTTTTTTAAGAGGTACGAAAACATGTTCTTAGGAGAAGTATCAATGTGGAGAATTGGAAGAAGGAAGACTTAACAGATTTAAAATTTATACCACTATCATGCAATATATGCAGACTTTTTTCTTCGATGTATCAAATCTAGATCTTGCTACTCATTAAAAGAACAAATAAAACTGGACTAAAAGGGTTAACTTTTCTGTCAAGGTGGGCCACAGGTACTTAATTGGAGCGCCACATGGCCACGGACAACTCCATGGTCTGTCAGAAGCACATGTGGTACATGACCAAAATGATCACTTCTGACCATGTGTACTCATAGTCAGGAGGGGATTTTTCTTTTAATTCCCTCATGTGACCTGCAATATCCAGTCATACAACGTTCTGTCATGCAACGGTGCACCCAAACAGTCTCTGCACGGCTTGACAAGGACACACTTCCACCCTGCCCGCCCCAAAAAAGGGAACCTGGAACAATTTAAGGATTTTTTTTAGGACTTCAGGGCAGAGCAGCAGAAAAGTAGCACAAATGCATACTGACACGTTCGTCCTCCATACAGGAGGCACCAAGGAAAGATGGCATAAAAAAAAAAGAGTTGGATAAATATTACAGGAGGTTGAATTCACTTCTGATTTATTTATTTGTCTACTAGCCAGCCCTGCTACCGGATATTTTAATTTCAACCCATGGTTAATATAAACCATCATATTTGCAAATGAAAACTTGTTATTACTTATGCAACTCATTATGTGATTTAAGATGTGAACAGAAATAGAGATTTGGCCAATTCCATTATAAATAAAGGGTATTTCTATACTCAGTTTTGCCATAGCAGTTCTAGCAGCTGGTATTCAATCTTTGCCCTTTGAGCCCCAGAGGGCAGAAATCTTCTCCAAGCTCTCCTAACCTTAAAAGGGTTCTTTGCTTCAAATCTTTAAAATACTCTTAACATTGTTCTGAAGGCATTTTGTATGTACAAAAAGTTCCTTTAGCCTGTGACAGCAGTCTCGAATTTACCGTGGTATATGGCGGCAGTGCAATGTATGCAATATTTCAAAGTATAGAGCTCTATTCATCTACGTCACATCAACTAAAGGCATTGAGATCACGAGGTTAGCAGGAAGAATTTACCATTCCAAGGAGCAAATAAAGAAAGAATCTGTTCTATTTAAGATATACACAATCTGCACTTAAATATAGTTAAATTATTTCTTAGTTTATATATTGAATTCGCCAGAAACAATAGAGTTAGCTTTCTTCGGCTAACATTTCTCAATGGATTTGTTGTCCTTCATTTGTGCCAAAACCCAGTGCACTCCTTGTGCAGAAGTGCTTGACTTAGAAAATCATTGTACAAAATGCTTTCTTCGGCTTTGGAAGACCATTTTAGACACGTTTGCTGACCAAATTAGAGTTTTAAATTCCCCTTTGAACCGTACTAGTATAAAATTACATTCTTTTTCTTTCACCATCCTCTGTTCAACGAAACACTTAATTGGTTGAAATGTTGTCAAAGCTATGTACACCTTTCAATAACCAAACAGCCAGAGGACAGTGTCCACACACCGGGACGGTTTAATGTCCTGTTTAATGATAGTTTTAAACTATGACTTTTCCCCCCAGATCTGAACACAGCCAATGATTTTTGCTGGCCTCCAAGCTCAGTACGTGTAATCATGATGTAAGTTAAAGCCTTGTGTATAAAGAATTAAGGACCCGATCAAAAGCTCCGTTATTTCTCAAATAATTTCACAGATGAGTAAATATACCTACCAAAGCATCAGAAGATACAGGTTTTTGTTCTCTTGGCTGTCCAAGGAGGTGGGTTTCCTGAGAAGAGAAAAAAAAGATATTTTTACTAAATTTCAAAGACTTCCAAATAAAAACTAAAGAAAACAATGTAAATCAAACTATAATTAACAGAAAATTAATGATTAACAAAGAGCTTTAGATAACATTTGTAATGTTTAAGTTACTAGAATTTATGGAAAAATAATATATTACAAACTATTGGTTATGAGGTTTTACAGTTGTTTAATAGGGAATAGTTTGTCCAAATTTAACTAGCTAAGCTAAGGCTTTTTAGACTAGTAGCACAAATTAAACGTTTTAAAATGAGAATTTAGGTGTCCTTAAAGTCTTTCCTACATTCTAAAATGAAACTTTCTAAGTTGTAGCCTCCCTGTTTTTATTGGTTATATTAAGATAAATTAAGTGAGATTAAAATCTTATTTGATTTATTTACCTTTGCAAATGAAGACCGTTTTAAGGGTTACACATCCTCTGCCTCTGACGAAAGCGACCTCAATTAGTCAAGTCAGAAAGTCTTTAAAAGCTTTGTGTTTATTGCTTCCAGCACGGAGCGAGGTGGTCATTAACGTACCAAAATTCTCATAAAAATTCCAAAGTTGCACTAGTGAAAAAATGCTCAACAAGATGAAAACTAGTCACATCTTTTTCAGAAAATTCATTAGCTATTTTAAACCATTTTTAACAAAAATATTTTGATTTAATGTGGCACTCAAGCAGATCCATACCATTTGGATACTTTAAACAGCATTTATATCTACTGTGAGTATATATATACATTTAGGTTTATACCATTTTTGTTTTAAAAGAAGTTGCGCAATGTTTAATATGAGCCTTTTATGCTGATCGCTGTTAAACGTATTTCTCCCTGTTTACTACTATTTATGAAGTTTTATTATAAGATAAAGCATAAAATTAATCTCACACACACTGATTTTCTTTCAAAAGTTTATTTAGTATCAAGCAAGGGTAAAACTTTGCTTAACACTACAGAACATTTCAAGACTTGTGTTACAAAATACCACATTATTTGCATTTGTAATTTGCTTCCCTTTTTACGCATGTTTGCAAAGAGAAAAACTAGCAAATGGCTGAAAATAAAAACTAAAATCTAAATTGTTGAAAACCTTTAAAATAAAAGGTTACGCTTATGTTAAAAGAATGCACTAACATATTTAGTAAACCTATTTTTTGTTTAACACTAGTTAATCAAAGGTTATTTTTTTTGATCACCTATTTTTTCAAATACAGTTTGGAAATAACAAAGTTCCTTGTTTTACATATCTTTCTGTCCAGGTTGTTCTTTCAACAAAGTATTTTAAGTTCAGTCCATCCATTCAGACTTTTTAAGCGCTTTGATTTAATAAAAAGGGATTGTTCATAGAAAAAATTACTTTGAACAGTATACAGGACTGGTGGAGATTGGATATTTCACAACATCAGACAGTACAATCAGTATCTGGCATATGGCTGGTCTCTGTAGACTCCTTTTGTTGTCCTTGCAGAAGGTGCCTTGTGTCTTGAGTTGGTCCATTCTTCTTGCCCTACAAGAAGAGAAACATAGTTAGACCTCTTCCAGTGTTCTCAGATGCTGTATTTACTTTTTCCTTATTTAATTGTGATTCAGATAGCAACATTTTATCTACTGAAACCAAGGTTTGCAAAGTCAAGTCTAACTCTTGAACAAAAATAAATCTGGGTACAACACATCTATATGAGCTACCCCACAATGCTTTTTCAGCGCATAACGGCAGGGAGTGTGACGAGCTAACGGCAAAAATATTTAGGGCTCTGGCATTCAGCTGGACCTGCTTGTTGCGAACACACAGAAACGCCAGCTACAGTAGCAGACTTACAAATAATTATGATAGGATGAAATGAATGGGGGATATGAATTATGTATAAGCAAATAAGCTACTCTCAGAAATAAGTTTCTTTGAATCAGCACCAATTTAGGCTTAATTCAAATATGCAATCCAATAGTGAAAAGCCTCAAGTATCACCAAACACACCTGGGGCTTCTAATAATCTAGGGGCAATATTCAACTTCACTGTAAACATACACTTCTAAAACACAAGAAATAGGAAGGCAGATTATAAAAAAAAATAAAAGGACATGGGAGATTGCTGGTTTGAATTTTGACAAAGTAAGTTTTTGAAAAGCTTGTACTATATTTAATGCTTCATAATCCTGCCACATTTTAGTGGTAATAAATATTAACAAAGAGTAGCAAAGTACTGTCTTAACAAATGAGAATCAGACCTGCGGTGCCACACATTTGCAACAAAAAAGAATACACAGGACCGAATGCAGAGTATAATGCAACAGTACTTAGGTACAATTTAATCAAGTAAACAAAGCAGAGGACTGCCCCTGAGAGAAGAAACAATAAAACCCCAAAAGCAAACACACCTGAAAAGAGCGTATGAGAGTTTCCAGGTCTGCTTCTGGAGAACAGCCCTGCCCTAAGCAGACCGGTGTCCAAGTGAACCCAGTGCAATCCAGAAACTAAGAGTGGAATCCAAATGACTAGGTATGGTAATCTAAGATGTAGGCATCACTTTGCCTTTCTAGTCAATTAAAAAAAATTAAAAAATGGAAGTAAACAGTCAAAGAACCCCCGTACTTTGAATGGTAAGGTAACTTCCTCAGACAGTAGATATATGAAATTAGATGACAAGAATCCCCTAAGTCAAGGGTCCAATTTCACAAACTCTTTGCAAGAGTCTCATCCTAGCTACTTTATTTTTAAAGATGTAGGTGGTTGCCTGCGGACCCTGGGTTAGATGTGATGCCAATGAAGTACTGTGCCCAGTACTGGGCTCCACAGTACAAGACAGACAAGGAACGGCTGGAGAGGGTCCAGTGGAGGACTACAAAGATAATCAGGGGAATGGAGCACCTCTCCGGTGAGGAAAGGCTGAGAGACCGCGGTCTGTTTAGCCTGCAGAAGAGAAGACTGAGAGGGGATCTCATCAATGCTTATCAATATCTAAAGGGTGGGTGTCAAGAGGATGGGGCCAGACTCTTTTCAGTGGTGCCCAGTGATAGGTCAAGGGGAATGGGCACAAACTGGAACACAGGAAATTCTGTCTGGACATGAGGAAAAATGTCTTTACATTGCAGGTGCTAGAGCACTGGCACAGGCTGCCCAGAGAGGTGGTGGAGTCTCCTTCTCTGGAGATATTAAAAACCCACCTGGATGCATCCCTGTCCAACCTGCTGTAGGTGACCCTGCTTTGGCAGGGGGGTTGGACTGGATGATCTCTGAAGGTTCCTTCCAACCCTGACCAGTCTGATTCTGATTCTGTGATCTGCTCACCATGCAGTCTTACAACATTTAGTTTGAGGCACCTAATGTTCTTTACATGTTATAAGGATGATTATTAGTATCTAAGATCTTAGGGATGTAGAGTCAGCTAGTTAAGAAATAAAATGCATAACTCTTTATTTGTAAGTGCAAAAGCTTCAGTGGCTTAACCCATAATCATTCTTCAAGGTATTTATAGTCTTCCTCTCAACTTGAGTAAATACATCACTTAATATTCTGAGTGGCTGTGCTTTGATAAATAGAAAACCAATTTTAAATGCAAAAGCAATGAAAAATCCGTATTTTCAACCTTAAATACTGCAATCCACATTTTTCCCCATCAGTCAACTCTGTCTACATTAAGTGGTTTCGTACATTTCCCCCCCCCCCTCAATTTTGCATTCGTGAAATAGTCTTAGAAATATCAGGCTTATAATGGCAAATAGTTTATTTTAATGCTGAAATAAAGATTTAAGCTATATATCTATCAAGACCAACTGAAAGCGCTGGGGGACAGAGGAATTTGAAGTGACCTCTTCTTTTGATGAACTGACTTTCCCCCTTAAGCAAAATAATTAGTTTAAGCAGACGACATTGAACAAACTTCTGTATTAGGTGCATTTATCACAACAGCTTCGCTGAGGTCATTTTAGTTTTCAGCAGGAAGCACTTGCAAATGGAGTTCCAAGAAATACAGCATGGAAAATTTTAAATATAGCTCTAAAAATCACTGAAGCATCCATTACCCAGAATCACAACTCTTTTACGCTAATTACTAACAATCCTCAAATGTTTGAGATTTGAGTGATCTAGATTATATTTCTGTGATCTCCAGCCAGAGATTTAACATTTATCATTTAAGCAAAGGTGCCTTTTAACATGCTTTATGCTTCTAATCTGTAACAGATTTCTTTAATTAAACCTGTCACTACCACAGCCTAGCTTAAAAAAAAATGTGATCTTTACCATCGGCATATGTTTTTTGCTTCATTACGCATTGTTTTGTCTCCATATGAGTAACCCACTGCCCTCATGCCTATTAGCTACCTAAAGTACTTTCATAACCTTTACATAATGACTCCCTGCTTGATTTCACAAGACTGATGCATGAAAATGAACTAACAAAAAGACCACACAAGTCTAAAATGCACTCAATTAGGCCCTGATTCGGCTGAGAATTCCATCATATTTTTACTTTGTACCAAATTTTAACACCAGTTGTGCCACACTAGAAACATTTGCATCCAGCTGCAAACAGCTGCTGAAAAAAAGGTCTCAGACCCCCATTTTTTTCCCTCAACTCTCACTGAACGTGACATGAGATGGGTATTTGAAGCACAATTTACATATTTTATTTTTATTTCTTTGATTTTAGTTTCACATGACTGTTAGCTAATAGACCACAGAAACCCCCTTCGGTATTTTCCTCAATAACCACATGAGGAGCTCTGTGACAGCACAGGAATCCCTAAACAGCTGTTATCCACTGCAGAACTGAAGCTTGCCTTATGGAAATTCTTCTTTGATTATTTTTTCAAGAGTCTACTACTGTAGTCATTCAGCTCATAAAGCTACTCACCGTAAGAGTCATATGTTTCTTCACTCAGTCCATGGCCATAGTCATAGTAATCTGCTCCACTGTAGAGGAGGAGGAAAGTAGGAAGAACAAGAAATAAAGCAGTTATATTTTAAGAATGCTTATCATGACACATTCTACCTCTGAAAAGAAGAAAGTTTGAAGGACATAGACATGCCCTAAGGTAAGAAAGATAAGCATCATGTGACACAAGGGCAGCTTAGGTCCTGTTTGTTCATCAATTAGAAGAGAAACTAAACCATGTTTACTTTCATTTCGCTTTTTTTTTCCATTACTGACCCTCTGTTCCACAAGGTAAACGTGGATGTGGGAATTTTACGTTTAAAGTTATAGTTGGCAAGGTTGAAGATCCTACAAGTGTCAACGAAAGAAGAATAGGAGCTGTATGGACTGAACCAATTCACTTTTCATATAAACTTCTTTTCATTACCTACTGCTGTTTTGTGTTTTGCCTTTGCATCTTTGAATTCACTGATAAAAATGCAATAAAGGACAAGCAACGTGCTGATCAGAGGGTCATATAGTTGCTATACATGTAGAAGTTCCAGTGTCTTCAAATCAAGACAAGCGTGCACATATTTAGTTGTAACTTGGCAGTGCGAGGTTAATGGTTGGACTTGATGATCTTAAAGGTATCTTTCAACCGAAATGATTCTATATGTAATTGCTATCACTTTAATAAGCAGACAAGAAACAACAATAGCAACTAAGTTAAAAGGATTAGGATTCACAACTACGTATGAATACTACAACCATGGCTAAAACAGTCTTCCGTTTCATAATGGCATTTCTTTTTATTAAGACTACTGAATGGAAACTGAAGAACAAGCCTTATTACATACTTTTCCATTATGCTTTCATATTAGTATAACGATAAACAGTCTTTTACATAGTTGACAGTATAAAAGTCTATTTGACATGTTTGAAGGACATCAAAAGCAAGGCTCTTGTTCCTTTCCTTTCTAACCACAGCCAGACCCAGGGCTGACAATATTTGTTGGAAAATACTCTACAAACTGATGCTACCAAGTCTTTACCTTTTGAGTGAGAAGGAAGCCACTAATAACTGATCACTAGCAAGTAATTGACAAAATGTTTCTAACAGTAGATTGATTTCTAACAAAATAAAAACCAGAGAGAAAAAGCAATTTATAGCCTTAACATGAATTAGCAGGAAAAGCATTTATATGAAATAATACATCACAATCACTAAACTGATACAAGACAAAGATCATTTGTTGTGTTTGGGTTATTTGTGTTTTAAGTTCGGTGGGTTTTTTTTAAACTAAAAAGTTTTAAATCCCACAAAATAATCCAGGCCAGGAATAATACAGTCCTGGTGTGTGCAAATGCGTATCTAAAAAAGTGTGGATGAGTATTTGTTATTGCTAGTATAAGGCTTCCTAAACAAAAACTTAACTAGAATGCACTATGAAGATCCACAAAAAAGTATCTGTATACAACCTAAACGATATCCCTGGTTTGCCAGTCCATGTGGTGAGGACCCCAGAATAACAAGGGCAAAGTTGGAAGCATAAGAAATAACATAATTTTGCCCTGTGGCAGCCAGTGATAAAATAGTCTTTATTCTGACAGCCAACTTAAAACTGACATTCGCTATCCTTCCACACAGTACTTGGTTATTTATTTTAAGGCTGTCATCGAGTTTAGAAGCCTACAGCAGCTGAGCCCTATCCCCATATCCGTCCAAGGTGTCAGAACGACTTTTGCAGGGTTTCATTTCATAGACCTAAAATATCTAATAAACAAAAATGACTCATTTTACTGCATGTAAACCGCAAAGTGAATAAGCATCAGAAAGGAATCTTTTACTTACACTGAAAGTATATCATGACCCATCTTTATTAACACACAAACCCCTCAAAATTAATAACCCTTCCAAAAAGTACAAGTTACAATGTGAAGTAATGCTGCCCAGTGCAATTCAACACTCTCCACTCCGACCGCTTCCGTGTGCTCTGTGAACGCCAACGCTCTCTCCATTCAACTTTACATTAAACAAATGCAAAACTTCTGATAAGACAACTTCGACTATGGCCCAAAGAAAAGGGTACATACAGACATAAGGAGCTCTGGCTAAAAAAGAAAAATTTTAAAGAGGGGTTTTTTTGGCTGGTTTTTTTGTGTGTTTCTTTTTTGTTTGGTTGGTTGTTTTTTTTGTTTCCCCTGGAACAGTCTGCATAGCCCATGTAGTTCACAGCCAAAAAATCAAGATAACTGAAGTTTTTTTGGGAGGAATTACACAAAAACCTAGTACCATATATG
>RSEF01000002.1:153746554-153759721 GCA_003993805.1 Himantopus leucocephalus | reverse complement strand
TAACTACCACAAGCTGTGAAACACAAACTTCCTCAAACCTCTCAAACCACAGGGGTTTTGTGCATAGTCTTCCCTACTTCAAAGCAATTTTGTGTCACCGTTGAAACAAATGGTAAAGAATAAGGCCTCACCGGATGGTATCCGTAACATGCTTAGGAAATACCACATGGACGGTTATCTTCTTTTGCTTTTAGAGAAATAATTCAAAATATAGTTGCAGTTGAGCGAACTAAAGGCACTGAATAAACGTAGGTATACCAAAGAGAATTTGCCAATTCCCTCAACTCAGATTAGCTTGGCCGGATGGCTCTAAGGTTTACAGGCAGCTTACACGTATTTGAACGTAGCACCTTTTGGTATGATTTGGAATGGCAGCAATTATTGTTAGATACGCAAGCAGAGCAACTGAGAAACACCAGATTTAAGCCAATGGCACAATGGTCGCTGCAGAAAAATCTGGAGCATTCATAGGCAAGTGTGGAAACCAAAAAACATTGCAGAAAACTGCAGACAAAACCAGCAATTACCTTAAGTCCTAACCTTTCCCCTTTCACATCAGCATTTAGATTAAATTCTGCAACAGAGTGAAGGTGAGATCACACTGAAGATATATAATTTTAAAACTGTTTTAGCTAAGTTATAATTGAACACAAAATGACATTACTACACGAAAAACTTATTCTTNGGTACAGGGCTGCATTTTGGATTTGGGATGGGAAAAGTGTTGATAGCGCACTGGTGGGTTTGGTTGTTGCTGAGCAGTCAAGGTCTTTTCTGCTCCTCACACCACCCCACGGGCGAGTAGGCTGGGGGTGCACAGCAAGTGGGGAGGAGGCAGGGCTGGGACAGCCACCCCCAACCGACCTAAGGGATATCCCATACCATATGACAGCACGCTCAGCATATAAAGCTGGGGAAGAAGAAAGGGGTGGACATTTGGAGTTATGGCGTTTTGTCTTCCCAAGTAACCAATATGCACGATGGAGCCCTGCTTTCCTGGCGATGGCTGAGCACCTGCCTGCCCATGGGAAGCGGTGAACGAATGCCTTGTTTTGCTTTGCTTATGCGTGCAGCTTTTGCTTTTCCTATTAAACCATCTATCTCAACCTATGAGTTTTTCCTCGTTTTTCTGATCCTCTCCCCCGATCCCAACTGGCTTTGTGGTCCTAGTTGCCACAACATCACCCCTAAACAGACACAGGCGTATAGTTATACAAACTATTCCTTTTTGTAGTTGAGACTGCTGATCGCTGTTGTAGGTAAAAAACAATGAAGCTAAACAAAAGCAGAGTTGTTGCCTTTTTTCTTCCCCAGGAAATGTAGTATTCAATTTTAAACAGACAAGCCTGAAGTTATTTGAAACTTCTGAGTGCCATGAAGCAGACAGATGGGGGACTACATTTGTACTGCAGTAACTGTGTTAGCCATTCTCTCTTGATAGTAGACTTAAAAGCACACAGTAAACCTTTAATGCTGGTGGAGAGGTAACAAACTCGGCCCCCTTTCTCGGCAACCTTGTCACATAATCTGAATTTTAGTAACAAACATCGTTCTCTGGCATGTTAACTTTCTGCAGCATCTGTCACTGCTATGAATGGTTGATCATAAGTACCTCTGTAGTCATCTCAATGCTATTAAGCAGATGGCAGCGCTAAATCCGAATGATGTAGTACATCTCCCTGGTGGACTTTGTTTCCATACACTACCATTATTCTACAATTCCTCAGTGATAAATCTTATGTATTCTAGAGAACATTAAACAGTGAACTGACAGTGCCAATTGATTTATTAGCATCCATTTCCCTTTGCCCTATTATTGTCTTCGCAAACACTTGTGCGGATCATATGTGGAGCCGCTAAGGGACAAAAGCACTTTTGCTCAATTTGAAACATATTTCAGAGATTTGAAATAAATAGATTTTTTTTCTTCATGCCGAAAATGTTCAGACTGATCTACAAATTTACATGGAGACTGAACTAAATGCTCCTACTTCCTCCACAATGTTCTTCTCTGAGTTTTCATAATAAAATTAGTCTAGCTTTAGCATCAGGCCATTAAAACACCCACTACTTTCTGCAATAAATCCAAGTAAAGGATTACAGTTTGATACAGGTTTGGGGAAGTCCTTTAAGAATCAGCTAGGTTGTGTAAGTAAGCATGCATATACGCCCGTGAGGGGAGCTGACAAATCTACATGCACCTGATATCAGAAAATATCAGCACCAGCAGTCACACAAACATGGTGTTTCACGCTTTAATTCCCTTTCTACCATAAGAGGTTTTAAAGCATACAACTGCACGTGTTAAGTTACTCCATAGGTATGTAGAAGATATTTTATGAAGGCATTACTGACTGCGTAACGTGCAGTCTGCCTGGCATGACAGTAACATTCAGCCTAGCCTTGCTGCTCGCCTTAGCTAGGCAGTGAGTACCAACCATAAATGATCATAGTTTTGACAACATTCATGATGCTCTATTAAGGTAAAACTGTCTCAGCTGCTTTAAGTGTTTGCTAGCCTTTAATTTTCAGAAATTGAGAAGTATTTTGTTAAATGAATTTTAGATTTTTTTATAACAATAGCAAAGAGCCCAGTTGATTAACCACCCACTTTATATTAGTATAAATCTCATCTACCAATCCTCTGCAAGAACATACACATAATTTAGTCATATCTCTTCTAAAAAAAAAATCAGTTAAAATATCTAGTAAAGCTCAGTACAGCTCCAAGGGATAAGTCTTTTTTGACCATAAAAAATAATTCTGTTATAAGACATCCTGAAGCACTATTTGGGGCATTAAGACAGATGAGAATTTGGAGAAAACTCTGATGTTTCTCTCCCTATTAGTGCTGTGACAGGTTTTAACTAAAGCTTCAGACTGCCGAGCAATGTCAAATAAAATGCCATTAAACTTTTAAACACACATGAGTTGGTAGCAGCAAGCAGTTAGGTTAGAGAAAGGAAGATTTTTTTGCAGAGGTATGCAAAGTCTCAACTACCTTAATTCAGGCAGAAATACACAGTACACTATTCTTCATATCTGACCATATCAGCCACCCTAGTCCATCTCAAATTTGGCCATTTCTGGGAAATACACTAGAAACATCAACATTAAAAACAATAAAGGAGAGTTACATGCTGTACTGGATGGTCACATTTGGAGAATTTCCATCTTTAGCAGGTGAATCACTAAAATAAGCAAAAACCTTAAAACCGAGTATTTCAACTGCCTCCACCGTATCACACACGTACGTTGTACACACAACGTACACTTGTGAACATTAATGAAGTTTGATGAGGTGCAGGAAGAGGGTTCACATACTGAAAAGCTACTCCAAATAATTTTAAGTAAATCCATCTTCGCAGTTTACTAGCTATTTCTCAAATTTCCTCTTTAATATGCAGTATCATAAATATCACAATCTTCCAGAGAAATTAGTATCAGAGGATGCACTCGAAATACTATTACTTTAAGATTACCACTTTCAGCTTACAAAAGGAAAGAGGAAAAAGTTATTTACACATGCTCGTAACTGAATGATGCATTTTAAACATGTGAAAGCCCTCTACGTGCAAGTGTATTTTCTTCCCATGCTTTATGAGGGCAAAATATCAAGAGTGATATAAGGCTAAACTATGAAAACAATACACTTTTCCCTAATTTCCTTCACAGTAAGAACACTGTAATGCACCTAAATACGGTAAGTATCTCTTAGTGGTTACAAAATGGCATTTTGCAGTATGGGCTACTATTTGATATTCAGATTAAAGACACGAATGCTGTTCTAGGTAGCTCAGATGGCTGTTTATAGTTATTACTTTTTGCCTGCCAATACAATCCTAAAAATCTTTTTGCCAAGCCAGAAACTACGCCAGAAAATGAGTGTTGATACCCCATGAGAAACGTACAAGCGAATCATTTCTTGTTTTCTTTTACAGTGCAGCACTTAATAAAATTAGGGGGAGGGGGGGAAATGAAGTAATCATTCAGAAGATAATGAATTCAACAAAATCTAACAGTATATGTATTGTGAAACTACAGGTAAAACACAAAGCAGAGCAACCATTTTATGAAGTACCTCCTTCCAGACTGAGCTAAGCATGTGCACATATTAAATCTAAGAATATTATACATATTCTTATGCTTTAGCCCTTTACAAGAGCAATTTCATTTCTTGGGAGATTTGAGATTTGCTAATTTTAGTTCAAAGGAAAAAAATCTTAGTGAAAACCTTAACACGGAAAAAAATATCAAATCCAAGTAACATTTAGTTTTGGCTCAGGCAAATGACTTTGTAATGAAGTCCAAATGTTTGTGTGCAATAAACCCATTTACCAACACTAGAAGCAGTAAAACAGAACAAAATTACCAACATAAAAGTTGAGGACTATTTTGGTAATTTTCTTTTTAGACAAAAAATCATTATCAGCAGCTGCTCCCTAAATGTAACATCCTACAGAGCCTTGTATTTTGAAGGTTCTACACTGCTGGTTTCTTCAGTCATTATTTTTATCAGTTTTCAGTAGCTTACAAGACTGTGTAGGAGCCAAGCATCAGACACAAAGGTGTTTTCATTCCATTAGTTCTCAACAGTAATGAAACTTGGACTTTCCATTAAGCTTTTTCACATTGACTTAATTGTTGGGCACAGGAAAACATTCATGAAGCTCTGGAGGGAAGAGGGGCCCAAGAAAGCCATGAGGCCTGCATGGATAAACAAGGAGCTCCTGGACAATCTCAAATACAAAAAGGAAGCCTACAGAGGGTGGAAGCAAGGACAGGTAGCCTGGGAGGAATACAGAAATTGTCTGAGCAGCCAGGGATCAAGTTAGGAAAGCTAAATCCCAGATAGAATTAAATCTGCAAGGGACATCAAGGACAACAAGAAAAGCTTCTACAGGTACGTCAGTGATAAAAGGAAGGCTAGGGAAAGTGTGGGCCTTCTCAGGAAACAGGAGACCTGGTTACTCAGGATATGGAGGAAGCTGAAGTACTCAATGACTTTTTTGCCTTGGTCTTCACCAGCAAGTGCTGTAGCCACATCGCCCAAGTCACAGAAGGCAAAAGCAGGGACTGGGGGAATGAGGAACCGCAGGAAAAGATCAAGTATAAGACCACCTGAAGAACCTGAAGGTGCACAGATCCATAGGAGCTGATGAGTTTCACCCACAAGTCTTGAGGGAACTGGCGGATGAAGTTGCCAAGACACTATCCATCATATATAAGAAGTCATGGCAGTCCAGTGAAATTCCCGCTGACTGGAAAAAGGGAACATAACCCCCATTTTTAAAAAGGGAAAAAAAGAAGACCTGGGGAACTACAGGCCGGTCAGTCTCACCGCTGTGCCCAGCAAGATCATGGAAGAGATCCTCCTGGAAACTGTTGATAACAGCCAACATGGCTTCACTAAGGGAAAATCATGCCTGACAAATTTGGTGGCATTCTACAATGGTGTTACAGCATTGGTAGATAAGGAAAGAACAACTGACGTTATCTAGCTGGACTTGTGCAAAGCACTTGACAACATTCTGCTTGACATCTTGGTCTCTACTTTGGAGAGACATGATCTGATGGATCAACCACTCACTGGATAAGGAATTGGCTGCCTGGTTGCACTCAAAGAGTTACAGTCAATGTTTTGATGTCCAAGTGGCAAGCAATGACAAGTGGTGTTCCTCAGGGGTCAGTACTGGGACTGGTACTGTTTAACACCTTTGTCAACAACATGGGCAGTGGGATCAAGTGCACCCTCAGCAAGTTTGCAGACAGCACCAAGCTGTGTGGAGAGGTCGACACACTAGAGGGGAGGGATGTCATCCAGAGGGACCCAGACAGGCTTGAGAAGAGGGTCCATGCCAACCCCATGAAATTCAACAAGGCCAAAAGCAAGGTCCTGCACATGGGCTGGGGCAATCTCATGCACAAATACAGGCTGGGCAGAGAATGGATCAAGAGCAGCCCTGAGAAGGACTTGGGGCTGTTGGTGGATGAGAAGCTCAACATGAGCCAGCAATATGCACTTGCAGCCCAGAAGGCCAACAGTATCCTGGGCTGCGTGAAAAGCAGCGTGGCCAGCAGGTCAAGGGAGGTGATTCTGCCCCTCTACTCCACTCTTGTGAGACCCCACCTGGAGTACTGTGTCCAGCTCTGGGGACCCCAGCATAAGAAGGTCATGGACCTGTTGGAGCATGTCCAGAAGAGGCCACAAAGATGATCACATGGCTGGAGCACCTCTGCTATGAAGACAGGTTGAGAGAGTTGGGGTTGTTCAGCCTGGAGAAGAGAAGGCTCCAGGGAGACCTTGTAGCAGCCTTCCAGTACCCTAAAGGGGGCCCTACAGGAAAGATGGGGAGGGACTCTTTATCAGGGAGTATAATGATAGGACAAGGGGTAATAGTTTTAAACTGAGAGGGTTGATTTACATGACATTTTAGGAAGAAATTCTTTACTACTGAGGGTGGTGAAGCACTGGAACAAGTTGCCCGGAGAAGTTGTGGAGGCCCCATCCCTGGAGGTGTTTAAGGCCAGGTTGGATGGGGCTTTGAGCAACCTGGTTTCATGGAAGGTGTCCCTGCCCATGGCAGGGGGGTTGGAACTAGATGATCTTTAAGGTCCCTTCCAACCTAAACCATTCTATGATTTATACAACAAAATTTGAGTGTGTCAAGACTACAGCAAAGCAGATGTCAGGTATAAATGGCTCTGTTCTCAACTTCGCTGTGAACAGTTCTGTACTAATTTCAGATAAACCTACATTGTAGGTCTTAAATATTTAGCAGAAGGCAAGACAGTCTAATCAATATCTATTTATCAGCATCACAGTATCCACCAATATCTCCCTTTCCAACTATTTTCTTCACAGAGGGCAAGTTTTAAAGCTCTAATCACCCCAAAAAACTGAAGGAGTAATGCACAACTAGAGCATTTTATTTTATTTTACCATTTTCTCTTTTTCTTTTTCAACCATTTGAAGTTTAGTGCCATAGAAGTTTCAAGAAATTTTCAGTGAAATTACAAAATCTACTACCAAACTATGAATGCTCAGTTTAAGAGGAAAATAGTGAGAATAAACTACAACCCAGCAAAAGGTGCACAGATGGTCCCTTTCCAGACATGTACATTGGAAGTAGCTAACAGTGGGGACTATCAGCCAAGCTGCTAAATAATGTGTCACATGATATTTGCCAGTAAGTTCACACTACCACCTAATACAACTAGTTTGTACTTCACAGCATTTTTCCCATCATTGGGACACATTAGCATTCCGAGTTTCCAAACAGCAACTCCTTGACGAAATCAAGATTTTAAGAAAATCAGAAGTGCTTAAAAATACTGTTGAGAATGAAGTGGGGGAAGGAACACAAATGGCAAGAGATTGAAATTTGTCACGAAGACAATTCCACAAAGGAGTAAAACTAAAGGGTGTACTATTTTTTTTTTTACAGCCAAATAAAGGTAAAATACTGGAATATAACTACATTTAAGAAGAAAATGCAATCAGGTCTGTGCTTCAGATGAT
This sequence comes from Himantopus leucocephalus, assembly GCA_003993805.1. Lineage (NCBI taxonomy): Eukaryota > Metazoa > Chordata > Aves > Charadriiformes > Recurvirostridae > Himantopus > Himantopus leucocephalus. Next base: position 153,752,199 of record RSEF01000002.1, on the reverse strand, counting down.
TTAATACCTTTTATAAAGTTTTTTTTTCTCATCTCCCTGACCCTGCTCCCTCCCGAAATGAATCCAAATTAAGTTCTCCTGAATTTCCTGAACTTTTGAAAATTTCCTGATTTGTGATTTGGCATCACTGAAACTCTTTGAAATTCTCACTTCTGCTTCTTTTCAACCACTCAATAACTTGACTTTTATACCTATATGATACTACAGACAAATAACACTGGGGGTTATTTCTAATAAGCCTCATAACATTTTTGCTGTTTAAGATGAAATTGAAAAAAACTAACTTTCCAACTGTAGAGTATTTCACATGAAGTTACAACAGATCTGAAGACTTACCTTTGAGCTTGAGTGCTATAGCTGTTATCATAGGAATCATAGCTTTGCTCATCATAAGCAGTTCCATAACCATCATCATACTCCTGAAAGGATATAAAAGAAAGGTAATATTAACTGTAAGCACACTCCAGAAACAAAGTAGTAACCTAGTGCTGAATATGGAAGACAATACTCTCCTGAAATTTATATATGACATAATATCACTAAGATTTTGCCATATCATGGTGTAGTTAATACAGACTACTTCCATTTAGGAGGTCACACACATCTAAGACTGTAATTACTTTAAAGGTATTTTGAACTATTGGCAATGNAATTTTTTTTTTTTTTTTTTTTTTTTAGTTAACGCTGGCTGTGCAGAGACAGTACAAATACTTCATATCTCCGTGTACTTAGATTTGAGATGACTGAGCTACTGATCTTCAAGAAAGCTCTGGAAAGCACGTCAAGAATCAAAACATCTGAATAAGTATTGTGCAACTGACTTAGATAGCTGGCTTATTTCTGGACAATAAATTCAATATTATATGTAGACTACAGATGGGAAAGAAATTCCCTGGAGATACGACTAGTAAGAAGGACTGTTTTACTACTTTGAATGCCCTCTGTATACTCGTCAACTTGTGGGAATTTAGCATCCATTAAGAAATTAAAAGTNACTCGTCAACTTGTGGGAATTTAGCATCCATTAAGAAACTAAAAGTAAGGATTTCTTCCTCCTCCCACATTATCCACACTATTTAAGTACACACTGCAGTAATACTCTTCCCAAAATAGCACTGAATTTAAATACTCAGTTGAAAAAACCACTACCTCCAGCTAAAAGCCATACAGAAGTTTAAGATCAAAACAAGTGACAGTGATGCTGTGTTTTCCCAGAAAAGGTTGAACTATAGAAATCCACAGAACTGTCACCAATTTGCTTCATCCAGTAACAAACCTGAGCTAAACACACGAGAAGTGGAAAGAGCGCTTCCTTTGTATCAATTCCTAGGAAATCTTAATACCCAAATCCTATCCAAATACTCCAAAGACCTTAATGGATATTTAGGTGTACCTTGTCCAGTTTTGCCAGATGAGTGACCCAATGAGACAACACTTTGAAGATACAGGGACCGAGAGAAATGAAAAATAGGCATCTTGTAGATGATGTTTTCTGAATAAGTGTCTACCAACCCCTGGCAACGCAAAGATAGTGTCTCATGAAAGAACTCACTCTTTACCAGGGAAAGAAGCCTTTAAAAATCTTTCAACGATGACAGAAAACAAAACTGACGAGCAGTATCAATTAGGTATGGATGACAAATGATGGGCTGTCCGATTCTAATAGAAGACATCTCCAGTGATTAGAATCTGACAGCTTTCTAGACATTAAGGAAAGCTTTCTATAGCAGAAGCCAATGACATCCTCAAAGCAACCGACAGGATACTGTGAATTTGCTGAGAGTTTTTAGCGTTTTTCCAGTCATTTGAAATTGCTTATCTGGAAAACCAGCCAATCTGCCCATCAATACTGCTTCACCACCACTAGATCAGGGAATAGGATTGTTTCCCAGCAGTGATTAGTAGAATGGTGTCTATGAATATTCGCCAGCACAAATGAGTGACTGCCTTTTCATAGGTCTGGAAGAAGAAACGAGGAATCTTGCAATTCTCTACTGCAAGGAGATCTATGGATAAATAGTCCCACTTGAAAAGGAAATGCATTGTTTTCTCTTTCCGTAATTCACTGTCCTGAAACTAAACATTAGAGTCTTAGTATTTTCTTTGCCCATCTGATATGGATATGGATTTTTCTTGATAAGCCACAGACTAAACCCACAAAAACATTGCCTCCTGGCAGTTATTACGAACAAGCACTTTATTACTTATTGATGCAATACACAGACATCTGTTAACAATACAGACATCGATCAACAGCAGAAGCTGAGCCAACTTATTCAATCTGTTCCGGAACATTTACATGACATTTGGTCTTCTCTCGCAGAATCCCCCAACTGTGAACCAGCCATCCCTACGACGGACTCCCAAACTTCAAACCGTGCACACCCAGCAGTGACAACAAATTAAAGCAGAGGACTGAAATTAAGCTTTTTAACATGTTAGGAAAGCTTTGCCACTAAGGAATCATTGGAGCAATCAGTCCTATACTTCACAGTTAACTATTTTACTAAAAAAATGATTACGAAAGAAAAGGGGAAAACAGACTACTCTGAAGTTATGGTGTATCTATGACTTCTTGAAGTCAAAGGAACAAAGTAAATTTGAAAGAAGAACACCTTAACAAGATGTCCAGCAGAACAAAGAGGAAAATATTGGGGAGAGATCCATGCTATATCAGACTTGTTTCTAGTATTTGCATTTCTCTTCCAGAGACATTTTGCCTAGACCTCACTGATCACCATTTTGTGTTAATTTCTACAGTAGCCAATTTATTAAGTCCTGCATTATCATATTGAAGATGGCTCTTATAAGCTTTGAATGGAAAGATATCTGGTTTGTAGTTTATATGTGGGACACTTGCCACTTAGCATTAAAAAGATCAATCTGTGCTCTTGCAATTACTATAACCTGCTTAAATAGGTCAATTCTTCCTTTTTGTTACTGTACTTACATCTGTAAGCCCCAAAATTTGTATTAAAACTGAGATAAGCTTCATGGGTAGCGTGCTGTACAAATAGAATAGGTTTAAAGAGCTGCTCTCAATGGCTTGTTCTGTTAAGAGATAAGAGACAAATTCCAAAGCATTTGTTTACTGTGCACTATTCCCCTGAAGTAGCAATCAGGCAGGGACAGCTGAAGTATGTTTCAGAGCTTTCCCTGAATTAGGTCTGACACAGTATTTTCTCTTAGTCATACCATATTTGAAAGCTTTCTCTTTCAGGGGGTTACAAATAAGGTTGGCCAAGGCAGAATGTTTTATATTTTAGATTAAATCCACACTAAAGTATTTTCTTTCCAAAACACAGACCTCTTGTGGCTTCAATAAATGTTTTCTTTAACTTCATTTAGTAGCTAGGTGAAATATCCTTGGCATGTTTCTGTACTATAAGATATCATGCTAACTTAAATGAAAGTAACTATCATTTTTACACATATATAACAAAAATCAACAGGACAGAACTTAAATATGCACAGATACCTTGTACTAAAGTCCATCACAGACTCACTGACAAGCATTGCTATACAGACTTTCTGCATAATACAGGAAGAATTACACCTTAAGGATATTCTAATTGCATTTTTCCTGCTGATTTTTTTGCACGTTTCAGGTATAAAAGCATTAGTTTTTGTATTTAAAGCCATTATTCTTCATGTGGATGACAGCATTTGTGTTCCTAATACCTATCAAACGCAATACAATGGACTTCTCTACTCCAATTACATCAGTCTATAAATAGCTCTTGCTAAAGGTATTCCATAAATTAGGAAGAGGTTACTGGTGAAGCCGTATTTCCACTCCCACACCAAAAAAAAGCCCAAACAAGATCATATTTTCGTCCCATGAATGGGAGCATTTTGTTTGTTATTCATTATTCTACTTCTCAGGATAACCTAGAAAACTAACTCTCATTGGATTTAGTCTGATCAAAAAAAGGGAAAGTGTGCCATACAGTTTGTGCTTACAACAAAAAAGTAGAAAAAAAAGAGCTGAAAATGTATTTTCCACACATTTGCAATATCAACCAGGAAGGTATGAAGAGTGATTGTCCAGACTTCTGTTAATTTCAGCCTTAAGAATCTTCCCCCAAAGTAACAGAACAGCTAGAATTACAAGACAGATCTTCTGAAAAGAATATGAAATTACTCCGTAAAACCTCAAACCTTATTAATAACTCCTTTATTAAGCCAGCATCACATTACATTTCTTCTTAAAGAGAGCTTCTGCCTGCAGTTGTCCCAGTGAGAGTGCCCGCAGTGGATATAAATCCAGAGAGCAGCACCACTAACAGTAATTGTTCAGTGCAAAGTGCAGAAATTTTTCAGGAACAGAACCAAACGCAGTATGTAAATATGCATCCTTCAAATTTATTAAGTAGTAAGTTATTATCACAGGTCAAAAGATGATAAAAGCAATGAAAGCAATCTTTGCCCAAACCTCTGCACTACCCAAAACATTATAAATCATGCTAAGCCTTGCTCATCAGTGTTTCTTTCTAATAATTAAGTACTCTAAACATACCCTTGTTCAGGGGGAATAGGAAATGGTGGCTTTAAATTATAATCTGCTGGCAGTGACAATGACAGACTAGTGTTTGGGCCCTCTTTAGGGAAAATTAACAATGCTTCAAAGAGAACAAGACAGAGAAACAGGAAAAGAGAAGGTGGTATAAAGTGCATTTTAACAAAAAGGCCATTTGCAGTGCTGGGAAAAAAATCATGAAGTCAATAAGAAATCAATTTTCCAGCTCTCCCCAACTAAGGAAATCCATCCAAGGGAAAAAATTAAGGCTGTTATCACTACAACTAAAAGGTTGTTCTTTCTTTTCCTCATCGTTCTCTGAAATTAATACTTACACCAGTACTTTATCACAGAATACTGGAGGAATGTCTTCTTTTTAGATAAAAGCTATCACAGCTAAAAAAAATTGTTTGCACAGAGATTAACTTGAAGGAGAAAGAACATCAGACAACATCAGTGCAATGAAGAGTTTTTTTGCAAATTAGAATTGTGAAGCGAGGGAACAGCCATTTTGTTATGTGGAAATAACATCTCCCCCATCATTTAATCAACACAGAATATGGGGCAATCAAAGCAAATATGGGTAGCTACTACCATCTAAAGTCTGAATGATAACATTAAGGACATTAGTAGCAAACATGCACAGACTGTAAGCCCTTATTTTGTAGATTTTTCATCTGTTTTCATCTAGAAGGAGCCGAGTGCATATTCAACCAGAACAAATAAGGTATTCCCGGAATGAGAGATGTACTAGTGGATTGTCTTTAATGCACCTCAAAAAAAAAAAAGAAAGAGTTGCTAATGAAGAGAGGCAGTAACATTTAAAACAAGTTACTATCAGGCCAAAACAGTTCTGGTTTTCTCTGTACAACAGCAGGGAGCAGTGACAGAATCAGGAGGATGACTCATGCTCATTCAATAATACCAAGCCAGAAAATGGTCAACTTGGATCAGCAGCTGAAACTCTAAAATAATTGGAGAAGAATACATTTTGTATGCACATTATAGGTGAACTTTGAACTTCAAGACAGGCAGGTGGAAAAGCTTTTCAGCCTTTCCCCAGAAACCCTTCACTGTTTCCACAACCTGAGCTCCTGACAGAATGAAAAGATTCTCCATTCTCTCT
>RSEF01000002.1:153735199-153746454 GCA_003993805.1 Himantopus leucocephalus | reverse complement strand
GTAGTGCTATTTTCTAATTATTCTCTCACAAGTAAAGCATACAGCAGGATACTGATTCAAACAGCTGTTATTTCCATACCACTTCTATATGCACATGCTATAAATAGCAGATATATATAAATATGAAGTTGCTTAAAGAGGTTTATTTTCTACTACATCACCATGCATTCTACAGTGCATGCCCTGGAAACAGGCTGTTAAATGAGGACTAATTCCTTTGAAAGCATTGTGAAATAACCGCTTATTTGCACCTTGACTAGTCAAGTCAGGTATAGCCAGGAGACATTTAAATACATTGTTCAAGTACTAGTCCTCATGACATCAGTAAAATACATTAATTTCTTTTGAATTATTCAGGTACATGCATAAGTGTTTGTACTAATGATATTAAACTTTCTGCATGAAGCTATACATGTTATATAGAAAAGTACGTTTCTGACCTAAAGGACAATGGTTGAGATTTGATGTAGAGGGTTTTTTTTTGGCGGGGGGTGGTGGGTGGTGGTGAAAGAAGAGATGGAGAAGGTACATGGAAGAAAGGTTGAGAGAAAGCCAAAAAGTGTCTAAATTGCAAAATCATTTTCTGGAATTCAGGAAATCCTTTTTCACTAGTCTGAATAACAGAGACAAAGTCCAGACAGACTTGGGTGTAAGGAGGGCATGCTAAAAGCTTTAAGGTACATAAAATATTAAAAGCATTGCCCTTGAAAATGTAATTTCTCTGTAAGATTAAATCCATTTTTGTGACTCTAGTTTTAATAAGGTTTTTTTATGTCACTGCTCTGTAAGTTCAGTTTAAATTAAGTTTACCCTAACAATTCATAACTGTCTATAATTTTCAGTCATGTACAACATGAAGTAGTTTGAGATGTTTTTTAATTTTTACTAAAATAAAGTCAAGATAAATATGTCTGGCTTATTGAGATACACCGTACATTGTTAAAATTTTAGGATCAATTCTGAAGCTTTCATAAAAATGTTTTAATTGTCTAATTGTTAAACATTTATATGACCACAAAGACAGGTTTGGGAAGAAGAGTAGAATATTATTCTCAGTTTTAGTTGAGAATTAAAAATCTACTGACAATGTGATTTTTCAGAAACCTAATATAACACATTTAAGAGGTACATAACTATTTTGCCAAATGCACTGTAAATGTCTTTATGGTAGTACATATAATCTGAACTTTTATTAGTATGAAACAGTTCAAGCCTGAGAAGGTGATGAGACACGACCACATTTGCTGTAGATTTGGGGTGCAAGACTCAATTATGTACTAATTAAAGGCATTTTACCAAGTTCTAAAGTGATACTTAGGATCGTCCCTCCAACATCATACACTTTATGCACAGCTTGACTTACATATTCACCGTACGTATCCTGTGCCGGAGGCGGTGGAAGGGGCCGGTAGCCTGCAGGTGGAGGTACTCCTCTTGCTCTGGGTGCTAGAAGTCCACGGCTACGACTGACTGGTCCTCTACTGGGAGGCGCTCCTCTGGGTGCTGGTGCCCCTCTCGGTACTCCCGCTGGTGGTGGAGGCACTCCTCCACGGCCCCTGTGAATATATGGGTCACTTACCATTACATACTACACCCTTGGCCTCCCTTTCAACACCTCCCTCCCCCACATCATGACAATTTTGCTTTGCTACAGCTAGGAAAAGTCTAAAGAGGTTTTAGTTTGGTTTTTTTTTTCTGTATGCTTTCATCCAATTACGCATATTATGCAAAAAATGCTGAAAGATACAAGCTAGACATGTGATTCAGTGATGAACGTCTCACTAGCTTGAGCCATTCTCGCACACAGAGACACCCAAACCAATTTGCTGGAATCAGTCAACTTCACTAGAATTTGACTTATAGTATGTGAAATCACAATCACAGAATAACAGGTTAATTTGAAGCTGTCAGGCTATATCCTACTCAAACCCTGCACAGAGGAATCAATTGCAACTCCCTTCTGATCCCGCATAAACAAAATACAACCCAAAGATCACACTGCCTGTAAGAGATTGAGTGGGTCAGAAAAATTACATTTTGTTCTGGTTCTAAAGAAGAGATTTCCAGCTGGTGCAGGAAACATTCAGGCACGTAATAAATGTGCAGGGTGCTTATAGGATATAACCTGGTGTTCTATAGGTATTTAAGAACAAGAAATAACAGTATATTTGGTTTTAAAGTTCTGAAAGAATGATAAGCATTAACTTGCATTTTATTACTTTGGACACTTAAAATACAAATGAAAAATCTGAGACCTAAACCAGAACGATTTTCAAAAATATCTCATCCATTTAGAGGTGGCATTCCCCCCCGCCTCCCTATAGTAAAGGGAGAGAATCAGAAGTACAATCTGTGAGAAATTTGCATCAATTATCCTCTTTTAAACAGGATGGCTAAGACATAGCTAATAGACATCTCCTTTTTAAAGGAGCTCATTTCACCCCATGGACTATAATTGAGTTTAATTGGGTTTAAATGACTGCTCTGTAGGCATGTAGACTTATTCCATGGAAGTCACACCCTTATTGTATACTGTAGCAGATACATAGAAGAAAAACAAGCACAAGCTCTACACACTAGTTTTCTAGTTATGAAGCCATCATCTAATTAATCTCAACAGTAGTAATTGAGTGAAAACACTCTGTCCTGATTTCAATAGAAATTTCCAACTTAACATTATGAAGATCCAGACTTGGCCTCAAGATTTCCTATCCCGTTTCAAATAAGTCATATAATTTCTCATTGGTAAACTTATCAGAAAAAAATATGATCATTTTATCACAAGTAATTAGTATTTGGAAAACTGCATCACTAAATGAAGAATGCAAAAATGTAAATACTTGATACAATCAGGATAGACTTTATTAACTCTAATTACTGATCAAAACACAGTCACAAAGTATTTTAAACAAGCCTAGAGAGTAAGTGATTTAAAACTTGTGCTTATTACTTGGTTTTGGCTAATCTGTAGAATGCCTCCTCAGGACAGGGTACCAGCTGCTTATTTGACTTCATGGTAGTGGGGGCAGGGGTGAGCAGTGAAGTTCCCAGACACAGCCTGCTGAAGTAATATAAAGAAATAGCAAATGTGATACTTTCCAAGTGAAGCCAAAGAAAGGGAAATGAACCTATTGGCATAGACAATAGTCAATACCAAGTTAAAAAAAAAAGTCAGTAAAAAGACTCAAGGATCACTAGCCATAATCTTCACGGCATCCTTCTGACAGGGTGCAAGTGAAAGCAGCAGGAAGTGGGACATGCTGAAAAACATGGAAAAACATTTGAGGGAAGGGAAAAAAAGTACAGTTTTTAGAGCCAGCAGAGATTTATTCTTAGAGAGTAATCAGAACACCAGATTCACATGACGAGAAAGTCTTTTCTGCATTTCAAAAACAGTAAGATTGGAGTGGTGAGGGGTGGGAAATCGTACCTCCTATATTAGGAGACCATTTACATGTTTTTTTGTTTTTTTAGAGTTACTGTCAGAAGAATAAACAATCTGAGAAGCATAGCTCTGTGTTACACCACTCAGAGGGTTACTGCACCAGGCTGGAGGAGACTAGGAAGATGCAGAGATAGGAAACCCGCTAACAGGAGAGTTCAGTTACCACCATGCAGATTTGAGTCATCAGGGTATGATGCTAAAAGCAAATTTTTAGAAACCGTAAATTGTTATTTTGCTAAGAAGTTGGCAGGGAACTAAAGAAATTTGATTGACATTAACAATGAACAGAAACTGACTCAAAATATCAAGGAACCACTTGAATAGAAACCTTTGCATACCTTTGCAAAAACAGCAGATCAGTTCTGCTATTGCTTAATTTGAAAAAGGGTACCTATACAAGCTGTGTTTAAAGAGATTTAAAGGTAAAATTTATAGACACAATATGGGAAGACATTTCGAGAAATCCCATGGGAAGTCAGAGAAAATACACAGCAACCATCAAAAAAAAGAAAAAGCTTAAGAAAGGGCAGAAGGAGCTCAGTAAGGCTGGAACAGCAGGGTAAGGAGAGGTATTCAAAGAGGTATCACTTGAAAAGCTGAACCCATCTCTAACCTCAAAGGACAAATGCTAAAAAAACAAGTGTAAGATAGTCAGAAAAGCAGGTCAGAGATAATTTAAAGACTTTGTAAAAGGACTAAAAAAATATAAAAGTCCTTCAAACATTCTGGAATCAGGAAACCTGCCAGAGTGAGGTCAAGTCACTGGTGAAGAACAGTACAATAAGTATATATGTACATATACATTAAGTTTTTTTGCTACACAATCAAGAAAGTTTGGACAAGGTTCTCATGGTAGAGCCTTTCCTTATGGGGAATGCATTGGATGCTGCCACCAACTTGTCTTGGAGACAAACTACAGAAGAAATGGAGCAAATAAAAGCAATTGCACTATCTTTCGGTAAGCTAAAACAGGAGGTCAGACACCTAGCTCTTTAATCTGTAGCTGAATCCCAAACTGACTGTTAAGGAAAGGAAAATAGCGAAAAAAAATCAAAGCAAAAAAGTATAAGAGGGGACACTTTTGAGTTAATACACACAAATTTATATATCCTAACGTTATACAGAGTAATAGGTTCTGTGCTATCACTGCCCATAGAACATCTAGAGTTAAGATTGGCCCAGTGGTCAGGCCAGTACAAAAAATAATAATACAGATTTAGAAAATACAAGAAAACACAAAACTTCATTACCCAACTGTGTGTATTCACAGTCCCGTTTCTTAATTTGGAAAGAACCTAAAAGAATTGGAAGTGCATCAGAAACTATGTCATGGATGACCAACAGTACAGAACAGCTTACATATAAGGAACAATTAAGTAGATTAAGGCACTTCAGACTACAAATGACAACTGAGGTTTATACAATAGAATTCAATAGAAACACCAAAGGAATGGAGAAGGCTGAGGGGTGACCTCATGGCAGTCAACAGCTTCCTCAAGGGGGGGCTGCAGAGCAGGAGGTGCTGATCTCTCTCTGGTGACCAACAGCAGGACACAAGGGAATGGAATGGAGCTGCATCAGGGCAAGTTCAGATGGGACATTAGGAAAAGGTTCTTCACTGAGAGGGTGGTCGGTCACTGGAACAGGCTCTCCAGGGAGAGGTCACAGCCTGTCAGAGTTCAAGAAGTGTCTGGACAACACTAAATCATATGCTTTAGTTTTAGGTAGTCCTGTGAGAAGCAGGGATTTGGACTCAAGCCTTATGGGTCCCTTCCAACTTGAGATATTCTAAGGTACATAAGGAATTATTCAGCAGTTTTCAGTGTGAGAATCAGGGGGTACCAACATCTAGGGATAGAATATAAAGCCAGATGGCCTTAAGGCCTGAGCCACTATGACTGCTCCGATGAAATGCAATCACTGGACGACAGAATGGTTGGGATTTGAAGGGACTGCTAGACATCATCTGATTGAACCTCCTGCTCAAGCAGGGCCACCTAGAACCAGTTGCCCAGGACCATCTCCAGGTGGATTTTGAATGTCTCCAAGGACAGAGACACCACAACCTCTCTGGGCAACCTGTGCCAGTATCCTGCCACTAGGCACCACCCAAAAGAGCCTCCTCTTTCCAGGTTGAACAGTCCCAGCTCTCAGGCTTTCCTCATAGGAGAGATGCTCCATACCTTTCATCACCCTTGTGGCCCTTTTCTGAACTCTGCAGTATATGCCCATGTCCCTCTTGTATTGGGGAGCCCAGAAATGGATACAGCACTCCAGGTGTGGTCTCACCAGTGAGAAGTAGAGGGGAAGGATCACCTCCCTCAGCCTGCAAGCAGTAATAGTGCAGCCCAGGATACCATTAGCCTACTTTGCAGCAAGTGCTGGCTCATGTTCAACTTGGTGTCCACCCAAGTTGGGGACCTTTTCTGGCAAGCTGTTTACCAGCTGGGTGGCCTCCAGAATGGGGTTGTTCTTCCCCAGCTGCAGGACTTCACAATTCCCCTTGTTGAGCTTCATGGAGTTCCCATCAGGCCATTTGTCCAGCCTGTCAGGGTCCCTCTGGAGGGCAGCACAACCCTCTGGCATATACCCGCTACTCCCAGTGCAAACTTGCTGAGGGTACACTCTGCCCCATCATCCAGATCATTAATGAAGTTAATCAGGCTGGATCCAGTGTTGACCCCTGGGGTACACTGCTTGTTACTGGCCTCCAGCTGGACTTTGCACCATTGATCACCACCCTCTGGACACAGCGATTCAGCCAAATTACAATCCACTCATCTCCTCATCCAGCCTATACACCACCAGTTTCTCTATGAGGATCTTACGGGAGACAGCCTTCCTGAAGTCACAGCGGACAATATCCACTTCTCTCCTCTCACCTACCAGGCAGTCACTTCATCATAGAATGCTATCACGTTGATCAAGCATGACAAGCAGCACAACTATTGGAAATAACTTTTCCTTTTGATAAAGAAAAGTGTACTATATTAACCCTCAATCAGAATGCTTTCAAGTCTGACATTTGATCAGTCTCCCAACGCACTCCCTTTCCTGTTAGCCCTCAATCCTTCCACTATTTCTTTGTTACAGAAGAAAAAGATCTTTGTTTCCACTTTTATAGGCCACAAAGCATTGTCCCCAAACCTTGGAAGTTGTATGCTATCAAAACTCATTTGTCAGCCCATGTCAGCCTTGACTACCTGCTCATATTCTGAAATACAAGAAGGGTCTTTTTGTCTTTATTTTTCCCCTCCTCACTACCTTGCTGTCATCCCATTCCCTTTCAGAAGTCTTCTGAATGTCCTCTTTACCCCAGTGCCCATAAGAACATTGTCTACAGTATTGAGATTGCCAACATACCCAGGCTAACGGTGTACACAAGTGGGCACCGAAACCCCCATATATCTGTATTCAAACTTTTGTACACTTTGATTGTGGAAGTACTTTGAAATAGAGTTGATGTGCCTTATTTTCAGAACACCTGAAATAAAGAGGTCCTTGCCTGTGATCCCTCGGATTTATGATACTGCCAATACACAAGTACTGAAGCATCACAGGAGATACTAGTGTTTGGGGTTTTTTTTGCTACATTTGTAAAAAAAAACTCTACTCTTCTGTATCTGACATTAGTATATTATCCAGAATCTCAGATTTCTTTGGATGAGGGCAACCCTACTCCTTAAGTACCCATTAACTGTATTTTAACTACTACAGTCTGTTTAGTATAAATAGACAATACTTAAACGTACTCAGTAAATCCTAGCTTCTAACCAGATGCTATTATCACCTCCAGACATGCTTTAACAACAAAGTAATCACCTACGTACTTGAGAAAATTGAGTCCTACTGTCAGGGAAANATACTCAGTAAATCCTAGCTTCTAGCCAGATGCTATTATCACCTCCAGACATGCTTTAACAACGAAGTAATCACCTACGTACTTGAGAAAATTGAGTCCTACTGTCAGGGAAACATTTTACTGCCCTAAAACAGATTATTCCAACTATGTGAGAAAATTTTAAATACTTTTATGTTTCATCTTTATTATCAGTTTGGTTTTGATTTTCCTGAATTTATTAATCTGGCAGTGGTGAATCCAGTGAAGGAAGTTAACCCTTCCCCATTAAATGCACAGGTAATTTAGGTGGTTACATTAATTTTACTCTCATTGCTGTGTAATTAACTTACAGGCTCTGCAGTGAAAAGGTCTTTTTTTCATCTAGGTACCATGGACTAGACCAAATAAAGCAAATCCCAGTAACTCATTTAGTATCTTTTGTTTTCACTACACACTGAACAGTGAATCAGAATAGTGGAGGGAAATCTAATTTAACTCATACGACACAGCGTTCCTTGAAGATAATGTCATGAAAACTATTTTTGTTGGAACTTAAATAATGAAATAACATTATGGGGGGCAAGATTCATACTTGCCATTTAGTATCAGAGGAAAAAGAGAAAAAATAAGTGAAGCACTAAATTTCTATAAAGCTATCATAGAATAGATATGGGAGAACCGGCCGTTCACAAAAGTGTTAGAATGTACTAGTGTGATCTGTAAATACAGTGTAGTAATTATAGAGGATAATCTTAATATATAAAAAACCTGAAGAGTGTACCTTACTGTGTACAGTTAAAATATTACTTAGGAACTGCATTTTGTACCTGATTAAGCTCTCACTGTTTGAAAAAATAGTTTAATGTGTGGAAAAACATTCTAAAGAAAAAATCTAGTACCACTCAGGCCCACATTATACTACGTTAGACTTGGAACATTTGTGAGTCTTTGGAATTAATTCACAAGTACTAATCTAACCGCTGGTTGTCACTAAGATCTTATTTTGCCAACTCATACAACTTAAATACATCCACAGAAAACTGCTTAAAGACTTCCTCTTTGGCCTTTATTAGCAATAATTTGACATATCTACTTCATAGTAGTCCCTTAGTGTTTCTAGGATATTTTTTTTCCAGCAAACTAAGTTATTGCCCTTGACCATAGCAGGCATAGCCTCTGGCCAACACTCCCTTCCAGCTTCCCTCAGCAATAGCTCTACTTAATCTTTCACTTTCTTCTCTCTACTATTATACTGATTTTTATTTCCAGTTACTCCTTGCACTCAATGACCAAGTTAGTAAAATTACTCTGATTATGAAATCACAGCGACAGTCAGTTCACAGCTTTCCTTCACTTGTTTTTGTGAAGGAGCAACAATTAAATGAGTTTATGCGTTATGAAGCTCCTTCTCACTATCTCCTGTCCAGAAGGGGAAGTAAATGTAAGAACAGCTTTAAAATAATTGTGAAATTTAGGACCAGTTCCCTAATACTGTATTATTCAAGGAGGAAACACTTGACATTCTTTAATTTTAGCAGTCATAGTTCCATACACCTGCAAGGATTTAAACTGTTCAATAAATGGATCTAACAAATTTTGTTACCAGATGTTGATATATTTTCTCCCTTTGAGCACAGCCAGCTACAGTCAATGTTCCTCAAACAGTAAATACTTTATATTAGACATCTGAAAAATAACAGATCTGTTATTTTAAAATGTCAGTACCAAAATATTGAGCACTGATAGCCAGATACCACGCACACAGGTAGGATTGCTGCCTTTACATCTTTTTTCAAATGAGTCAACATTGAAGTTAACATTCTTACACAGCGTTTATGTCACATTTTTATTTGAAAACAGTAACATGTATGTTCATGTTTCAATTTTGTGAAAAATGGGGGATTTATCACAAGATTGAAGAAACAAAACACTGAACGTGATAGCTGCCTCTGTCTTGGATCCTGAACTCGCTTTGCCAAATATTTTTTGTGCTAGAGAGTCTTTTGCAGACCTACATGTTCTCAACAAGTTACTCTTCAAAAAAGAAACCAGTTAATTCCAGACATATGACAGAAAGGATCTAAGTTTGATCTGGTGGCTAGCAAAGAACAATTGGAAGTTGTGAACACATTACAGCAGTGATCCACACCCTCACATTACTTCTGAATTCTAACCTACAACTTCTGTAACAGTTTTGTATGTCCCCAGATAGAGTGACACTCATTCAACCACTAGGATCCCAGCCATGCATACGCTGAAATACGAATCAAAAGATAAATGGGAAAAGTAAAAAACGCTCACAATCTCATACCAGCATAAAACAGAATTTTGCTATTTGTTTAGACTATTCCTACCTGTTGGCTCTATGAGAAATTACCTTTCCCTCCCCTCATCTTCGTGAAACCAAAATTTCTTTCAAATACAATTGCTCTCTTTGTCTGGGGAGTGAACCCAACCAGCTCTCCTGTACTGTGGCCTTTCAATACTTCAGAAGGGCTGCCGGTAAGAAAGATGGAGAGAGACTTTTTACCAGGGCCTGTAGTCACAAGACGAGAAGTAACAGTTTTAAACTGAAAAAGGGTAGGTTTAGATTGGACACAAAGAATTTTTACGATGAGGGTAGTGAGATGCTGGAACTGTTTGCCCAGAGAAGCTGTGGATGCTCCATCATTGGAGGTGTTCAGGGTCAGGTTGGATGGAGCTTTGAGCATGTCCCTTCCCGTGCAGGGGGCTGGACTAGATGTTTAAAGATCCCTTCCAACCCAAACTATTCTATGATTCTAATAGTGATTTCTAGCTATAAGTGACAAGAATTGTTTCCCCCACCCCAAGGTAGCAAGGAAGATTTATCCATATTCTTAGACTTACTACTACTGTCCTCTATAATCTGAATTTTAAAATATATCTTAAAGTTAGAATTGAGTCATCCTTAAATCTTTTTACTTAAAATAGGAATGTGAAGTTTTAGAGAGAGGAAATACTACTTTATTTGCAAAATGTCCTTAGGGGTATACATTAACACATATGGTAATATATGTTTATTTACAGTCTTTAGTTAAAAGTCTCAATTCACATTTCAGTAGTATTATCATTTATATTGCACGGATTCAGGATAGGAATTCAAATGCACTAAAGAAACACTGGTTCCAAGAAGCACATCTTCTAGCTACTCACTGTAACAGCATCACATTAAACATCATGGATCCTTTAAGCTTCCTAGCACAATAAGTTAAGTAACTGGTACGATGCTTCAATTTATATAGTTGCCTCCAAAAAAAAAAAACATTTAAGAACAATGCCCGTTTGCAATAAGAAGAAAGGAATGAAAACCAGACTGTCACTAGGGGGAAGTTCTCGTGTCCCTTGTTGCACAGAAGTAGGTACTAAAGAGAGTAAGTGCTCTGCATAAACAGCACAGAAAATGTAAGTGTTGTGATTACAGCTGAAGGTCATCTTGAACACTATTAGGACAAAGGAAAAAAAAATGGTGGGAAGAGGGCAGAAGGAAGCAGCTATAGGCCCAAGATCAATGATGAGAAGGAAAGCATATTCCTAAAGGTAAAGCTCAAAACTCACACAACCCTTCTACAGCAAGTTCCATCCACTCACCCCTGAAATTTTACTTGGCTCTAAAGACATAAAAAATTCAGTCAAGAAAGTCTGGAACAAGCCAGAAATAGCAGATAAAAAAACTACGAAACCATAACCATTAGGAAATTACTTACCATATACAGGAATACCTGTGCACAAGCTAGAGTTTTGTATGCAAGCACAAACGTATTGTTTTCTACTAAGTAAAATTTTGGTATGGAGCTAAACATACACGTAACAAGTCTTCTTAAAAGAAGGCACTTGATAAGATGCATTATCTCCAGTTTCAACATGTCTGATAAGGAGTAAAAAAAGGCATAAATTAGTACTTTGATTCTTTTAAGTGAAACTATTCAGGAATAATAAAGGCTTAAAAAA
>RSEF01000002.1:153708914-153719611 GCA_003993805.1 Himantopus leucocephalus | reverse complement strand
TGGTTAATTCCAAACAGTCCTTCTAGTGTATCATTGCACCTTCCTTAAAAATCTCATGTGCAACAGTCATGATAAAAAATACTTTCTTCAACAGCCATCTTCCAGAGAGCTGAAAAGTGGGTTGCTACACTCTGCCTGTCCTGAACTCCTGGTATCCAGATAGAACACACAGTACGTAGAACGTATGAGACCAGGAAGAGCAAAAAAATTACATCATCTGTAGCAGGTAAATTTTAGCATTCCACCTGATTGTTCTTTTTAGGTCTTAAAAGCTAATGCACTGTATCGGAACAGTCTCTCCAGTTTCTAGTGCAGTAATTGAGGCAATACATTGTGGTGAGTTCACCACCTTTTTCATTATACTTATGTATGCCACAATCCAAAGGGCTTTTTTCTTTCCTTTAGGCATTATTGCTAATGGCAGTGGTAACAGTGCACATAGTCCTGGAACTGCATGCACATATACCTTGATCATATGCTGTGCCTGTAGGCATCATGACAAACTTTATTTTCTTTGCACTGAAGTATTTTGTAAGATTAAAAGAATCTTTTCTAATTTTGTTTTAAATCAAGTGGAATGATTTTACAGCTCTCTGTCCCAGTATCGGCTTTGTACATGCATTTATTAAAAATCTAGATTTTGACATTTTCCTTTGTATGCCTGCTAATACTCACTTCATATAGTTCTAATGATGCAAAAGATGTCAATGTTATCATGGTGAAAAGACTTTTTTTGTATATTCTTTTTCTCGTGTCATATTTGGATATAAATACTTCTCTACTACTCCTTTCTTGATCCTGTACTGTAGCTGTAAAGGAATGTTGTACTATTGCTAAATTCCTTTGCTAGGAGCTTTTCCAAATTTGTATGCTCTTTACTTTCCTATTTTCCTATCTAGTATGCTTATAAAAGTGGTTTGCTTTGTGCACTTTGTGACTGTCTTCTCTAGTGCTGGACAATCAACATGTCTTACAAACCTTGATGCATCTGGTCCTCCCACATACCTCTTTTATTGCTCTGAACGTGGGTGATGCCAAATCCAGTACAGCCTTATCTTTGTTAAACCTGTCTTCTTCCTGGTTGCACCTCTTTTAGCACGTTGTGTTGTGTGCTAATGAATGTTCTCTTTTGTTCTTAGGACAGCTTTTTCCAGTGTGAAATTGTTTGTTACTAATTTTTCTCTTATATTCAATCCCATTAAAAGCCTCTCTTTCACAGACTGTCTTTCCTGAATGCCAAGGCCTCATCAGCCATAACTTATCAGTTGTCTTAGTAAGACCATGATGTGTCTCACAACATTTAGCTTTGTCTGGTGATGTTTTCTTTAAAAAGAAGCAGAACTCAATTCAGAACAATAGTCTGTGTTTTCCTCTCTGCTTGTATGATTTTACTGGATACCTGAGCTTTGAAAATACCCCTGCCTTTTTCCTTGTTATATAGTTGAATGAGCGGCTATTCAGGGTGAAGAATATTGTGTAGTCCAGCCCTGGAAGAAATCTGCTGCATTAGTATCTTCTGTATACCACTGTTTTATGCCGTACTTCTTTTCTCATCTACCCATGGCTCATTTATTTCATTATTCATGAAAACTGCAGATAGTTTCTTTTCTTCTGATAATATATCAGAAAATATCATTGTTCAGACTGCTCAGATCCTCGGAGAGCTAGGGTAAACTAAACTTATGATATAATAGAGGCCATTTGGTGATGGTAGTTTATTGCATTTGCTTTTAAACAGAGTTATCTCAGACAGTAATCATGAAGCAGTGTTATAAAAAGCATTTCTTAAACTTCTGTTCAGGAGAAGGAGGAGGAGGTATAACAGTAAAATGTCCATTTTTCTTTGGGAAAAGAAAAATTGTTTAAAATGCTGGAAGATGGGAGTCTTTAGTCGGGGTGCTCATCTGCACCAGCTACTTCTAAGAGAGTGACCCAGAACATACCTCATGAAAACTTTGCAGACTGGGATGAGACCAAAGTACACACAAAAATAATAATGCTTGTAAGTGACCTTCAAGAGTCTGCATATCTGAAGTGAGATTACGAAGCAAAGCAACAGCTGTAGGCAAATCCCAAAGGAACTGTTGGGAAAAAAAAGCGTCAAGTGCTCTAACCCGTTCATCTTCTGTTTAGGAATGGAAACATGCTCCTTCTGCACCTTCTACAGGCAGCAGATGAAAGGGGGTGAACTCGCCAGGAAAGACAGCAAGACTCAGCTCCTGCTCAAAGTATACAGGCAAATCAGCATGTGAAACATTGATTTTATAACTGCTCCTGCTCTGCCAGGCATATGTCCTGCAGTGGAAGGATCAAGCAGTGCAAAATGTTCTCACTCTCCTGTGTTCTTGGTATCTTTTGTGGTGCAGGGAGTTAAGGGACAGGAACAGAATCATCAAACAGTTGCCATCAGAGATTTGCTCAGCTCACTAGCAATTGCTGAAAAGGCTAGTGTATTTTTGTGTCTAGCTCCAAATAATGTCATTTGCAGTTTTAACACAAAGTAGTTCTGTTTTGTAAGGCCCAGAGCTTTCAAGCCATCTATCAATAGCAACTCTGCACTGATACATTGATGTGAGCGTTACATATGTATCTCATTGCTTAATTTTGTGATATCACAAAGCAGGTAGCCAATATATGCAAAACAATTGTTTTGAAAAATATTTCAGCTGTGTATATATTGATAATTATTAGTAACAGGAAAGGAGAGTACCTATGGTGG
Organism: Himantopus leucocephalus; assembly: GCA_003993805.1. NCBI lineage: Eukaryota > Metazoa > Chordata > Aves > Charadriiformes > Recurvirostridae > Himantopus > Himantopus leucocephalus. The sequence continues at coordinate 153,716,892 of RSEF01000002.1, read as the reverse complement.
CAAGGCAGAGTTGTGTCAGATATTATATTTATGAATATTGTCTCACAGGAAAATTGATCTTTACATCCGTCACATAAGTTTAAGTTCAGTTCTAATGGAACTTCTAACCATTGTGTTTTGGTCTTAAATTTTGAAATAAAATGTTTCCTTACTGAAACTTAACTTTCTCTAAATTTTTACAATAAGCAAACTAAGTATTATCTGTTCAAGTTTAGCATTTCCTGCTTTAGGCAGTAAATAGACTTGGAAATTTCCATTTCAGAAACAGTCTGGTTTCATTTTTAGATTTTATTTTACATCAGACATGAACTGAAATTTAAAGTGCCTGCTCTGCAATACGATACTGCATTAGAACAGTAATCTTGAATTCTTTGTAATGATTCTATATTTTATAAAAATTATATGAAATATGTAGCCATATATTTATTTCTCTATTTGAGATAAAGTAGTCTGGGTGGAAGTATGAATTAAAATTGTTTATCAAGATTCATCCTCCCATTAATTGTGTCACTGTAGGAGGAAAACAATATTTGTATCATGCATTGTTTAAATGCTGAGTGGTCACAGTATCAGGTAGCATTACATGGAGATAAGGGGAGAGAGAGTTATTACAACAGTTATCGCAACCCCTCATGTTGTTTTACAATTGTAAGGTGGTATCTTGTTAGCTAAAAGCCTCCTTTACTGCATGCAGTTTTAGGAGTGTTTAAAGAGATGATTAGGTAATTTCAAAACTTCACCTTTAGAGATGAAAATCAGTTTTACATGCCCTGTTAAAAAAAAAAAACCCAAACAGAAGGACAGGTTGCAATTGCAAAGAGTGTATTGGAATTTTTATGGTGTAATAAGAAAAAAAACCCACCAAAATATCAAATCTAGTTATATTTAAAAGTATCTAAGCACTAATAAATCCCAGGGGAAAGTTCTCTGGGAATGTAGTCTGGCAGTTGTGTATTAGGAGATTGGCTTTTGAGACTTAAGGAGCAATTCTAGAGGTTGTCCCAGATTTGTGAGTCCTAAATGGGTTGTGGAAACAAGACAGAACACGTAGAATAGAGCAATACAAGAAAAGTTGAGAGCACTCATGCTTTGGGGTATGGTAAAAGGAAATGTGGCTGTGAGAAGAGAAAGAGAAGTCACTGGGGAAAAAAAAACAAATAACCCATTTCTGCAAAGTATGCCTGAGAATTCAGTGGGTGATAATGACCTGATTTCACATTTTGAATTTAGAACTCAATTGGGAAACAATAGTCCTAACCACATGTTCACAAATATCACGGCACTTTTGTCCATGTATTAAGTTTTAGCAAAATGAGGGAAAGTAAGAAGCAGGACTATTTCATTACAGAACAGTGTATAAAGTGAAATGTTAAGACAAAAATATGCCTTTGCTTTCCTGCTAAAAGATTTTAGTTAAATGTAGTTTTTCTCCCTCACACAAACATTTTCCGTAATAATTTGGGATATTGACTTAATGCAGTTCTCTGACTTAGACCGAGAAATATATTTTTGTCAAAAACAAGTTACTAAAAATCAATAGTTTGAATTTTATTGATGCACTGTTTTATTTTGGCAGTGAACAGCCATGAATGTAAGCTTAGGTAAGAAATGCTTAGTAAGGCTTAAAATGTATCCAAGCACACATTTCCTTAAAAATAATACATCAACGGGCTAACACCTCGATCCTGGGTCTTATTCACAGTCCTCTAGATAGATTTTCTTTTTTTTTTCGGTTTAAATTACTGGAGAATTAGAACATAATACTTCCCAAGGAAACCACTTCTGTTTTGTTTTTTTTTTTTTTAAGGAAACCATGAAGTTTTATTGACTTTTGAGGTGTTTACCTCGTATGCAGTTCAAGTAAAAGTGCAGTGCTTGAAAAGCAGGATATGGATAGGTCTTTTAAATTACCTTGAGAAGCTGAGGGTATCTTTATAGCATTAGTAGTTAGTAATTGATGCATTCCTCCTAAATCTCAACTTTGCTGCTGCAGCAAGTCCTGAAAATTAGCATAACAATCCTGAAGAACAAATGGGTCCCTAGCTGTAAGTTTCTCAGCTACTGATTTTTTCATTCATTACCGTGATTTTTTTTTTTTTCTGGTGTTTTGCCACAGATCTCTTGTTCCCATGATACAATATGCAGTTAAAATTATCTCATTTTGTATTTGTATTTCAATAAACAGAATGTGTTACACAAATGTGCCATCTTCTTGGTTGTATTATAAAACAAATACAATGTTCTAAATGACACAAATAATTAAATTCTGAATATTCGTTATTGTATCCTTTTTTTTTTTGAGTCATGATGGTGGCCTATATTACAGCCATAAGGATAATAACGTGATCTCTTATGTTCTATATTGCATTAGATTTCCACAGCAAGATTAGGAAGCAATCCTAAAAATATCCCATCCTAAGTATACCCAGATACATTTCTATTTCATTTTTTTTACATCACTTAAATAGAACAGCTATAATTTTATACTAGTAACAGATCTAATTTCAGTAAAAACACTTCAGGTAGGCTGGGACAAATTAAAGCATAAAAGTGGGAATGTGTGAAAGAAACATATGCTTTCATTCAAGATTTATGGTATTTAGCTACAGCAGTGTTAAAGTCTTGCTGTTTTTTCATACGGAAGAAAATACGAATATTCAAGTTTCCTTAACACAATGGGCCAGTAGTCAACTGCAGGTTTATAAAATATTGCTTTGGCAGATGCTTTTGTCCTCTACATGCAGGAAAAAAAATCAACATGACTTTTCTTTCTTGACAACACAGTCTTACAGTGAGCTGTGTGATACAGAACCAAAGAAAAACAGAGTAGAACAGACCCCACAAGGTCATCTAATCCAACAGTTTGCCCAAGGAAAGAGTCCAGGGGACACTAATATCTGCTGAACTGCCTTGCCAGAAAATTGGATACAATGCCTCCGGAAAAGGCCTTTTCTTATACGTACAGACATCATCTCTGATGTAAAGTGTTATGGGATGCAAGTGCACCAGGACATAGCTCACTGTAGGAATTCAGCTTTTGCCCTAAAGCTGTAAGACAATGTATATAATGTTTATCCCACTTGTTCAGGTTATGCAGGTTGCTCTTACGTGTCCTGCATCGTTCGTTAATATTTCCCACCCTAAAGAATGTGAATAATTACGTTTTGCTTTTTGAATCTCAGTCTCTATACAAGTGCCCAGTTACCCTTTCTTATATGAAACATAAGATAAAAACCTAACTTTGCCCCCCACTGTATTATTTTCCATGGTATGAATTCTTTTCCAAGTTAATTCAGGGCTTATAGAAGATGCTGAATTGACACCACCGTATCTATTTACATGCGGAATGAGTAAATGGCACATGAAAGAGTCCATGTGTTTTCCACACCGCTCTTCTAACATGTTTCATTCTTCAACAGTTATGAAAATAATACTAGTAATACTATCTCCCAATTAACCCCTTTTTAGCTGAAAAGGTTAATGATTAGTCTATTTTTTATTTAAAACCTACTGCAATAAAATTGCTGCAAACTAATGGTCTTCTGTCTCACTAAATGTAAAAGCCAGAGGAAAGCACTTGTGAAAGGTTAACATAAAAGTCATGGGCTTTTGAAGAATAAATTCTGAATTGAATCTTCATAATTTAAATTTAACACTTCAGTCATTTTAGTTAGATTGCTATGCACTGCAATATGGGATGGGTGAAATTCAGCAAACAATATTCAATCTCAAAATTGCTCCAAATGGAACAGACTCAGAACATAGATGTGGAGAGTATTATTACTACAGTAGTGGTAAGACGAAAGATCTTAATTCAATAAAAAAAAATGAAAGGAAGTCAAAAGAGGTGTGCTTGTCTAATTTTTCTTTTTTATTGTAAACACACAAAAACTTAAAGGAATTTGATAACAGGTGAGAAAAGCAAACACTGTAATTTAAGAAACGAGTAAGTTGTTTTCTTCTTAAAGAATGAAGTCGAAGCCTGTTGACTGTTTGTGGCCCTACCCTTACAGGATGGTTCATCCATATCAAGGAGCTTAAAAGATCTAGACTTACGGCATTTCTTGCTATGACTGTCTTGAGGTTGAAAGGACTAATATTTGTGTCCTTCAGGAGAAGAAAAATATTCAGCTATGTAAGATATTGTTAATAAAAATAAGAAAATTTAGTCCACGTATTCATTTCAAAGACATAAAATTGCATTGAGTATGTAATTTCAAAATAGCATATGAGACACAGGAAGAAAAAAAAATACATTATAAGCAATTTAGTGTTCGTATGATCTTTATTGCTGCTAGCTTTTTCTTCCTTACACTGAGCTCTCAACTTCTGTTTTCTTTCAGGGTTTTTTGGTTTGTTTTTGTTTTGTTTTGGGTTTCTTATTAAAGAAAAGAAACCCATACATCATTTTTACTGATTACTTTCATCCAGATCTGCTGATGCAGCAGGAGTCTTTACTGGAGTAATTTCTAACTTGGTTTTAAAAAAGCCATCAACCTCCACCCTTAGAAACCTCAAAACCCTAAAGCTTCACACACAGCTAGTGATATTTGTAACATGTTTCTTTATCCAAATTGAGAAAGAAGCAGCCCTGGAATTCTGAAGCCATTTCTGATCCTCCAGAGTCTTAGAACCAACCCACCATAAAAGAGATTGTCTCTAATATTAGAAATTTCAACACAAATAAAAGTTAACGTGCATTAAAAATGTGAAAAATCATATTATGTCATATTAACAAATCCTTTGTGGTTTTTCAGGTTTTTTTAAGGCCCTAAAAATTGAAGCTCTCAATATAGCCCTAGAGGTTTCCCATGCTACGTGTCATTTAACATTGCCTGTGTTGAGGAAATTCGTAGAAAATTTTATTTCCCCTTCAAATTTTGTTGTAAGGAAGTTAGTTATTGTAATATTATTATTATATTATTGACAGATACAATGGTAAAGTAAGCTGAGGCAACATAAGGTCCCTATACGAAATTAATCTTTTGTCTTTGTTTGCAAATAGCTGCAAACCCTGAGTTGAGAACAACTCTACAATACCAGTTGTAGTGGCTGATTCGACCGGGTCTTAAAATCCAGCCACTGACAAAGGTTCAAGAAGGAGGTTTCCTGTTTTGTGGGTCTTGAGAGCTATTGAAAAATAATTTCTTTGCAAAACAGTCTGGGAAATGTAGTTCTACTGCAAGTCATTATTTTGGTAATTAAACCTTATTAACACACTGGGAAAAGGGGGTGAAGAGCTGGTAGTGTTTGATAAAACTGTATCTTACAGTTAAAGACAACATGGCACTAACAAGAGAGTGTTAGGGTGTAATAAGGCTCCATAACCTTGTTTTTGCTACATTTGGTCTAGGTTACTTGGTTTTAGTCTGTATTTTCTTTCAGTAAAGAAACCAGATGCTTTTTAGGAGCATAACGGAGGACAGTTTTGTTTGGGTTTCATTATTTGCTTCATAATAGGGCCTGTGAGCAACATGCAATAAATCTTCTGCTGAAATCTGTAACGATAGGGGTTTTTTGGTGGTAGTAGTAGTGGTTGAAATCCTGAGTTTTATTATATTATTTCAGTATTAAGACAAAGGAGCGATATAGCTTTTTCTTATACCCCTCCGTTATCTGCATGATGTAATCAATAGTTTTAATACACTGTAGATGTCAGAGTTTCCTGCAGTGCCGATGGTGTAGTGATCCTGCAGATAGGTGTTGCTCTTCTGCTGGAGAACATTTTTAGCCCTTTGAATCTGAATGACAAAAGAATTTATTGGAAAATTCCTTACTATTTTACTTACTATTTAGTTTGTGAAACAATTTAGTTTGTGAAACAACAATCATCTCTTGCATTTTTAAAAGAGGGTCACCAGAACTGCATGACATCTTTTAGAAACCCTCAGTGAATTCTTTTTGCTGTCATTCTGAAGCTGCCAATGGATATTTAAACCAAAAAGCTGGTTGCTAAACTTGATTTTGGATGAACTGTGTCTAAGCAATAAAAATGTATAGCTTAAATTTTGTATATGAAAAACAATTAACTCTTAACACAACTTTTAGACGTGAAGGAGAGAGAATAGAGGGTGAGTTAGAATTGCTGACAACCATAGCTGTAGGTCTGACTTCTCTGATTTCATTACTGTCCACCATTACTGGTAGACAGTAAGGCCACCACCTGTGATTCAGTGTAGAGTGCACACCAAGGACTATGCTCTCTTTCAGCATAAAGGTAAAATAATATTCACGTGGGTGGACAGCAGGTACCAAATACGCATGTCTAATGTGATGTGCAAAGCCTAGAGCAGCCCACCTGACCTCCAGCTGCTGTTGCAGGTGGATGTGGATCACCTATAGGTCTTGTGCTGTACCATCTCTCCCTGTATAAATGACACCTTAGGGAATCTCAAGCAGCCCTAGATGCTTATGCTTAGGCAACTGAATTGAGCCCTTCCCATTCCTGGAGAATTTCCTTTCATAACCAAGCTTACGGAAAGTCACTTCTTGGACAGACAAAAATAGTTGCAATGATTGGGATTTCTCATCCCAGTTAAGAAAACAAATATATTGACTTCAGACAGTGTTTATTCTTCTGTAAATGACTGAGGTGTATCCAATGGCAACATGCTGTTTCTTTGATGTTAACCCCAATGAAATCCACCATTAGCTGATTAGTTTTCGCAGAACAAGTCTACTCTTTAAGGCTAGTGATTATAAAAAAATGTTTAAAGAATGTAAATGTTTGCTCCTCTGTGGCTTTACTAGGTGGTTTTTTTTTTCTGTAGGAATTGAAGTTCTTCACCGACCTTTTCATGCCCTGATGATATTTAATGACGTTATGGTGCTTTGGTAACCTCTTTAAAATACAGAAATCAAGATAGCATGAGAACAGTTGCAAATAGCTACCGATGTAACTGGTAATAGCTATGACCCCACCAGGACACCCCACTGTGCCACAGGTTGTGCAGGTGTTTAACTTCAAACATATAAGCAGACCTCATATGATGGCCTCTAACAAGCACATTTATAATAGGGATGGGGAGCCACAGAAACCTTGGCCAAAGTGAGCCTTCTGCATCTTCTCACTTTTTCATGATTTTTCAAGTCTGTGGAGTACTATAATCTGCTTCAGTGAGCAAAGACATCCTCCAAGAACAGCTTCTCTGCTTAGCTGTTCTCTATGGCAATACTTCAGTGAAGTGGGACTCCTTCAGCGCTAGCAGCCTAGATTAAATTGTCTCGCACCACCACTAAAGACAGATGGATAAAGAACTGCAGTGATTTTTTTTTTTTTTTTGCAGTGGTTATTTTTTAGGTGGTTGTTCCCAAAAAATGGAAGCCAAAGCCTGCCATATGCTTTCTCTGCGATGCCATAGGGAGAACTAGTTCCCTTGGGGAGACAATCCAAAGACCCTCAGATTCATTAGGGAATTGCTGTTACCTCAGCAGTTACCAGTGGAAAATTCTGAGTACGGCAGNGACCTCAGCAGTTACCAGTGGAAAATTCTGAGCATGGCAGAAGTCCAATTTTTATGTCCTCTCTGCAGTTTAGGCACCGCAATCAGTTTTGCAAAGGAGATGATACACAGCCTCCTCAGAGTCCAGAGTCAAAACCGATTCATGAGGGAAGATGCCTGATCTGAAAGAATGGAAAAAATGTGCTAAAAGCAGCGTCGTGCACTCCTGGTACAAAATAACCTCCTGGTTTTAACACTTAATCATAGATTCATAGAATGGTTTGGGTTGGAAGGGACCTTGAAGATCATGAAGTTCCACCCCCCCTGCCATGGGCAGGGACACCTCCCACCAGACCAGGTTGCTCAAANCTGCTCAGAGTCCAGAGTCAAAACCGATTCATGAGGGAAGATGCCTGATCTGAAAGAATGGAAAAAATGTGCTAAAAGCAGCGTCGTGCACTCCTGGTACAAAATAACCTCCTGGTTTTAACACTTAATCATAGATTCATAGAATGGTTTGGGTTGGAAGGGACCTT
>RSEF01000002.1:153697586-153707914 GCA_003993805.1 Himantopus leucocephalus | reverse complement strand
ATCACTGAGTCCAGTCTGGGACTTTCCCAGTGCCTGCCGGTGATTTGATCGTCATCCTGAGAGCTTGATATGGTTTTGTATATATTGTTTTTTGTATGCATTTCATTATTTTCTTATTAATATTATTATATTTTCTTTTCATTATTTTATTTTAGTAATATTTAATTAAAGTAGTTTAGTTTCTTTCTCTCTCTCTCTCTCATGCTTCTCTCCCTTGGGAGAGAAGTTAAAGAGAGCATCTATAGTTTATTTTAGTGGCCAGTCCATCCCAAACCGCAACATTGGCCCACAAGAATAATGTATAGATTTGTGTGTGTGTGTGTATAAGTTAATAGGAATAAAATGAATAAAATCAGTTTCCTCAATAACAAAAAAGTGTATAACATGGAGCTAAAGTAAAGGAAAAGCAGAAAAGCATTCCACAAAAAATGCCTGTCCCCAGGAGAAGTAGGCAATATATATTAAACCAGACAAAAACATCTGAATAAATGTTTGTATTATATGCAATTATTTTTTAAAAAAGTTCAAAATATTCTAAAGTGAACAGTACTAACTTTGAATAACTGGCTTTACACTGCTGTTGAGCTCTCAGTTTCTGCCATTATAGGTTAAAAACTTCCAAAGTCTGAAGCAAATGTTCAGTGATGTGACTTTAATTCAAAATGTCATTAAATTTTAGAGTATATAAGTGGAAAGATATAAAGCAGTTTAGATTTGAAAAAGTACCTCTGTTTTGTATTGTTGAACCATATTTAATCAATAGTTAGCTGTATCTTTTGCAAGAAGTTAATACAGTACTAATTTATGTTAATAATTTCTTGTAATACAATACTAAATTATAGTAATAATTTGTTATTCCAAAAATTGCATCAAAATAATGCGTGCTGCAGAGACATAAGAACAGATGAAGAGGGCTAGCCACTTAGCAACTATTTTAGACAAGAGCCTGCATATATCCTCTGTTTTCCTTGTTAGTTGCTGCCTTATCAAAATACTTTAACGCAAAGTCAAGAGTGCAGATTTGGTCCAAACTAGTACTTTGTTCTAAAATTGGTGATAATTTTATTTGTCTACTGAACCTGAACCATAGATTAATTGTGAGGTGGGAAGAGGATATGGTTTAAAACAAAGGTTCAGCTTTTTAAAAGGTATCAAGATCTTATTTTTTCATAAAATAAGTATGTAATAAGAAGTATGTGGTTGCAACTGGAAGGAAGCCATGAGAAGATGCTATAATGTAAATGCAGGACAGAAATAAAAGATAATAATTTGCTTAACTGCTCAGGGAAGAAAATCATAGTACAGCAGAGTATACATATGAAGCTGTAGAAAATGGGATGTATCTGTTAGAAATTAGTTAATGGAATTAATGATTACAAATGAGGAAACTAAAGAAGCCAAAAAGCAAATTTAGAAGGTAGGGAAGCTAAAGAATTTACAATTTATGGGAAAAATGGATGGGTATTGTGTACTGGATCTGGCTGGGATAGAGTTAATTAGCTTCTTGGTAGCTCATATGGGGCTATGTTTTAGATTTGTGACCAAAACAGTGTTGCTAACACACTAATGTTTTAGCTATTGCTGAACACTGCTTACACAATGTTAAGCCCTTCTCTGTTTCTCACTCAGTCTCCCCTAAGCAAGTAGACTGGGGGTGCACGAGAGTTTGGGAAGGACACAACCAGACAAATGGCCTGAACTGACCAAAGAGATATTCCATGCCATATAATGTCATGCTCAACAATAAAATGGAGGGGGGCAGAATTAGATAGGTAGCCTTTTTTTTTTTGCTTAGGGACTGACTAGGCATTGGTCTACTTGTGGGAGGTGGTGAGTGATTGCCTTTGCATCATTTGGTTTGGGATTTTTTTCCTTCCTTTCTTCTTCCTCTTCCTTCACTTATTAAACAATTTTTATCTTGACTCGTAAGTTTTCTTGCTTTTGCTCTTCCTATTGTCTTCCCCTGTCCTGCTGGGGGAAAGGGAGGGGGGTGAGTTAGCAGCTAGTTAGCAGTGGGCTTAGCCTCCAGCCAGGGTGAGCCCACCACAGATTGGCAGGCTTCAATATTATGGTAATTGGACTGGACCACAAATGCTGCCCACTATACAGTTTATAAGCAATAGCAGCTAATAGATAAACACAATGATTGAACTTTGACATAAGTATAAACTCTTTTAACCCTGTAAGGTAATAATTAGAAAGCACTAAAGCACTACATTCAACACATGCTTAAGCAATTCTCAGAAAAATTACATTTCAAAGTTTGGGCTTCACCTGACAAAACACAGTGTCATTGGATGCATCAAATCTGAATTAAAGCCCACTGACAACAGAGGTTATTAGCACAAACTGACTAAGTGACTTTTATGATGCTTGATTAAAATGACTGTATTGGGTTTAAATGGCAAGGATTTGGAAGGGGAGGGGGCTGCAGGGTTGGCGTCCATGGGAAGAGGTCAGGGGCTGCCCTGTGCCAGACACAGCCAGTTCCAGTCAGCTCCACAATGGCCACACTGCAGGCCAAAGCTAAGCCAATCAGTGAAGTTTGTGGTGCCTCTATGAAAGCATATTTAAGAAAGGGCAGAAAGTGATGACGAGGAGGGAACAAGGGAACAGACGGAACAAGATCAGAGCAGTAGGAGGTGCTCCATGGCAGAGCAGGTACATCCCCAAAGGGACTGCAGCTTTTGGAGGACCCATGCCAGAGCAGAGGAAATGAGTAAAGAAGGAAGGAGCAGTGGAACAAAAAAGTGAAAACCAAAGAGTGGCAGAAAGAAACCACTATGCCCTGACCTGCTATGCAACCTGCTGCACTGCTTGTTTCCTCACTAAAGGGACTGAGTGTAACCTGCAGCAATAACAAGGGAGGAGAAGAGGTGCCTGGAGTGAAATGGAGCATGGGAAAGGGGGAGAAAAGGTGTTTTCTCTAAGTGTTTTAATGCTTGTATTTTTGTTTCCCAATACCCAAATCTGTAATTAAAGTTAATCAGCAGTTTCCCAAGTCGAGTCTGTTTTGCCTGTGACAGTAGCTGGTGACTGATTTCCCTGACTTTATTTTGACCCATGAGTTTTCTTGCTCCTGTTCTTTTTATTTTCTCCTCTGTCCTGCTGGAGGGAGGGAGGGAGTGAGCCACTGTGTGGGTGCTTGACTGCTAGCCAGGGCCAACCCACCACAATGACAATGGGATTTTAAATGCTAACCTTTTCCTTGTTTTGCTGAATACTCCTGTGAGAAAAAAGAAAAAAAAATGCATTACCTGCCTGAGCCATATCACCTGGTAAAAGTTACATGGGTAGTTCTGTTAATATAAATAAGTTGGAAAGAACATTTTCAAGCCTCAATTTTATCCTTTCACTACAGTGATATAAATAAGCTAGAGAACTATTGAGATAGTTCCAAGCAGATCATTCATTATTAAAAAAAGCCACCCAAAACTCCCACATTTATTTGAAAGCCGAAAAAACACAGAAAAACTCATTAAATATTAAAACAAAGTATCAGAAAAGGAGAGTGATCAATTAAAAATTTCAATTTTTTTTGTTTACTTTCCTTGTAGTTTAATATATGATTTGAACCAGTTCACAGTGGCAACTAAACCAGGAACTTTTGACACAGAAATTCTCCCTTAGCATCTGCCTTCTCTGGGCATGCAAAGCTCCCTCCAGGTGCCTGGAAGACAAAGCAGCCCGAGGCCTGGGTCATACCAGGGGTCTCAGTGTCCTGCTCCTTGTGTTAACTCTGAGGCCTGAGGTCTTGGGTCTCACCTAAGGTGGTGTGGCAGGATGCAAGTTCTCTGAAGGAAGGCAGGTAGATGCTTGTTTCCTACTCCTGAAGCTGTTCTCCCCAAGTATTTAATGATATCAGACAGGAAAATATTTCCACAGAGTTGTGTGAGAGAGGAATATTTGATTCCAGGCCAGGATCTTAAGATTATTCAAGATTTTTATTTATTCATTTTTTTATTTTACAAAAGGGAACAACTTAAAGAGAAGTATTTAAGAGAATGTTACTCCATATGGCACTATAATTTCATTATTAGTCAGCTCTTGAGAGAAAAGATGAAGTTTTAAGCTCCTCTTCTCCTACTCTTTTGATTTGTTAGCATAGATGGCTCCTTGCTAAGTGTGGTGGCTTTGATGGAGCACACTTAGAAAGTACAGTCATTGATATAAATCTTTTGAGATACAATGACATCTTTAATCTAAAAGATGCTCTAGCACAACACTGGACTTGAGCTAATAAGTCCACAGAATAAATGTGAACAGGCTTATTAGTTTGATTACACTGTCCTGGTTAGTTGGATTCTGTCTTAGAGGTGCTAAAGTGTGACTTATTAAGAGCAGAGGCAGAATGAGGTGATACCTTTCTGTAACAGATTGTATAGACATCCCTCAGGTACACATCGAGTGCATTGCAAAAGGAGTTTAGATATCTCACTGAGGGTTTTTAAGCCCTCTAGGTAGCAGGAAACCTAACAGCCTGGTTTGATTAATAATTAAATAATAACCACCTTTTTATTATTGCTAATGCTGATTAGATAATAATCAGCATTAAAGTATTCCAGTCCTCAAGAGTACATCTTCAAAGCAATTGTCGCTTTGGTTAACTACTCCTTTCCTGCCAGACCCAGATTCCCTGATCATCCACGCTGTATTTAGCTGCCTTCAGATACCTCGACCCTTCTTATAACCATGTATTAATAGGATAAGTAAAGCCAGGGTGCCCTTTCTGTAATATGAAGATGATCACCTAACTACAGAGGATGCTAAATTTGGACTGGTATGGATGGGACCCAGTGCTTTTTCAGCACAGATGCTAGAGATCCATAACAAAGACGATGTGGATATTTTGCGGTACTAACCACCAGTGTCATAGCATGGATATTCAGTTAAGTAAATTCAAGTTTGGTGATTTATACAGGTCAGCAAAAGATGGGCTGGGTTAAACAGGCATATCATCTTGTAGAAGCCCCAGATTCAAGAGGAAGTATGTAATATCCAGAGCATACTTCACAGAATCACGGAATCACAGAATAGTTGAGGTTGGAAGGGACCTCCAAATGTCATCTGGTCCAACCCCCCTGCTCAAGCAGGGCCACATAGAGCGGGTTTCCCAGGACTATGTCCAGATGGCTTTTGAATATCTCCAAGAATGGAGACTCCACAACCTCCCTGGGCAACCTGTTCGAGCGCTCAGTTACCCTCACAGTAGAGAAGTGTTTCCTGATGTTCAGACAGAACCTCCTGTGTTTCATTTTGTGCCCATTGCCTCTTGTCCTGTCCCTGGGCACCACTGAAAAGAGCCTGGCTCCATCTCCTTTGCACCCTCCCCATTTATATACATTGATAAGATGCCCCCTGAGCCTTCTCTTCTCCAGGCTGAACAGTCCCAGCTCTCTCAGCCTTTCCTCATAGGAGGGGTGCTCTAGTCCCTTAATCATCTTAGTGCCCCTTTGTTGGACTCTCTCCAGTAGCTCCATCTCTCTCTTGTACTGGGGAGCCCAGAAATGGACACAGGACTCCAGGTGAGGCCTCACCAGTACTGAATAGAGGGGAAGGATCACCTCCCTTGACAAGCTGGCAACACTCCTCCTAATGCAGCCTAGGATGCCGTTGGTCTTCTTTGCTGCATGGGCTCATTGCTGGCTCATGTTCAACTTGGTGTCCACCAGGCCCTCCAGGTTGTTTACTGCCAAGCTGCTTTTCAGCTGGGTGGCCCCCAGCACATACTGGTGCATGGTGGTGTTCCTCCCCAGGTGCAGGACTTTGCACTTTCCCTTGTTGAACTGCATGAGGTTCCTGCCAGCCCATTTCTCCAGCCTGTTGAGATCCCTCTGCATGGCAGCATGACCCTCTGGTGCAATAGTCACTTTTACCAGTTTTGTGTCATCGATGAACTTGCTGAGGGTACACTCTGCCCCATCATCCAGATCATTAATGAAGATGTTGAACAGAATCAGACCCAGTATAGACCCCTGGGGTACACCGCTAGTTACTGGCCTCCAACTAGACTTCGTGCCACTGATCACCGCCTCCTGAGCACAGCCATTCAGCCAGTTTTCAATCCGCCTCACTGTCTGCTCATCCAGCCCATACATCAACAGTTTGTCTATGAAGATCTTATTGGGAGACAGCGTCAAAAGCCCTCCTGAAGTCCAGGTAGACAATATCCACTGCTCTCCCCTCATCTACCAGGTGAGTCATTTCATCATAGAAGTTTATCAGGTTGCTCAAGCATGACTTCCCCTTGGTGAATCTGTGATGACTACTCCTGATGACCTTGTCTTTCATGTGCCTGGAAATGGTTTCCAGGACTTGCTGCTCCGTCACCTTCCTAGGAATCGAGGTGAGGCTGACTGGCCTGTAGTTCCCCAGGTCCTCCTTCTTGTCCTTGAAGATAGGACTAATATTTGCTTTCCTCCAATCTTTGGGCGCTTCTCCCAGTCACCACAATTTTTCAAAGATACTCAGAGTGGCCTCACAATGACATCAGCTAGCTCCCTCAGCACTCGTGGGTGCATCCCATCAGGGCCCATGGACTTATGAATGTCCAATTTGCTTAAGTATTCCCTGACCTTGTCCTCTTCTATCAAGGGTACATCTTCCTTACTCCAGCCTTTCCCCAGCCTTTCCCCCTGGTGTCTGGGGCCTGGGATTCCTGAAGGTCGCTCTTGCTAGTAAAAACTGAGGGGAAGAAGGTATTCAGTACCTCAGTCTTTTCCATGTCCTGTGTCACCAGGTCCCCCGTCTGCAAGCAATGGGCCCACATGTTCCCTAGTCTGTCTTTTGTCACCTATGTACTTACTGAAGCCCTTCTTGTTGCCTTTGATATCCCTGTCCTGGCTCACAGGAGCAGTTCCAAGTTTCATGTGTGGATGGGTCTCATCATTATTGTTTAGAACCTAATGAATACTGCAAATATATTGATCGGATTTTGAAATTTTGTTTTATTTTTTAAGATTTTTGAAATTATGCTCCTGTGTGGGTAACTAAAGGCATCCTGCAATAAAAGTCCATAAAAATGAGTTGACAGAATGAAAACATAGATAAAATTGTCTTTATGGTTACTTTCAGAGCATGTTTTCTATTGATTTGGATTTTAGTTTTTCTTTAAATATTTATTGCTGATTTGCTAGTTTGAAAACATGTCCTGGAGTTCCTTTAAGCACATAACTACACATTTTTTATTCTGTTCTTCCTAATCCCTCTTCACCGTCTCCTCAAAAAGAGGTCAGCTCAAAGTCTTTCTGAAAAGCAGATGTAATTTGTGACTCTTAAAAGCATTGCCCGATCAAGCTACTTTGCTGTGCTTCTGCCCACAGCCTAACCAGTTAAAAGCAAGCCTTCATATTTGAGGCCATAGCTTCACCTTTGCAAAGGTGATGCAAGTGACAGGAAGGAAAGGGGCATATTCTCATTCTACTCAAGTTTATTACAGTAGTTTTCCCTTTGGAATGCAAATACCAGAATTTGGCCAAAGTCATTCTTTCTGTAACTCTGACTGCTGTGGCTCTGGGATTCCTGGTAATTTTCACATGCGTTCATATACAACCTCATGTGTCCTGTTGTATGCATCACAGGCACCATTTGTAATGATCATAAAATGAGATTTTATAAAAGAAATTTTAACAGAATGGCTTCTGAGACCACACCTTGCCAAAGAATCAGGATGGAAAAAATACCAGGAATTGTTTTCCAATGATATCCTATATTAGGGGGGATTCAATTATCTTTTACACTCTTTTACCACTTGGTCAGATGAAGTAAAAGTGCAAATGGCTATTGAGCAACCTCTTCCATGACTGGTGTCATTGCTTCATTGAATCTGCCTTTTCTTGCATCAGTCTATAGGTAGTACTGCCTTGCAGCTTGTGCCGTCCCTGTGCTTTTGATGGTGTACATCTACACTCAATTTCATATAGTTCATGATTTAGGAATTTGCTTTGTACTTGGAAATTCCTTTCCCACTCCAGCAAGAACTCTTTCCAGCACAGTGCTAAGTGTGGCTCTTTGTCTACAGAGGGATGATATGGATATTAGCAAATTGAGAGCTCCTTATCAAACACTGGTTCCATCTGAGTAGCCTATATGGCATATTATGACAAACAAAAATGATAGCATATTTATGGAGGACAAGATTTCAAGTCAATAATTTTGTCATAACTATCTATGGAGAGTTTTTATAGCATCTAGCATTTTACAGTATTAGCATTTTATACCATTTGCTCAGTAAAGCAATTCCAGTGGAATGTGTCCTTCTAAACACATTATTTCTGGGAATCGTGAACAATACTACAACAGAACATTTTGCATATAGAAAGGGGAGAACAATGCAATAGGTCCTACTCCTCCAAACAAATACCTGTGGGTTACTAGGTTAAGTACAGGGAAGAGAAGACAGCTGCTCACATGTTACTGTCTGCAACAGAGAAGTGACTCCCCAGCAGTAGCTGTTCCTGCCCCTCTGAAAGTAGCAGCACCTACATGCAGTTACACTTGAAGGGAGGAGAGATCAATCCCAGAAGAAAAGAGTTTTCTAGCTATTTTCTCATGTGTAGCAAGCAAGAAGAGTCCCCCTGTTCCTTCCCCAGAAATATTGCAGCTAGTTCTTGTTGGAGTGTTGTTGCATTTGTGAGTGAGCAAGGGGAAGGCAGTCCATAAAAGCACACACAGGCCAAAGGGAAGAGGTACTTGCTGAATTCCTTTTTCCAGGGGATTTTTGTCAGACTTGTCTTATTGCTGTTGTCAGATTTAGCAAGCCTAAATTTAAAAAAAAAAAAAAAAAAGTATTGAAACCTCTGCTTAAATCTTATCAAANATTAGTGAATAGCTAGAAAAGTAGAAGGAACCTGATCTGTTGTACATTAATACTTAGTGAGAATATGATGCAAACCCAAGGGTATAAAGTGTTATTTTAAACAAGAATTTCAAAGAGTTCCTATAATACAATCTGGGTTTTTTTTTCCTTTCTAAAGGGATTTTTGGGAAAACTTGATGGATGAATATGGCTTTAACTTTGGATAATATTTTCACGGGAAGCTATTTGATAGCTGGTACTACTGCAAGTGATAACATGAGCTTTCATTTGTTGTAAAAAGACTGACAGATAAAATTATTTTATAAATAAAAACAATATGGTATATGAAGACATAGCTTTTTTTTATGCAGCATTTAGTGAGTTAATTAGATAGAAAGTCTAGGTTGGATGTTGTATAGAATTTCTGATCAAAAATTCTTTCTTTTATGTAAGGAAATGGTTAATGTCAGTGTAGTTTTCTAAAATGCATTTTACAAACAGCCTTGGAGCATATACCATAAAGGGTATATGCTGTATGGCACTTTGAACAAAAATTACTGGAATTATTAATGATTTGTTTAGAATGGTTGTTCTGCACTGGAGTGAGAGAGAGAAGGTTGGTGGTTCTTTCCAGTTATCAGTAAGAAAGGCCCAACAACAAATGGTGTAATAAAATAGCTCTTTTAATAAGATAGAATAAAAAGACGAATATACATAGCAAGTAAATCTTACGTCCCTTCAGATGCTGGAAACCTCACTTTTCTGCAGCATCAGACAGACCCCAGATGGATTTTTCCCACATCATGCTGCACAGATCCTGTCCATGGAGAGGTTCTTCCTCCCTCCCATGCAATGATTCCTTTTATTTTGTATCACAAACAAAACCATATATCTTCTCCTGACAGGCTGGAATGTTATCTCTGTCTTAACAACCACCAGCATGCAGCACAGGCCAGCACAGGGCATTCCAGCAGGTTCCCATACAGTAGCTGCTCTTGCTAACATATGAGTTTCTCGAAGAAGGGCTAGGTGGCACAACTGCCTGCAAAAGGTGTGCCCAGGTGGAAGACCTCTTGCAGCAGGTGGCTGAGCTGCAGGAGGTGGTGAGGAAGCTGTGTAGCATCAGGGAGGCTGAGAAGGAGATAGACAGCTGGTTACAAGCGCAGCCTGCAGTGGACCCACAACCCACAGCCAAACAGTCAAGAACTCCCACGCTGGCACACACAGAAGGAAGGGAGGCCAGTAACACAGAATGGAAGCTTGTAACTGCAAAGACCAGCAGGAGGAAAAGACTTCCCCCAAAAGCTGAGGTGCCCCTGCAGAACCGCTTCACTGCTCTGCAGAGTGAAGATGCAAAACCTACTGTATCGGGAGAGGAGCAGGAGCTGAGTAAGACTACCTGATCTGCTCCCTGTATAACAACCAGTGCAACTAAGAAAAGGTGACGGGTGATAGTTGTAGGTGACTCTCTTCTGAGAGGTACGGAGACACCCATTTGCCAGCCTGATGCACTCTCTAGGGAGGTGTGCTG
>RSEF01000002.1:153678105-153691312 GCA_003993805.1 Himantopus leucocephalus | reverse complement strand
GGGTTTTTTTTACTTCACTGGTTTACCCCATAGAGCTGTATCACTCAAGTCTGCATACAACAGGGCACATCATTTCTGCTTGGCAGCAGGAGAAAGACAACAAAAGGACCAGATCCTCAGTATCTGAAGGTTAAGGAGCTCAGGGAGCAGAAACTGGGCTGCTGACCAGAGATGCATCAGGACTGGTGCTTCACTGCCACCTCTAGTGGACCACCTCTAGTTAATTAGGGCAGAGATCAAAAGAATCCAGTAACAAAAACATTTGTCCTTTATCACTAACTGGACAAGGAGACACATGAAAGCAAGAATGACTGCATTAAAAGCAGTCCTTCCATTTCTACATCTTTTAAAAACATCATTATTATTGCACAGCAGCAGGAAAAACTGGCTGAAAATACTTAAAACATTTTGCTTTCAAACACATCTGCTTTCCAGAGTACCATTACTGGATGATCAGAGGAAGTAAGAAACTACAAATGTATTTTATTCTCCAAGAATTCAGTAAATGCAGCAGCGTCAGAGCAACAGAAGCAATTTTGGCTTCTTCCTAGATTCTTTGTCTTGCCCATGAAAAGGCATCTTCTTCTACCGAGTACTCCTTTGTACAATCCAAATGGATTAATAAAGTTGAAGAAAATCAGTAAATCCTCAAAGGATTTGCAACTTCAGATTTTCACTGTCACTACATTATACCCAGATCAGCACAGCAGCAGTTGTTACAACAAATTTTCTTTTTGGATTAAGTGCAAGAACAGTAGGTTTACTGAAATTATTTCTAATCTTTGAGGTTTCCAATTATTTTGTCAAGAAATGCTTCCTAGGAAATAAAGACCTACAAAAGAACACCTATATAGGCCAAAAAAGTGAAAGATTTACCAACTGCAAGAATTAAACTGACATTTGTTTGCTGCCTTGCAACTTTGTTCCTGTTGAGCTGCTAGCTGAAGCCAAAAGCCTGATAAACACATCAAAATAAGAAATGGAAGGCAGCCAGCAAAACAGCAACTGGAAACGGAGAATAGGAAGGAAGGAAATCCATTTAACTTTCCAGTTTCTTATTAATTTTACCTTGACAATAGGGTAAAAGGATAAAAATGACAACATAAACCAGAACAATAAGTGATAAATATGACAGAGTTGAGCTCAAGCAAAGGAATATTTTAAGATGGGATAAATGCAAAGAATAACACATGCACTGCTCAGCTGTTGAGACACCCAAAAATACAGCTCTCAGCTTAACAAGAGTGTTTCTTCATTCCACCTCTCCAGTTGCTACTCTTTAACTTGCTCCCTGTCATAAACAGCCAGCCTACAGCTACTGTACATCCCACGTCATTGACAGTTCAGGAAAGAGCCTAACAATTTAGTGGAGATTAAGTGTCCAGAAATGCATCTCATTTTGAGCCCAAAATGTCAAGAGATGCAAAATCTACCAGTTCTTAAATATAAGAGTTAATCATCCATTGGCTAAAGCACTGTGCTTTATTTTTCTATTTGCACGTTTTTCAGCAGATGCTTCATCACCAGTTTAAAGGGCCTCTTAGCACCCTTATTTACCTCTGTGAAGGTAGTAAGGCACTCAAGCCACACATTTAACGATCATTTTCACAAACCAATCAGACTAACAAGAGGCCTACAGGCCTTCCCAAGCTTGACAGGCATTGTGGTTTTTTCCCCACAATCTTCTCAAAGATTAAGACACATGGACTTCTGTACCTAGAAGGATACAAGAAAGTGAAATTCCCTCATCCTGCGTCCTTCCAGCCTCAGCTTAAGGCCATAAAGATACCCATGTCCTAGCTAACGATGCACTTGGAGCTCACACTTAGCTAGCGATACATGGCTTTGAAGTCATTCCCAGTACTACCACCCCTACCAGGCAGCTCCCATTGCACAGGTGAGATTTGCCTTCCCAGCTCTCAGGGGTGGGTGACCCCACTTTATCAAGATACTCCACCCACCCAGCATAAACAACCTGTCCTTTATCATTTTCCATTTGAAATAACAGTATTAATAATGTAAACACTAAGCCTGCAAATTCCTGCAGAGCTCAGCTAAGAGCAGTCCGCTAATTCACCATAAAATATTAGGTGTGTCACTTACCAGTTAATCTGTTTAAACACGCTTTTTACTGAAACTGCTAAATACTAATTAAAAAGTCACTCAGTACCACACTGAATACTTTACAGAGACTGCTCAACTCTGAACTCTGATACCCAATTCTTTCAAATCGAAGCACATCCTAAACTCTTTTGTTTCTTAATTACACTTGAAGTCAGAGGCGGGCAAAACTCAGAGGGCAGAAAGGTCACACACATAGATTTTAAGTACATGCAAGTTAAGTCAAACAAGCCACAGGCCAGAAGAGCAGCCATTCAGTGCTGTGACCTTCTTTCTGATTTCTCCAGTAAATAAGCACTCAGAAGGTTACAGTTTTAATTTGCATGGCTGCTGTCGAAAAGGATTGAAAGTGACAAGCCATGTCAGTCTAAATTTGAAACCTTTAAATTCGATCTCTCTCATTGACTGCCAAAGTGAGTGTGCAAGTGAATTAGAAGTCAGCTTTAGACTAAATGTGATCATCGGTGAGTGGCTGCAGGCTGGAGTCATGCTTCAGAGCCGATGAGCTGAGGGTGAAGTATGGATGATTACCTTCAGCTGCATTTCACAGCAGCCCTGTTAACATGACTGGAATACCCAATAAATCACTTCCCCAGCCTTTTAAGAGACCAACACTGGACTCTAATTGTTAATAAGTCCTGTGACTTCCCCAATACAGTTCCACTGCAGTAAAGCAAAGAGTCAACCATTACAAAACCAGGGAGTTCTGAAGTGTTACTGACCAAGGAAGGCTGGAGACATGGGGGACAGTCTCTGAAATACTGCTTCTTCACTCCAAGTCTTATTACTTTTCATGCTGTTTTACAAAAACAGGAATAGAACCAAAGTCAGCCTTCCCTGGTTTTACCGTGTTACCATCACACCGTATCAATTCCCATTACTGGCACTAAATCTCTCATCAAACTGAGNTGCTTCTTCACTCCAAGTCTTATTACTTTTCATGCTGTTTTACGAAAATAGGAATAGAACCAAAGTCAGCCTTCCCTGTTTTACCATGCTACCATCACACTGTATCAATTCCCATTACTGGCACTAAATCTCTCATCAAACTGAGCCTGCCAAATAACTCATCCCCACACACACATTTTTCATAGACTGTTGTTTTGAAGTCTGAGTACTAGAAGACAACAGAAGAGTTTGTCTAGTTAACCTCTAAGTAGACAACTTAAAGTGAGCCACTGCATGAAAAAAAAGTCTTTGTCCAAAGGGTATATTACAAAATTCACTGTTTTATTCAAATCAATAGGACACTCCAAGTAATCTTAAAACCCAATCAGCTTTCTCCAGNGCTGTATGAAAAAAATCTTTGTCCAAAGGGCATATTACAAAATTTACTGTTTTATTCAAATCAGTAGGACACTCCAAGTAATCTTAAAACCCAATCAGCTTTCTCCAGTTATATTTGCTTTACAAAATGCCTATGACCTTCATAAAGTGTTTCACCAGCTTCCAAGAGCAGGACACTTGAAAGAAGTGTCACTCATATGATTGAGACTGCAATGAGAAACAAAGGAGAGTTTGAGGTTATTCAGCACCGGAGTACACATCACACCATTAGGGACTGGGGATGAGCAGCACCACACATGTCTGTTCCATGCCATGAAACACCTGTCCTCAGAGGAAAGTGGATGATCCAGTAGCAAACTGATTTATATCACAACATATGTACGTCACTTTGCTACATGTAATCAAGTACATATTTTAGAATTGTGATAAATTAAAGAAAACCCTTGCTAAGCACCCAGAAGCCCTTACATACCAAAGCATATTTATTCAAAAAACAATAACACCTATGGAACCTTAAGTTCTTTCTTCAAACATTTGTACAAAGCTACCCCTTACCTGCTAAAACAAAAAAGAGTCAGACAGTTAATATCCCTCCGCAATGCAGAAAGTCAGTTCAGTTCTCCTCGCACTCCATTCTCCCCGATAACTAGGGAGGCACTGGTCTATTTGATTATTGAACTCCCACTCAGAGTTTGACACAAGAACCAGCAATCCTCTCCTGATCACTGCCAGTCCCATGGCTCAGCAAAGCCATTCGATATACAGCTGGCACATACAGCCATCTACTGATGGGAAGGCTCCTCGTTCCTGTACATCATCTTGTCAGCAACAATTTAAAGGTAGCCTCACCAATTTAAAACATTACCTCAAATCCAAAGCAGCTAAAATGAGCTTGTAAGGAAGAATTCCATGGGTGCAGTCTACAGAAAAGTAAAAGCTGTCTTTCAGCAACAGCACCAGGACTCATGAGGATTTCAGCTGCTGTAAGTTTGATTACAGGGTCCTCTCCACCTACACACTTAACATTACACAAACCAAACACCTGCCAGGCATCTGTTTTAATGTCTCCCCTGTTACAAAACATGTATGGTATCAACATGTTTTATTTACAGTTAGCTGCTTCCATCTGCAATTTCACATACTTTACCTAACATTCACAAAAGACTTGTCACAAATCAATGCCATGCGTAGATATCAAAGACAAAGATTAGTAACTCTTACAGATCTTCCAATTTTCTTTTTCACAGCATCGCTCGTGAACTACGTTATGACAATCAACATAACACTTGCACATTTACATACAACCCCAAACACAAACAAAGCCAGCCTTCAAAATAAAGGTCTCAAAAAAGGTTAAAAAATAAAGCTGCTCAGTGCTTTGCAATGATAAACACAAAGAACTAGCCTCATTTCAGAACACGCATCCCTTTTGCATAGAAAAGTATTTTTCAGATTTTGCATAAAGGTGAGCACCTGAGAGCCGTAAACATGAAAAATACAAGTACACATGTACTAAAGTCTTGCTTCTTCACAGACCCTCATCCTTCCCAAGGTTCTTCAATTACAGAACTTATTATAAGATAATAATTGGACATTATGTTCCAGTTCCCATTGTCTCTACAAGCTGCAAATTAATCCTATTAGCATGGTCACCTTACTACACACGCAAAATAAGTCTACTTCTAACCTATAATATGTTTAAGGGTTTACAGGTAAAAATATCCTTTTTTTAAGGAAGGCTTAATATTCAAGTATACAAGTAAATCATCTTAATTAGAGCAAAGGCTATAGTCTAGTCTCCTGTTCTAAAATTTAAGCAGCAGCTGCATGTTTCAATGACAATTTAAAGCAAAATTTAAGCTTTAGGTCTTATATATTTGTCCCAAATAGACAAGTCAAATACTTGAGCAGAGTTTTTAAACAAGAAAAATCAGCATTTCCCTGTACTATGCAGGAACAATGAAGGATACTGATCTTTGACTGTAGTGCTTTCAAAATGCTTAAAACAAGGTTTTGTCAGGACAAGAGATGATAGCACCTCTGAATTCTGAAATACAGATTAATAATACTGCCAGGAAAGTATTCTTGCAGCATCCTAGTTATCTCCACATTGTTCTTTTCAACCAAAAGGCTATCCTGGAACTCTAAAAGCATGTCAAGCTCCACTTTTTTTCCTGTATCATTTAAAATCATGTAATTTGTATGTATAATTTGTAATTATAAGCATAATATGCAAATGTGTCCACTTCCATTTGAGAACTATAATTAACAGATTTCAGAAGTTTAGACACAGGACTTTTCCCTAGAAACCAATTTTCAACATGGTTAGAAATTTGCTGGCAGTTTGGCTCTTTTGTGTGCACAGTACACACTTCAATTCCTTCAGCATCTTGGCAGGATTTATTAATTCAACCATACAATCCTTCCAAATCAATCTTGAGTTTCTGAAGAAAGTTGGCTGATTTACAGTATTTCAGTTTAAGTAAGTAGTATTACATCTACTATCTGTGTTACGACATCAAAATGCTATTACATAATTAAGCCGGTTATTTTAAGCCCTTCAAACCTTTGCTAAGACATTCTCACACATACCTGGAAGAAGCCAAACTGAGAAACGTGTTTCATTCTAAATCCAAAAGCTAAACAAACCCAGTTAAGATTAGACATTTGCCTGCTCACTGAACTGTCACAGAAAGAATTCAGTGGACCTGACACACAAAGTACAAGCCAGAACTATTACATTTACATTTCCACTACTATTTGCTGTCATTAAAGTGCACAGAATTGTTACAATTGAGAAGGAAAAAAACCAGTCACTGATAAAGTTAGTGTCATGACAGGATGGGTTTGTAAAGCATCTCCTCTTACATTTCCCACTTATAATATACAGTCACTTCACCTTATTTGGTTCTTTGGTGACTCTACAACTCCCTAAAATATCTATTTCACACAGAAACTATGCAAATTTGCATTTTAAAACACAGTTAACCAGTTGGCAGTCACACTCAATCTTTTTTTACCCATCTCTAAAGTGAAATACTTCAGATTCAATGCAAGACTTCACTTTCAAAGCAGGCAAAAAATCTAGAGACGTACTGGAATAAAGACATTGGATCCACATCCACCTACATTCATTTTTTCACCGACAGTATCATTTATTTTTGGAACTGAAAGTACGCACGCAGATACCAAGTCCTACACGGTAAACACAGGCAGAAGTTTGTCTGCCCTCTAAATTCTCATTTCAATGAGAACCTCAAAAAACTATCATCATCCCAAAAAGTCACAATTTTGATAACAGCCATACTTACACCCATAAACGGTGTTTGTAAACTAGTAAATCATACTTCTGTAACTTCCTGAAACAGTTTACATATGCAAAAAAGATTTTTCCTTCACTGGCTGGAAAAGAACTTCACTAATTTGCAGCCTTAAATTCTCAGCCATAAAGCTAAATTTCAACAAGTTTTTTTTTATTTACAGCAAACAATACAAATATATATTTATTAACATAGTTCTCCTTCTCCCACTATCAACAGCAGTGTTTTTACAAAGCTAGAGAAAATACGCAAAATAACAAGCATCCAAAGACATGCCACTACAAATCCCATGGCATATGCATTCCACAGCTGAAACACTGACAGCCACCCCCAACTCCAGAATATTTCAGACAATAGTCGATTCTCATTCTGATGTGGAGATGGGCATTTGCAGTTGATTACACACCAAAAACTACAACAACGCATTAAAAGAAGCCACATTGATTTAGACCTATTCCTGTTATAGGAAGTAAAGTACACCTGCACAGCTCTGTAAGGACTTCAGTTGAAGCCAAAAATCATTTCGGCTGTCATTAAATTATATTAGAAGATCAGTTCGTAACTTATTTCACTCGACCATCCCAAGCACTGTGTCAAGCGTTTGTGTCTACAGAGCTGCACTTGAAAGTCACCTGCCGATTATACAATACTTCCAAATTTACGTTAGATGGTATTGTAAGTCACATACTACTACTTTTCTATTCAGTACAGCATCATCGAAACAAAGAGCTATGCTTCGAAGTGGTATCTGACCTGCCAGATGCAGAAGGGGTAGGAAGCACTTATTGGGAGTTACATAATTGCAAGAGAAAACGCGCTTTGGGGTTTTTAAAAGATTCACCGAAGATGTATCGTTGGTTCCTTAATATTTTAGTTACAGAGCCAAAAGTTCCTAGGAAAGGACAGCGGCCGTAGGCTCCTTGTTAAGGAGGCTCACACGTACGTAAGCAATAAGCAGTTTATTGTCCAGAAACACGCTGGCGGGGTGAAAGAGGAAAACCTTTGGGGGTTTTAACCGCCCTGAAGCCCCGGCGGGGCGCGGGAGACCCAACCTGTTCTCCACAACGATTCAATCTGGAATACCGTATAAGCCAAGGAGCGAGAGAGCTCCAATAGGGAATACCCTATGAGCCAAGGAGCGACCGTGCCCGTTAGAAATACGGAGGGAAGAGGAGGAATTCGGGGAGGGGGGGGGCGGCCCAGCGCCGGCCCGGCCGGGGCGATGCTCCGCCCGCCGGGGGAGCAGCCCGGGGAGCCGGGCAGAGCCCCCCGACTCCTCCCCGCAGCCGAGCCGGGGGAAGAGGGCAGGAGCCGGGAAACACCAGCAGCCTGAACACACACACACCCCCAAAAAACCCCACCCCGAACAACCCCGCCGAGCGGTGCACAGCGAAGAGCCACCCCCGCGGCGCGCACCCCCGGCGCCCCTCACGAACTCCGGCTCGTCCCCGCGGCGGGACGATACGCGGCCGCGCTCCGCCGGCCCTCACCTTGGTTGACCAGCCGCAGGGCGTGGGTGAAGGACGGGTCCAGCGAGTCCTTCTCCGCCATCAGCTCGGGCAGGTACTTCTCGTCCATGGCGGCGGCCTGGAGCGGCAGCGGAGCCGGGGCGCCGGGTGCCCCCGCGGGGAAGGGGGCGGCGGCGGCGGCGCGGGTCCGACTCCCAGGCGGCGGTAAATCCTCGGAGGCAGCGCTTCCCGCTGGCCGCCTCCCGCCCGGGGCTGCGGGGACGCATCCAGAGGGAAGCGCCGCAAACCTCCGGCCGGGAGCGGGGAAGGAAGGGACGCGGGCCGGGGGAACGCCCCCCCCCAACACACACACCGGACAAGGGACGCGGAGAAATCCCTCTGCGGAGGCGCACAGGGGAGGGAGAGACGCGGCCCGGGAGCCGCTGACCCAGGCGGGACGGGCCCCCCCGGACCCCGCACACACGCGCGTAGACACCAAGGGAGCCCGCGAGGCGGCCGGCGCAGAGCCCGACCCCACACCTCCACCGGCGCTGCGCCGACTGAACAGGCGAACCCCTCCGCGCCAGGTTTAAATACCCCTGACGAGGCCACGCCCCCAACCGCCCATCGGGCCCCGCCCCGGTCATTGCCCCGCCCCCGGCTCCTCCCAACGGGCGGTGATAGCAGAGCCCCCTGCACTGTCGCCCCGCCTATTCAAGTGGCGGCTCCTATTGGGTGATGTAGCTTGTCAGTCAAAGGCGGGTCGCAGCTTCGGATTGGTGGCTGCTCTTGTCCTTCCCCGCCCCGCCGGCGGGCGGGTGCGGCGCTGAGGTAACGCTCGCACAGCGGCTCCTGACGAGGAGCGGGGCGGGTGTGCGGAGTATGAGTGTGGTGTCTGCTATTAAAGCCCACAGCGGACCCTCTCCTGGGAGGAGAGCTAGTTCTGTGCCCCCCCGGGAATTCGCGGGCGCCTCGATACACGGTCGCCCACATCGGCGCCGGCGGGTCTGCGGGCGTTCGGCCTGCGGGCGTGCCCGGAACGGAGAGCTGTGGTGAGGCGAGGGGCGAAGGGAGCCCGCCCGGAGCCTCCCGCCTCCCGCCAGCCGCGCTCCCCTCCTCGGGACCCGCTCCCCGAACCCACAGGCGGCGTGAGAGGGGCTGAGAGGAGCCGGGACAGCGTCCTGGCCCTCCCTTTCCAGTCTCAAGGGGAGGGGGGACGAAGAAAGGCAAGACTGGCTTCTAAAGGAGGAATAAAACCGCCGGTTTAACTTCTTTCTCTCCCCCAAACAGCGATAAAACCGCCGGTTTAACTTCTTTCTCTCCCCCAAACAGCGGTACTCTTTATTTATCTAGCATTTCATACTTACGCCTCTAGTAATGCAAAGGACTTCATAAATGCGAGCCAGGAAAATCTTATTTCTGCTGAATTACACCAACGGGCCATTATGGTTCAGTAGCAGCCTATTTTACAAGAAGGAGAAGCAAGCTTTAAGAGCCCTTGCTCAAGCCTATTTCCCTATTTTTTCAGTGGATACCCTTGGTCTATTAGATCATTATTCTCTTTGATCTTTAGCTTTGAGGCTTTACATAGCTTCCTCATTAGACCTTAGGTGTTTTCATCAATGAATCTTTGGCGACAAAAGCCCAAGGGAAGCAAGACCAACTTTACAGTAACACAGCACAAGGGCAACATTACTGAAAAAAAAAAAGAGGAAAATTATTAAATCACCGAAGACAAAATCATAATGCTAAAGTAAGGTTTTCCTTTGCTTGTTGGTTTTACGCCAACATTTACTGGAAAAGTCAGTAGGAAACTTTAAGGAACAAGCTGCAGTTAAAAGACCACCGAAAATATTCTTGTATCTGTGAATCAAACTATCACACATTTACTTTTGTATTTCATAAAAAAAAAAAAGGTTGCAATGTATCTTAGTCGTATCCTTGCAAGATGGGGAGAAAAAAGCTCGGAAAAAAGGCTAGCATGAGAAATCACTCAACGTTTGGAAGCAGAGGTTAAGGCTCCCTTCTTAGAATTACATGTGCTCTTTCACCCTTAAAACAGAAAGACCATGTATTAAGGTATCTTATTTCTTGTTGTATTTTACAGACTGGAATCTCTCATAAACCGTCTGAAATGTTACAGTACGAAGGTTCGAACTATACTTGATTTACATTCTGTCTACAACTGTTCCAAATAAATCTTGACCCAGGGCTAACAGAAACAAATTTACAAAGTTATATTTTAAAAATTCTCCGGCATGACATCAAGCTTGATGTATACAACTAGAACATACAAGCAACTGGAAGAAGTTGGATTACAATGAATGTTTTACTTCAACCTCCCATATACGTCTTCTATATAAAACTACTGAAATGCAGCCATCTGTTGTGAAACAGGCAGACGCGTACAACTTTGACACAGAATGGTATGTAGGAGTGTAATCTTTATTGAATGACCTGGAGCAAAATAATCCCTATCTTTACCAATAAAGCCAAAAATGTATTTAAAGTTCCGCTGCAGCATACAGGACCTCAGACAGAAAGATAGCTATATTATTACAAACGGAGTAAAACACAATGAACCTTTTTGGGAAATAGTCATATTCTCCCTGGTAACATTAAATAAACATTTGGTGTTTCAAGAAACCACAGTATTCCTTCCCAAATTATACCAATCCCTCTGGCTTACAATAGAGAAAGGTTTACTGGATGTCTGAAGACTTGTTTCTCACCAGGTCTATCATAATACAGGAATTATAAAATTATCCACATTTTACCCTATTGTTCAAACTCAAACCTGGACATAACAAGTGCAGTATATTGTTTTCTCTCATGAAATTCACTAGGATGTAATAAAACCAGAGGAGAACAGAAAGGATGGGAAATGATGAGCCTCAGGCCATGGAAAGCAGCCTGGGACGTGGTTAGCTGGGAAAAGCCTGCTGAGCGTAGCGCTTACTCTCCAGCAAAGGCAGGAAACACCAACTTCTTGGACTGATTGCTTTCTTGCTACTGAAATCTATACAAAGCTTGAAAAGCAGCTCCATCAAGGAACTGCCCAGTAAGTAGCAGCATTAGTGTTCACAAGTGTTTAAAAGTCACAAGTCCAAACTTTTAAAATTCCCACTTTAAATGTGTTTATCCCTACTCTCCAACGGTAAACTAATTAGCATTTTTCACACATGTCCACTCTGCTGTCTATACACATGTGGTAGTCTCAGGAGGTTAGCTTGGTAGGTGCACATCAGTCAAGAACCAGTATCAGAGTAATTTCTGCCTATTTCTACACNGTCCATTACTTCCCTTAAAGCACCAGTTGTCTGACCTGACAGTGGGCCTGCCTATTTCTACACAAAAACTCTAGATGCCAAAATTAGTATTCATACATAATAGAAGTACTAGGACGTGTTAGTACCTTCACTCTCAGGGGTGAGGTTCACGTTCTTACTTCTTGTATCTTTTGATTCAGCTGACAGGAGATCTGATGACTACGTGTGAAGAGGCTGAAACTGAGCTGCAGCGTCTCTCTCGTACGTAGGTTCTGTAGAACTTACCTGCAGTTACATTCTCCTTATTTGCTGGGTTGGCACAACAAGCAGTATTTCCGCCATTTAAGTCTTTGTTCCTAATACTGTAAGTACACCTAAATATTTGTAATTTTGCCTAAATACTGTTCACTCATATTTTTTGTTTTGTATGACTACTGTTACTCCGTTTATTCAATGATCATATCAAGCTGCCACTGACCATGGTAGACTTTACATGGTTCTAATGTAGTTCTCACCTCTGATTTACCACTGGGTTCCTGATTTAAAGCTCAAACCACAACAGACTGTTACGGAATCATTATTTATTTGAGACTTCAGCTCATTAAAATGCACACAGCTGAGGACCTATAGAAGCAGGGTCTATTTTGGGAAATAGTTTGTCACAAATACCACATCTAGTGAATATGTCCTTGATGTGACTCACCACAGTTCTGATTAGCATGTTGCTAAGTAGGTGCTGGCTTCCTTAGTATTCTGATATATCACTTGCCAATTTCTATTAGGCACATTGAAATTACCATTCCACGCCTTTTTCCAATATTCATGTGGACATTTCTTTTTTTTTTTTATACTTGCAAGTGGGTTAAAGCATGAAAAAACAGACAAGTATACTGTCATATCAAGACATCCATCATTTTCAAAAGCTTTGGATGCTTTCTTCTAAAAATTCATGGCTTTCTCTTTTATACCTTTTGCCTCATAGTTCAAAGGTTAGGCGATTTTTGTCCCTAATGAAGCTTATTTCATTATCAGCTATATTAAGGTTGTTTCTTTTAAAAGATTTGTTATGTTGTTTTCATGTAGTGACTACAAATATAGTGGCAAAGAACTTATATGCCTGAAAGCCTTTTTTTTTTCCCTAACACAAGATACTTTCTTCCTGCAAATATGCACCTGTTCATCCAGGTTTTCCATTTGTTGTATACCTTGTTTTATGGTATTAAATATCAGAAATGGGCTGACAGGAACCTCACGAGGTTCAATAAGGGGAAGTGGAAAGTCCTGTACCTGGGTAAGAATAACCCCAGGCAGCAGTACGTGCTGGGGGCCACCCAGCTGAAAAGCAGCTTGGCAGAAAAAGACGTGCTGGTCTTGGTGGACACCAAGTTGAACACGAGCCAGCAGTGTGCCCTTGCTGCAAAGAGGACTAATGGTATCCTGGGCTGCATTAGGAGGTGTGTTGCTCACAGGTTGAGGGAGGGGATCCTTATCCTTTGCTTCATACTGGTGAGGCCACACCCAGAGAGCTGTATCCAGTTCTGGGCTCCCCAGTGCAAAACAGATGTGGACATACTGGATACAGTTCAACAAAGGGCCACAAAGGTTATGAAGGATCCAATGTATCTCTCCATGAGGAAAGGCTGAGAAGGCTGGGACTGTTCAGCCAGAAGAAGAGAAGGCTTAGGAGAGACCTTATTAATGTATATAAATACCTGAACCGAGGGTGCAAAGAAGATGGAGCCAGGTTCTTTTCAGTGGTGCC
>RSEF01000002.1:153661954-153678005 GCA_003993805.1 Himantopus leucocephalus | reverse complement strand
TTTAAGGTCCCTTCCAACCTAAACCATTCTATGGTTCTGTGATTCTAATATTGCCATGGGAGAACTATTTGTTGCGTTTTCTTTCAGTGGAGCAATCCCCAATGATGGCTTTCCCGCAGTGTTAAAACCCCCACAGTTGCATAATGATATTTATTTCATGTTCTTCAGCATACGAGTGCCTGCCACAAGGCCTGATTCTCAGCTGCTTTCTGCACTCGGCTTGCTGCGTGCCATGTCTGTCCAGTGGTGGTGTAAAACACGATGGTGAGAGTTGTTTTTTCCGACTCCACTTTGCAGAAAAAGAGGAAGGGAGAAGCAGGTTCACCATTAGCCAGGTAATCAAAGCAACCAGGTCCCAAGTTTTCTTGTTATTATTGAAGCAGCATGTACAAAAAGCCACAAAATTCATGTTCACCAGTCTCTTTCTACATTTTTATTTGTGTGATTTCCTATTGCCTTATTTCCTGTCATAGGATTGCTTTTTTTACTCTACGAGGAGGTTTCCTTGCTAGTTGAATTCCTTGGGAGAGGAGAAGCAATCTTTGTCATGCAGCAACTTTTTCTTTGTTAGACACTTTGTCTCTCTTGCACATTCAATTCACTAGTGCCTTGCGGTAAAGAACATATTGCCTGACAAGATAGTGCTGTTTAATAAGTGGTTAAATCTTTCTATGTTCCTGATAACTTGGCTTTGAGGGAGGTGGAATGAGGATATTAAAAGCTTTCAGTTACAGACATGTGCTGGAAGGATGATCTTGACACTGTACTTTGGGAGCACAAAAAGGTTAAGTGTAAGAGGGATGTTGTACGTTAGTGATTACACAATTCTGTTTGTGCAGGAAAGCATTCTGTATCTTCTAACAATCTTTCTCAGGCATGCCTGCCTAACTTTTAGGTTTTGGCAAGCTCTTAGTTTAGAGAAAATTACTTTTTTTTTTTTTTTTTGCAAGAGCGGTCAGTCCAGGTAAATTACGAATTTTCCCCCTTTTTACTTTACAACATCTGAGCCTCCAAGGCAGTATTTGGTTGCAATCCTCCTCTCTTCCTGGCTCAAAAGCTTTGTAGAATTGCTGTTATCAGTTTCCTGTCCTGTGCCCGTATATTTGAACAGCAGGGATGCTGCAGCCCAGAATCCAGGACCTACAATGGATCTGTCCGTTCATGATGGCTATGACATATTGTCTGGAGCACAGCAGAATTCCGGTAAGCATCTTGGGTTAAGAAAGATACATGCTGTAACTAAAGCAATATTCTGTTGAAGAGACTGCCATAAGTAAGAATCTCGAGTGCTAAAAGTTTTCCTTTCTAAGCAGTTCTAAATTAATTTATGACACTGAGATGGTCTGTGAGTGCTTGCTATGGCTTTCAGGGAGCTGGTTGCTCACATGCTTTACTCTAGATATTTTTTCTTCATCTGCTGCTCCATGTGTCTCTATTCTTTTCGCAAATGACAGCTCTGAAATGTGTAAAAGTGCCTGAATGGCAAGAAAAGAATCTAGCTGCTGATGGTAAGAACAGACACTATATTGGAGCAAGGAAGAACTACTCCTAAGGTGCTGCTCCAGGAGCTGTCATTTTCCAGAGAAAAAAGCTGCCCCCTGTGCAGGAAGGCAAGAGGCAGACAGGCAGTGTGTGCAGAGGATGATGGTGAAGAGGGATTCACGGGAACGGGCAGTATTTCCAGTGAGAAGGAACCATTTAACATGGCAACCGAGCTTAGACAAGCCGAGTAGGCAACAAGAAAGCGCAAGAGTAGAAAAAGAGACAAGGATCAGAGCGTGACGAAGCATATTCAGAGGAGCAGAGAAAGAGGGATGAACAGATGGATGCAGTGTCATTTTTTACACAAAAAAGGGAAATGAACTGTAGTATTACACTGAAGACATATCTATGAATGCATATATATGTGTAAATATTTACTTATACATGCATATATATAAAATGCACACATTTTCTTAGTACTATCTATATGAACAACTGCTGCTGCTATAAAATGATTCTTATGTTCTTAGTGCATAGTTTGAAAAAGCTTATGAACCCCTTTGCTAGGAGAGATAAGAGAGCTTCTGTACTTCTCAGCAGAGGGAATATTCTGTAGCGTTTTGATACCCATTACCTTATTCTAGTTCCTCTGTAATTCTGTGAAGTGTATGTAAAAACTTGCATAATTCAAGTGTATGAGTTAATAAATTACAGTTAGAGTATATCCAGTTACCATAATTGCTCTTAAATAATTAAACAAAGCAATCTTAAATAGGATACTGCTACACCGCACTAACTAGAAAGGTGTCATCAGAGTTACTAAAAACTGATCCCTTAAGGTCCCGTTCCACTGTGTATGTAGAGTACAATTAGTGGCTGCTTTGTGGGTCTAAAGGAATTGAGTATAAATCAAAGGCACAGAGTGCTTGTAGGGAATCGAGTGGAATTTAATGACGAGAATTGTGTGGGTTATGGAAAACGTGGCTCGGTCGCTGACGATGTGTTGAGTGAACCGCCCAGCCTTGTGGCAACTCAGCTGGCCCGCCTGTAGGATGGCTGTAGCCCCCTTCCAGGTCACTGTAGGAATTAACGCTTATAAAGTTCTTTCACACTCTTCAAAGAGGACACTACTTTTTAAATCAACATCTGGAATGAAGATGTTATTGGAAGACAGTGGTGTATATTGACCATGCTTCAATCAGGCCTTGAAGTCCTGATGAAAGCAGAAAGCAATGGTCTTGTAATTAGTTCCACTAACATCTGACAATTTACTTGCATAAGTGAAGGATACACGGTTAGTCCTTTGTTAGGACTCTTGCGGGAGCTAAATTTGTACTTGCTAGCAATGAGGTAATAACGGGCTGATTGATCCTTTGTGCAGACCTAAATGAAAATTTTAAAACCCAGAAGCCTAAAACAAAGGAAAAGGAACACTTTTTTATAAAATAGTCTCATAAAATTCTCATGTACATAAAAAAAATGAACAGAGATATAAGCATAGTTCTTTTCCATGGAAAACTAGAGGTACTGTCTGAAAACTGAGGAAGGGCTACAGAGCATATCAACAAAAAACTCTGTGGAAGAACTTTACTCAAAGGCTTTTTACTGTCTGTGGGTATTTCAGATGTTCTCACCGCAGGTGGGCCATATATTGTGTTACTTTCTTTGAGAAATTGCAGGAAAGCAGCTGGTGAAATACAAGGTATCATCCAACACTTGTTCCATATACAGTAAAGCAGACCAGTAATGCAGGTTTCTATGATTTATCGATGAAGAGCCAAATTGTGTACTGGAGTTGCCTCTAGGCAACTCACTCAGTGCTCTTTTAATAGTAATAACTGAGATTTATTTAGTGCCTTTCATCCCCCAAAGCATTTTACGAACTCTTTTAAACACCTTTTTTGAGAGGAAATAGGAGGACCATGAAGAACACGTGACCACTGCTTGGGAAAGAAACAATTGTCAGGCAAAATATGCAATACCGTTATACAACAGTTTGGGACAAGAAGAGAAGGACAAAGGTGTCAAAACAGAAGGACAGATAGTATGTCATTAGATACATTCTAAGTAAATGCCTTTTATCTAAGTAGCCTGGTACCGGAGTCTCGCCATTATACTGCAGGATTTCACTTCCATTAGGAGAGACTTTTGTACTTTTTTAACTTATAATATGAAATCAATCCAACACTGAACGTTGAAATACTTTCCTGTGTGTGCAGCTGCAATGAGAACGTATTTTTATCACTGGTAGTTCCACTATCATAGTATCCAAAATATATCAGGTGCTGTTCAGTTGCTGTAGATATAGTTCTGGTACTAAAAAAAAAAAATAAATCACAGGACAAGAAAAAAAGAAAGCGAGGGATGTACAAGAAATTACAAGAGGTGCTATTGCAGCTTGCTTTGCTCCTTCTTTCAGACTTTGCGTTTGTCTTGATCATCAAGCCTGATTCGCCATTCTCATTTTCAAAGAAGCTGCTTTTCTGCTTCATGTCAACTGGGAGGTTGTTTTCACCTTTATCTCAATCAACGAGAGTAGAAGGCATGTATTCAGTCTATAGTCAGATTGGGTCCAAATCTGATTTAACTTGCATACCATGTACATCAGTGCGGCTCTGTGAAGTATAAAGCAGGACAGCATTTGACATACTGTTTTCTTTGTTTGTTTGTTTTTAATAAATACTCTGAATGTGTCGGAGCAGGCTGCGATATTCTTTAATTCCTTTCCTTGCCCTTTTGAGTCTTCAGAAGCCCTGGAGGGGATGCCTCTGGGAATCGTTTATTTACAGACAAGGGAAGAGAGGTTTATTGAGTAGTGAAAATATCATCTTGTTTTGTTGCTGTATTTTCCACTTTTATTCTGAGAGATTAACCTGTACAAGAAAAGCACTTTAATGGAATATAACTGCTCTATGAAGAGGGCCTGAAGAGATATCTATGCAGTATTTATATGCTGTCTCAATTACCACTGCAAAAGAGTTTGATGATTCAGCAAGGGGCCTTAACAGTATCTTCAATAATTCTTTCCCGTTTAGGTCTCTGAAGAAGAACCAAATCTATACTATTGCTTGGTCTTTTATTCCCTTTAGGTCACACATTTCAGTACAGAAAGTACGCATGTAATCTTCTGTGAGCTGGAAATGCGGAGGAACCAGGCAGCAAGGCTGAGCTGAAAGGAAAGCCAAGAGCTGGTAACAAGGCAAACTGCTCTCCGCGAAATACTTTCAGGTAAACATGCCTGGTTTCCAGTTACATTAAAATTGTTGGGAATATACCCCTTACAAGAACACACACAGCACTCTCAACAGGAATGCAGTGCAGCAAAGGAAATGTTTTGCTTCAAATTATTTGTGTAGTTACCGTGAAAAGCAAATGTATAAATTTTCATTGTCTCCAAAGGCAAAAGCCCAGGAGTTAAGGCAAGTGAAGAAACCGAGAGCAGAAGTCGGAGAGAACTGGTGCGCAGCACTGGTGCGGGAGATGCTGTAAAGAAGAATATTTTTGCGCAGTGTCAGAAGGCACATCAGGGGAGTCGGTAGCAAGCGTCAGTCGCTCAGGAATACACGACGAGCTGTTGTTAAGAATATTGTGACAAGTTATATGGAGCACCAAGGGATACTCCAGACTTTATCAAGAGTGAGGCGATCATTCCCACCGCCGTAAAAGTATCTTGGCAGGCAAAGACTATAAATGTAATAAAAGAGGGGGGTGGGGGGAAATGCTGTCTGTGCCCATAAAAGAGGACAGTGATTGTGTGGTTATAGCGCTTCATAAAATCCTTCAAGTTAGCAGGAAGGGAAGAAATTGGGCGAAAAGATGAGTACAAAGCAACCCATTATATTTTTGCTGGAAGCTGGTAGGGTGGATGAGGGAAAATACCATTGGATCCTGAGTCTGATTTTATACCTTCCTATAAACAGCAGCTACCGGCCGCTGTCACGGACAGGACTCAGCAAGATGGACCTTGTCTCTAATTCAGTATGGATATGTTTTGCATTTCTAGCTAAAATAAAGGATAGTAGTAAGACTGAGAGAAGAAAAATGATTTCACTAATTAAGTACATATGGTGTTTTTACACAGCCTTAGACAAAGAGCCGTAACAAGGGCAGGGTGGAAGCTATGAATGAGGTGACAACTCATTTCGGGGTTATTGTTTTTTTCTCTCTGGAAAGCTGTGACAAAAAAGAACAAGCAACACAGCTGCTTTTCTTGATAGGATTCAGTAATTGTCCAAATTGTTTTTGCATAAAAACTTTCTTATTACAGGTTTCTTTTCTGACCTAAATGGTGACATTCATAGTTAGCAAATGAATGATATAACCAACAGTTGTTGAAAAAAAGCCAGTTCTGTCAGTTAACAAGAAATATTTTGTGACAGTCCTTTACTTTCTCCTCATTTTCGTGAAAAAGTCTTTGAGACTTTTTGAGATATTAAGTTCAATCTATCTTGTACACATCCTAAACTCTAACTGAGGCAGCGCTGAAAGATTTGTGGTTTACCCTAATTTATTCAGGCTTTATTCTGCTTCTGTAAGACAAGACATGGTAACGGGTAAAGATTCAGGCTTGAAAATACATGTCTTTGGAACAGGAGATTTCAGTTGTTTAGATATAGCAGTTAATGAGAGCTGTGATAGCTCTCTGGAGATGCATAAAAGACTACTAATGACTGGTTCATTTATAAGTGATGAAGATCTCTCAAGATCAAAATCCTTCAAAAAATACAATAAATAGAGAGCTGTGAACTTGTGGAGATTTTGACAGTGGTACACTGTCATTGTCACCCCACTGGTGAGATTTCTTTAATGCTCAACTTTTAATGGAATTATTTTTCATTTGCAACATCTTGCAAGACATTTAATTTACCTTTCTTCTTCTGCTTCGCATCTCTGCTTTGCAGAGCCCAGTGGTTTATGGCTACCATATGTCAACACTTTCTCAGCCACATCTTTTCTCTGCTTGAAAGTTTAGTTTAAAGGAATTAGAAGATTTTGCGCAACTCTGTGCAACTGCAATGTGTTCAGTGTCCCTGCAGACGCAGGAGGACTCACAGCCTCCGCTCGTTGGATGGTCGGCCCATTTGGGAAATTTCAGAATCATGCAACCATAGATCAGCTGGACAACATCCGTGCAGCAGGTCNCCATAGATCAGCTGGACAACATCTGTGCAGCAGGTCTTACCCTTGCTGAAACATCAGTACAACTCTGCATTTCTGCCTAGAAAATACTTATCAGAAATACTATAGACCCCAGAGGTGAATATTTGAAATGCACGAGACCCTTTCCCAAACATCATCTAATCTCTAGGCACAGAGATACATGGCCATATGTGAATATTGGGATAATATCTTTATGTATTTCTCTCTTTTCACATTTTGATCTTATTGGTATGCCAATACTTATTGAAATTTGATCACTTAAGTATATAAGTATAAAATATAAACCCCAAACTTGATATTTGTATGGCTAATTTTACTGGATAAATTAAATAATTATTTCCATAAATGTTTTCATCTGTTTTGTTCATAAACAAATACTTCGTTGATTACCTGGAGCCTTGAAATTGGAGCAAAGGCTAACCAAATCTTACCACAAGAGTTTATCTGAATCACTGGGAGAGCTGGACACGAAGCGTAGGCCTGTGCTTTTTGTAAAGTACTTTTATGACTTGTGTATAAAATCTGTTCTACAAATACAGCTTTACTAGTACTTAGTTCCTTCACAGAATACTCAATGCACTCATGAGAAATAAATCTCTATTATTCTTTGTGTTCAGCTCTCTCTTGCCCGCGTGGGACGGGGGGGCAAAATCCATGATGTGAAAGTGAACTCAAATTACAGTGGACAGCATCAGTGTTTCAGTAGCTAGAGAAGCAGATGTTGGTTCATGACCTGAAAAGTATCAAGCATCTGTAACTTTCACTGAAGCCAAATTATAAATGCTTGACACCTCCCAGTGCTTGTCCTGCTCTTCTGAAATGTAGATTGTGACGAGAGGAGAGAAAATGGCAGTTTAGCAGGAATATTTCTTCAGGGTTAAGTAATCAGAATATTCAGCAGCAGCTGAACTGTGCTACGATGGATGGAGCAGATCTCTTTCTACCAAAACTAAAATCTTAATATACCACACATGGATGAAAAGGATTTTGACCATTACGTCACTATAAAAATTAATATACCTGCGAGTAATAATGGTAGTCCATTCCAATAACAGGAATATTTCTATTATATTGCCATATGATAATGGTTAAGTCGTAAGGAGTTGTAATTATCCCTATTGATTAACTCTAAATTATGCATATTGATGACTAATGCTGAATAATAACAAATAGGTTGTTTTCAAAATCCCCTTTTCCACTTTTACTTGCTGCTTCTTTGTCTTATTCAGCTCTCCAATCTTTTCCATTAGTTGATGTACTTTTGAGGGCACAGACACTCACCTCTTATGGCTTGGCCATTAGCAAAGACCTTCATGGGAGCAACAACTGCCATTTAATATATTTTAAAAAAATTGAATTCCAGACTGACTTAATCCTAATGACACAAAAGTAAATAATATCTTGAATTAATAATGGTGCAAACATTATTAGTAACAAGAATAAAAATGGTAAATAACTGGGTTACTACAGTGTTAAATTATCCACTGTAATATCTGTTTTTATGAGGTCAGGCACCAATTTGTTTATTGCAGATGTACACAAGGGCCTATTTTTAAAAAGATGGTGCAAATTGTTTACACTTATACAACAAAATACCAATTTCTTGGGTGATACCCGAAGTGTTTTGCACAT
This sequence comes from Himantopus leucocephalus, assembly GCA_003993805.1. Classification (NCBI taxonomy): domain Eukaryota; kingdom Metazoa; phylum Chordata; class Aves; order Charadriiformes; family Recurvirostridae; genus Himantopus; species Himantopus leucocephalus. The sequence continues at coordinate 153,669,731 of RSEF01000002.1, read as the reverse complement.
GCCAAGATATATCACTTTCTCCATATTACTCACCGTCTTTGAGCAATGAAGAAGAGGAAATTTTAACTCAGCCGGAGGGTCATCAGAAAAGAGCAACTGAGCTCAGATCTATTGACTGCGGTTTGCCCTGTGGTTACTGGGCCTTGAGATTTTTTTAGCAGTAGCCTATTGACTTTTGTTGAATTAATTCAGTATAAGACTTAAGTACCTACAAGTGGAGTTCCCTGATGCCTACGGTTCCATCCAGATCTCAGAGGTTTGACTTTCTATCTGGTGTACGGGAGGATTTAGGCAGAGAAATCAAGTTAAGAATGTGCACTCCGAGGGTGAGGTTTCATGAAAAAGGCTAAACGCAGCCAGAGGTATAGTTTTCTTCACCCTCTTCTCTCTTTGTTCCCTCCCTTATGGTAGAAGAAAACTGCCCTAAGAAGAACAGTTTTCTCCTGGAATAGTGAGGTCCAAGGTCTCTCACGAATGTAAGATGCAATGAGTCTATATAACCCTAAGTAGGCCACTCCTCTGATTATCGTGAGCTATTAGATCAACTCAACCATTTCAGAGCTCATGTTGACCTCTCACCGTGTAGTCTGTTGAATCTGCTAAGCATGTGGACGCATTTTAAATTCTGACTATCTTCCAGACATGAGAAGTCTCAACAAAGGTCTTCCAGAGAGATTTACCTAGATACTTGGAAGCTAGAGCCCAAAGTCCTCTCTTTAGGATAAGCCCCTACAATTGTTCTCTCAAAGAAAGATGATGATGTGATGATGATTCACTCTTGTCTTTTTAAAGAGGAAGGAGAAGCAGTGGTAGCGTCACTGCTTTAGCTTCAAGACAAGTGATTGGAAGTTCTGACTCACCAAGTGAGACCATGGTCCAAGGTCTTTCTCAGCCACGGTGGTTTCAAAGAAGCTACATCTATCTGTTCAAACATCGTCCTAGCCACCAACAGGGACAGAAATCCTCCTCCCCATCTAGTGTAGTCTGCTGCCTCTGAGGAATGTACTAAGTGATACGACGTATAGAAAATGTTGGTAGTACCATCAGGTATCACTGAAAAAATGCACGTAATCTGCAGCTTCTAGACGGCTGTTGGTATGCTGATTACTTGACCCTGAACAGACCAGATGGGCTCATCAAGGCACTGTGGACCTACTTTGCTTACTGTTTTTACCCTGTCATGGCCCAGGTAGAAAGCAAGAGGTCGGGACTTATCTGGTTAACCAGGACAATTCTGGGTGTGCACAGCGAACTCAAGGCCAGGAGAAACCTGCTTTGCGTGAGGTGTTTCAGTGGTAGGAATCAGCTGAGCTGAGCAGCATGTTGGATTTACTCCTTCCACTTCTGTTTTACTTGGCAACACCTTTTCCCCCCTCTCCACCCTGATTTGGCTCTAATTCCTCTTACACCAGTCATTTAATGAGCAGTGACCTCTGGGAAGCCCATTTTCAGTGGTGAGAACTGTTGTTCTCCCTAGTACCACCAATTGCTCCAGCGTCCAAGGGCGCTTTTAATCCTATGAATATGGATTTCTTAAAAGTGACAAAATACATATTTTACTAATAGGGTCAAAATCTTTCTACTTAGTTATCAAGTAAAGTTTGATGAATCTAATCCAGAAAGTAAGTTATTTAGAGAGAATAACATGTGGTGCAGTTGATGTGAGAAGGAGGTGGTACAGACGTGCCTTTCAAACTCTCAACCCTTTGAGAAGTGAGAGGTAAGGGGGCAATAACCCTCTTCAAGCTGTGAAATATTAAAGAGACATCTGAAATGATTCCCTTGCAGATTTTACCTAAAAGTTGATTTATTGGTGCTTTAATGCTCAAGCTTATTCAGTAAGTAGGAGCACAGATGTGGCCATATTTCTGACTTGATAAGCCTGATGAATTATGGGATATAGGACCTTTTATCCTGCAGCCTGTGGTCAAAAGTGAATGCAGTGATCTCAGCCGTGTTTCTTGTGGTCAGATGTCTACTTAGTGACCCTAATTGTTGGCCTCTGCAGTTCTTTCAGATGACAGGATGACAGCTTACTTGTTCTGGAGGCATATTTGCAGAATAAATGGCCTTAATAACATGCTTGTCAATCCATGACAAAGAAGTTTTCTTTGTTATCCCCTGTGCTTTTCCTATACTGTGGAGAAGCAGGACAATTCATCACCTTTTGTGAGAAATACATTCTGCCTTTAAAGGAAAAAGTGACATTCCAACTTGAGTTAGTCAGTACCGGGGTTTGATGTTTTATCACTACAAGGGAAAGGTGGAAAGATATTTTTTTCTTCTTTGCTCAACTCTCTTATCTCACCTGTTCACCAGTTTCTTTCCTACTTTCCTGCACTCTACAGTATAGAAGCACATCCAGGAACAGAGAATCACAGAATCACAGAATAGTTGAGGTTGGAAGGAACTTCTGGAGGTCGAGCAGGGCCACCTACAACCAGTTGCCCAGGATGATGTCCAGACAGCTTTTGAGTATCTCCAGGGATGAAGACTGCACAACCTCACTGAGCAAACTGTTTCAGTGCTCGGTCACCCTCACAGTACATTGTACCTGTTGGATCCATCTTGTCTGGAAATGTCTGTATCCACTATTTTTATAAACTACCTTAATAACATGCACTGCTGACTACTACAATGGAAATGTGATTTTTATGATCTATGATGGCTATAAATTTCACCCTTTTGTAAGCATCTCTTTCTTGGCATGTACACTTTCATACAACAAAATCATAGACTACCCTTATTCTAACAAGTCAAAAGTAACCAAGACCATCATCTGCCCCTGAAGCTAATGGCCAGCGTCCACACTACTGAAGCTTTGTAGCTTCCAAAACAGAGTGACAGGGAGTGGCCCCTGGCCGGTGCTAACTCGCAAACGGTTCTTCAACGTTGTTTGGGGGACTGCTGGTTGGCATGGGCCAAAACAGCACCAGGGACCATCTGAATGATTTAGGAGTGCATACAGAGAATTCAATATCCGTGTCCGGGAATGTTCCCTGGCACTGTTTAATATACTGTATAGACATAGCCGTAAATTCTATGTGAAAGCGACACTAATGTGGCTATTAGGTAAATAGGAAGAAACCTTTGACCTTAGAAAACACTTTCTGTGCTACTTTGTCATTGCAAGTGTGGCTCTTTAAAGTAGTTGTGAGAAATCAGTATTTGGGTAGCCAACCTTCTGCTACGTTTGCTGTGAGTATTACTGGGGGATTATAGGGAATGGGGAGAAGTGCCAATGCAAACCTTCTACCTAAATTTAACCTCAGCTGAGTTAACTCAATTCATTATTGAGGTAAGGCAGAATTTCAGACAAATTAAGTGGAGAATCTCAGCACAGTGGAATACTTCCCCCATTTCAGGCTGACTTGTTATTTTCCTTACAGGGCTTCAAAAGGGAAATAAGGCATTCCTGCACACTGGGCTTTGAAGGTGAGCTGCTTTGTGAAAACTCGCTGCAGTGCTGTGTTGCTGAAACCAACAGTTTGAAAATGTAAGCTATGCTTTGTTATAGCCAATCTTTTAAGTGACTGTAGAGGCTGAACACAAACCAAGCAGTTTCTTGAGCTGTATCTGAAAACAGAAAACAAAACTCAAAACAAAACCAAAAAAAACCCCAACAATCTGAGTTGTGTTTCCCAGCTCTTGTATTCACTTTTGGGCCTTGCTCACATTTGACTTCACCTCCCAATGAGACCCAGATACACTCTCTTTCTTCCCTCTACCCATGAACTGGGAAGGCGAACAGCAGGGCCCAGTAAGGTTCTCAGTCTGGGTGATCAGAGGCTGGGAGAAAATAGATAAGCCCTTGGAGGTTGGACAATGATGCTCAGGGATGAACATAACAGCCCTGCTAGGAATAGATAGAGAGAACTCGGTCTGTCACTGCTTATACCACTTGGCCATGTTTCAGTCCTTCAGTCCAACAATGGCATCAGACTATGTTTAATGTTTACAGAAAAATATGAATCGATGTTTTGTTGCAGGGGCTGATGGTTTTTCAGGTTTTACCCATCTGGTGTACCAGTACAGAACTGACGTTTCACACAGCATGCAAAGCGGTTGCATTTCTTTTCAATGCAAGGCCCTCTGCAATGGTGTTTGTTGTATGTGTTAGTAATACAGTTAACTTCATGTTAGGAAAAAATCTTTTGCAGACTTACAGAAATTATGCAGAAATGATTTGGTATAAATTGTTTCATAGTATTCCTTACTTGTACAGTCTCAGCTGACCAATATTAAAACTAGTTACTATTTATCTTCACTTCCTTTTGAAAATCGCTGTGAATTCATAAAGGTTTATCCAATGTCCATTGAAGTCAATGGGATATAAAAGGTCTTTTAACAGTGAATTAATTTTTCTGGTGGATTAAACGGCATTAGGTAAACGGCAAATTAAGTAATGTAAATTTATCGTTAGCCTAAAGTGTTATTCTAATATTATTAGTTTTACTATAGTTTCCAGGCCAGGGTCTGATCTCAATTACACTGGCATGAATGCAGATAACTGCTGACTTAGGGCTACTAAACTTTTTCTGAACATTTACTAATGCAATATATCAAAATCTGGACCCCTTGTTCTTCTTGGTGGGACTTAAAATGCAGGTTTCATTTGCTGGTTTTCCAGGTGGTATTTCTGGTGCACTCTACAACAGTCAAACACACTATTCTTTATTAGAGTCAGTCTTGTTGCAAGACATATTTTTTCCCTATTTTACTATTCTGTGCTCTTTCTTTGGAGAAGAAAAAGTGATGCAGTTGCACAGTTAATAGCTTTTTACCTTACTACTGATTTAAATCCTCACTTTCTTTAAGAAGTTACTAAAAACCCCCAACCAAAACCTGAGCTTTTTCTCTAGCTTTTATTGAAAAGGGACAAGAAAAACGCAATTTCTACCACTATGGAATGACAATACTTTAATGTCTGTCTCCCTGATAAAATCTAGGGGAAGTTTATTTTTCCTAGGTAGCCTTGTACGTGCATAAATAACAGGGTTTATAAACAAGTGTCCCTATCCATATGGTCACCCATCTGGTGGTGAAGAATCCCAAGAGAGATACCAATTAGTGGGAGCACAAACATAAAGTTAGGAAAAGCTACTAAGAGGTACCAGCACAATGAGAATGAATGTGTTTCTAAAGTGTCTTTCATCTTGAACAACCCTGCTGGTACTTTCCAAGGAGGAATTATTATAAAAATAATTATATCGTGACTCTTTGATACACAGGGGAATTAAAAATAAGACAACTTTCTGGCAGAAAGTGCAGAGATTAAGGGATGAGTACTAACATGACCCTGCTGTTAAAGACCTGTCTCCCTCTGCTTAAATTCAGAGTCTTCCTTTGGACACTTACGTTCCCAATGCAATAGAAAGGAGAAACTAAACCTGTGGGAATAGCGACCACCGGAACTGCGTGCCCCTGTGCGAGTGTGAGCATCACGTTAGAGCAGCAAACCCCGGAGCCCCCTTTTTTGATTATTTCTTATCCAATTACCTTTCTACCTTCCATCAGACAACAGACGAAGGAGCAGGGACTTGAGATCAGCATGAACGCTTTCCGCAAACACACACATGCACCTTCATCCCATATTCTCGGGTGTGGCGAGGCTTGAATTTGGCAAGTTGTTTGGAGTGTGCCTGTGCTAATTGTCAGTGCGCTTTGGGAGAGTTGGGGGATATAGCTTGACAGCCCTTTCTTAAACCTGTCTGCTCTTATATTTGGATTGTCTTTGGATTCTCAGGATTCCTGGAAAGAAACTAGACTGTGTAAGGAGCCAGAGCAGAGGTGTTTTTAAACTGTTTTAAAGCTGTGTCCAGAGTTATCCCAACAATGTTGTTTGGTTTTTTTTTATTGACAACACCTAGGTGGCTGCACTCTGAGCATAAATACTCTTGTCAGGTTTCTGCTCAGCACAATAGCTGCCCCGAGTCTCATTTTGTAGTATGTTATTCTCTGTGTCTCATACCCAAAGTCCAGACACTCAGCAAAGAGTTCTGGATTCTGCCTAGGGGGAATCAGACCTCTAAATGTCATATATTACCTTCCAGGCATAGGAGTCTCTTATTGGATCTAGCTTAGAAAGCACAAAGTATACACTTTTGGGAATGAATGTCTTTGGTGAGGAAGCGTTCATGTCCTTTTCAATGGCGAATGTAGGATACTGCCACTAATCATTTCTGCCAATTTTTATTACTTAGACACTATTTGAATGTGATTTGAGGAAATTAACTAACTAAAAGACTCTCAACTGAATATTTTGGAATACAGAATGATTAATCTTTCAGCAGGATCTGAAAGAATTTCTGATGTATAGAGTGTTTTTATTGGTAGTCATGGGGAAGATTTTCAAAGGTCAGGACAGAAGAGAAATGCAGAATTTATCCGGGGAAAGACTGGAGTTTGCTATATAAGCAAGTTAAATTTACATCAAATCTAAACAGAGGTTAACGTTATTTAAATTTTCAGTGCTGAAAAACAAATGACTGTAATGTATACTATTCTACCACAGTGGTGCACTACACATGCAATAAAGATTAGGGAGCTCAAGCTATTATTGTAGGTATGTATGGTTATTGCAAAACTTTGCATCAGAATTTCAGTTTTTGTAAGATTTTTCTGGGTGCAGTTAGCTTGTATCATCCAGATGTCTGCATTAAAAGAAGTTACAGCAGGTCACGTTTTTCCTCTGATTAGGGACTATAAAAGCTGTAACGTATCATTCCAAATGCACAGTGTTTCAGGGGCTTTGAGTCAAATGTGATCACTTTACCAGCAAAAAGATACGTACTCATTTCTTTTCCTTAGCTGTCAGAGCTGGTAACTCAGTTTGGGATGTGGCAGTCAAACTGTGCTTTTCTCTGCTGGCACTTTATTGCCAGCAGTAACAATTCAATAACACCTCCATAACCCTATTGCCATTTGCTTGTCCCCGAAGTTACACCAAGAGAAAACTGCTCTGCAGAAAATGTCCTTGTAGGGATGGAAATTAGCATCATGTGGAGACAGTGGAACATAACCTGAAGACAGTATGGATAAAAATGTGACACCACCTTTATTGCCAGGAGTGACACAGAAAAAGAAAAGAGCACCTGAGCCAGAGCTGGCTCTTGGGGAGATGACTCTGGGAGTCAGAAACTCTGGGCATGTAAGTACATGGTGGAGCAAACATGGCCCTGAAACACAGCCTCCAGGCCCTTGGTGGGTATGTCCATGTGGCACCTGCTGTGGAAAACCCCAGCTCTGGTTATCAGAGTGTGGGCACAGGCTTGACTTTGTAAAGCTGGAAGCAGTGAAGGAAAAACCCGTCAAATTTTAAACTGAACTTATTTGATATGAAAATCACTGACGTGCAGTGCTTATGGAGCGCCACAGTCACTTTGAAGAGCAGAAGCACACTGTAAACAGCTATCACAGAGAACTTATAGGACTAAAATTATCTACAGCAAAATAGGTATAATGAGACACTGAACAAAAAAGAAATCTGGGCTTGCATTGTTAGGATGGATGAAGGGTATGGATCTGTGTCTCTGAATAGCATGTTATTACTTATCAACCTGAAAGACATNTGGATGAAGGGTATGGATCTGTGTCTCTGAATAGCATGTTATTACTTATCAACCTGAAAGACATCTAGAGATAGCTCAGCTGTTATGATACCCGTATTTCATATTGCACTTAATATGAATTCTCATCTAAATGTTTTACTGATTGTGATAATGTCACGTCCCGCTCACGAGAGAGGGGGGGAAGTGACTCAGATTCGCAAATCCCC
>RSEF01000002.1:153625334-153661854 GCA_003993805.1 Himantopus leucocephalus | reverse complement strand
GGAAGTTCCATCTTAACACGAGGAGGAACTTCTTTCCTTTGAGAGTGGCAGAGTACTGGAACAGGCTGCCCAGAGAGTTTGTGGAGTCTCCAACACTGGAGACATTCAAAACCCACCTGGATGCTGTCCTGTTCAGCCTGCTGTAGGTGACCCTGCTCTGGCCCGGGGGCTGGACTAGATGATCTCCAGAGGTCCCTTCCAACCCTGACCATTCTGTGATTCTGTGAGCTGGATGCTGTTTGCCTGTTAACGTGTGGTGTTTTTTGAGACATTTGTGTTTAATAATAAAGAAACTGTTATTGCAGTCTACTAAGGAAATGGCAAAAGGATCATGTTAGATCTGGGGAGGAGGTGAGTAACCTTGAATGGCAGCCTATACTGCTGGAATAAGGGACTCCTCTCCATAATAGCTAGAAACAAGCATTTTTCTCCTCAAAGGGCTTATTTGTGGGCAAGACATCAATGTGTTTCTTTATAATATTGATTTTTTTCTGGGAAGCTGAGACAGTGAGGAGGATATTAGCTGATGCAGTGGTAAGGACCTCAGATTACTTGAGTGTTGACACTAGCAGCCTAATTGGAGGAGTCCAATGTAGGGCCCATTTATGACCAGAGATGAGAGACATAGGAGAGCACTTGAACTGCAATTTCCTGAAGAGAAATAGAGATGTATGTCCAACATACAGTCTCCAAGCCTGAACAGCCAACTGTGATATACAAATGGGAGCAGAGGTCAGTTGACTTATAAACACTTCACAGCTGTAAGGGTCATGATAATTCCTAATGCCTGGAAAGGAAGCATGGAAGTGCCTTCTAAATTACTGGAGTATTAACATACTTTCTCAAGTTTAGAGTGTATACTCACTGTCTCATTCTGTCCTATTTTCCCAGAAAAAGTTGTGCTTATTTATAAGAATTACTGCCTTAAGGATCTAAGGAACCCACACTGCTGACTCCCGAAAAGTGTGCCTTCCTACAATTTCACCAGCTTCAGTCCAAAAACATAGCTTAGTGATCTCTTGGCAACTTGGTTTCTCTAACAATGTTATGGAATCTTATCAAAAGCCTTTTTAAAAATCCAAATGTATAATGTATTCTGCATCTCCATTAGTCACATGCTTACGGAATCCCCATAAAACTGTGACTGGATTGGTAAAACAGGATTTCCCTTGAGATAAGCCCTGACAACTTTTCTCCAATGCATTGTGTTTATCCATGAACAAAGTGATCTTACTCTTTGTTACAGCTTCAACCATCTTACGAGTGATGGAAGCCAGACTCACTGGTGTGTGTTTCACAGGTCTAATGACCTAGAGGGTCTGTTATTGCTTCTACACTTGCTTTTCTGCAACTGTATCACATGAGCTGGTGTCACAATCTCCCTATCTGGAGACAAAAAAATTCAAGAGGTGCACTGTGGAGTGTCATCAACTATTATTTGACATCCTTATGTGGAGAATACTGTGGGTATACAGTAGATTGTTGATATGGACAGATCTTCCACTTTCAGAATGAACAAAGGGTACAATGTTCACATTCTGCTGGGATACTAACCAAAATAGCAATGGTGTGTGCTCCAGACTTCTCAAGTGGTAAGCAGTACAGCTTCTAGAACAAAGCAGTCTGCCTCAGGTCTTGTAAGGCTGAAATTTTCAGGGTGCAAAAACTCTCAACAAGGTTGGAAAAAATGGTCTGAGTAGAAGTCTGTTTAACCTCTCAGTGGGACCCTGGCTCTCTTTCCTGAGGATTCATAGTCATGATGGAGGACAGAAGGAAATTAATACCTTGGTTTATGTACATTTGACTTCAGAGCCATTCTTCTAAGCAAGAAATTTACTGGGCTTTTGATAAAACCCAACCTAAGAGTCCTTAAAGAGAAGTATCTGGTTGGCACTGCCAGGAGGTCTGAGTGCTGGAGCTGAGGGCCATCTCAGCGCCAGCACAATCAAGGGTGGCCCCTTCCCTTCCCAAGGGTGACCATGGGGAGAATCTGCTGGGGAGCACCGTGGTGAGGCCATGTCCAGGGCTGACTTCTGACCCACGGGAGCTGCTTTACACTGTGGCTCTGGTCGTCAGCCCCCACCCGAGCTGCAGCTCCACTGGGTTGCAGCCCTGCACGTGCTAGGCCATGGGTGCTGCTGAGACAGGCCCCAGCCCTGAACCATGGGCCACCGTAATGGCCTGACCTTGTCCGTCCCCATCCCCACAGAGATGCCTGATGCTCTTATCTGGGGCTGTACCTGATTGTCCACTGATCTGCCCTACTTCCTGGCCAGGGGAATGATACCTCCATGGGAAGCCCATGCTGCTACCAGCTGCCAGCCCTCAGGGAGCCATTTACCCTCACGGCACCCTGACGGTTAGTGAAGTAAAAAAATCAACATTCAGCTTTTATAAGTAAAGAAACAGAGCCATCCGGGAAAAGTTTAGGACAGCGCATCCAGTTTTCAGTCCTCCAGTGCAAGAAAGACATCAGCAAACTGGAAGGAGTTCAGTGGAGGGCCACTGAGATGGGCAGTTAGGTTGGAGCACTTGCCCAGTCAGCAAGGTTGTGCCATCTCCATCCTTAGAGGTTTTCAAGACGCAATTGGATAAAGCCCTGAGCAACCTGGACTAAGCCCATAGCTGACGCTGCCGGAGGCTGGGCTGGAGAGATCCTGAGATCAGGTTTCTATGATTCTAAGTTATTATTAGTCATAATTTTCATAATAGGACCAACCAAGAATGAGTCTCTGCTAAACAGAGCACAGCACAAATTTGGCATTGTAGACAGTTGCTTTGATTGTCTTCTTTATTTCTTGACACCTACTGGCTTCTCTTGCACTTTGCTGGAATATTGCACTTCTCAACTGTGAGATGTTCCAGTTGTAACAACATGTGGCAAGAATGGCATATACCCCTTCAAAAATTCAGGAAAGGTGTAAATTTTCTTGTTGATAATTTAAAAATCAACTTTACTTGCTCAAAACTTTCTGTTCTGGACATTGTCATATACTATTCTTTGAAGAGTCCTGCTTTTATACTGTCTGATGTAGTCTTTCATTCATCTGAAGAGTGATATTTATTTAACAGACAAAAAATACAGTTTATATATATGATATACACAGTGAGACAAGTCTTTAGCAACATAAATCAGTGTGCTGCCTTTGAAATCCATGGAGGTATATTAGTGTGTCAGAAACTGATGGGACCATTACATATCATCTTTGCATATCTATGTGAGGCCTATCTTGGTCACATACAAAATCTCATTTAAGGCCTCATTTCACTTAGGTATTTTAATAGTTGCCAAAATTTAAGCATGTCATTCAGTTGATTGCAAAAAGATTCATCGTGTATTTAAGCACCCTGCTGAATCATGATAAGGAAAATAAGTGAGGGATGTAAGGGATAATTTTAAATAGTGGAATATGCCTACCAGCATACTGGAATGCTCTGAAATGTATATGCTCCCTTTTCCCCAAAAACCAGAGAAAAGCAAAAAAGTGTAACTCCTCTGCAGGGTCCCTGGCGAAGGATTTGTAAAGTCAGCAAATTTCTTTACTGTTTGCTTTGCAGTGCAATACCTTCACTTTTCAGTTGCTTTCCCTGTAACATAGACCTGTTCTTTGTCGCTTGACCTCCTCTGTTTCTGCCTTTACAAACTGCTCTTTTTTAAAAAGCCCTTCTGCTCAAAAGATTGTCAAGTACTGTGGTTTCTATTTTCAGCTTGCAGTTAAAAGCTCTTTGTTATTTTCACAATCTTCCCTTCTTGTGACTTTCACACTACAAAAAGGCTATCTAATTCCTATCACAAGAATCCTGGCAAAACCACTCATCAAATTAGGCCAACTGAACCTAAGAACAAATCCTATCATTTGGAGTAATATGCTTGAGGAACTGAATAAGAAAAATATACAAGAGATGCTCAAAAAATAAGCACAGGGAAAGGTTTTTTATGGCAATACAATATTGTCCTTCCACAGTTGCTGTGGTACAGTCCAATTTGCTAATTAAAAAAGCACCGAAGGAAGAGTTCAGTGTGACCCAACAACACCATCAGTAACTAAATGTGGAGCCACTTTGAGAAAGACAGCTGCAAGAGACCAAGAAACTTGTGTAAAAGTGGACAGAGATATAAGTAAATATATGGTAAATACGACTTTATAAGAGCAGGCGCACATATACAAACAGATAAACGAACTCCGGAATGCATGAGGTTACTCTGTAGGTTTTTGTTTCTGTTTGAAATGACTGACAGATTATTAATAGTTTTTACATCCAAGAAAACGAATCAGTTGCGCTGGCCCTCTCTGTGCAGAAGGTTCACCAGTGCCCAGTGAGTCTTGCTAAGTCACCTCAGTCAGTCATTTTCTCTTTCCAACTATGCACTTCAATAAACAGGAGACAAAGTTGAAAACTGATTGACTATGATTCACCTTCCTTTCAAGCTGCTCTTTAGAGTACACAGTATGCAGAAATCCACAAAATCTTTTTTCTGACATAGTTTTGTTATGTATTATAAAAGACGGCATGAGTCAGTAACTGTGACACGGATGGGAATTTGGAAGTTCTAGACCCAGTTCTTGGTTCTTCACTAGAATCTATTAAAAACCTTTAAGGCCCTTCATTTCTCTCCACCTAAACTCCACCTCAGGGATGCACAATATTTTCTTCTCCTCTTCTATTATGCTTCTTGCTGTTATTGCTTTATTTTTCAGTAAATCTGTACAACAGCTCGAACAGTGAGCTCCAGTCTTCATTGCCTCACTCATCATTGATCAGATCACTCACCAAATGTTGCCAACACTGTGTTATTACTTGCTTTTTATGTAATGAGAAAAATATGTGGGAAAAATTACCACCAGTTTATCCCTTGAATCCAGGCCACACTTTTAAGACTATGCTTTCAGCAGATCTGCTTTGTATATTATTCTCTCCCCTCTTGACTACCATTTTTATCTCCTGACATTTCTGTCATGTCAGCACTTCAGCCACAAAGTGCAGAAAAATATTTACTCTGTTTGCTACATCATCTTGCTCCCAGTTACAGCAGATGTGTTTGCATCGCTTTTCAATTCAGAGGTGCATGAGAGCAGATTCAAGTTAGGCTAAAGGCTAGACTCAGCTCTCTGCTGAGCAAATTGCTCTGCTTGCTGACAATTGTAGCTTCTTGTGACTGCGTGTAAGAATAAAATTGGTATTAAGATTACAAGATTTATGGGGCAGCGAAGACGTCTTTTTCTTCTGCTAGAACACGTGTCTGAATCAAACGGTTCCATTCATTCAGAAGGCTGTAATAAGACCAGTGAGGAAGCTCGATGAGTACTTAGTTGCGGGGATGGTGACTGGAAAAGGTTCAGGTTTTTTTTCCTTACTGTTGTTGCAAAGTAGGTTGAAGCAGTTTTTCTGAAATTTTAGCAATTGCCAAAAAAAAAAAAAAATCTCATGGGAAAATATTTTGGAATTAAAATCTTTGGCATCTGGATTTTTTGGAAAACCTACCTTGCAAATTGGGTTTGGAATTTTCTATTTTTTTATTTTGTGGGCTTTGTGTCATTATTTTGATGTAATTTTAAAATAAATGAGAAAAAAAATCATTTGCCGCAACGGCATTGCTGCAGCTGCCTATGCTATTTTCCTGGGATGGTGGTGGGGTTGTGGGAAGCCTTTAAAATCTTCAGTGGTCCCATAACTTCAGACTTATTAAAATATATTGACCAGAAGAAGTGTTCCTTGTCTCCTTTTACAATTAAACCAACTGATGCTTTGTAAGTTGAAGTCGCTGTGATTCATGGTGTAAACCTACTCCAAAACGTAGACATTTCTACAAAGCAAACATTTGCATTTTTTACTTGAATCAAAACTGATGGAGTAAACTTCAATCCATAAATATGCTCATTGACTAAATCTTGCTGTTTCAACCTACCGGAGGTGGGACCCTTGAACTCGGTGGGTATTTTGAGAACCAATGAACTGTCTTATGCGGGGCTTCATAATTAGAGGTGATGCTTCTGGAGGAGATTAGTGTCTGCTGGAGAAAGATTATTCCCCTGTTTAGAGAGAATTATAAACTTACCAGAATAAGACATCTGGTCATTCACCTTCTTGGCAAAAGCCTCCGGAAATGATTGATAGCTCATAGTCCAGCAAAAACACAAGGGTCTGCCAGTGCTGTAAATTCCTCTGTTGTCTGTACATCCAGATTAAAGCCCCAGTGCTGTTCCTACGGTCTGTGAACTAATAGCAGGCTCAGTACATTGGCAGGAACAGCAAATGAACTGATACAAACTAAATTCGCTTAACTAAATTAAATGCATGGCAATGCTAAGAGAACTGAGTTAAGGGCCTTCAGGAAATGTAAAGAAGGGAAAAAAGCATAGGCTTGTTTCCCAGGGGGAAAAAAAGACAAGATTTAAAGGGAGACATCAGGAAAGAAAAATATTTTAAATATAATGTGCATATGAACTGAACGCTTTGTGTTTTTAACACATAATCTGGATTTGCCGTTGCATGGAGGGTGGGCAGGGATAAGTCTGAGAAGGATCTGTGCTAGATGAAAATAGAAAGCTTTCAAAGATTTAACCATGCAGTAGAGGGGAGAAAATGCCCTTCAGTTTTTTTTCCTTTCAATAATACAAGTCTGAGAAACACAAAGTGGCAGAGAAGCACTTGGAAGGAAAACACACAGTAATTACCCAGGCTTTGAGGTTCCATGGAGATTTTTTGCCAGGCCAAGTTCTCCAGTCTCGCTGTTGTGACTCAAAGTGAAATTTATCCCTAAATATTACTGATCCCAATGTGGCAGCCAGTATTGTCTCTGATTCCTTAATTATGCTACCATTGATGAGAGCGAGAAAATACCCTTGATACTGCTTTGGCTTGATCTGATCCTGCAGAAATTCGTTAGGAAGGGAAATCCAAAGGGATCATAATTTTTTCCACTCGTCATAATATTTCTGACAGCTTCTGCAACTTTTTTGTTTCATTTCAGCAAGCGAGTCTGCCCTGTAGGGTGGAAGGAGAAGTGGCCCATGCCCCTGCCCCAACTCCCTCAGCACCTCGGCAGAAGAAGAGCTATCCACAGTCAGATTTGTCTCTGGATTCAGGGTTTCTCACTTCTCCCAGCTGCTCTCTGGCAGTCCTGCAGCTGGAATTATGCTGCCTCCAACAGGACTTTTTCCAGCCACAAAAGGACACTATAGCAAAGCAATAGAAAATCTGGCTGTGCTAATAATACGCCTCATTTTCCCCAGGGCTGAAGGTTGATGGCTCCTTTACATAACTTAGTCCATCTCCTCATCTCTGCTCAGGTTTCTTTTTTTGTCCCATCAGCCTTGCCTTGAACTAAGAGCAGATTTTTCCAAGGACTTGAACCATGGACAAGCAGAACGATCAGCAATAGAAACCTAGAAATCTGTTCTTCCACCTGATTGTGAAAGGCGTGAGCTCTTCCAGGCTGTTATCTCTGGAGGGTGGCCAATTTTCAACCTGGCTGTACAAGATGTATTTGTGAAATCATTCACATATAGCTGGTTTGGAAGAGTATTCTGACATGTAGCTCTTCTCCCAGTGCCACAAAGTGGTGAAATGGAAAAAGTTGAAATCTATATTTAATGAATTAAAATTTCACCCAGTGTAAGCAATTCCGTGTCTAATGCAGCCAGCTCTTGCCAAGTTTTCAATAAAACAGTTGCTTTCACCTGACATTTATTTCTTGAATAAAGCCATACTTGAGATCAGTATGTTTTCATGCTGAGATTGTTAGCAAACTGAAAATAGATAGAAAAGTTTGGCCTTTCCAGCAGGACAGCAATACAGAATTTATTAACAAGAGCAAAGCAGGACAAAAAGAAATCGTACGTGTATTCCTTTAAATTAAGGGGATTACTGTAATGGGACATCTGGTACTTTAAAGTGCAGATTGCAAACTCGCTATGCTGTATCATTTTAATCCCCATAAGTAAATGCTCCCTTCCAGCTTCCTTTCCCGTATTAGTTATTCTCCTGCTTTCTGTCCTTGTATATGGGAAGAACAAATCCAAGGGCAAAATGTTGAGAAGCAATTTGATTTTGTAGACACTTTGTCAGGCTCCATCGCCAGAACTTGTGCGGATGTGGGAGAGGAGTGAGGCTATGCTGTATGGCTAAATCACATGCTTTAACATCTCAGCTTCAGTTCAACACGACATGACTTCAGGCAGACCCAGAATTTCATATGGGAACAGTTAAATAACTGCGAACATCTAAAGCAGAGCAGAACAGCATCAGGCAGTGAGGGGTAAATGCCTACAGGCAGGCTAAATCTACAGAAGAAAGAAAATTGCAATGCTGTATATTCTGCATAACAAAAGAAATGTACTTGTGATGAAAGCTGGCTAAACTTATACCAGTTTTGGATAGGAGATGATAATTATTGCCATTGTAATCCTGGATAATTCTTCAGTATAATTATCAGCCTCACCAGAGTTTATTACACACGTGGTGGCTGGAGATTTGTGAAGTCTGGATAGTTGCTAGCCTCTGGATCAGGATAATGTTCTGCGTTTTTTTGTTTGTTTTAATCTGTTATTTCAAAAAGCAGATTATTTCCTTTTTTAATTTTAAAGAGGACTCTTCAAAACAGATAAATAATCTTACTCTGGGCTGATAGTCCACATCTATATTTGAAAAAAAAATGTTTTGAGTTTTACTGCAAAAAAGACAGATTTATAATACTGATTACTATATTTATTTCTAAACATTCTTTCTGCTAAACATGCATTTGCTGTGTAAGAGAACAACCATCTGTGAATTTCTGAATTTCATTAAACAGAATGTAAGTGTTTAGTGATAATGATTTCATTAAACAAATGCTAGTATTTTGTCTTCCACAGGATTAATACATTTCATACACAAGAAATATCATAAACTACTATGGACTTTAAACAATTTGCAAACTGGAAATAGTCCCAGAATTATATCGTTTGTTTAATTGATTCAGATTAATTAAGAAAAGCAGGTTATAAATCTTAATTATTATTAAAAATTCATCTGAAATTTAAAAAGAGACAACAATAGGGGGTTTGTAACTTTTGCAATTTATTTTGGAAACGGCTAGCACTGCTTTTAACATCATTTTGTGTGACTAAATTTTTTGTAAACACAACTGTTCTTTCACAAGTATTTACATGAAAGATTTCTTTATGTCTTTCAGGAAAATATTTCAGCAGAAAGGCTTTCAAACAGTCTGAAAGTCATTGTGATGCGCAGTTAAAAAAAATGAACAAATGTTTTGCCTTTACTTGTTGTAGCTGTTCAGGTGGCAGAGAGGGTCTTACTGAGCCATCAAATCAGAGATACTCACTAAGTGAGCAAAGCCAAAGGTGGGCACCGACAGCTGGAAGTGCCGTGGTGGGCTCCCAGTGCAGAGCAAATGCTGACAAAGAGCATCACCCAACACAGGGAAGAGGGAACCTTGAAGGCTTGAATAGTTTTCTACTGGTTTCTGTTGCCCACATTTGCAGATTCCATTTCTCCTTTCTATCATGATGTAGCTGCTGAGAGCAACAATGACAGTTTGAGATGACCTTTGCTGCCTTCCTCTGGCTTCCAGCTCTTCTCTCATTTGCAAAAGCCTGAGTAGGAAACATCTACAAGCCTTCCTACTCCTCCTTGCACTGCCCCCCTGAGAGCACTTCTTAAGAGGAAGTGACATGTAAAACAGCTGAAAAATTTTTTTCCATTTACAACTTCCCAGGGTTTCCAGCTGATTCCATCTTTATTCCCAGTTTATAGCACACATTTTTGGTTTTAGTCAGTAGCACATGACCTTGCATTCAGTACAAGTGAGTATCACCCCATTTCTAGGTCCATAGGACTCAGACCACTCCTCTGGGTCTGTGCAATCCCGATCTGTGCCTGTCACAACTTTAGGTCAATGGAGAATTTCAATAGCTTTTTTATGCTGTGTTTAGTAATTAAAATATTAATGGTAAGTCTGGAGGAACTCTGGAGAACTTCCCTAATCGCTTCTTTTCAGCATGACACCTCCCTGCTGGAGTGCAGTTGGCTCCCCTTACCTAAACCTCTTCCCACTTTACAGATGTTACACTGATTCTCCATTTTTCTACCTCGCTAGTGTTTTCCCATGTGGCACCATGTCTAATGCCCTAGTTAAATGCAGACAGATTTCATCTACTGCATTTCCTTTGTCTGGATAATCAGTTATGCTATCAAAGGGAGTTATCTGATTATTTGAGCATTATCTACCCTTGGTAAACTATTTAGCATTTTATCTCATTTTCTGTGTACCTCATGTAACTAACATTCCTCAATTATTTTTTTAAACCTACTGAAATATTGAAGCTGAAGCTTTGGACGGTAACTTCTTCCAACAATTTTCCTTTTCCCTCACTTGAACTGTTCTCCAGGTACACTGACACAAACCCTTCCTTGGCATTTAGCGCGTCTTCATCTGACAGACCTCCTGGAGTCTGGAGACGGGGGTGGTCCAGCCTGTCCGCTTGACTTCTTTGCACCCCAGAGATGGGGCATCATTTTCCATAACCCCTTATCACCCCCTTGCCCTGTGCTCAGTGCCATCTTCCCAACAGAGAATGAAGACGCTGTATTCCCAGGGGCACACAAACAGCTTGGAGAAATGCTTTATCTAGTGCTCAACGGGAGTAAGAGTTCTTCTTTACAGCTCTCTCCGTAGCTGCAGAGGAGTACTGTGCTATTTTTCTTTATGTAAACAGGCCATTCTTTACATCCAGTCAAAGTAATCGCAAACAGCATTTTGACTGCAAAAGCACAGAGGACTTCCCAGACTTGGATGAAAGTAGTTAGTTGAGGTTTATATAATTCTTGTTTGAATTCATTATACATGCATGCATACATGAATCTTGCAAGAACTTTTCTAACTATGTATTTTGGTGCCTAAGGAATACCATTCTGCAGAGATAAAAGCCCAAATCCAGCAGACCCTTGTATCAGAAATTCTTATCTAATTTTCAACATTTATAGAAGGATAATTACCTTCCTCCTCTCACCCCCCACTGTTTTAACAAGGAGTTGGTTAAACTTCTTTTTCTTCCAGAGGATGTAGCAAAAATTTGAGATACAGTTAACCCTGACTGGTAATCCCAGTTCCTTCATTGGTTTATACAGGAATTCTCATCAGGTCGTTTACATCAGCATTTTCAAGGGCCTTTGACAGGCTAGTTGCCTTCTCTTCTTTAATGTGAGAAACCAAGAACTTGGTTTTGGTGGTCCAAAGCCATGTTACTGTGAGATCAAAGAGATGGAGCGGAGAGGGTGCCAGGCTCCTGGCTGCCAGCTCATGCCCACTGTGGGATGTACCATTCAGAAACTCTCGGTGCACACATGCACTAAATAACAGTAGTAATAGAAGTGAGGTGATACACTGTTCTCTGGAGCATTACAATGTACTACATTTTCATGGATCAGATGAATGAAGGAAAGATAGGAAATGATTACTCTGCAGGAGCCTGAATCAATCCCTCCCCATTCTCTACCAGACCTGGAAACATTTGGCTCTTGCAAATAATCTTTAATCAGATAGGTCACGCTATTAAAGTCAATGGCTCCTTCTGTGAATAAGGACTACTCAGCAGGCTAAACATTTGCTGGACCGATTTCTAAGTCTTAAAATGCTTAGAGAAAACACAAAATGCATTCTATAAATTCTTGTTGCTGCACTTCACATTTTACTACAGAGTGAAATTTTATTGCTAGCTGTCATTTATTAGAAAAAAAAAAGAGAGAAATATGAGCAGGACCCAGATGGCATTGTGCTTTTTACATAATTGCAAAATACTTACGTTACAGGCAATTTTCATTATGTACTAATCAAACTTGTGTAATCCTGTCAATGCACTGTCAGTACGATTATCACATCTGTTTAACAAAAAGTTGAGTAACAATCATAAAGAAAAATAGATAAATTAATGTTTGTCTCAACGGAGACGCCAAAGCAGAAAAGGTCCTGCTGCAGTTGCAGTTCTCAGCGTACAAGAAGTCAGGATGAATTGTGGCATCAGGGTGAAATACTCCAGAGAAAAGCAAGTGGTATGACAACAATCAGACAAGATCACAGGAGCAGTTAAGCCAGTGAGCAAAGATTTTATGATGTCCCTTGTGAACATCTGAAAGCAGCACTCAGAACCCGCTGCGTTTCCTTTCTTTGCCATGCAGAGAACAATAATACCTGAGAGCATCTTTGTTATATGTGGTTTGGTTGGGAAGAATTTCTGGAACATGAAGAAAGAATCAAAATATAACAGGAACAGTATGAGACAGGCAGAGTGTTCTGGCAGCATCCCAGAAAAAGACATCACAAATTTAGCATCACGGGCTGTGCAGGAAGGAAAGGGGACTCACAATTCGAATCTTGCAATGGCTGCACAAACAAGCACTGGAACTGTGAAGTGCTGCTCTAGGATTAGTGTACCACCGGACGGAGACAGTGTCGATGGCTACAGGAGTAATAGTTACGATCACCACACAAAACCACTACAGTTGCCCTCAAATCATGAAAAACAGTTATGACTGCAACCTGTAAAAGCCTGCATGAAGACCTTGCCTTGAACCTTGTTGACAGACTGTCTTCAGACTCTAGTGACCACTGTTGAAATCTGACATCTGGTAAGGATGACTGCTTGCCAGGAGGAATGATGACTGTACCTTTACTTACACCATGGGGCTTTGTAACAACCGGTCAGAACAGCCTCCAGCTCCAGACTTTCAGTTTTCAGCCAATCTCCTGCAAAGCCCTGAACTGACTGCCCTTGGGAGCGAGATCCTCTATGTTCCTCTGATTTTGTGTCCCCTGGTAGCTGCGGAACAGCAGATCCTCGGAGCTCTCTGTGCAGCTAGAGCAATGGCGGGCAGCTCAGATGCCCTGACACAACTGCAGAATCAAAGAAGTGTCTCTTTGGTTTCAGCCTGCCACTGCCCTGCAGTGATTACCTCCTCCAGGGTAGCAATTTTGGCTGGAACCAATGTTAATCTCATCACTCCTTTGCATACTGCTGGCTTGCAAACCCAGTCCACCTAAACCATGCCAACCTTCTAAACCTCTGAAGCCTAGGTGGCCATAAAACACCAGCCTACCTTTTTAAGCGTTCAGGACCACGTTCATCTCTTGTATAATCCCCAAGGCATCTAATTTCTGCTTGTTGACATTCACATGCTGCTCAGGTCCTTGGCTGTAGAGGAAGCCCTGAAGTAGGATTTTCAAAGGCTTTTTCTTCTGATCACAGCCGAGATCTTACAGAAGAAACACCTGGAGCCCAGCCAGTGTCTACTTCCTGGTGTGGTCATGGTGCTGATTTATGATGCAGGGGGTGTGGATTCAGTCTTTTATTCTACGGAGATCTTTGAACCCACACTCCAGGCAAGGAGCCGACCACAAGGCTACTGGATACTTTTGTGCTAATTTCTCATCTTTTGTTTTGGTGCCATTTCACACTTTTAGGAATGAGTATTTTTGTAGTGCGGTTAAATGGTCTAATTATTTGTGTATAGATCTGGGATTTCTTATTTTCTGGGCCATGAAAGTTTTGTTATTTTTGGTACATAAAAAAGGAGCAGGAAAATGCATGGATATTATCTGGAGAGCTTTGCTAACTTCCTGTTGAGGATTCCAATAAGCTCTTTCACTGATTTTTTAGAGAGAGTTTAAACAGGCCTATGCTTCATTGTTCATACGCTTTTAAAAAACAGTGCAACAGCATGAAGATCTGTGCTGAAGATAATGATTTTTGATAAAATCTGTGGTGTTACCTACTATCAATAGTTCTGAAAATCTCCAATGTGGGTATTCTCAATGATGCCTGAACTTGAAATTTGGGTACAGGAGTAGACTTTGGCAATACACAGAGAATTAAAAACAAAATCCCAACCTGAGAAAAATCTACTGACTATGGATTCTACATGAAGCACTTATAAATAAAGTCACAAAAGAATACCATGGCAACAAAGAAGGAAAAGACATCAAACTATTCATTATAAAAGACAAATCATATGCTATCTTCATTGCAAGCTTTATAATCTCTTGTTCTGCTCTCTCTTACAGCATCATAATACACAATCTTGGTTGAAGCACTGTGGAACTGTTATTTTCCCTCCGATATAAAAGCCATTGACTTGCAGGAATATTTCACTGAGAAAATGTCTATATACAAGCAAAAGAAAATGTTACTTTTTAAAACAGGGACTTCGGCATATAAGCAGATAAATAAAATGCATTTAATCCATAAGCAGCCATAAAATGAACACTTGAAGCTAGGGAACAAAGTCTCAAAGCACAGGAAAATCACCAGAGATAAGTAGCATGCAAAAAATTTGAAGAATTTCTGCAAAATATTAGCATCTCCCTCTGCTGCTTCTACTTTCTCACTTCTCTTGAGTTACAGCTGTGTGCTTGTCCTTATGTATAGGGCAACTCTAGTTTATTGCCTTTTTACTCAGAGCAACCTGCCACCTTAGATGCATTCAAGCTCTTTCACACATGTAGAAGTGACTATTGTTAAATTCTTCTTTTGCTTTATATTTCTGCTCTCTACAGTTCTTAGAAGGGCTGTGTCTCCTTACATAGACAGTTCTATTGAGTTTCCAATACCAGGTTACAAAGTATGATCCATAATTGAGTTGGTCTCCAGTTAATAATGATTTCCATGTACAATGCCCAAGGATATCCTGCCTGATCTCTGTCTGAAATTCCATAAGGATGTGGGTCTCGCAAGAGTCCTGTCCCATACCTGTTACCTGAGTGAGACATCTGGGATGGTCTGACATATCTCAAAGAACTGCTGTTGGCACCTTTGTTTCGGCAACAGAATTCCATTCCTACTGTGGGATCCATCTTGTCTAAGCTCAGCTGCCAATGATGTCAACATCCACGTTGAAGCTTGTTGCGTATTCAGTGGAGACCCAGTTGATAGTCAAGGGCATCTAGAGAATGATTCACTAGACCAAATGTCAACATTCATTTTAAGAAGCAAAAAACTGTGTCCTAAACTTCTTTGACCAGTACGGGAGCCCATGGTAACGTGTACATGTGGACATATTTAGGTAAATTATGTGAATCCCACCCTGTCTTTGAATGAGGCAATCTATTGCCATATGGTTTTAAGGTAATCAGTTGGGGGTTTTTAGCATACTCTTGCAAAATTTCCAATAGGGGAATTGTCTTCAGCACACATACTATGCTGCTGGGACATTCCAGCCCTCTGTGTTTGATCATATAGTCTGTTGGACCATGAATGGCTAATGTATAAAAGATGTGTGTCTGGTAAAGCTGTTAAACTCAGGCCAGACCTCATAGATGAAGATATCCCCTAGCACACTCCTCAGTTCGGGAAAACATGGTTGAAGAGATGGTCACCCACTTCTTTAGGAGCACAAATGAGCCATCTTTGTGCCTGGGAACTGGGAACTACAGGTCTTTGTTCTTTGCAGACTGGATGAGTGTGTCTTTGTGTGGGGGGCAATTAACATGTTCTGCACACTGATATATAACTCTTCTTCAGAACTTCAAACTTGCTGTTGACTACCCAATATAAAGAAAATGATCATGACAAAATAACCAGGCTATTTTCACATGCTCTGTTTATTACCTTTACAAGTTAGAAGAGAGCCACATTGATAGGAGTTTTCATATTACAGTTAACAAACATCATTTTCTCTTTATTGTTTCCCCTAGTTTTCTCACTTTTGTTTTTCCAATTATTTTGATTAAATTTACCCTCATGATCTTATTTTTTTCTTGGACATCTAATAGCAAGTTAAAAAAAACCACAGCTGATGATAAGGCAAAGAATTGCTGTGGGTTTTATTGGTTTCTTTTTTCTTTAGAAGTTACAGCTTTAGCACTTTAAACACTACATAAAACATCAAAATTACTCCAAAATGGTGTAATAATATAAGATAAAAAAATGCTACCCTAAATTAATATTTACATCTATTCTTGCCTCCGTGTGCTGATCCATTTTTAAAGCACTTGCAAGATTTTTTTTATTCTGAGGCTAGAAAATAGACTCCAGTACTCTTGTGGATGGACATATCATATTCCTACTGGTTGATAAAAGCAAGAGAAAAGGAATTCAGTTCTGTCACATAAATAAATAATAAAAATAATCTCTTCTTGGGGAAATTGCAAGGTCAGTTCATTTCCTCGTATTGATCAAAGTGGTCATTTCCTTCCTCTTTTCGTTTTACTGGATTATTTTTTGGCCTAATCCTGCTGTATTGTGAGATAGTTCTATTAGATTCTAAGTTGTCTATGGAATGTGAAAATCAGCTCTTCTCTGAGGTCACATCTATATGGATGTATCAAAAAGCCAGATTTCATTTTTTTAAAATAAATTTAATTCATAGTCCATTTATTCTGTTTTTTCCACTGTTTATAGGCTGAGACTCTCCAGTCAGGATCACTCCTCAGTGCAAGGTGCAGTACATTTTCCTCATTAGCTATGTCTTATTTATGAAAAATGCAACAAGTGTAGGTGTCACAGTCAGTAGAAAGGCACAGGCAAGAGAGAGCAATGGAGCAGAAGGAAGGCTCTATGTTCAGACTGATCATCTTCACACTTATCTACTTGGAATTTAGTAAATTAATGTCAGATGTACAGAATGAGAGAGATACAAATATCCAAAGATCCTTGTCTTCTGGCCAGTCTTAGTAGTTTGTTACAGGAAACATAGGTGGAGGGCGTTCTTGAAAAGACTTAGAAGAGGGACTTGAAAGAGGAATGGACTTTAGAGATTATTCCTGAGTTGTAGGTTAGACATAAAGAGTCTTGTTGAAAAGTATATAAGGGGTTCTGTAGGAGAATGATGTGAACAGGAGACGTGGGAACAGGGAGGTCATGAAAACGTATAAGGGCAAGTCCAAGTATTTTTGTACAGGTAAAGATGCAGACGTAACCTCCGTTTGATGTCAGTGACTCACAGAGGGGTTGTGAAGGGACTCAAGAAAATAGGTGTTGTGCCTATAAAAAGCTACCAGCATATCACAGATCAGATTTAAAAGTGCAGTAGCAATTAGGAGGTCAGGGATGAAATCTAGACTAGCATACTTTCTGCAATGCACATGGAAAGAAGGGCTTGGGTAAGAGGCCAAAGCAACCCATTTTGCTTTAGGTATGTTAGTTGCTAGCAAGGGGAGAAATAACTCGGATGAAGGCTGGTGGCAGAGACATGCCAGGAACTGAGAAGCATGCTTGTGGGCAGTAGTCAAAATTGGTTGAGTAAAATCAGGACCAGTACAGAGGCTGAGCTCCCAAGGACTCCACAGAAGTGAGGAGGTAGAAAAGTAAAATAGTAAAATCTACAAAATGGAAAGAGTAAAAGCATGATCAGAAAAGAGGAAGGAGGAACCTGGAGTTACAAGCTACCCACATACAGAGAGCCAGAAAAAGTCTGATTTTTAAGGAAGAATGTGGCTGACTGCGTGAAGTGCCTGAGGGGTCAAGGCAGATGAGAAGAAAATAGACACTTGAGTTTTGTCATGACTAAGAGCTCTCTGAAGACCTTGAACAGCAGAGCAGAAAGAAGGAGCCACAGACAACCAGAAATGGTCCAGAATCCAGAAGGAGCTCAACACCTCCTGTAAATACAAATAGATCTGCTTACCACAAATTTTATTTATCCTGTAGAGTCTTATAGCACAAGAACAGTATTTCAAAAATATTATTTCTTGACTGAGAAAAGCATCACAGTGGGTTCTTGCCTGAGAATACAGCTAGATTCCCTGACATTTATAGGAGATATCTCAAGGTCATTTATAGCACTCAGAGTCTGGGCACTTTCAGTCTCTGCCTTTTGACTTCAGCTCTCGTTTCAGTGACATCCTCTGTTGGTTTGGGTAATGGTAAGTGGCAGACTGGCCAGGAGCTCCAGCCTCCTCCCACACAGGGGACTCCATGCGCTTTGTCTAATTACACATCAGGGGCTGCTACGCTGTCCCTTGAAGTGAGCGTAAATCAGAAGTCAATTGTCCATTCTAATCAGATTTAGACAGAATATATGCTACACGAAGTTTCAAGTGACTAGAATTAGCTTACACACAGTAAACATTTCAGGTCTAATCTGATCATTTTAAGTGAAAACTAGTGAGCTTTAACTGTAGGGAAGAAAAAGCCACGCTATAATCGATAAGCAAGGAATGATCTGAGAGAGGCAACCAGCATGTCCGATTAATCATCCTACCAGCTGATCAGATTTATGATATGAAGCAAATTAATCACATGCTTTCAAAAAACTGGTGTTTATACTATACAAACCTTAACCACAGCCTTTGCTGTGGTAATTTGATTTGTGAAGATTTCCTCTGAGACAGCAATGGGATATGTTTACAGCTGAAACGTATACAAATATTCATCATTGTTTTCTAATAGCTATTGTATTAACTTTTTCCGGAGTGCTTTTGCTTGAAGTGACTCCCTCTTGTTACTTGGCTGTACATTCTCTTTCTCAGTGCTTGCACATGCATGAGAAGGTGTAATGTGGACTCTTCACTGGAATTTAATTTCTTGTCACAAATCATGTTCTCATCACAATAATAAAAACAGGTTTTGTTTCCAGATAGATTTCATTTTTTTCTTTCCTTTTTTTACTACAGTGTCTCCTTGTATGCAGTTTTTAGAAGCACTTTTGCAGAGATATTGATTTTTTTGTCACATGAAACATCAGTTTTCATGATACAAACCTGTCCCCTCATCCCTTCTTATCATGGTGCTTTCAGGGAAAGGGAAAAGAGGGAAGGGAATGCCCTTTTCTAATATGATTTTTTTAAAACAAAAAACTGGAAGTGTGGACATCCTATTAAAGGTCTTTTAGGTTTGTTGTTGTTGTTTAACACAAATTGTATTTCTACATGGACCAAGTTCAATATTTCACTTCATAGAATCATAGAATCATAGGATGGTTTAGGTTGGAAGGGACCTTAAAGATCATTGAGTTCCAACCTCCCACTAGACCAGGTTGCTCAAAGCCCCATCCAGCCTGGCCTTGAACACTTCCAGGGATGAGGCATCCACAGTTTCCTATGGCAATTTGTTCCAGTGCCTTACCACCTTCATAGTGAATTTTTTTTCCTAATATCTGTTCTAAATCTGCCGTCTTCCAGTTTGAAGCCATTCCCCCCTGTTCTATCACTACATGCCCTTGTAAAAAGTCCCTCTCCAGCTTTCTTGTAGGCCCCCTTCAGATACAGGAAGGGGCTGCAAGGTCTCCCCAGAGCCTTCTCTTCTTCACTTCCCAAAGAAAGACCAGAGCTGTACTTTTCTAAAGGATACAGGCTAGGAATTTAAGTGAAATTTTCCTAGATCTGCATTTTGCAAAGGGGATGTTTCAACAAATCCAAATACACCCTTTCAATAAATACAAATACAATCCTTAATAGGAATCAATTAGCAAAATCTCTGTGATCTGCTGGAGACAGAGTGGATCTTTGTGTTCAAGTTCAGATAAGCAGAAACTGTTTTTTTCTTAACTAAACAATGTAAGTTAATGAGGCAGAGAGAAGGAAGAGGTCAAGGAACTGAATAATTTTTTCTTTAGCTATGAACATGTCCAGTTCTCTGTATTGTCCCATGCCAGCCCTTTTGGCTTGCAGTTAGTATACATTTCTCTATGCTATCCAGCCAGAATGGAAGTCAACAAACCCTTTCCTCCTGAATGCCTTGTAACAAACCCAAAAATAAACTGATAAACCAACAAAACAATTGGGAAGCCTCTCAAGCATTGCAGCGTTCCTGGCAGACAGCATCCACTTGGGTGTCTGTACTTTGCTGCCAGGACATCCCCATTATGAATAAAGGGATGTATTAGCCTGATGTGGTCCCGGTACTATATTTGTGCCAGTGGCTTCCTTACAGGGATCACGCAAAACTGGGGATAAAGTTCAGTTCTCAAAGTGGCTCTTCCCTGTTTTCTCTGTTTAGTATTGTTTCTGCTTTTTCACAAACTGCTTTAGATTTGTCAATATCACTTTAAAGGTGTTATTATTTAGTCCTGCAGTTTAAGTCCCAATTTGATAAAAGGTCAAACTTGTACTAAGTGAGGAATGAACCATGGTCAGAACACTCTCTGCCAAAAAGGAATATCTCCTAACAATAACAACAAGTTTTATTATCCACCTCTTACAGAGAAGGAGCTGAGGCACATGCAGATTAAATGGTCTGCCCAAGCTTGCTGTATGACAGCCAGAACCGAACAAAAGAGATACCATGGTCCAGGAACTATCTCATTTTTCCCTTCTTTTTTGCCTGGAACAAGCTCATCCATGCTTTAGTCCTCTTATGTTGCATTCTCTTATCCATTTTAGTCATGTCTATATTCTTATCTTTTCACATTCTCCTGTACTAATGCAAAATACTGCTGTAAAAATTTTTTTCCTGTTGTGTCATTTTTGACCACGCCATTTTCCTCTCTGGTTCTCTTTTTGAGTTTCCCCCTCTCTACCACATCAAGCATATCTTCTTTCTTCTTTTTCAAAGTCATTCACAGCCCAGACCTCACCCGTGCTCTATCAGGATGGCAGCTCCTTCCTACCCATGCCAGACGTGAGCTGTCCAGGCCCCCTCTCCACTTAGGAGTGTCTCCCTCTCAAAATTCCCAAAGTCATTTCATTTCCCTCCTTCAAGTCCCTCATTAAAATTCCTCTGGTGCCTATGACAAGCTTGGCGATGACGGGCTGCAGTTGTGCTGAGACCAGGACCAACCGCAGAGGCCGGTGTCGGAGCATTGGCTTCTTCTGCTCTCCCATCTGTCTGCATCTCTTGCTTTCCACTGGAAGCTCTTTGGGCACAGGCCATACTTCTGTCCCGTGGTGGTAACATAACTAGAACAAAGGGTCATGGTTCATGACAGTGGCAACTCTTCCTAAAGCAGTACAAATACCACATCAGTGTCATGACACTAACAATTAATTTGGTCAGTAACACCAGAACCAAAAGCCGTATATCACTGCCACCGAGACCTAACCCAAGCCAAGCACAGCGAAAAACATACTGGACATTTTTAATATATTGCACTTCCATGAATTCCACCCAGTGCAGGTTTTGCCTTTTTGTGACAGCATTGCAGTATTGGCTTGTGTTCCGTATCACATCCTTTCTAACCTCCAAATACTTCTGTCTAGTACTGCTGCTGTAATCACTCATTTGAGGGATGATCTATTTGACTGCTGAGTATTCTAACAATAAGAAATGAAAATAGAAGCCTGGCCAAAAGATTTATTTTCTGAAGGCATCCTTTGCCAATAAGCATCAGCAAAAGCTGTCCTGTCAGGGCAGATACATGCATGTTGCTCTCTGACTCCAATACGTCTGAAATTAAGTCGCCAACTTCACCACTGGAGCTCAAACTATGCATAGGGGTCAGTTCAATGGCAGTGACGTCACAGCGCTATAGCACATAGGACCCATCATTCCCCCATGGGTTTTTTCCCCAAGTCAGGCATATAAAATCACTGACGTTAATTTAATGAGTTGGTTTTCAGGAGATTAGTCTCACCATGAGTCGAATTATTCTGAACATATGGAGACCCAGTCTGGCTATGAAGTGTGTAAAAGAATGGTAGAGATTTGGGAATGCAGACTTTTTGGGTTGAGTGAATCTTGTATTAAATACTTTAACTCTTCATACCACTGTTGGGACTGGTTTGTTGTTGTTTGGTTTTGAGGGTTTTTTTAACCTATGGCAATGCCAGTCACTGTAGTTAACTCCAGTTTAGGTCTGGAACAAGGCAGAATGGAGGCCAGCGTGCGTATATTTTTGAGAAATAGGATTTATATGGAAAACAATAAAACAAGGGAGCAGACAGATCTTGGAACAAATACAGGCTAATGCTGAAGTTTAGTCATCTCTTTTAGCAATACAGGAAACTCTTAAGCACAAAACATATTTGATATCTCTATGTGTGTGAGCTTCTGAGATCAGGGCCCACCGAACTCAAATTTCAGGGATAAAAATCTCAGATGCATCTAAGTGAGTGAGAAGCCTTAAATAAAGGGGGCTTGTATTATTTTTTTTTATTGTTTTAGAGCTCAATCCATGGAAAGAGTTAGGTGTCTAGCTGCTGCTTAATTGCCCTCATGGAATTTAGGCTAAGCAGCTCCTCTGTTGCTAACCAACAACCTGAAAATCTCATTTTTTGTTAGTAATATTGCCCAGGATCAGACACCATTTGCCCCTTGAGATAAACAACTGTCTATCTCATCCTTGTTCTCATTTTAAATTCTCAGTCAAGGTGTTATTATACCTCCAACTTACCTGTGAGACCTGTCTTCAAAGGCATTTTGGGGAGTGAGAAGGGTTGTTGTACAGAACATTTTACCCTATAGTCTATTGATTAGAACAAATGCCAGATTTGGGAGATTCAGCATCATTTCTGCCCTCTGCTTATGAGATCTCTAACTCTTGGGAAAGAAGCTGAACCACAACTGGAAGAAAGTGTGTTTGTGGTTAAGCCTTTACAGTCTCCACCTCTCCTGTTAAAGCTCATTCCCTTTTTAAGGAGTAGTTAAGTAATTGTTGAGTAGTAGCAGTAGTAGTTGCTATTAATTGCAGCAAGCATTAGCATTCAGTTTCTTTCTCTTCCTGGTTGGTGACTCAACCTCTGCATTAGCAGAATTGTTGTCATGAGCTTTATTTCTTGGTGGTCCCATAAATATTTAGGGAATCTGATCAAAGTGAACCAGCTTAAACGGAAGAACTTTAGATCCTGTTTTTCCAGGCTCCAGAGCTCCCCTTCAGGTCCTTTCTCTCTTGCTAAGCCATGGAGTCTTGTGGCGAAGGTCGGAATGAATATCCACAGATGGAAGAGGAATATGAGGCTGGATCATTGGTGGGACTGGTGATTGCTTAGCCATGGGGAAGAAGGAAGTGACATCAGAGTTTCTCAGGACAACCTGGTTTAGGTGTCCAGTTTCCTAAAGTCTGGAGTTAGTTATATGCTCAGTCCTGGTTTATATGGCTCACTCCGACCCTTTTCGTTGCTTAGGTACAGGGGCCATGAGGGGAGACAGATCTCGATCTGAGATT
Organism: Himantopus leucocephalus; assembly: GCA_003993805.1. Taxonomy (NCBI): domain Eukaryota; kingdom Metazoa; phylum Chordata; class Aves; order Charadriiformes; family Recurvirostridae; genus Himantopus; species Himantopus leucocephalus. Next base: position 153,638,820 of record RSEF01000002.1, on the reverse strand, counting down.
CTTGAGATCCTCCGAAACAACTGGCTCCCTCCCTGGTAAAAGTAATTTGAGCACCAGAAACTGTGTTAAAGCTGTCTCACTTTTGGCAAATTTTCTGAAGCCTCACCTTGTACAAGTTTTGGATTAGTTCTACCTCTGTGTCCAATGGTTCACACTTACTGAAGTCATACAGGTAATCTGTGCATTAAAGCTAGACATCATAAAACATTACATTCTTCAATCTCGCAAACGGATGCAATTCCATGTGCTTCAATGGGCCACATGTATTTTTTTGACAAAGAATTTATCCCTTCAATGCTAAAAAGTGCTCAGGTATCATGTAGATGTGATACAAGGCATACAGCTGATACTGCTGATTTTTCATCTTCCAGTTTACTTAATGCCTTTAAAATAAAACATAAATGATTCATAAATACGCTTTCAGTCAGCAGAAATCAAGGGGGTTAGTGCAAGAGCTCAGGTGGAACAAGATAAAAAGCTTACGATGATCTGCTCTAACTTCTTATTCCCTGAATCTACAGAAAACTGATATAAGTTAAAGTCTTACACACAACTGTAATGCAAAATCCAAAGAGCCATTTAGTATCTTTTATTAACACAAGGAAAGCCATTTCAAAAGAGGGGAGAGGATAAGTCTTCTGCAAGCTCACCACAGGCTGCCATTACAAGGTAGTTAACCAATTATTTTTATTTCAGCATAGATGATAATTAATCAGAGCTATTGTTCAGGTGTGCTGAAACCTGGCCATTTTCACTGGTTTTGCACAACTTGAATAGGGTTGCCTGCACGACCTGCTATCTTTTCAGTGCGTAGCAGTGAAAGTATCTGTTACCTCAATAAGGAAGCTGTTAGACCCATCTCTGCTGTTTGTCAGAGTAATTCAATTGATGTTCTACCTAGAACCCTGCAGGACCACAGCTGCTGCGGTGGATAGACCTTCGTTAAGCCTTAAGTTACTGATTTAACAAGCTGTGCTAATGAAACGGGTCTTTAATGAGGTGCTTTTAGCAAGGCTCAATGTATTTTCCTCTTCATCTCAGCCCTACATTTCCTGAATTTTTTTTATAATATAGCTTAGCAAATCCCTTCATTTTTCAACTAAAATGACCCTTGATATCTCATTTAATAGATGAACATATAATATTCAGCTATCCCAATTAACTTCAACAGTGGCTGTGGCCTTTCTCTAAGCAGCAACTACTCACCAGGCTAAGGAACATGATACTGGACTGGAGGGCCTTTAGCCTGACTCACTGGTAGTTCACATGTCCTCTGCTCACAAATTAGATTTAAAATGATACCTTTAATAAGTGATATGTCTCATCTTCCACAGTGCCATGTTGCAGCATTTAGGAAGCCGTGTCACTTTTTTAATGACAAATATTAAAATCATGTTCTTTGATAGTAGTTTGCCAGAAATCAACATGTTTATTTATCAGCTACTCAGTTTGATGCAGATTCACATAGTCATTAGCACAGATAATGACAAATTGCCCCATGTGATTGGGATGTGAGCTGAAACCTCAAATAATAGTGAAGTAGTACACAGATCACCCAGCATAACTGCCTTACTTGAAAGCTACTCTAATTTTGTAAAGCAAGTTGTCAAATCGATGTCTCTGCTGTCAAACAAAAATATATTTTTAAAGGAATGCAACAAAAATCCATAGAGGAAACGCAAGTGCAGCACGACGTTTGTTTGATTTCATTCCTCAGGCGATGCCGTAAAAATTGATCAGACCACATTTAATGGAGAAATCATTAGAAGTCTAATTCAACCAACTCCAGAAATATTTATGAAGAGCAGTTAAAAACCACTGATATGATACAGGAGGATACTTGTTGTAGTATTATTAATAGCTAGGAAGACACAGCTTCAACATATGATTTCTGCAGGAACTCTGTGATGCATTTCCAGCAGCTTTTGTGAAATGAGTTGTTATTAAACCGGCACAATCTTCCAAATTGCTGTTAGCTAAAGATGGGCTTTGTATGACTTGATATTTATCCATTTTGACCTTTAATGCCTTTTACAGTAATTGTTGATCCAGTAGAAATCTACTTTATCTGTCTTGCCCTGGTAGAAATATGACTGCAAGCTTTCACTAGTCAGCCCTATGGCAGTCTGTTACTTAACATCATACTTTTATTTAACTCGTTCTTCCCTGTATGTTGGTCCTCCCTGGTCTGTAATGAACTGCACTTGCATATAAATGTGCAACGATAATTAAACTTGCTGATGAGAAGTGATTGCCATTCTCTAATACTACAGGTCTGCATGATATCTTCTCAACTGGGAAGCAAGCACTTTCTAGTCACTACAAAGGTTTCTGATAAAGGCAATAGTATTTTTAGCTCTTTGAAAGACCTTCTTGGTGCTTCTCAAGTGTGTTTCAATTGCTCTTTTTCTCTCTTCCCTTCATTAAAAATTTTACACATCCTTGAAAAAAAAAATAAAACATAAACAAGTGCAAATGGATTTTTCTCTAAAGGACTGTCATCCTGGAGAGCTCCTGCCAGGATCGTGGTTCAGCAGAGCATCTCTTGGATGTGCAACATCTACTGTTAGAAGGGAATTGTCTGCTGTTTGAGGTAGGCTGCATCTCCTGTAGTATAAACTGCACTGTTCTTCTTCACAGCTGTGCTAGCCCATGGGGCTGGGCAGCAAGGCTCTGTGGAGCGGAGCTGTGATTATTTCATGCTTTTTCTTGCCTAACCAGTGCCAGAAGATGCTCATAGTAGAGATAAAGCCTTCCTCTTAGTCCAAGGACCACAGCTAAAGGACAGTTGTGTACATCAAAACCTATAGACACACACACACAAACACACATGCAAAATAAATGGAATTGAAAGACCGTATTCCCAGATTCTTTCATGTGTCTTCATGCACTTCTTAGCAGACTCAACACACCAGCTTGCCTGAAAGATGAGTAATATGACATGAAAAATATTAACATCTAAAATATAACATTTTACACTTTATACTTTGATCTCTTGTCCCTAGCTCTATACAATCAGGTATTGGGAGAGAAAAATGGCCATTCATTGTTAGGAATTTTATGTACATGGGGATTTTCCATTTTGATTTTTCCAAAGGGCGAAGTATCTCCACGCACTTTTCTCTTGGTGACCCAGGGATGCCATGCATCTAAGTATGCAACTTGCTTTGGACTGCAGATAGTGGCTGTTATTGCTTTGTTCAGGGAAATCTCAGCCATGACAGAGCTTCACAGCGCTCTGGATGACCTGCAGCCATGTTCTGTAGTGCTGTATGCTGGGATATTCCAGATGTCCCTATCTTATATCCTTAATGCTAAGAGAAAAAATCAGGAAGAAGTCACCAAACCTAAGTTTGCAGACTGGTGACTGAAGGGTGGTCTATCACATCATCTTCTTGGAGTCATTGAGATACAAGGTCGTGGAGCAGGCCAGATGCAGCACACAGAGATGGAGAAGGCTGAGCAGGTACATGGCCATCATCACATTGCATGCTCTGGATCGTATATGTTGCATAGGGTGGTGAAAATAAGACATGGCTCTCTTCCTTCTCTTGCCCCATAAATCCCTTAGTCCTTGATTTAATCCTAGGGCTGGCAGATCATTGATTAATGAACTCCTTCCAATATTTCTTGACAACCCTGAAGAAAAGACAGAATGAATGGCTTCCCTTACCAGAATAACACCAGTGATTTTGACACAAATATTCGCTAAAAGTAAATACAGTGTGGGAACTTCTTCCTCAAATGCATTGGAAAACTTGGCTTTCATCCTCTCCCCCTTTCATGATCCCATATCAAGTGAAGGCAGTCATTTATGTCCACTACCTTTGCAGAGCAACAGGTATCTACCCTCATCAGCTGACCTTGGCTCTGCATGCAGAAGGACCAGCAGCCACCTCACATGGAGCTCTACTGGGAAACTCTGCAGTCCAGACAGCAATGCAATTCCTCAGAGGCCAAAAGTTGCCTACAGGGTGACAGAGAGGGTGATGTGTCCCTAACCAGGACTCTGGGACTATTGCAACTCCCTGGGATAGCTCAGGACCCAGAAGCTTCTTGCGAAGTGAGAGTGCAATGAGAGGAAAGATGCAGAGGTTGCATTGAGGCTGTGAGGCAGAAGGATTTCCCTTTCCATGGGATATCTAGAGAGCTGAAGTCAATTCAAAAAAATGGGGGCGATAAACTCTGAGAGGAGCACTGTGAGGAGAGTAGAGAGCAGAATGTAAACAGGATATTTGCTCACTGATTGTTCACAGAGTGATGACAAACTGGGGACAAGTAGCTGCCGTGTGTGACATTGTAGGGAGAAATATTTTTCTAAGCCTTTCTATACACATGCTGTTATTTCACCTTAGTTGCTCCTCCCCAAAATCACTCTCTGCTCTGCTCACTCTCTAAAAATAAAAATTCTCCTTGTCTTAGTGGGAAATATACCCATGGTAAAGGAATCAGGAGACAGAGAATGTGGGGTGAGGTTTTCTTTTGGCCATGAGTCATGGTGAGGGCTCCAAGCAATGATCTGTGAAGTTTACAGAGAACCCTCATATATCCCGGTGTGGCCCTTTCTGCCACCAAGATCTCTCATGTGTGTGTGAAAATGCATATAAACCACACGTACTTGATTGGGCTAATTTGAAGGAAATTGCTGGTCCACAGAGGTAGGTCATGCAGGATTTATCCACCTTGAGATGACTGCCTGCTTTTCGTGTAACTAGATAATTTTGTCTTTGGCAAGAGATTCTCGGGATCTTTAATGTTGAAAATCATATTAGCGTGTGAAGGGCTGAGCAGACAAATATACCTGTTTCTTGCACAAGAGCATGTGAGAATGAGAGTCTCTCTGCACCTCTCTAATACGAAGGATTTTGAGAAGAATCTTCTCCCGGGAATCTGATGTAGTCACCTTCTAACTGATCAAGCTGTAAATATTAGAGACATCTGCGAGTTTTTCTGTAGAACTGAGAAACAATTAGGGGTGGATTAATGGACTGAATTAAATGTTGTCATCACTTGTAAAGTCAGTTTACTTAGGCTGTAATTATAATCTGCCTGAAATGATAAGAACTGCAATGTGGTTTCACGCACCCTAGCTGGGAAAGAAGCTAGCACAGGAGGGAAGCTCGGATTCTGACAATGCCCATCGCCGTGGTGTGCTATGGCATAAAAGGGAAATTCTCCTTGAGCGCAGCCAGAAGCGTATCTCTCTGAAGCATGAAGATTTGCAGCTTTTCAGATTTTAATGCTGATGAACACTTAGAATAGAAACAGCAATTTGCTGACTAATACTGGAAAATTGAGGTTTTGGTGAGGGGGAGATAAAAAAATTTACAAATGCTTGTTGAATTTCATACTTTTTTAAAGCATGTGTTACATTGTAAAATGCAAAGTTTTATTTTCCATCCATGCTTTTTCTAGCAAAAATAATTTAAGGAGATATGCCGTAAAATTTCATAAGAAATAAATCTTTTGTTATACCAACTAGTACATCTAGAAGAAACTTTGTGGAGCATATAAGAAGTGGTATATATTTAAAAAGTTTTAGATTAAAAGAAAATTATTTTAGATATCACTTTTGTTTTGCCAAGACCCAAGATGAACACATTTCTTTTTCATTTTGACTCAAATTACTTTTTACAATTATTAAATTCAACGTCAAACCAGATATAAATGTACTTAATCTAGCTCCATACCTACTGTTTAAGCTCCATGTTATTAATTCATAAATCACTGAAAAAAGGATTTTAAGAAAACTTATTTGTAAACTTGCAGTGCATTTTGTTAACAGTTGTAGCTGAACAAAAAAGAGAATTAAAAAAGCTAAACAGATACTTTATAATAGCATTTAATTTTTTTTTAAATAAACATATCAGGATAAGCCAAAATATTTATATCATGTAGATTTCATTAAGCAGATGTTAAAAAAAATTCTATTCCTTCCACCACAGGCAATTCTCCCCCACAGCCAATTTTTCCAAACCAGATGAGTAAGAAATTATGTTATTCGCTACAGACTAATACTGCTGGTTTTGCTCATTAGTATCTGATCTAAAGTCATTTAGATCTGTGCAGTGCCATGTTGAAAATGATGTTTGGTTTCATGTCATGTTTCAGCAGGAATTTTCAGAATTATTGGGTTTTTTTCTTAATTCACCAAGATAAAGTTTTACAAAATGTCTTAAGCTAGTTTTGCCAGTAAACTATAGTAACTCTGGATGAACCCATTACATATGGAATTTTTCTCAAGCTTTTTTGTTACTCTTATGTTATTTTTGAGAGGAATAGAACCAGGAAGTATCATTCCGGCAACCCAAATTCACTGTTTCTTTCCATACAGATAAGCAGATCATCTCCACTTTGTTTGTGAACTGAGAAAATTGTTCAATGATAGGGCTAAGTCAAATAAGAAAATATTTAGAATCATGGAATCATATCACAGAATGGTTTGGGTTGAAAGGTACCTTAAAGATCATCTGCTTCCAACCCCCCTGCCACAGGCAGGGACACTTCCCACTAGACCAGGTTGCTCAGAGTCCAATCCAACCTGGCCTTGAACACTTCCAGGGATGGGGCCTCCAAAACTTCTCTGGGTAACCTGTTCCAGTGTCTCACCACCCTTAGAGTAAAGAATTTCTTCCTAATATCTAATCTAAATCTACCCTTTTTCAGTTTAAAACCATTACCCCGCATCCTATCACTACAGTCCCTGATAGAGTCACTCCCCATCTTCTCTGTAGGCCCCTTTAGGTACTAGAAGGCTTCTATAAGGTCTCCCCGGAGCCTTCTCTTCTCCAGGCTGAACAACCCCAACCCTCTCAGCCTGTCTTCATAGGAAAGGTGATCCTGCCCTTTGGTCATTTTTGTGGCCCTCCTCTGGACTTGCTCCAACAGGTACATGTCTTTCCTGTGTTGGGGGCTCCAGACCTGGACACAGTACTCCAGGTGGGGTCTCATGAGAGCAGAGTAGGGGGGCAGAATCACCTCCCTCGACCTGCTGGCCACACTTCTTCTGATGCAGCCCAGGATACAGTTGGCTTTCTCGACTGCAAGTGCACATTGCTGACTCATGTTGAGCTTCTCATTAACCAACTACTCCAAGTCCTTCTTTTCAGAGCTGCTCTCAATCCATTCTCTGACCAGCCTGTACTTGTGCTTGGGATTGCCGTAACCCAGGTGCAGGACCTTGCCCTTGGCCTTGTTGAACTTCATGAGATTCGCACAGGCCCACCTTTCCAGCCTGTCCAGGTCCCTCTGGATGGCATTCCTTCCCTCCAGCCTGTCAACCACTCAACCCAGCTTGGTGTCATCGACAAACTTGCTGTGGGTGCACTCAGTCCCACTGTCCATGTCATGGACAAAGATGTTAAACAGCAGCAGTCCCAATACCAAGCACTGGTCCCAATACTGATGTCAATTTAATCAAGTGTATGTTGATTACACACTCTGGAATGGGTTTATTTAAAGTTACAAGCTCCATAATTTAGAAAATTATCAATGCTACTAAAATTACGATGTCTATGTTGCAATATTTTTCACTAACTGTGTAACATTTGCCTCTCCCTTCCTGTAGTCCCGCGTGGTTTTTTGGAACATCGTGTCCTGGGCAACACCAGAAAATGAGAGTTGGACCTGCTTCACAGTAAAAAGTGAAGTGACAACTGAAGTCAAGGCACTGAAGTCTGAATGCCAAACCTTTGGCAAAGCAAAGAAAAACCAGGTAAGATGTAAGCACCTGGTCCCCAATCAGTGCAAATTATTTTGAATAATAATATATTTCATTTTAATTTTACCAAAATGGATACCAATTATGAACTAAGGCTATGTAATCAGACACCAGCTTTATGGGTCAGCTGGTGGTAGGGATGGTGACTCAACCCATGACACTTGGTACAACTTTTCTTACCTACAAGTCAAGAGTTCAGCCTCTGATCATTTTTATGTGTACACTGTCCTGCACCTGCACCTATACAAACTCTTTATTGTTCAGTGCAGGGTTACCGAGACCTGGAAGCAATAATTTGTCATACAAGCATTTTCTAAATGTTTGTCTAAAAGAACATTAAAATTATTCTTCAGGCCTTTAGCAATGTAGACACAAAGTGTAATGGAGAGAAGAACACATTGGCCTGCTGCTCTACGTTCACTGTTACAGCCTCCAACCCTTATATTTCTTCAGTTTCCTTAGTTTTCTAATAGATGAGGACATTAATGATTCTTATCTAGCCTACATAAAATATTGCTAACCATTGACAATTCATGATTAACTAGGAATAAAAGAAAAACTGCTGTTGGTGGGAACAATAGAGATTGCTGCCCTTGCCTTCCTTTCTCGTGAAGGGAAAGAGGATGACAGGAAAGGAGAAGAACTTGGGGAAAGGGCTAAAAAATGTATAGGTGAATCAATCAAGCAGAGATCATGGATTAAATATATATTGGGATGTTGATCCCCTCCTTGAGATTGACCTGAACATGTATTACATTTAGCTCAGCCTTGGAGAGGGAAAGAAATAGTCCTTGTGCCTTCAGTTTCCAAATAAAACCTACCTGCTATTAAGGAGGCTGAAACCTGGATTTCAGTACAAGGCATTTCTCTGCCTGGAGGCATTGCATGTGGTTTAGTGAAGTAACAGAGTGAGTCTGAACTGTTGCAATGGCTGGGCTCAGCCTGCAAGTTCAAAGGAGCCCCAAACTAGGGGTAGGTCAGCAGTTGACTTGCTGAGGGGATGACCTAAGGAAATGTGGGAAGCTGCTGAACTACAAGAATTAAATCCTCTATGACTCTCCAAATCCATGGGAGACTATCATTTGGTGATGCAAAGTGGAAGGAATATCCATATCAAGAATGATTGGTAATGCACATGGAGAGTCTGGACTTTAATAAATTTGGCCAATGATGTGTAGTTTTTCTATTTTGTCCAGGATTACTCCTCCTGTACACTTTGCATTTCCATCTGGGTGAAACATTTAACCTGCGCCTAAGCTATGAAGGAATTTTACATTAGAAATACCTAATATCCTTAAAAAATAAGGGCGAGTTTCAGGTAAGAAGTCACAGGATCTCCAAGAGGTGACTTCTGTAGAACAGCTACTCCAGGCAGACCTCTGCAGGCGCCCATTCCCTCCATACTTAACTTGTAAAATAGCAATCTCAGCCCAATACCTGGAGGCAGGACCACTGGTAGACCATGATGCACAATACAAACTCTTCTTTTGAATGAAGGTGACTGCACCATGCCATTATTTTTGTTTACAGACACCCCAAGGCTTTCATGAATATGGTTTGTTGGGTGTTTGCAGCCGAGGTTTAATATGTGGGTAAATATAGTCTAATAATTCCTTCATCCTCACTCTGCATCACGACATGGCAAGGCTTTTGAAGAGTAAGTAGGCCATCCAAAACAAAAGCAGAAAATTAAATTCAGCATCCTTAATGCATGGTGTTTTCCAAAGCTTCTGTTACTTTCATGACATCTCACCAGAGCTATTTATGTCTATGGGGAGTTAGGAATAAGATCACATATTCTGCAGAGAGCACAGTGTTAAATTTATGCAAAGTGAAGAAAAGTGTTATCTCAAAAAATATTTATTTCGTAGTTTTTGCCTCAAGGATTGTGTTTTGTTATATCTTTAAGGACAGCAGTGCTATATTAGCATTAGTTTTAAAATTCTTATAAATATTAAGAACAGGTTTAGTCAGTAACGTTTGTACAAAGCAGTACATCAAGTTTACCATATTGTGTAGAAACACCTTTACTGCACCACTGCCTGTTCTTCAGCTAGACTTTAAAATTGGAAACAAAAGATAGCTAAAAGAAAAGAAAGATATTGAAAGGAAGCAGAAAGATGCTGCACTAGCTTCTTCAGTATTTGCTTTCACATGAAATTTAATTGCTTTGTAAGGAGCTTGAATAGTTATAGGAAAATTGTGGTAGTTCAGAGTGCAAAGGAAAAACGTCTGTATCTACAGCAACAATAGATTGTTGGTGTGTGAACAGCTACTGTCTTTGGATGGATTCCTCCACTTCTATTTAAAATACTCCCTTGCAAAGGACCTTTTGCAGAAATGTTCAAGGACATCAAACAAAACCACAGTCTTGTCTCCAAGGATATCTGATTACAATGCACGTGTCATTTTAACAGTGGAATGGTTTGGTCTTAAGTATCAACTCACTTTGCTCTTCAGGAAAGTGTTTTAAAGGGAACTCACAGCGATAGGCTGACCTGAAGTGAAGTACTCTCCCCCAGTCCTCCCCACAACCGTGTGGATGCCAATGTCTTGATTACTAACAGTGGGAGTGTTGGTGGGTGTCAGAGCAGAACAGTTTTATTTTTATGGCCCAAATCATCTGCTTGTAGGCATAATGTAACAAGAAGCAGCCAAAACAATTTAAAAAAAAAAAAAAAAAGTTGTCTAAACCTTTTTTTGTTGTTGTTGTGGATTTGGGGTTTTTTTATTTTTAGGAGTCTTCATTTCCTTTTATGTCCCTTTGTACAGCTTCCATTAATGTCAGATGAATGCTTCATGCATAATTCCTCTGGTTTTCTAAATGGAAGCAGAATTCTATGTTGAGACCAGTTTTCCCAATGACTTATTACAAGTCACTGAAAGTCGGACACTGCCTCTTCAAGGGTCACTCATGTGTAGGCATCTTCACAGAAAAAGATGCCAGGATGTAGCCTCTACCTATAGAAGATGTTTCAGAATATTAACTATGAATGAACTTGGATTTCCGCTTGACCCAGGGCTCCAGTCCTTCCTTTAATATTCACTTTTGTCTCAAAAGACGTTATCATATTCTAGCACACACAAGGCTCGTCCTCCTGCTTCTCATTCTCTTAATGGAATAAAAGTCCTAGACCCTATCTATACCTTTTCCAACAGACAGTTGTCTACATTTTGTTCTTCAAAACTGGGAGGAAGCTCCCACATTTTCCTTGGTTTGCTGTGCAGGTGCCTGGCTAAAAAACAACTACCAGCACAAAGTCCAAGACTTTTCTTATGATTCAGCCTGCTCAGAAACTCTTCAGGTGTCAGGTTTTCAAGCCCAACCTCAAACCCAGTGGTGACTCCAGCTTTATCCATGTACAAAGACTGTCAAATGCCCAGCTGTCACACAATACTGCTAGGGTTTCGTTTATTTGACTGCTCTCTCTTCTTTTTTTTGACCGTTAAAGCCTGAGACATGGAGGAGGGGGGGAATCTTTGACTGCATTCAGTTTATTTTGGATACCATGAAAGAAGGATGTAATTCATTCTTCCTCCTTGGCCCTAGGCTAAGGATATGAGATGGGAGCTGCGCTCGAGTACATTAGCTGGCAATCAGCTGAGGAATCGTACCCTTTCTGGCTACTCTTTGGCCCTGTAACCTTCCTGTCCTGACACTGCTCAGCCCTAGAAAGCAGAGTAATGTTTCACTCTTTTACAGCTCATGGTGTCTGCTGAATTTAAGTGTGGAACTACATTTTCCTGAGACTCAACAGAAGTCATGAGAGATTTTCCTCCAATCTAGTGTGTTTTGAGTGTTCTTCTTTCTGTTCACTGTGAGATCTAGTCACCTCTTGTACTTGAAACTATTTCAGCTCCTCACTTTTCATTTTTTAAGGCAGTATACATTCCTTCTCTCAATTATTATTTTTTTTCTGCATACGTGTTTAGAACCTCTATTATTATTTTTTAATGTTTCATCACTCAGGAGAAGAAATAATCCCTTTTAGGCTTTGTTTTAAGAGTTTCAAAACTCAGAAATGGCATAATACCCCCTCTCTGTGTTTCACTGTGGTACCTTTTTAAATGCTAAACCTTTAAGGGGAAAGATCAGCAACACTCCTAATGCAGATACAGACCTTTGGGAAGCACATCAGTGCAAGCTACTGCTCTCAGGGCTTGCAGATTTGAACCCTGTCAGAGTTTATCTGCTGCCAGCTTCAAACTGTGGTTTGACATTTCTGGTCAAGAGGGGTGCCCTTGTGAGTCCCGAGAGGGGATGAATCTGAAAAGACAGAGAGGAGCGTATTGTCTCCCTACAGCAGTACACTGCCAGCTTCCACTGCAGAGATACCTGTTACCAGCAAGACATTGCTTTGAGGAAGCTCATCACAGCATGATCTTACTTGTGCCTGCAGTAGCGAGCCGTCAAAGCACAGCAAGAAAGAGAGACATGGCAGGAAGCATCAAACGGGAACTGCTAAAGACTGAATAGGAATGAAAATAAAAGCTGCAGCCAGTGTAACTCCCTTCCCAAAGGGAGGGAGCACAAGTGCAATGTAAGAAGGAGTGGTCACAGGAGACCTCAGGGCCAATTCACTCCTCCTGTAACCCAGCTGTTACAATAGGCTGGGAACTCAAGTGAGAAAGTCATGAGAAAATTGCTGTGGTGCACAAAAGATGCTTGTAAAATGCTGCAGTGCCACGTCTCAAAGCTGCTGGGGGGCTGAGATATTACATTGCATTTTTCCTGCTTTAACAGATGAGCCGTGGAGCTCAAACTCTTTAGCACTGCAAAATCCACATCTGCTTTCATAGATAATAGGATAATGATTGCGTATGAAGCCAAGCCTGCCAGGCCAGGCACATGGATATGAAAGGGGCAAGGAGACTGCTGGCAGCCATAATCCACATCTTTGTCACCACCAAGCCAGGTTGCCCTCACTGTCTGGGAAGAGAATATGAGGACCATTCCTCACTGGTATAAGAACAGAACTGTTTGTCTTCCCATGGTTTAGGTATCCATGAGAGAGCCATTCCCAGGAGTAAGTTCCTTACTATTTTCAGGTCATCCTAGGGGCAAGCTTGAATACTTAGATCTAACTCTTAAGCCACTCAAGGACCACCACTCCACTTATGTCAGCCTTCAAGCCACACGGCCGTGTGACAGGGATCGAACTTCACTGGGATCATGCAGGTGATCAAGGCCCAAGACCAAGGCTTAGTACAGTGGGACTAAATGTACTCAGCTTTAAAATTGAGAGACGGTGACTGGTCAGGTGTACCCAAATAGTGAGTCTCAGAAAGCTTTTCACATTGTAAGTGCCACACCACAGATGATCAGCCCTTTACATTTCTAAGCCTACTAGGAATTTGAAAAAAGATCAGAAAATATGTCTCCTTCTGACCCTCAGCTAGAACTTTGATTCCAGAAGACTACACAAAATCTCAAAGAGATTTTGCTATTGATATTGGTTATATGTGAGAAGATGTCAAAATTTGTGATGGTAATTCTGCTAGGCAGACTGAAGAGGCTTCCTGCAGGGTTATAAACCATAATATAGGTATAAATGACTCCCAGGAAAATAAAGTAAAGGAGAGAGCTTGGTATGAGTACTTCAGAAGTGGGGGAAACAAAGAATCATTGGGATGCTAAGAGAAAAATAACCAAATAGGAATGTTTGGAAAATGTAGGGAATAGCTGAGAGTCCATGGATTTGTCAGAAAATGGACCTAAATACGTTCAGATAAGAAACTGGGGGTCTCCCAAGGAGGAATAAGAAG
>RSEF01000002.1:153595939-153616554 GCA_003993805.1 Himantopus leucocephalus | reverse complement strand
CTCAACGTCCCCAGTGGCCGATTTGGCCTAAACCACAACAACCACATCAGAGGGCCCTCAGTGAGGCAGCACAAAACCAAATATTTCATCTCCTAAGAATTGAGTAGTCCTGTGGAGTATCTAACATAGTGCACAGCCGACCTCACAATCATAACTGATCAACCTTTAATTTTTTAAACAGTAAACTATAAAAAATCTCAGCTGCATCTTCAATTTCAACTGAGGATGTGAAATCAGGAATACCTTTAAATAGCAGAATACATGACCCACACTCATCTGTCTTCACTGCTAACTTCTGTTCCCCTATTTAAGTATTTTTCTTCCTGTTTTTTGGTTTGGGTTTTTTTTGATTGGGTTCTTTGGGGTTTTTTGGGGTTTTTTTTTTTTTTGGTATNAATACACCTCCTTTAAGGTAAGACCTTCCTTTCATTTATGTTTACAAAACTTAGCCCTTCACAGTAAATGAGCTGTGAACATTGGAGAAAATGGGAAAATGTATCAAAATTACCTGAATGAAGAGATTTGAAAGACACGGATAGGAAGATAGAACAAAACAGAAAATGCACATTAGAAAAATCAATAAGATAAGTACTCAATACAACATGAATGAAGAACAACTTGGAAAGTACAATTCTAAGAAAGATTATAAGAACTGTTCAGGACTTTGCAATGAGATATTGCAAAAAAACATGCTGGTGCTTAGGTGAACATCGTTCTCCATACTTCTGGGACATGACCTCACATTTAAGTGTGAAAAAAATATCATCAAAAGAATTACCTAAAAGCATATGTTAAAAACTCTGAGAAATAAATGAACAATGAGAAAGATGAATAAAACTAAAAAATTGTGTCTTGGCTAAATATGCAATATAGAGGGGAATAAGTAACAAGAAGATGAGAATGATTTAGAATATCACTTAAAGGTATAAGTAATAGGATGAAATTAAGCTCAAGGTAGTATAAAATGAGGGTAATTCAAAGAAAGTCTGATGAATTGATGTTTTGAAGAACCATCTTCCCAGAGGAATGGTGAAACCATGTGAAAATTTACAGAACATAAACAAAGGTAGAATTCCTGTACTGCTGGAGAGATATATGTATTTATTCATCCATACCATCAATTTATTAAAGTGCTTTGGCTGAAGAAACATGAGGCAAACCTTTCTTTCCTCATGTGGCAAAAGCAGCTACTACTGTAATCAGCATTAGACCACCACCAGCGGATTAGCACTTGAGACATGTAGCCCAAAAGCAGGACAGAAATGATGGATCTGGGAAGTGATTGATTTTTGAACAAATGTGTGCTGGAGAACCTGCTAGGAATAATATACGCAGATATGCGGTCATGACCAGTGGCAGGAGAAGGATCCTTAAATAACAAATTGAGCTCCCAGGATCAAGCAATAAAGGTGTTAAACAGTCTGGCAGGCTTTCCCAGGGCAATACATCACAATGAGACTTTAGGAAGAGTTTCGCAGGTTGACAATTTTGTATTTTACTTCTTTTTCCTTTATTTGAAAATGTAACATACAAGTCCCAAATATTTATTTCAGAGAAATAAATCTCTGTGTACATTTCAAAACATAAATTTAGCATTTTCTCTGACCAAAAAAGCATAAGAACTGAAAGGCAGAGTGACTGTCAAGTACCTGTTCCCATATCACCATTTCTAATCTGGCCGCATTTACAAAGTTGTAATCAGAAGGAACATTTAACACTGTCCACAGAGCCCCCTTCCATCATCCATACCTCCACACAGGTACTCTCGGGTGGCTTTCAAGAGATCGTCACTGATTTCCTCTATTTTGTGGTAAAATCTGTATAAAGAAATCAGTTTTGTACTGAGAGCGCCAGTTCTGAATTTTGTCATTTGATTGCTCTGTGGTCTGGACTCCTTCCAAGAATGGTCCTTTTCTCCAGATTTGTGTTCTGTGGATTTGCTAATGACCCAATTTCTGCCAGTGCTGGTTTCTAGAGGAGAATAGGCAACACTGGTTGCTGCTGTAGTTTATTGAAGCAATGGAAGAGATTGTGGCTTGGAAGAGATTTGTGGTCAATGAGAGCCTGTGTGCTGTCCTCCATTTGGGATGTCTCTGCTAGGAGGCTACAGATGTTAAGTGTCACTGGCACAGAATAAAGAACAGTAACTTACAGGACAGAGAAAGGCAGATTTCATCTGGAACAACTGCTTGAATTTCAATACGGCCATTATTGACCTCCAGGTCCCACGAAGCAGAGGAATCACTTTCTTAGCTTTGAGCCCTGCTCCAGTCAAAAGTCCCTTTCAGTGCCAATCTAGGTCTATCTGAGTTTTTTTATAGGGCAGCCCACACTTGATGGATGAGGCAGAGATGACAAATGAATCAATAACATGTTGCCATTTTACAAGTGTTAAATAGGGAGTTTAAAAGATCATCACTATCCTCATTCCTGCTTCTTTCCTGAGTCTAACCGATGTCCAGTCTCAGCCTGTGTCTTCTGCTGCTACATCTTCATATCTTTGTGGGACAAGTAAAGATTTAAATTGGGGTACAGGTACTCATATAGATAAAGGCCCAATGAACCATAACTGAAAGATGGGACTTAATTTTCTTAGGGGACGGAAAAATCCTAGTTTCATTAAAGCAGGAGGAACTATTTTAACTAATCCTGCATAGGTGAGTTGGGAAATTACTGGATAGCCCTCACACCATTAAGGCTCCCTGTCTTTCCTACTGCATGGCTATATTAGATGGTACAGTGTTTCAAGGAAGGTCATTCTTTCAGTAAAGACACTTCATTCTTTGGAAGCTTTTGAGAACCTCTTAGGCAAATATCCATCAGGAACAGACTTGATAGAATTGATACTTCACAGAGCAGAGGTAGGAAATAGATGAGTTCTGGAGGTTTTCTCCTGTCTTGTTTTCTGTTACTAACTGGACAAATTACACCTGAAAACTAGACAATTCAGTTACCCCACAGAAAAGCAAACCAGCAGTAGTTTAGCAGACAGCTTTCATGGAATTGTGGAAGTGAATGTTTTGAGAAGAAACCAGATAAAAAAGAGCACTAGGGGATGGGAAAACAAAGGTACATGGACTGTGGTATATTCACTGGAATGTATTTGGGCCTACAATAAGTTTGTTTCACTCATCTTTTTCTGTAAAATGCTTCTTTACGAGACATTTAAGACCCTTAGGAACTTAATTACTATCTAGTAAATGATAGTGGTACATGGTTAGCATTAAAGATGGGGTCACTTATCAATAAAGAGATGAGATAAAGGCAATCAAGTGTTACTCCTCTTTAGGGCTTTAAAGTGACCCAAGACAAATGTTTTGATCCCAATTCATTTCCAAAGTCAAAGTAGAAACCACACAAGTGTCAGTAAAAGTCCCCTTGCTACCAGGCAAAGTATAGAGAGTAAAAATGAATTTTAACTATTTTCTCATCCTTGCCTGGCCAAGGTGAAGACTTATTGACAGGCATGTGTGCAAAAGCTTCTTGTTGCTGCTGCTTGCTGCACCTGATTTTGTAAGAGGGAACTTCAGTCTTAAGGGCTGTCAGTTTGGCACCTATAATGAGCATGATATTCATTTCAGAAGGAAATCTACCAAAAAAATAAATGACAGGCTAAACTTCGCATCTCTACAAGCAGAACTGTTGATCTCCCAAGATAGTGTTCCCAGCCCACACACCCCTCACACTACCATGTGCTGTTGCTTCTTTTCTTTTTTTTCCCCCAATCTTCCTCATTACATTTCCTTGGCAGGAATTCCACTGTGGATGCTAGCAATAGACTTGCCTTGATGCTGCTCATCACAATCCCCTGTGACAGCTTAATATCTCATTATCAACATTAATAATAAACGTGTGTTTCTCTGAATATGCAATGTGAGAATCGAATATATATATGGGACTTCACACTGCATTTATTTGAATGTGTAATGGTTGGTATAAATGCAGCCTCAAAGTGCTATGAGTGAAGGACACGATTGGCATGCAGAACCAGGTTTGACTGAGACCTGTGCCGTGGACTTCTTGTGTGTCTGAGGGTAAGTTATTTGACCCCATTCAGACCCTTTTCCTTATTTTTTAAATCCCTCTTGCACTTTTAGGAAACGGTTTAAGTTTGGTGTGCTACATATTGCAGTGTTTAAATACACAGTCCCACTGATACCGACATCTTAGTCTTTATGTGAACATTGGAAAGTTACAACTACAAACTGATAAATATAGAAATAAAAAATCTGATATTTGCATGTCTGAGGATATGTATTTATGAATAGTTAATAGCTTATTTTTCCCTTACATGCTGTCTAATGATAAATATGACTTTCTGAAGGAAGTAAACTTTTATTTTTATTCTAACATTTTTATTTTATTTAAAAGTACCTATTTGTGAATGAATGAAAATATTTTAGTATAACTTCAAGTACCAAAAGCTCACACGCTATCAAAACCAGTTTCATAGATGAAATAAAAAATGCAGAACATTCTTGTCATAAAATAAAAACTGGGCATGAAAGCAGGTCTTAAAAAAACTAATTTCTGTTTTTAATTTCTGATAATATTTTTGTTGGTATTTCAATTTCTCGTAGCCAGAGTTGTAAAGGTTTTAGAACTGCCTATAAAAAATAGTGGTCAAAAGGACCACTCCTTTAATGGATATTGGAGACTACAGCTCATTTGGCCTTACTGTGATGGAAGACACGCTGGTGGAAATAAATGCATATTCATAGTAGGGGATTCTGGAACTCCTCAAACACTGTTACTGAAGAAAACTCCTTCATCCATGCCAAAGGTATATTCCAGCCCAAGGGCAGGAGACAGTGTTAGCAAAACCATATGTATTTGGGTGAGTAGTCAGCAATGTGCTTACACTTCAAGCTAAATTTCACAAGAAAGAAAAAAATGTAAAAAACCTGCAGAAGGCCAGAATATACGAAAATATTTCTGTTTACTTTCTAATACAGATCAATAATAGATATATTAATCTTAGCAACTCTATTCTGACCTCAGTCTATCCTGGCTGTCAAATTTTATGAAGAGAACATGACTGCAAAAAAGATGTCTAAACTCATCGAGAATATCTAGAATACAATAGAATTAAGATGAGAAAATGTCACTCTGACAGCTGTGTGTGTCCCTAAGCTTTTCCCAAAACAACTTCTCGCATGAAGCAGCTCTTGCATAAACTTCAAAAAATTGGACTATGGAGTCTACTGTCTAGAAAGGAGTCCAGTCTAGAAAGAAAGGTCTATGTGTGCTTAAAGTGTTATGAAACATCAAAATGGAATGGTAAACTTTCAAAACAGAGAGGAGGACAAGCACAAGAAATGCCAGCACCAAGTATTTTATCTGCTCTCCTATGGGAAAATAAAAAGCAATAAGTGGTTCAAAGTACAGTAGAAACTCTTTCAAGCATGAAAGCAGTGTTGTTTAGTCCTTCACTGAAATATAAACTCAGCAGCTCCAGTTTCATTTGAAAGATGACAAAAACAATAGAAGTTTTTCAATTTACTGAGTTAAAAAGTCAGGAAGGCAGAACTCTTCTCCACAGCCCAGATCTCTTCTCCACCCCTCCACCACCCTTTAGAATTCACTCTAAATATGAAGCTATCATTGTTCTTTGAAATTGAGTCCACAAGAAATGAAAGTTAAACACATCACAAGTGAATCGCATGAAGAAAGTACTGAATATAAACAAAACATTGTTTTGAAGTTGTTTTTCTTACTGAAGAACATTTATCCCCTAAACTGTAACTCTAAAACTGTTTTCAGAACAGAAATTTCTTCAGAAACATGCCAAAATGAAGAATATGCCACTTCTAAGATTTACACACAAATTTTACAGGTAGCATCAATATGGTCAAGCAGCTGTGATTAGGAAGATGTCTAATGCAGAAATACCATAAAAATCCATGCACTAGAGGCCCTGAGTTTGATGGGCTTGGAAGAGGTCTTCAAGCAATGGGATCAGAGAAAAAGGAACAAAGATTGTTGGCTTCGACTTGCTCTTCAGTGACATGCACAAGCTTCTGTTTCCCCTTTATTTAAATCCCTAAATAATAAAACAACTCAAATTATACTACTTACATGCCAAGTTTGTGTGGAATTGTCCCTTTTATGGGATATTTAAAGCAGTTTTTGCTGTTAAAACCAGCTTGACATCCCAACCATAGGTACATCCAGGGCTGAGATGCAGCTACCCAAAGCGGATACTTGATGTCATACAGAACAGAACCATTCTCCTCTGGCACATAACCAACTCCCACACTGTGCCACCTTCTCTCTTTTCTTGCTTTAGAGAACTGGAGAATTCCCAAAAATATTTCCTATATACTCATCTCCTTCTGCTCCTTTCTAAGATCTTTGGAAGACTGGCTTCAAACTTACTGCCAGGGGCCTCCCACCAATGTCAAAATCATGTTAATTCATGTGATGACTTGGTTGTGTCCTCACACCTGGAAAGCCTCAAATTGAAACTGAAACTGGCTGAAAGCTCTGTGCTTGATTTAAGCCTTATTTCTTGCCTTAAACTTTCTTTAAATCACGGACTTTTCAGAGCCTTGTTTAGACAGAGGATCAGGACTTCAGAGCTTAAACTTGCTGAAAAAGGACTAAGCTGAAAAACTACTGCAGTATAAACTTGGTTAGAGTCTCTGAGTATCACTCTATTATGAATATTAAATAACAAAGATAATAACCCTGTTCCTGCCAATTTCTGTTCTGCTTCATTCAGCCCATGTAGAGTGTATTGAGATCTCCATCCATCCATGAAACCCTGGAATGTCTTTCTGGCTGGTATTGTTATTAACAAATGAAAAGCATCAGGAAGTGCAATTCTTGCTAAAGAATTTTTTATAAAAATGAAACTAATGTAAAATTTTGACTTGCTGGCCCAAGGATCACAGTTTCTCCATCTGGCGCTCTGTCTGTCCAGCTGTCTGTGTAATGGTTCCCTCTCCTCTACCAACAACAACTTCTGAATCTAGTAGCCAATTCCAAACTTCCTTGCCAAAGGAGTGGAGTCAAGTTACAAAGATATTCCAGTTCCAGTTCTTGCACGATGAGCCATTCTTTTTGAAGATCAGCACATCCATGAGAGAGAGAAGATTCAGTTAGCACCACACTGAGGGAAAAGACTGAGGGAGAAGACTAATAGCTCTCTTCCCTGTTTGGTCTGTCTTGACAACCGGATTTTATGTGTAAGGTAGCCAATCTGCACATGTGTTACTGGGAATCAACTTCAGCACATGTTAACTCTTGCCCAGAGAGCAGTAGGTGAGTGCTGAAGGGACCTGACAGAGCTTTGAAGAGGAAATGAGGACACCAAAGATATGTTAAGGCAGGGGAACCCAATGTGTTTTATGTAAGTTCATAGAGACCAGGCTGAGTGAACTGCAGCTTAACACCAAATTAAACTAAGGTTAAAATACAATAGCTTATTTAACGGTGAAGTTTTAACATGTTTGCCTTGCATCTTGATGTGCGATTGCTAGGAATCATTTTACTACAATACCAGTACATTGGGTTGAAGAACATATTAAAGACCCAGGGAAAGACAGACAAATATGAAGAGGATTAAAAAATCTCTTTGTGAATGCACTGGCTGACCAATACCTTTGAAGACCCTCAGAGAACTCCTTAACACGGAAACTTAAGTTCCTGTTAAAACATACAGGAGTTTTCTGTGGACTTGCGGTGGGGTCAGGACCATAGTACATGCTTACTCTTTGAGCTGTGATAATTCTAGGAAGAGGTACCTGTTTGTTTCATCCCATTCCCACACGGAAGGATGCTCTGCTCGTGTTTTCCTTCACAGATTCTGTGCTTATGGCACATCTATTCTGATGCTGACAAGCCAAATATTCTGTGTCATGGCAGAATACGGTATGCAGTTTATAGCAAGACTTGTATCAGACAGGGCACCAGTCCTAACAGTCAAGTCCTGCAGTGGACAAAGAGAGAAAAATAGGAAATGTGAACAGTGTGTTTTTGGCATGTTGCTGCAACAGGAAAAAAAGGAAAAACATGAAAGATTAGGCTAGAGGGGAATCAAGACAGACATGTTTTCCAGCAAAAATATAAAAACCTGAAAATCAGGACCCATCAAAAACATTTCATTAGAAGACAAACTTCAGTTCACCTTAAAAGTGTCATCTAAGCTGTTAGAGGAAGCCATTGCTGTTTTGGATTGGCACCTCATGCAGCTGTATTTTCTTAATGGTGGTTACAGAGCAAACGCACTCAGCAGGTCTTTCTCTGCTGACTTGGCACTTCCTGGATCCCTGTGGATCCATAAGTGCAGTTCTTATTCATCAGTCCTGCACACAAACGGTTGTGTGCAGCAAAGCTCAGGCTTCACAGAAAACAATAAATGCTTTTGAAATTGTGTTGCTTTGGTCTGAATGCTCATTAGATAAGTCTGCTCTGGAGTCAAGGGACACGTAACGATAGCCTCACATAGGTCTGATGTTCTCTTTTAGCTATAAGAAGTAAATTTTAGTTTTTGTGCAAGGCCCCAGATTAACTGCTGTGGAGACTGGTGTCTTCATTCTCTTCACAGAGGTCTGTTGAGACAGCACAGCAAATTTTCTTACAGTACTTTCTTCTGCAGTGAAAAGTTTCTATCTGTTTCTCCTACTTTCTGTGGCCCAGTCAATCCATATGTTGCACTTCTATGGCAGAAGATATTTTGTGCTGTTGAAACTTGTTCATTTCAAACGAAGCTGAACTTATGCACTTTGCGTGAAAAGCACAATATTAATCAGAAAATAATGACTTCTGATCACTGAAGACCACAGTATCCTAGACCTACCATGTCCTAGGCAGGAAGTTCTGGAAGGATCATAAGACCATCTGGTCCAGGCTCTAAACAGATCCTTATTCATATGCAAGGTGCCTAACAGAAGCTAACTTACTCACAAACACCAGGTTAAGGTTTATTCCTTCTTTTGAACTGATCTACTGCTTATGGAACATGGAAATGATTTGCTGTTTATCACCCCCCCCCGTGTGATGCAGCTCTAGCTGGAGTATCACACCAATCTCACCCACTCTGAGTAAGGTACTATTAATTGATCCCTCTGGACTTACTCTGTTAGTCTACTTCAGGCATTGATTTGTTCACTGCCCTCATCTACATTATTTCAACACTGAGTTTTTTCTTCCAGATAATAAAGTGGTTACAAGTTTTAAAGTCAATTATAGCCCTACATATGGAATAGTTAATATCAACAAAAAAACCCCAGATAATTTAAAGGGTAGCTCTGAACATAATTTACAACATATCTTACATATTTAGATTGACTGCATCTTGGGATGCTTAAATTTGAAACAGATGGTCAGGTGATTTGAAAATCACTCAAGGAAATCTGGAAATTAGCTCACAGCAACATGAAGGAATATCTGTTAGATTGAAAAGGGAAAAAAGACAGGGCTGTTGATTGGGCTGGAGAGTAAATGAGACTGCAATAAGATATTTGGTTCCATAGACTGGAAAGAATCATTTTCTGGGTTGTGAATATCATATTCACCATGATACACACTTAGGAAAAGAGAGACGCATTCTGACAGGCAGTGCTTCGTTGCAGGCAGTTTAAAAGCAGTGCCAATATAGAAACAGGAAATGTATCTTATAAATAAACATGACTAATGTATGAAGACTCCAGGAATTTGAAGTGACAGTTAAAGTGGCACCTTGTGGTTCATCATATTTGATCCCACTGTGTCAATGTCACAGTGGCAGCTGGTATCAAGAATTGCTGGTGGGGAAGAGGATAATAAGCTTCTCTCCTCATCCTCACCATCTTTCCTAACCGTGTTATTCATATTTATGGGGGGTGGAAACTGGGACAGTGGTTTTGAAAAGCAGAAAAAAGAAGGGAAGTCTAGGTTTGCTATACTCAGATCATGCCCTCAAGTAAAAAAAATAAAAAGTTTCAGCAGCAGGTAGGGAGGAAGACAATAACATTTATCCCTCCATAGGAATGCCATTCTTCACTCAAGTTCTGATATATGATCTCCTGCCCAGCCCTGCCCTAAAGCAACCCTGTTTTGTGTCGTATATACAATTTAATTGACCTGTGTAGCTGCAAAACAGAGACTGTGGCTCCAAACCCATTCAGGCAGAGTCAAATCTCCCTTTAGCTAAATGACTGGCTCAGCCGTTGACTTACTGGGTGAGGAAAGCGGACAGCAATGCCTTCTCCTTCTCCCATTAGGGGTCTGAGTCTTCCCAGGCAATGTGTGGTGCTCCTAATATACTTCACCTGGATGCTGAATGTTCCCCTGGCTGGCCAGACCCCTGAAAGTCAGGTGCTTTAATACTTTGCATCAAAAGATTTAACTCTCCTGCCCCTTTCACAGTCCTATACTTAGAGGTGAAATTCAGAATTCGGTAGCTCTGGGATTTCATACAAGGAGCCTACTAGTGGAGGCACAAGAGTTTTGTGCGGTGTCTTAGGGCTGGAGAAGGTAGTTGGCAGCTATAGCACTACTAACAAAGAATGACCCACTGATACTGACAACCCCTTTTGGCCTTTTGGCCAACTCCAGTAGAGTGGAGTTGCTCTCTTTAGAGTCATTAGAGTCAGAATTGCGTTCTTTACTGTTAGACTTTATTTTGCTCAAGGAGAGCCCCATGTCTTACTTGTTCAGCCTATGCACTAGATCATACTTTTCTCTATACCCCACAGTGAAATGCATATGCAAGATTGTTCTGAACACAGCTTAATGTTCATCATTAACTTGTCAAAGCCTTAGGTGGTACACGTGACTTTCAGGACACAAGGAATGCTGATGAACCAGGATGCTACGGAGCTTTCTAAAAACTTTCCATGGATCAGCAATAGCCACATAAAATGACGATAGCTTGAAAAGACGTTGCTTTCCAGTGACATCTGGAGACCAGCACTTCTAATTGTATGTTATCTCCAGCACAGGGCATAAGTCTGGGTCTGGGGGAAAGACATTGCTTTCCATAAAGATGGTACCTCTAACATTTGCACCTTGACACCCTCAGCACTGGCACCCTCAGCACCGGCACCCTCAGCACCAACAAATATCTAATGACTTTTCTCATTAGTACTGTATTTATATTAAAAGTTGGACTGCAACTCTTGGAAATGTGTAAGTTAACTTTTCATCCTCTCCAAAATGTATTCATCTCATTGTAATATATACATGGCATTTGCACATTCGTCAGTATTTGAAATCCAGTTTTTAAATTGTCCTATGTATGCACATATATTTATAAGTTAATAAAAATATACCCTTTCCACATTTTTTTCTACAATGAAATAGCCTGTGAGCAAATTACATTTTCTTTTTACTGTTTACTCAGCACAGTGAAAGAATATATTGACTGCTAAGTTTCTATGACTTTTTCCGCTAAGCTTAAGAAAATGGACTCCCACTCTTATTAATTTCAAGTATTTTCCTTGTTGTCCCATAAATTGTCACTGCAGCTCTGACCTCTTTGCAAATTTGCAGTAGAAAGAATTAAGACACCTATTTATTTACAGTCATTTCCAAAACAGCTGTGCATCCACATGCTTCTTACAAAAGTTTTCTGCACTGTGGGTGTTTCAATCATAAAACCGTGTGGCTGGCATATAAAAACAAATCCATTTCAAGAACTGAATTTCTTAATTGGATGACTGGAGCCATATAATGGCCTGTGATCTAGATCTTCTATTAATCTTTTCCTTACTGTTCTTTAGTCACATGAGTTGTGCCACTGACTTAATCAAAACTGTACATATGGAAAAAGATACCATGTCACGTTGTTTGTTCCCATTTCAGTTCTTCAGTTATCTGATGCTGGCATATGAAAGATCCTACACAATCTGTCACTTTGTTAATGAGTGAATGGTGTAGACCTGGAAGCAGCCTGGTTCACCCTGAGCTGGAAAGATCTTGGTTAAGGCAAACTCTTTCAAAGTTTTCAAATTGTTCCCACCTCCATAGCTCAGCCTCATCAGAATACTTTAGCCCCTGAAACAGGAGAAAGAAAACTGCCTAGAATTTGCTTTCTAGTAATTTCTTAGGTCAGTTATGATCTAATTAGTGTCACTAAACATAAAGATGTCATTTATACAAATTAACAAGACAGACTAGAATAAAAATATTTTAAATAACCTCATTATTGGAACAAAAGTAAAAAGCAACAAAAAAAATGTAACAAATGAAAATCAAGCAAGAGCATTACTTTATACAGTATGGCAGAGAACTATTTGTTGGTATTAAAATTAAAATGGAAAATAAATGGCCTAGGGATAATTCAGGTCCCACACAACAGACACTTAACGCTTGCATGACAGCCAGAGCCACCGCCTAGGCATAGGGTAGAAACAGATGGCCCCAACCAACATGAGGTAAAACTGATGGTGATCAATATGAGAAGGACAGGCAACAAATCACCCACAGCCTCGCAAATGGCAAAGTGCTCAAGACCGCCTGTGCCACTGAGGCCCGGATGGCTGATACTATCAGAACCGTATCAATTTAACCCTTTCCCCATTGACAATATCAAGGTTACTCTCCACTCTACATTAACACCTTACCAAAACAAATCACGTTTGGATTTTGAGCACTGGTTTCAGAGGATTTACTCTGTATTGTAATACTGACACAGGGATCACACTCAGACCCACTGTTGTTGACATTTGCCAGCATGTTGGCTAATGCCACCAAGGATGCCAACTGGCTTCTCAGGATGGACACATGACTGGGGGCACTTGGTCAAGCTCACATTCCACTGCCCCAGGCAGGATGAGCACAACTGGTCTGTGGGCTCACAACTGGGCACAGCACCAAAGGCAGCCCAGCAGGAATGAGAGAGTTACATGGGATTAGCTTTGTGCCTAAATGACTGCCTAGAGACGATGATCTTGAGGGAGGACCATCACAAACCTCACCAGCTTTTGCTAGAGCTGCAATGTCCATGCCTTCACCAACATAAACACACAGAAAGACGTATATTGAAACCAAGTAAGAAGGGCTTCTCAAATGAGGCATTTCACTCACTGCTGGGGAGAGCTTGAAAGAGCAAACAATGTCAGGAGCTGGTCAGATCACTTAATGTGCTGCTGGAGCTGCTTCTGCTAAGGAATCGGCAACAGCTAAATAGAAGATGGGTTAAGGACATGGTGTACTACTGTAGCATGCACTGTATTACTCTCAAGTGCATCAATCACACATGAGAGTTTTTCAAAATATCAGGAAAACTGGCAAATACGTTTTGGGTTAACATAATAAATAATTTTAACATAAGTAAAAGGTGATAAAAAATTAGCATAAGGACAATACTTCATTTATAAAATGCCTAAAGGATTTCAGATGGGAACATACAAACCCATGCTTTTAATCCAGCATAGGAAACAGTAAAGAAACATCTTTTTTTTAATGACCTTATTCTTGAATGTATTCTGCCACTAACACAAAGTTGTGTTTGGGTAAATTGCTCATTCTAGAGATTTCTGGTTTCCTGACAATTAAGCGGGAAAATAATAATTATTGTTACAGTTTACAGTTACTGCTACTGTTAATAATTATCATAATGGTCTATCAGAGAAAATTATTGTGATTTAGGCAGAAGCATGGATTTGTCAACAAGGCAAAGTTTCTGGAAATTAAACGAGTTTTAGAAAAAATTATATTTGCCAGTGATCCAATGAAATGGAAGGAGTGTATATGCCAAACTGGTGATTAGGTCATAAAAGGAGTCAACAATAACTAATTCATATGTAATAACATGCATTTATTTATAAGGTTACAAAGCCTGAAAAGTTCTTAGTGTTACAGACTTAATACTTGAAAGTGAACATAAGGCTGTCTGGATCACAGCGTCCTTTTAGTAACTTATGATTAAATCATGCTACAGATAGCAAATAAAGCTTTTATTACTGGAAAATTATTTCATCCAGCACATAAAATTGCTGGAAGAGTCCTTTCTTAATTACAAATTTTACTTAGTTCTTTGGTACTATCATGCAAATGTTTCCTTAGAAGAAGAAGCATTGCCAAACTAAATTAGAAAAAAAGTCACGGGTTTATGAGCTTTAAAAAAATGGTTAAAGCAGTTTTCCGAAAAGTATTCTAGGTGTAAGCCAGGGAAAAGAAGTGTAAGATCATAGACTCAGGCATTTCAGATGGTTATTGTTTGCTTTAGTGTTATATGAGCTTGTGGTTGAAAATTGAACTGGGCCACATCAGGGCCACGTTCTCTAAAAGTGGATCTATGGGTCTTGGGGTAAATCATAAAAAATCAGCCTGCCTCAGTACTGATGTTACCCTCCTTTAAAGGAAAGTCATGAGATACCTTCCTGCTTTGGTTAAATACAAATATTAAATAAAATTAGAGTAGATCAGAATAGAACAATATATATATATTAAACACCCCGTAATTTTCACAGCAGAGATGAACTAAGGCAACTTTCAGCTTCTCTGTTGCACAGCTGAAGTTACTCTTTTAAATAGGATTAATCTGTTCTCAACTGGTAGAGGTGAGTTAAAGACATAATAATAAAAAAAAACAAAACCAAAACCAAAATAACCCTTCTTGACGCCCTGTAATGTTTTGGGGAATAAATGAGAAGTGTAACAGAGGTGGTTCCCACAAGGTCCTGATGCACTGGAGCAATGTTATAAAGGAGGAAGATGCCCATTTCATTATCCCTTGATTTGTTGCTGTTGCCACCTAGTGTTTCACAGAGGGCTGCTGGGAACAATGCTGACTTCTGCCCAGTTTTGTCATCTCCCTTTTAATCTAGTTCCATCACACTTTTAGTTTCTCAGATCTGTAGAAATGATCCTTCTGTCCACACCTTTTTTGACAACACCTTCCCCGAGCTTCCCTATGAATAAAAATAAGCCCAGTTGACATCAACCCATAATTTGCATGAGCTAGTTTTGCCAAATTCTGGAGAATTTGCTTGGGATGCGTTCCAACACACAAGGAGTTGAAAGAAAGCATCTCAGGGTCAGCACAAAGAAGGAGGGTGTAAGCGAGAGAGGTGTAATCAGACTCATCATCGGCATGTCTCATGCTGTAACAGAAGAGCAAAACCCCGTCCCTCGCGTGGCTCTGTTGTATAACGCACAGCCTGGGTGGCCAGTACAGCAACACACGCTTGTTCGTGTGACTGACTCACGTCCTCACACCTGCTGCTGCTGACACGGTCTCTGCCTTTGCAGTCCTACCTGTTTGTAGCTGCAGGTTGCAGGTTTGGGTATTTTGTACGGTCTGTGCCTGTCGTCATGAGAGGCATCCTGGAAAGTTTCCCTCTGCACGGTATATTATAGCTGACAGGCTGGTCACGGATGTGCTGCCAATTCTGCTCCTCAGCGGCTCCTTACAAGATTACTCCTATCCTGTGCTCTTGTCAAGAAGCTTTTTGTAAGTGTCCTGTGCTGTGCTGAGCAGTTAAATGAAATGCTTCTACTGCATTTGAAGACCCCTATGACAACATGATCCCGTTGACCATATTACGCCTGGGAGCACAAAAGTAGCTGTCATTCATAGATCTCTAAAAGTTACTCTGGGCAGTAACCTGCCAAGAAAGGAATTAGTTTTAGGGTAAATGTGCTTTATTTCTTGTCTTTCATGTGTGCGTAGGGCCCGGCATCCTGGCATAGTGGTAACTAAAAAGCACGTCTATATTGCCTCATTGCATCTCAGAGAAATGGGTCACATCCTGTCAAAATTAGAAGCATATAGACAATTACCTTTAACTAATCCCACCAACAGTACTTCTGCTACCTCACCTAGGAAGCACAAGTATTTTGCTGGCAGAGACAGCAGATACCCAACACACATCGTCCATTCTCTACCGCCCAGCTCTGAATTAGCTCTACTTACATGTTTTGCTGCATCTGTAAGTTAAACCCCCCAAACATCATCACAAGAAAATTGCTGCCTTACTGTCAGTAACATAGGAACAGATTGGTGTGTTCTTGTGTGGTTTTGGGTTGTCTTCCTTTAGCTTGCTGTTCATGGTATACCTCTAGGCGGGTGAAACATTTTCAATCACATACTTTAGTGTGTGAGGAGCACTTCTGACCGCTCCTTTTCCCTGGTAAGCCCTAGGGCCAGGACTTCCAGGTAAATTGTCCAACCTAATGCACCAAATCCAGGGCTCCCGAGCCAGAGTTGCCCCTCGTGAAGGATGGAGAGTGTGCCCAGTTATGGTCCAGGCAGCAAATCTGGTCAAAAAGGAATGAGCGCAGACATAAAGAACAGCTTCATTTTCCATAAAGCACTACAGATCCCACTTAATATCAGGGTCTGGTGCTTTCAAAAACATTGCTTTGGCTTTTGGGTTTTTGCCTTTTTTTAGTCTGGTATTTTTTTGATTGGCAACGTACACAACAATTCAATTCTTTGATTTACTTCATACTGGAGCTGGTGGCAGAAAGGCAGCAGTGCAGTGTGATAACGGGACTCCTCAAGCAAAGAACAAGGTGATATTAAGAAACAGATGAGATTTCCAAACCCCAACTTCATTTTTACTAATTATTTCCATACCTTCCTCATTCAGACAACTCCCATGGACTGTAGCCTTTATCATGGTATTTTGAACAGAAAAATGGACTTCAGGGGCAATTTGCAGGAGCACAAGTGAGCCAAAAGAAAGTGGCAGCTATGGAATTTTCTGAGATAAGATAAAAAAGCACATCATTAAGTGACTTGATGATGGTGAGCAAAGTTAAAAGAGGAATATCCCTCCTTGAGATTTCTTTCTTTGTCTAAGTAATTAATATATTATTGGCCTCAAAAAAAAAGGGTTAGACAACCTTGTCTCTTACTTAGAGCAACCTTGCTAATAGTTACCTTGCCTTGGAAAAAGCTAACACTTTATATTTCTTTAGCACTTTTCACCACAAAAGTACATAGTTGGCAGTCCTTATTGCAACCACTAGGAAGAGCAAAATCCTTATGCACCTTTGAAGGGCAAATGTTTTGGCTGGAACATAGCAGTTAATTAATATTTTTCTTGTTCACAGTACTGCAGTGTCCCAACCAAGGTCAGGGCTGCAATGTGCCAGGCACCGTAAAGATTCATGGAAGGAGCAAGTTGCTGCTCAAAGCTCAAGAGAAAGGAATGATAGCAGTTAGCAGGCAGAATGGGAGTGCATTCAAACCAAATACAAAAAATAACACTCGTTGCATGATTTTTAACCTAGGATTCTGCCCAACTTGCCGTGCTGCCTCATAGCACAAAAAAACCCAAAACCATGTAACACAAAATTCAGTGATTTTAGGTTATCCTTTAAAGATGATTATCCTTATTTTATATATATAAACTTAATTATCCTCCTGAAACAGCGGTTGATAGTTGTAGTCAGAAATCAGTTAGAGTTTACAAGTGGACAAAATGAACTTCATGGCCTTTGCTAAGCTGAATGTAGCACTTTTTATTCACAGCAGAACAATCTTAAGTTGCATGTGTGGGAATTGCATGGTTTCCTCAGACTGAACAGTCTTGTGCTGAAATCCTGGCCTGAA
Organism: Himantopus leucocephalus; assembly: GCA_003993805.1. NCBI lineage: Eukaryota > Metazoa > Chordata > Aves > Charadriiformes > Recurvirostridae > Himantopus > Himantopus leucocephalus. Next base: position 153,599,060 of record RSEF01000002.1, on the reverse strand, counting down.
TGAAAATGAGTTTTGCAAGCAATATTGAAATGGAGATTCTTATATAATGTATATCTCTGGGAATCTGGGTATACACGGGTAATGAATGTAATACAGTTTTAATGAGAATTTCATTTTATGACTCAGGATACAAGAAGACATAACTTCTCCTAATATAATTACCTTTGATTAATCTGTGGGAGTTATTAATTTCAGACAGAAGTTTTGCTTTTTCGAATGTCCAGACTAATGAAATTACTCTTATTAGTTTGAGGGTAGATGATGACACAGCTATGACAAGCACTGAAACAGAGATGTATTGGACAGCTTACTGGAAATTGAAATTACAGCAAATGAATATTGCACATTGACCCATGAGCAGTGGGCCACTTTTTCAACAAGAATTCTTTTATGTCCCCTCTTAACATACATGCAACACAATCTGCTTTAAGATATTACCAAACACTTTTATGAAACACAAACCAGGAATGAGAAGGAAGGACTATTAAAAGAACAAAAGTATTCTGCCCAGGCATATTAACACTATAATTTATATTCTGTATTCTGATAGTGGCCAAGGGGGTGAAAAAGAATTGAGCTCCATTACATGAGGAGTTGTTCAGACTCTCAAGAAAATAAAGTCTGAGCTCAGAAGAATTCAAAATCTTATTTCCAGCACCCAAAAAAATGAATATATGAAACAGTAGCAGGCAATTCAAAGAGGTCTGATGAGGGAGACAGTATAGAGATGGATTGTACAACTGTTTAATCTCTTTGCTTGCAGTCTGCTCTGTTTTTCCACATGTTCTCTTCTGCTGAAAATGGGTGCAGGAAGGAAAGCTGCTTGCCTGTCTTAACTGAGAGATATTCTTTGCATGATGTGGATTCACTCTGGATTCAGATGAATTTGTGCCTTTCCTGAGAGCAACCTGAGCGAAGCAGCTGGAGTGCAGAGCAGGAGCAGGGCAGCAGCAAACCTGTAGCAAAGATGGAGACTGGTAAACTTGGAGAGAACAAGTAAAAAGAGACTTTTCCAGGGACCAAATGCATCCTGCTCATATAGTGTTCGTTACAGTCCAGAAAGGAATTGAAAATCACTGGACTGTGCCCAGCATGGTAAGAACCAGACCTGAAAAACCCCTTTGAAGAATCATAGAATCAAAGAATGGTTTAGGTTGGAAGGGACCTTAAAGATCATCTAGTTCCAACCCCCCTGCCAGGGGCAGGGACACCTTCCACTAGACGAGGTTGCTCAAGAAGAGGGAATCTGATTGCAAACCCTTTTATTTCTGTTGTATTTTACCCAACAGATCTTTGATTTGAAAACTTATTTTAAAATTCCACCAGCCTGTCTGGTGTTTGTGGTGTGCTCTCTCTCACCTCCGAGCTCTGACTTACTTCAGTTCCCATCATGCCCATGCACATACCTAAATCAGCTATAAAGCAAATGTTAGGGGTGACAAATAATGAGATACAGAATTTCAGAATGTTTGTACCATGCTCCCACACAATGCATGGAAAAATCCAATTAATTTGATATATTTCATATGTAGAAGAGCAAAGTATCTGGTTAGAGGATGAAAGCCCAAATGAACATGTTCCTAAATGAATTTGTCTCTGAAATAAGCTAAATTCTGAAGTCCTCCTTTACACAAAGCTTGCACTAAATTTTAACAAGTTTGCCTATAAAGGGCTGGGAGAAAATTGAATAATATTTTATTGGATTTAGCAGTGGATGAATATTTCTCATTCTGTCACAATAAGATTATTTACTCGCAAAGAGGTACTAAAATAAAATATTATGAAAGATAAATGCTTATCTCTAAATGGCAAATACTTTCCCTATATATTCTTACTTTGGGGCACAAACATTACAAATGTGTCTTCTCTTTTAAGCATTATTTTTCCTCCAACATTTTTACCATTACCTTCCTATATTTATCATTGCTAGCAAAATCCATCTCCAGTTGCATCTATATTCCTGGATGTCCTACCTGCAATATATTAGGTGAAGGCAATATATGAGATCCAGGTACTTGCTTTTTTTCTGTATTTCATACTGAAAGCCTCCTTTTGGGGTCTACTACCAAAACCACCAAGCGAGACTTTTTGTTAGTTTCTCCTTGTAGTTGTACTTCACTTATTTTAAAGTTATCTAACTTTCAAGTACTTACGTAGGTGTTTATAAGTCAACTGACTTGTAAGTGAATTTCTCCTTACAGTTGCTGGGAAGGGAGTGAAAACATATTTTTACTGAGTTGATGAGTGCAATGCCTTGCCCACCTTGCATGTCAGAGCTGAGCTTTGGAAGGAGCCCTCTCATATTGAGCCCAAGAATACCTGGAGACTGGCATACAGTTGAGACAGGGCAACAACTTCACTAGAGCTCCTCTGACCTTGGTTTACTTCCCAGAGGCTTTCCCAGACTTCTTTTACTTTTTTTTTAGATATTCTTTAATGAGTGTGGGCCTCAGCTCCCCTCTAAAAATGGGAACTATTCCACACTTGTGTGCCACTCTTTCAAGTTCATTTTGCCTCAGCAGACACTACGCCCTTGAGAGCAGGAACATCTGCTCCTTGAATGAGAGCATCTACCTTAGCAGGGTTCTGCCCGTGACTCTAAATGTTGTTATACACAAATAACTAACACAAATAATTAACACAAATAAAAGCCAAATAAAATCAGGGACTATCAGTTAGATTTGTACTGTTATGAGTTTCTTATAGGCATCTGTCATGGTTTGGGCAGGACTGGCCACTGAAACGAATGACAGATGCTCTCCCCCCACCTCTCTCTCAGAGGAGAGGAGGGAGAGAGAGAAAGAGTCTTAGGAGTTTAGAAAAAAAACCCTAAATTACTTTAATAAAAATATTAATAAATTAATAAAATAATTTTTTAAAAAGGAAATAATGAAATATATACAAAACCATATCAGGCTCCCAGGATGATGATTGCATCACTGACAGGCACTGGGAAAGTCCCAGACTGGACTCAGCAATGGATGTGAGCTGGATTCCGGATCTGGATTCGGGAATGCACAGATCAAGATCAGAGGCAGACGAAGAGAGTCCTTGGATGCTGGCCACTGAAGAAAAGAGGGCTGACCCTTTTGATCCCTCAGCTTTTATACTGAGCATGAGG
>RSEF01000002.1:153564971-153584141 GCA_003993805.1 Himantopus leucocephalus | reverse complement strand
CCCTGCGCCCCCCGGGGTGGGGAGAGGGTCGGGAGGGGAGGGGTGAAGTTTGGACTGGGAAAGGAAAGAGGAAGGTGTTGTTTTATTTTGTGTCTCTGTTGTGTCTGTTTTGCCCATGGCAGTAACGGGTGACTGATCTCTTTGTCTGTATCTTAAACCCTGAGCTTTGTCATCCTATTTTCTCCCCCTGTCCTGATGAGGAAGGGTAGTGAGGAAGCCCTTAGCCAAGGTTAACTACAACAGGGTGTCAGGATCAGGCCTGGTGACGGGAAATCATGTCAGACACAGCCTGGGATGGCTGGGCAGGACCATGGGGCAGAGACCGACAGCCTCAGGTTGGACTGAAAAGGGGCCTTTGCACCCCTAGGCAGGGATGTGAGAGGCACCGGATGAGGCAGGTCAAGGCCAGTATGTCCTGTGAGTGCCCTCAGGGCCAGAAGACACATCTTCCAATTTAGTTACATGTGGAAGGAACCCAGCTCATGCCCTCTGAGACCTCTGCACAGTGCAAACCAAAGGGCACTAAATGGAAAGAATGAGGAGGCTTGCTTTAAGAGCATGTTCTCGATGTAAACATGCTAATGCTTGCATTCCAAGCTGATTGGATATGACCTCATCCATCCATCCATCCATCCAACCATCCATCCCTGTGTGGCCACAGCATCTCCCAGCTGGTCAGATCAGAGTTGTGCAGCTTCCCACTGCCTCGTTAGTCAAGGCTAGCTCTATCGAACATCGCCATGCTCCAGAGCCGTTCAAAGCCATTTAAAACACTGAGCATGTTCCCTTAATCTTACCTTCCGTAACAAAAGTGCAACAACATATTTCTTCAAAATAAATAAAACAAGCCAGCAACAACAACAAAATCATCAAATATCATAAGTAAATGAAAAAAAAAAAAAAAAACCAAAACCAAAACAAGAACATACCACAAAACAAAGCATTCTGCCAAATGCCCTGTGAGGGAGGAGAAGCAAATAAAGAATGTATGAAAGATATTACTTATGTTTCTTAGTGCACTTCTGGGAGACACTCATGCAACAGGGGGAATGGTCTGGATGCCGTGGCTAACACGCCTGCTATCAGCAGAGGCAAAGTGAGATGATAATAACCCCTACTGATGTATAGTCAAGGGACATGAGCTGACAAACAGGAGTATGATTCATGATCCTTGTGTTAGAGGGGAATGGCAAATGATTGATAATATGTTTCCACATTGCTTCTGACAGGTGGCTTGTGGAAGGAGAGATCAATCCCAGCTTGTGAAATGTGGACAGATCTCAGCACAAGGTAAGAAGGCAGCAGCTTACATGTGAATTATACTCTACAGTGCTTGAGATCTTCTAAGCAGCAGCTGTGTTTCCCTTTGGGCATTTTATACAGTAAACGCTCTATTTTCCAAAGCGTTCAACATCCTCTGCTTTTCCCTGATGCTCCTGTGTGTTCTGGGTATTGAATATCATACCAGAATGGACCTTCAGCAGGCCATACATTTTTTAGCAGGGATTTTCAATAATTCACAGGATCAGGCCCTAAATATGCACGATATTAGATGAGAAATTTTCCAGTCTCTTTACCATGCAATTTCAAATGCAAAGAGCCTCTGGTTTCCGTGTAGCAGCAGCGTTTCAATCTCCCAGCCATATAAAATGCCTGCCTAATTGGACTGGTAGAGGAAAGGGGGATTTTTGTGTTTGATAAATTAATCAGTGAGCACTGCTGTACATTTCCCACTAAAATCCTTAATTAGACTTAAAATGCCAAAGAATGGGATTCTTTATTTTTAGCCAGGAGTTTAGTTTTTAATTGAAGGGATGACTTTTGATCCTCCATTAGCGAGGAGAGAAGAAAGCCTTTCAAACGGAAGCGGCACCCCAGCTGTTGCTTAGCGTCTGAGAGGTTCAGCACTGCACTTCCACGAATCCCAGGAGCCTATTGATACTTACCATAAACACACTAAAAGGATCAAATTGACATCCACACAAGCCACAGTCCAAGAACTCACAAAAGCTTTTAATCCAAGCCTCCATGTAAAAGGATAGCTTCTAATTAGCAGTCTAGACTAATCATCAATGTTTAGTTTATAAAAATGAAGCTATGAATAAAGAAAGCAAAGTCTGAAATGTTGGTAGAGGCCAGGCATAAGCCGGAAGATCATTTAGTCATTCACTGTCCATTTCTTTCTCGCTCAGTTTTTCAGTGTTTCCAGAGCTTTTGTAACCAATGAAGACAGCGAAATCTCTGAGGCTTCATTGGTTGCAGATTTCACACACACGAAAAAGGCAACCAGGGCAACAACCAGGGCAAACGAGGATATCCTGTAAGAATTCTCTGTAGATCTTTACTCCTGCCTTATACTTCTCAGATGGAGCTATCACTTAGCTGGACCCTTAGGCAATGTTATAGGGCAGCTGCAAGTCAAGGTGAAATGCCACTTACATTCTTTCATTAACCCTCCCGGGCCTGTCATTAAATATGGCAGGCTTAGCATTTTTCACTTCAGATGAAAAAGCACGGCTAATCCCAGGAGGCAGATTTTTTTCGATGCCTAAATTGATGAACAAGACAAGGTCAGCAATTTTCGGTTTATTGACAGAACTCTATTTACTTTTAGAAGTATTGAAATGGTATTTCGGATGCCCTGGAGCAGAACTGGGACCAAAACGAAAAGGGAGAGGTTTATGAGAACCATTGCCATTATGCTACCTGAAGTATTGTGAGCGGCTTTTGTGTAACTTGCTAAAGCAGAAGGAGATATTTTGTGATTAGAAAATATTTTCATAAGAAAAGAACTTTAATAAATGTGACAGCACAGGATAGATGGAGACAAACACAGAGAAGCAGAACAATAGAGAAAAAGCAGAAACTGCAGCCAACCACCCATTTACAGTTAAATATAGGTTTAGGTTTTGATGCAAAAAATGCGCGTGGGCTTTCTGCTTTGTTTGAGGTTTGTTTGTTTGCTTAGGAATGATTATCACTAACAAGCTGATTAACTGATCTAGACTTCAGTGAGAGAAACAGAGCTGACCATTTGAAATCTGTCCGTCATTGTAGCAATTCACTAATGTTGGTTACTGAAAGCCACAGCTGAGCTCCACTTTTGTTTATATAGCTAAATAACCTCAGTTTATTCATAGTGAAGAATAATAATAAATAACCCCATATTGCTGCAGGAGCCAGGACACGGTTCGTAAGAACTGGATTTTCTCCTTTAACCATTGCTGGAATGGGTTTGCCCTGAAAGGCCCTGCCTTCAGCCAGAAAAACAGTGGGTTTGTTTTTTTTAAAAAAAAAAACAAGTGCAGATTATCTAAAAGTAGGCCAAAAAAGAAATGAAGAGAAGGCAGTAAATGTTGCTAATAAAGACTAGCAAGTCTAATTAAAATCTGGAGCCTACTGAATTTAGTTCAACCCACTAAATCAGCGGCAGAGGGCTCTGACCTGAGCAGGGGACTTGCAGCCTTACAGTTGTCACTGCATCTCTGCCACTTAGGCTTCTTGGTAAACTGACACTCAGCCTTTGTTAAAACTGCAAAAAAACCCTGATACCTGCTTTGATTTTACTGCAAGTGAACTAATTTCTGCTAGCTAATATGAGTGAGGGACACCCCTTTGTCCCCAAGGAAGATAGAGTTTAGGGACATACATCCTTCAGAAGATGTATATAGTTTGTTTTGGGAAAAGGTGAGCTGGGATCCTACAGTATGACTAAACTAACTCCCTTGGGGGAGGTTTTATTTTTGGTGGGGGTTGTCCTGCAGGCACCCCACCTTTTCTAACCGAAATTATCTGTTTACTAAGCCCTTGAAGTAGGCAGCATTTCTTCATTCTGATTCAGTCCTGACATTAGGATGTCTGGGAAAGAAACCTGGGTGCTAGAAAAGAAAACACCACCAAAACTTTGGGGGAAGGTGGCTGGGGTTGAATCTGTCTGGTTCCCAGGCTGCTCTTCCACTTTGCACGATGGATCAACTACCTTAACTGGGGTTTGAAATAAGTATGGCTGCAGCCTTTACGCCTGCATCCTTGACAAGTGTCCTCAAAGTCACTGAGGACATTTAGAGAGAAGGGTATCTACCTTGATGACTCTGAAGAAGCCAAGCTGCTAAGAGCCAGCAGTTTAGATTTGCACAGAAGCAGGACTTTCTTGTCAAAAATGTAGGCCCTAACAGGCATTAGCCAACCAGGGAGCCAGACAATCTTGAGGGGGTTGCAATTTTCCCCAGTTTTCCCTTCAAAGACCCCAGCTGGTGCTAAGTAGATGTGTATGCATGGAAAACGCCAGTTGGCAATTAATCTCAGAGACATTTCTGAGTAGGAAAACATTACTTTTGTCCTGGAAGACCAAGGACATGAATGATACAAACTGAATTTCTGGGTGATCTTTCCAAGTAAAATTCTTGTAGTTCATCAAGACTAGGTTTGCAATTTTTAAAAAGTGGTCAGCTCTTGTAAGGGATCAATACCTGATTTTTATGTCGTGGGCAGGGAGTAGCTAGGATTTTGTTGATGATCCCAGGGTTTCCTAATGAGAGCTTTCTTTATGTCAACGATTCCTGTCAATCTTAACTAAATTCTCATTCCATTTACCCTAGAGTACATCTGTGGGCTTAGCAAGCCCATGTTTTTTTCATGATATCTTTCACACATGTATTTACCAGCCTGCTCTCATCTGGCTGCAAATTTAACTTGGCACTACAACTGTTAGCCACCAAATGATGTTCTCATAGACACCAGAAAATGTGGCCAGCGTCCCTTCCACTTCCTTTGTCATCTCTCCCTACTCTGTCAAACTACATTCCCCATTCACACCAGCCATCACCTGGGTAGGGAATGCAGGAGGTTGCTACAGTGGAACCTTTAGACACAACTTCTGTGCACAGGGATAACAGATGAAAGACACAGTATCGCTCAGATGTATTGACGTATTCAAACCATCAGCACCGAATCAGCCACAGACCCTCATCTCCCACCTGCACACAGTCAGTAACACCTTCACCCCAACTTTCAGGTGTCTTACCCGCCTCACCTCTTCGGGCATGTTGGTGTGGCTCCATGTTGTTCCATGCAAATTTTGGTTCTATGTAAATTGCTTATGGTATGCAAATCAATGCATTAAATAACTAGCATAAAATGACACATACGGAGATGTGCATAACTTGGCAGCTATAAATCTGGAATTGTTCCACTGACGTCAATGGTTTCACTTCAGATTGGCTCCAGTACGGAAGGTGTTGAAATCTGGCCCTGTGATATTTTCAGTCGGCTTCTAAACACAAACTCAGGATGAATGATTACGAAGGTGTAATTATTATTAATGCCTTGTGGTTGATGTTATTTCTTTAGGTTTGTACAACTAAACATACATCCAAAGATGGATTGCAGAACATACTTAATTTCAACTAAGCTGACATTGGTCAAAAATAGAGAACCCGGAGTTTATCAGACCTCCAGGCAGTATGAACCTGGCACTTTGGCCCTAATCGCAGAATAGTTTCTCTTGTAAAATATCCAGGGCAGATAATGCAGGATTTAAGCCAAAAAAAAAAAACCAACCCAAAAAAAGTCTTCAGAGGCAGATGTACACCCTAAAGTGTTTCAAATCAATTTAGAATGGGGAATGAGTATAGATCAGTTCAGTGTTACATGCCATGTATTTCTGATCCGGGACTGAGTGTCTAGAAGCATATGTACCGTCTTGTGTAACCACCCCCTGACAAGAATCTGCTGTTATTGTATGCAAGAAAAGCAGAACATGGTAAAGGTTAATGCTGCACATGGCAGAATCACAATACTGAGCAGGGGCCCCGCTTGCTGACTGCTTCAAGTGCTGTGCAGTCATTTACACATTTGCAAATGTCGTTTTCACATGGCAGAATTTCCACCCACTTTTGCCTGAATGTAAATGACTTCAGGAGACGCCAAGCATTAAGTGTTCTCACAACTGCCCCCAACATCCCACTGCTCAAAAAAGAAGCTTCAAAACACTCCTAGAAAACACTGTAAGACTTTCAAATCTATCCATTTGTGTTTCTGAACCTTCTTGGTCACTAGTGGGGCTAGGCTGAGATTTAGCAGGACACTGAACTACAAGACATGTGAATCGATGACAAGGAGATTCAGCAAAGCCTGTTAATGAGAGACTTTGGAACAGTCAGGCTCTGCTCCTGCTGTCTATTTGATCTATTCAACTCACCTTAAATTCTGTTGCTTTTTGCATGAGTAAAAAGCTACAGGAGGTTTGTACAGTATGAAGAAGCTTCCAGATTTCCTATTAGTTAACTGAACTAGCATCAGAAATTATGTATATAAATACTGAAGCAATCTAAACTGTGGAACTGTCAGTGTCTACCTGTACATACAATTTAACATTTATCAAGTGTGTATAACATTTGTATCAGTGTTTTCCTTTTGGGGTTTTTTTGGTTGGGTTTTGGGGTTTTTTTGTTGACATCGTAATCATGATATCTTTACGTTTGTGTTGCTATAACTAACTTCTACTTCAACTGACAAAATTAGACCCTCTTATTATAGCTATCACTTTGGGAATGTTTTTGAATTTGTTTAGGTTTTTCTTTTTTAATCATAAGAGTCTCCCTGCAGACCTGAACTGACATCAATTTACCACTGTCTTGACATCTTAAAGTTGTTTCTTATAAAATTTGCATTGGTGTCATTTTGTTTCAAGCTGATATTGTGACAACGTCTCCCTGGATTTATACTGACAATTTATTTTCATTTTGACATAATGTCATCCCTATAGCCCTTCACTAGCATCTATCGTAAGTCTGTGGATTTAAATGAAAAGTGGTTTCATTCTGTAAACTACTGTAACTAACTGAGCTTTCTCAGTAGCTTCTTTTCTGACCTCAATATCTGGCTATTGATTGCACTTAGGTTTGTATAGAAATGTCAAAAGTTCCTGCCCTGTGCTTTAGGCAGCTCTTCCATGTGTACCAAATACAGAAATTAAACAAAACCTTCCCTTGAAAATAAATAATTGCCAATGAGAAAGGGGTGAATGCATGTTTGTAACAGCAGCATCAAAAAACCAACAAGGCAGTGTTGGTTACATCACTTTGAACTGCTGAGAGCTGCAGATCCTCTTTCTCTTTCCCTGAAGTGGTAGGGACATCTTTTTGGGACTGAAAGTTCAGGCTGTTTCCAGAGATTTCCTTAGCAAACACAAAGTCCTCAATATCTATATATTTGATATGCTGTTGCTAGTTTATTTAAATACCAAAAATAACAATAAGCAAGCTCTGGTGGGATCCAGGGTAAGGGAAGTTCCTGTGTGGCAGGTATATCTTTGAACCTGGTTTATTTTTTCAGCTCTTTCATTTCCAAATTCAAAGAGACAAGTAGGACAGTACGCAGTATCACAAATGCCTTGTGACCCTTCTTGAAGTAGGGTCATTGTGTGGTATAGCTAGAATCCCTAAGGGCACATTTGCAAATTATAAAACAAATTCCTACCTGCAGTTGTTCAATATTCCTAGGATTATCCATGATCCTGACAGAGTGGTTTGTGTATGTGATTTTACAAAAGCTATTGTTCATCAGAATACATGGCTTAATGAGGTATTTGCAGCAGTGACATCATTTATATGTTCTGGTATAAATGGTTCAGCTCCTATACAACTGTGTATCTGGTAAATCACAGTACAGATACAAAGGAAAGGAGCCCTCAACAGGAAAAATTGTTAATTTTTAATGAATCAGCCCATCAATACTAAGTAATGATGATGGCGACTTACTTTCACTGACTTGTCTTACCAACAGTGCCTAGGCAGAAGCTATACCCCTCATGGTATAACCAAAATTAAGAACTCAGAATTGAAACTTTCACACGTGTGGGAGGTTCTTTATTCTGCCCCGCTTACACAGTGAAGAGTGCAATCTGATTGCCTAAAAAAGGTAGTCAAACATCAGTTGAAAAGGCTTCCAGCTCGTGCTCCAAAAGCACCTAGGTCTCCAGAGGTCCTGTGTCAGACCTGTCAGTCTCATGTGGATGTTTAGATACTGCAACAGTAGATGTCTATCTTCAGGCAAAGAGATCAAGCCCAAAGTGTGACAAGATCAGGACAAGAGACATTTTAACAACAGTGCAAGTAAAGAGAGATCTGGGAAGGCAGTGTGTGAAGCTGGTAAGAAAAGTTTATCTTACAGCTCTTCAAAATGAAAATAATTAATATAAGTTTAACTGACACTTTGAAATTTAGATTGGAATTAGTTTTCAACTCCATCTCCAAAATTCGAAGGGGATCCTGAAACTACATAGGCAGGAACTGAACGCAAGGGTTGCACAAAATGTGGATAAAATATTAGATATCTCTATGAGCAGTGTCAATTCCTATAGATAATTTAGATAAGGAAAAATACATAATATGCAAACCAATCAGTGAAGTTTCATCTAAATCATTAACTGTTTATTGTATATTCTTTTTACTCCCAATATTGAAATATGCTGTTGTTGTTCTTAGAATTAACTCAGTATATTTTTGTTATCTGTATAAACACTCAGTCTGTGTTTGACTTCAGCAGAGTTTCATAGTCTAATTAAATGTTGTCTGTCAGATTGGAATCTCTCTGTCAGTAATTTTTGTCTAAAAGGGAAACACCACCACTGGAAATAGCACTCTTTGTTGTGTTAGGCACGGCAATGAGCACTCATATGAGTCTTGCATTTTAACTCTTCTAAGCATTTCTTTTCTGATCTCAACGTTGGTCTTACTGAGTGGATGTTTTGAAACTAAATTCTGATTTTTGGTACCCATCATTGCAATCCTGTTTTTCACATATGTCAGTCACCCATAAGCAGTGCTAGCTCCAAACAGAGTTCGGGGACTGCAGCATATTGCGCTGGGTGTCCAAAAATGTATGAAACATTTTGAAAATGTGGCTTTACTCACATTGATACTGAGCTTTCTGTCTGTGGACCATGGATATTAATATTAATTTACTTGCAAAGGATACTTTGCAATAGTCTGCATCTTGCTACAACCTGTATCTGGCAACAGAAATGCTAAGAAATTTCTGCTAGAAAAATCAGGGATGACAAAGATTGGAAAGCAACTCAAAAAGTATGAGTTGCCCACAAACTTGGTTGTTCACAGCACCGAGCAATTATGATAGCCAGCCTCGCCATACCAGTGCTGGGGCAGTTCTGTGGACTCAGAAGTGATAAACATGGGACCACAAGATGTTAATACCCCCAGTTCNGAAACTTGGTTGTTCACAGCACCGAGCAATTATGATAGCCAGCCCTGCCATACCAGTGCTGGGGCAGTTCTGTGGACTCGGAAGTGATAAACATGGGACCACAAGATGTTAATACCCCCAGTTCTGAGTTTCAAACCTGTGTAGCTGGATACAGGTGAGGGCTGATCTTATACTTCCCACAGACATTTCTCCAGGGCTAGAGGTTATTGTCCTCAAAATATACAGCTGTAGAGACTGCAGTTACCTATTAACTAATTGCTCTAAACTGGGAGTCTCTCTTTCTGGGAGAAAAGAACTGACAGAAAGGGTTTGTGTATCCTCTTTGTAGAGGATACAGTCCCTTAATAGGAATTCCGTGCTGTCCTATGAAGTGAGATGCTTAGAGTTTATGCTGAACCCCATGTTTGGACAAGTTTGACTACAGATTTCTGCTTCACTAGCCATGAAGGGCCAGTGAGCTATTAAACCAAGGGCTCTAATATCACTAGCTGTGGAGAGCTGCTTGATGACAATGTTTTATAATGCTTGGCTAAGAACTGAGATGTTGCTATTCTTTCCAGCATGAAGAATCAAGACATATACAAATATGAGAACATGTATGTACACTGTACTTCTGATGGTCGTATGATAAAAGTAGAAATAAGCTGTTAAAGAAAATGAGATAAGGTGAGTTTATTTGGCTGTGCTGACAGCTCTGTGAAGGATATATTGAAATCTTGCATTTAAATTTCAATATGCAATGGTAACAAAGGAAAGTGCATGAGGATCCTTTGAAGATTTAACGTCTATTGAATACTGTTTAAAAGTCAACCATAGCTGTCAACCATTATTTATTAGAATTTTAATGTGCATTTGGTGTTTGCAGCATACTCCATCTTTCAATGGTGACTGAGTACAATCAGCACCTATTTCTCAAGGATTTACATATTATGGTCTAGAATTTTTAACTTTGTGAAATCCCTTTTCAAAATATGAACAAACATTCCAGATGGGGCGCAGGAATAAGGGGAGTGTAATACAATTGTACATAATATCACTTCAGCTTCTCCCTATCCCATTACTTAAAAACTCTGCTTCAATTAAGTGTTAAGAAAATAAAAATGTCTTGGACAAGAAGAATAAAATCAACAGTAATTAATTGCTTCAATATTTCTCACAGTCATTCCCCCTCTATAGGAAATTAATTTCCATTCATACTACAGACAAGATACAGGAGATGGAAGGGGAGAAAATTAATTTGGCTGATGTCATTCTGTCGTTTAATCCCAGCATTAATATCCTTTGTATAGTGACTGGGAATGATATCTGGATTCAAAAGTAATTCTGTGAAATTTGAGGCTTTATGGAATTGATATTGTTCTGGGAATGAAGATGTTGCAATCTTCCTACCATTTGCAATAGCCAGTAAAAGTGAAGAATCAAATGAGCGCTAAAATTCCTGTCCCTCTCTCTGGAATACACAGCTGTCATCATCTCCCACTCCTGTTTTGTAATGATCAGATAGACTTGCCAAGATAGTCACGTCTATGATTGTCTGTGTTTTGATGGATGAGCCCTTAAAAAAAAAAAAAAATTGTAATATGCCTGNAAGCTTGTAATATGCCTGAAGGCAAAGAAGTAAACGGCCATTTCTTTGTGCAGATCTTGCCATGGGCCCTATATAAAAGAAAATTCTGGCCAGAGGAGGAGAACTTCAGACACATGCCAGAGTTAGGGATAAATTTGCCTTCCTATGTACAGAGCTGTCAGGTCTCATGCCTTCGGACAGAGACTCACAATTAAATCCCATCTTATTTCAGTCACAGACAGGGGGAAAGTTTCTGTGTATGTAGTGACACAGAAAATCTGAAGTGTTCTTCTACTTGGAGAGGGAATCAGGAAGGAGATGGCTTTGGGTTCCTACCTGCATCCCACTCCAAAGAAACTTTCTTAGGAAGTGCATCCTCCCATTGCTGAGTAGTACCTTGATGCAGCTGGTGTTGTGCACCCCAGTGCACGCTGCATGCCTGCTTGCCTGGTTAGCAGTCACTGGGGTTTACACAGTGAGAGAGAAAGAAATAATGGTGGACACGCCACGCTGGGAGAGTGCTGTCTGCTGACGCTAGTCTGGGGCAGTTCAAATCCCAGGGGAGGAACGTGGCTTCAGTTTTAGAATCTAAGAATTTGTCTACAAATTTTAAATGTCCCACCACTGCGATCGCCAGAAGTTTCATACTGTGAATTTAATGCAAACAGATTAAGCTTTCTTTTCCTGAATCTGAAGCGAGCCCAAACTCCTACCTGAGCCTGATTTCAAGTCCATTTATTATAAATGCTAGTGCTTTAAGGATAAATCTAAAGGGACTTCACTTGTATTTGCTGGAGAGATTGGTGTGTCTCCTTCTGACATTTTGATTTAAAAAACCATCTTTAGAGTCTGTGTATCTATTTCTGTGTTCGTTTAATGGAACATTATGGGGAATAATTGTTTGGTGAAAAGCATTCTCATTTACATTATTGTATGTTATTTGACCTTCCTCAAGAGCACTGGGACACCTCCAAGCACACCACTCAGCTTTGAATACTGGCACTTGTAAGCCCATCCTCACACCCTGGTAAGATGATTAATGTACCTTGGAAAATCACCTAATGGCTTGATACACTTTCTATGCAGCCTCTTGTAGGAGAAAAACAGGATAATGTGAGAAGTAATTTATGGGTATGAAATGGAGGAGCAGAGACAGAGAAACTCATTCAGAAGTATTGACAGGATATCTGTAGTGCTTAAGAACCACACAGAATTTAAAAACATTTGTGAAATAGAGTGGTATTGGAAGAGATCCCAAATACACGGAGAGACCTGGCTGACAAGGATGTTCCCTCTTTAGAGACTGGTGGAAGGAACATGAAGATATTTATCTAGTCAAAACATTGGCCTGGAACCTTGCCTTTTGTTAGAAGTACTTGAAATACTTGATGTACATGACACCAAAATGTCCTAAATTGAGTTTGTTGGTTGTTCACAATTCTATCCTTTCTTGTCAGGCTAAAGATCTTACTTTCCCTGCAGAGCTCAGAAAGGCTGATAGTTCTCATAGAAACATAATGTCAAAAAGAGAAAAAAAAAGGAAAAAAGAACACAATCTTCTTTTTCAACCAGTATATGCATGTCTGCCAAGCTTTTTGCTTCTCTTTGTTGCTGAGCCCCTCTTGAGACCTTGCATTAAATGTTTTGAAGCAGGGAAGTCACCTAGAAAGAACTGATATGCCAAAATGTTTGGAGCAGTCATTCTTCCTTTTTGGATACTGGACTTCAGTTGTAGTAGAGGAAGGAAAGGATGTTAACTGGCCCACCCTCTGATTAACAGTGTGAGAGAATGGATAGAAAGCTGTTAATACAATATGTGAGTGTTTATTTGTATTTCATTTTTATGCTGAGGTTCACAATCTCCATGACATTCTTTATTGACATTTATGAATTTTGGTGGCTGTAATTCTTTAAGTTTATAATAGTAACATTAAAACATCTGTTCTAAGTAATGGCATATTTCTGTGATTCATTTTTTAATATTAGGACATGACAGATACTGCTTATCTGCACACTGTGGATGCCCTTGATGTAACTTCAAAGTACATCTTAAGTGCAACAGTACCATATAAAATACTCCAACAAGCAATTTCAATCTCAAATCTCCCATGTGCTCAAAAAAATTCCCCACTCTTGTAATTACAATTCCTGTCCCCATTTCTAAAAGCCTAAGAGACAAATGAACTTTTTTTAAGTGCCCTAAATCATCACTTATTTGCTCGAAGGTGCTAATGATGGGTCATATTCT
The DNA here is from genome assembly GCA_003993805.1 of Himantopus leucocephalus. NCBI lineage: Eukaryota > Metazoa > Chordata > Aves > Charadriiformes > Recurvirostridae > Himantopus > Himantopus leucocephalus. The sequence goes on along the minus strand of RSEF01000002.1, from coordinate 153,571,101 downwards.
TTTCACACGTGGAGTAGAGCATTATTTCTTGAATTCTCCTATTGATTTCAGCACCGGCAATATACAATTATTGTCACTGAAAATTTGTCACTAATCATAGAATTTCCAACTCTCTCTCCATTGTTCCAGAAATAATATCTTACAGTAGTGCTCATATCGCTGTCAGTTTATCAAAGAACAACTTCCAGTTGAAAAGCCATGAGACGTTACTAGCCTATATTGTGCACAAAAGTTAAAAGTAATGTGTCATCTGGAAGGCAGAATACATTAGATTCCAACAGTGTCATCAAGAAGGGGTATGAAAATCCCCTAAACAAAATAGTGCAGTCAACGGGCTTATTCAGCCGATCTCTAAGTATCATCAGTATCTTTTATTATTGCCATTATTATTATAGCACATTGGGTATTTTTTCTTCCATTTGACAAAAAAATGTAATAATGAGTTTCTTTTTATTGGCTTGAGACTATCTAGGGGTGACACAGAGGATTTTTTATAATGAAAAACTACTAAGAGGCGCAGCCACTTTTGGCAAGTTTAAATTATGAAAGCAATTCTACCAAACAAAATTCATGAGTCACAAACATGCTGCCAGTGCAACAAAAAAAAAAAAAAAAAAAAAAAAAANAAAAAAAAAAAAAAGAAAAAGCAGACAAAACACAGTCTCCCCTTCCCCTATGTGTAACATACATATTGGTACAGATTTAGGGATTCAGCTGGTTATTGCAGGCAGACTTCAGGACCGGCTGAGTTAACTGCTTCTCTGCCACTGTTCACTCATAGCCTGGAACTGAGATTGCCCCCTTGAGATGTTTTGGAAAGGGAAAGGGAACATAGCTTTCCTCTGGCCATAGCTGTAACTACTGTATCCTTTGTGGGGAGGGAGAAGGTAAGTTAAGGAGAAAACAGGCTTTGTTTTTAAAGTAGATGCTGATATCGGGTTGGTCTAGAAGTCACCGAAGTGTTAGAAAGATGAAGCTCTGACCTTTGTTACACGTTCCAGTGCTTTTACAGCGGGTCTTCCAGAATTTAAGGTGTTTTAGCAGGCTTCTTTCACCACAGCAAGTCAGTATCTGTGTACAAAACACTAATTTGTGTCACTACCTTTAGTAGTGCAAGCAGTCAGTCAGTGAACCTGGTTGAGAGATTTGCACTGTGCAACAGACATGGAATTTTTTGTATTGCATCTGACTTTCACATGTTCTGCACAATGTATTCAGATCGACCCTTTTCTTTTCCCTTCTCCCTGTCCAACTAGGTCACCATACCACATAATCAATGCTCTAGGTTTCCCAGTTACAAAAGCAGATCTCTGGCCCCCACCAGAAAAAAAAAAAAAAAAGGCAGGAAACAATAGCTTTTTTTGCCGAGCGTTTTTTCTTGCATGTAGTTAGAGAAAACCACAGACAGCTATCTTCTGCTTCAAGATATGTAAATATGCAGTGTTATATTGAACAAAACAGAAAGAAATTACTCATCAAGAAATTCCTCAGCAAGCATGTAATTAGAAATGGATTCCAAATCAAAATGCAGCCAGAAACTGCAGAAATCCACATCTAGAAGTAAACAGCTTACAACTGCTTTAGGATAAATATTCTGCTATGCTACAGGAATTTAAAAAAATGACAAAAAAGGGATGAGAAATACAGTTCACGATACCTGTGGTTACATAGACAGTAGCTAAGCTGATTTTAAGACACTCAAAGAATCTGTGTTTAAAGATCCGTGTTTGAAAGAAGAATTGATCTTCACTGATATCAGTCTGTGAAGCTCTGACCTCTGTTTTCATCAGCAAGCCTTTCTGGCAGGCAACTGAGAGTCAAAAGAGAGCCTTGCTGTGAGATCTACCAAATTCACTGTGACCCTAATTCATCCTGTCTAATGTTGGGAGTTTAACTACCGTACCTTTACTAGGAGTGCAGTCCCTCTACGCTCCCCAGATGATCTACAGAAAGTTACAGACTCAGGCCAGGCATCTGACGAAACTCCTCTGCTCCCAAAACACAAAAGATGCCTCTGTTTGACTATGAAAATGCATGAATGAAAACAAATTCCAAAATTGGCTTGAACCAGGACAAAGTCTCTAATCAGGAGACTCTGGTTTACTTCTGGGTAGGAATGAAGATTTGGGTGAGTATTTGACACTGCACAGTAGCACTTGCTTTTGATATATACTCTCACCGTATTTTCTTCCCTGATCATGGTGTTCATGAAAAAGACACGGATAGACACTGATGGCTGCAAAAAAAAAAAGGCTTATGCTGCAAATAAAAGCTTATTCTGCAACTAAATCTTTTAAGTCCATAATGAACCCAAACTGCATCTTCAGCTTATTGAATTGAGCACTACAGAAGGATCCTGCTCTGTTGAATAGATCACACACACCTGCAAAGGCTTTTCAGACAATCTGAAAGCATCCATCACTGTGTTTCTTTAAGCACTGTCCACTGATTTACTGAGAAGCTCTTGACATCTTGCAAAGTTCTCCATCTCAAATTTGTAAGTCTCACCTATCTCCTTCCTGACTTCTGCAAGAAAATCATGAGCAACTAATGTCATTCCAAACCCATGCCTCAGCCAGAGGGATAGAATTTCCCATCTTTCATCAAACATATTGCAATCCACTGAACACTGAAGAAACTTATCCTGGATTTATTGGCTGTAGTTGAAAAAAGTACAGTGTCAAATTTGCTACTTGTGAGAATACCCACGGGGAACTCACGAAAAGGCCTTTCTAAGTAGTAAAAGTAGAAGTAGTAATGCAGACACAGCTTTGTCTGGATGTAGGCAAGGGCATGGAATTGTATAAACCACGTTAATGATACTGGTTAATGAAATTCTTCTGTCAACATATAAAAGATTTTATTAGAGGCCTCCCAAATCCTTTTGCAACATCTGCTATTGTCAAGCATAAAACACTGCTCCTCACCTGAGAAGCACAGCCAGGATCCAGAATAATGTGTTAAAATGGCTTGACGTCTTCCCACTGAGTTGAGACAGAAACTGCATTTCCATTTCTATGCTACTAACCTGCAGTATACCACTAATACCAATTCTTTCTTTAGTTCTGATCAGCAGCCAGGTGAAACGGACAAGTATCAATGACTTAGACTCCAAAATATGGAAAGGACAAACTGTTCTCATTGCTAACTGCATATGACATTGCCATGGACATGGCAATGATGGACATTTGCGATGTGCATCTTCTTTCATTCCTTTCTCAGGAAGAAAACGGAGTAGCGGAGTCTCCTTTCTTTTGGGTTTTCTACTTTTCTTGCTCTAGCTTGATGTCAGATTTACCAGGGCATACTGAATACTCTCACAGCTGAAGAAGAAGGGTTATGAGACCTGGGATGGGATCTGTCTGGAATAGATTAGATGATCCATTCAACCATGGTACAAACAGCTGAACTCAGAGCAAATGTCATTAGGATTTGAAGTCCACCAGCAGTGATGAGTCAGTAGAGTACCCTGGAGACACTGACTCCTGCCCCTTCATTTTGACTGAGGTCTTCCTGGGGCTGTTCCTATAGGTACATAGATTGCATTTTCACTGGCTCTTGTGGAGATGGTAACAAGGTGGGAATCTTTTATCTCTTACTTATGTTTTATCTCGTACTTACATCTTATCTCTTACATCTCTTTTAAGGATTTTCATGTCCCACCACAGGGACAATAAACCGCCATCAGAACAAAACAGGAACTAGGGTCTTGCTTTACTTTGCTCCGTTGAAAATCTTCGCTTGAGTTCTACTTTCCTGTAATCTCTGTGGTGTATATTTTTTCATTGTGGCTATGTTGCTGCAATTTTTCTTCTCACCTGAAACAGGTGTCTCTCTAGGATCATTTACCCTACAGGCAACTGTCTTGTTGGGAGCACAAATCCTGCTAGAATTTCTCAACAGCAAAACAAAAGCCTTTGTGATTCCACATTTGCATTTTTTATTGCTTTTAGATATTGCAGTTTTTCCTCTCCATCTGTTGCCCCCTCCCCCTTTTCATGGAACCCACCTGCACGTACACACAAGGCATTAACATAGGCCTGAAGTTACCTAATTCACAGGGGCAATTTTTGATAGGCTACTACAGCCGTAACACAGGTTTCCCAGATTTGCTGTGGAATCTCCATTATTAAGTAGATACATCCAGAAGGATGTTAGACATAAATTTTTAAGAATGAGTTTAAAACTGAAATGAAATGTTAGTGGGGCTGACATCCATGAAATGCCTACTAGCTATGTTGAGGAGCTATGGAAGAAATGGAGTTCCGAGTGTATTTTGTAGATGGGAGGTAAAATCATTGCTGTGCGCTGCCTTAGCAACTGTTTTGGTTCCTCCTACATACCAGGAATTTTGGTTATCCAAAACTCTGCTGGTCAGGTGATAAATCTTTGACACTTGTGCACATGAGCTTTCTACGCCTCAGAACTTAAAGCTCCAATATGCTGCCTACATGAGGTTCCTTCTAGGTCTATTTTCAGTAATAATATAGTTACATACATTAAAAAAGGTTGGAGAAAACTATTAAGTCTCTTGTTCTAGGGAGAAACTGATATCCTTTTAATAATAATAAAATAATTTTAACCAAAAGTTCTTTATTACTTTTATTTCTTTTTTTTTCTTCTTAGGGTAATAGTAGACATAATGACTAAAAGTAATCTGAAAGGAAGTAAAAAAGGATATCCACCTGCAGTTTTAGTGGTCTTCCAGATGTTGACAGTCTCGCCCTCTGTATTCAGCGCAGTTTTGCTTTATTACTCACATTGCATATGTAGTAATAGTTTCCTCACTGAGGATTTGTCCAATCCATGGGGCTAAGGCTAAGTTTACATCTTCTCCAATTATAAGAGGGCCATTAAGTTCAGATAATGTGAGATATAAATTTAAGAGGAATTCTAGGGAAATCATAATTAGGTGCAAAGACATTACATGAGTTTAATGACTGAGATTTAATTTCAGTTTTCAGGATTATAAATTGAGAATCCTTATCTGGTTCATCTTCTTTTTTTTTTCTTAATTAATTGGAAATTTATTTCCAAGCAATTAAGGCAGAAATTCTTTTCAGTCCCTAAGTGTTTGTGAGCTATATACTAATGTTCTCTACCTTGCTTTCAAAACTCTGTCCTGCTAATTTCTTTGAGCTCTTTCTGATAACATGATAATGCCTGTGTGTGTTTTTATATACAAAGAGCAATCTTCACTTCAGTTTAGATATCCTGTAGGAAATTAGGTTGCTCAGGACTTAGAACTGTAGCATTTCATAAATGCTGATAGACTAGAAAGATAGTCCCCCACAAAATCATACAGAGGGAATAAAAATAAGAAGTAACATCATTCTGCAAGTGTCTAAAAAAATGGTTTGCTGAGATTGTCTGTTATGGTGTTTTATGGATTCTAAGTTACATGGTCTCAGCAAGTAAAATTGTCCCATTCCCAAGAACCTGGGCTGTGACTCACTTAATTTGATTCTAGCCGTGTACACATTATAAATCAATCATCTGCTCTCTCAAGTGAAGAGTGGCATCTCCACGTAAGGGAAGCTGATCCCTTTTGATGCAATTGGCTCTTTGCATTTCATCTCTTGATGGCAGAAGAGTGATTCTACGTATCAAACCTGCACACTACTGGGCACTAAGGTATGATACCCAGTGGGTGCATACACGCATGCAGGAACCCAGCTGTTGGTTTTCCTGTTTTGCACCATGTAAGGAAATCTAAACTTCTCCTTCCCACAGCTCTGCATCTGGATGCATTTAAAAAGTGAGATCTGGTATATTAATTTGTTTTNATCTGGATGCATTTAAAAAGTGAGATCTGGTATATTAATTTGTTTTTTATTCTTTTGAAGTGCTGTTCTAGTTAAACATGAATGCTGCACCATCCTGCATAGTAACCAAGCATACAGCACAGAAGACAGTCCCCATGCCTAAAGACTTAAATCTCTCAAGAAACAATTTTAGGAAGCAGATGTTGCCTTTGCCTTTATTTTTTACAGTGCTGAAGCGCCTACTGTTCCATTTCCTCTCGCTTTCCAAGAAACACCACCAAATATGCCCTGGGAGCCTGAATCAGAAGCAACCTTTTGGCCAAAAAATCCAGGCATAACACAGAGCCTCCTGGTGCTAAGACAGA
>RSEF01000002.1:153539046-153564871 GCA_003993805.1 Himantopus leucocephalus | reverse complement strand
TTTTTTAAAAAAAAAATAATGTTCTGCTTTACTGCATAGCAACACCAGCATTTTTTTTCTCAATACAGGTGAAGAGGCAATGTTGCCTCTTGGTAGAAACAAGCATTGGGGAATAAAAAGTACTTAAGGTAATTTACAGCCAAATAAATGTCAATGGAAGTATACTCTAATAAATGCTATTTTCAGAACTGAGCTGGTATCCCCTTGGTATTTGGGATCTATCAAAACTAAAAAAGAGGAAAGTAAGAAAAATAGTGAGGTTTTAGATCAATAGCTTCAGCAAAAGAAAGTGAAAATTAAGTTCTGTTTTAAAGTAGCAAATTGAATGATTTAGACGATTAGTGCCAGGAAATACACTTTACATCTAAATGACCAGTCCCACTGTGAAAAGGCAAGCTGACCTGCAGTGAATGAGTGTTTACATTTGTAGCCTTTCTGGCCAACAATTCAACCAATGTGAGCAAAAAAAAAAAAAAAAAAATTATCTGGAGGCTGTTTCAAAGACAAAAATCAGCATTCAGTGTTCATGAAAGTGTCTCTTGTGGAAGCTCAGACTCAAACTGTTTTGGGTTTTCAGCTTCAGATGACACATAGCTGGTTGGCTATGACATTGACTCATGCTTTCTGTGTCTCAGGTCTCCTTTCTTCTTTATAAGGTGTGATTCCTGGACGAACCAGGAGTGCACCAAAGTGACATTTCAGAGTCAAAATATTTTAAAGTTTTCATCAAAAGCTCAAAATCTGCCATGAGAAAATCTGAATTTAAAAGAAAAAATAAAACAATTCATTACTTTTTCTTGAGTGAAAAAGTGTTTAAATTGAAAAGTCAGACATAGAGCAGGTTATGGGACCCGGATCTCCTTGTAGAGGTGGCTGTTTCAGTGATCACATGATCACAAAGTGAGGAAGTTAACCTTGACTGCATTGTAAGCGATATTTGAATAAATAAAGAGATTCAGTGTCATGCTAATGAACTTTCTGCCTGGAAAGCACACAGGAAAAATCTGGAATAAATAGCTATTTGTGTCTGTCTTTGCAAGCAGGAGCGTGGCAAACTGTGGATGTAATACGCCATGCCTTCCATTCGTTACTGAGTTTCCAAGGTTAAGAGAACAAATGATAAACAAACACGATCCTTGTGTGCTATCAGCCTCCATTTCAGTGTGCTCGTGTGAGGAACGCCTTGCTTCTCATGTTTTATTCCTGCCTTCAGCTCAATTAGATGCATCTTTCTGAGGCCAAGCTCCTTTATCCAAACATGTATTCTTCCCATAATTGCCTTTTTAAACAGGGAGCTTTCTCAGTATTTCCTAAAGAATCAGCTTTCTGAGGATCTGCTGTGTATTGATACCAGTTTCTTAGGCTTCTGTGAGGTTTTCTTTTACACAGGCTCTAGTCATTTATCATCACAGCTATTTTTAAAGCACCTTGGACTGAGACCTGACATCTCAGTTGCAAGGTAGAAATGAGACTTCTCACTTTTAGTCACCACTGGACTCATTTTTTTTCTGACTGTTTTCTTGTTTTGTTTGAAAAGTACAAGTAGATTCCAAGTTTAACTAGATTTTTCTCTTTATGCGCTCCTCTTTTTGGCTTCCGTGGCTTATTCAAATGATTAGTCTTCTCTCTTAATTAGGAATAGTGGTATTAATACTAGCTAGGAGTTCCAGTGTTGGATCACTACATCATTTTACTTTGTCTTGAAATGTGGCTGGAAATATGCTCACAGATAGAAATATGAGCCCTCCCCCAGCAAGATTTCCAATTGGGTTATAAGATAAGAAACAGCAGATGTATTTGCAAAGAAGAACACAAGACAATAAATGCAGCTACAATTACAACAGTCTTTTTAAATTCTCTTTAAATATAAGGTAACTGATCTGTATTTTTTGTTATATTTAGCACCATTTTCTTCTACCACTGGTGAAAGATGATAGACTCCATCAGGCAGATCATCAACTGATGTAAATTACTGTAACTCCATGTATATTGATGAATTTACCAGTTTACCCTCTGAAGATCTGCACCTTCACTTTTATTAAAGATTAAGATTTATTAAGATTATGATTTTTATTAAGATTATTATTATTACCTTATTTAGTAAGATTTTGTGATACTATAGATTGCCAGTCTGTGATTTTTATCTTTTGCAGTTATCATGTACAATTAGTAAAAAAAAAAAAAAAATCAAGTTATTTCAGGCAATATATGAATTGTTAACAGAGAGTCTAAGATGTAGTCACATACTCACAGACTCCTACAGCAATTGCAACAGTTTGCTAGCACTGTTTACCTCTTCATTCCTCTGCCCTCCAAGACATAGCAGCTGAATATGTGTGGTTCCTATTCTTCTGTAGAGCAAAGCAAATAAATCCATTCTCCCCTTTGCAGAGGTGGCTTAAACTGGAACAATTGAAGTTGATTTCCATGAGTCTGTTTCAGTTTGCACTTAAATGAATTTGGAGAGTTCACGAGACCATTTCCATGTGTTAGCTGAGAGGATGTCACAAACGTCTGAGGGTCATCAACTCCAGACCCCATTACAGATGTTCCAGGGGAGGTAAAAAAGTGGTGACTGCGCATTTAGGAAAGACTTAATGGTTATGTTTACACAGTGAACAAAACACATAAAAAAGAACATCACCTATGTGTCATGTAAATGCAAATGTGAAGATGTAACCGATTTGTCAATAGTGCAAGGAGGAAATGCACCTGGGGAGATGCAGCTGATCAGCGTGCCCTGCTCTGAAAAAAGAACTTAATATCCATTTGCACTGAATAAATCCCTACTGGGTCATAGCAAAAATTTCCATGGAGAAAGCTTTGTTAAAAAAGAGATTCAGTGGAATCCAGCTAACACAGCCACCATTACATGTTCTAATGAAAGTTAAGCAAATTCTTGAAAGCAAAAGCTGAACTCTGAAGTCTTCTTAGTTGAAGAGTTCAGAGATTCAGCCAGGGAGCTACCAATCTGTTTCCTCATATCATCAAATTAACATCCCTTCATCACACATGTAGTTTATCCCCTTCATGGCATCTGTTTTTTTTGTTTCCTGTTTTGCTCATGAAGTTCACAATAGGTTTGGGGTTTCTTTGGTGGAGTTTTTTGTTGTTGTTGCTTTTTTTGTTTGAACAAAGCAATCTTTGTTCTCATTAAATTATGCCAACACTCTTAGCATTACTTATAGCTCTCAGGTTTTGGATGACAGGTATTTTCCTTCAGTTATTGATGATTATATGATGAATTCATTTTAGGTTATCACAGCAAGTATAGGCAAATGACATTTTAGCTCTTTTATTTGCAATTATGCAGATTCTAAGCATAACATTTTGTAACACATCAGAGTGTTGGAATTTTCTTTTTTGTTTGATACTCTGTTTGAATGAATCTTGAGGCTTGAGTCAGTTGCCTATTCAGAGGTGTCAAGTGTTATTTGCAACGCCCACAGGTAGCTGAGACATCTTCATGGGGCTGGCAGCTATTACACAGAACCTGCTCGCCTGGAGCAGCAGCTGGAAATTGAGCAGAATTGCACATGAAATGGCACTGGCCACCTATCCATCCTGGGCACCTTTATCCTGTCCTTACCAGGTGAGATTCAGTTCAAGATTAATACTCCTAGTTATAAGTGTCTACAAACAGATGTTTACTTCTGCTTTCGGTGTCTAAGATTCCATTGTAATCAGCCAAGATTTGAGAGTCTCAGTTCAGTTGCTTGAATGTCATCTCCAATGGCACAAGATACCTCGTGCACCCTGCTTGTCTTCTGGCTGCCACTCCAAAGGGTCACGTAACTCCTAGAAGTTCCATGTCATAGGTTCTTGGGTGCCTTTGAGTGTCTCAGGTGCCATCAGATACCTATCTATAGGCATCCACTTGCATGGTTCATCTGGTCAGCACAGTCAGTGGAGCCAAGAGACCAATTCAGCTCATCAGCCAATCTGCTTCAGGGTGAGCTAATATCTCCCCCTCTGCTTGTATCGGGTAGTGGCAGTATTCAGACACTCTCAGGTAGGTATGTAGGCATTTGAGATAGCATAGGCATATGGGGCTGGCAGATACAACATAGGACCTAAGAGATACCCAGACTCTTCTGGACCAGCAGCTAGAGACCAGGCAAGATACCCCACTGCATCTCAGATGGCAAGAGGTGCCCATGTTTAGGTGTTTGAACAGGCCCCATAGATCACCATCTTACAGTAAGAACCCAGCGGATGTTAAGTAGACTTCTAAACGTAGTTGTCTTAAATTGGGTCCCAACCCCACTCACTATGTTTGGAAACATGATATAAGCTGTGTTAGGTAAAAGGGAACATGCAGGTTTTCTGTTCTAGTGCAACATATTCTCCCTCTAGAGCAATAACAGCCATAACTTTTCCATTCTGTAAAACCATTTGTGGTGGGCTGACCCCAGCCGGCCGCCAGATACTGACCATGCCTTTCTCTCACTCCCCTCTCTGAGGGCATGGGGGAGCGGGGGCAATTGAAGGAGGGCAAAAGGACTTATGGATCAAGATAATGACAGTTTAACAAGAAAAACAAAAGCTGTGTGTGCAAGCAAAGCAAAAATAGGAATTAATTCACTACTTCCCATCAGCAGGCAGATGTCCAGCCATTTCCTGGGAAGAAGGGCCTCAGCTGCTTGGAAAGACAAATGCCATAACTCTGAAATTCACGCTTCCCTCTACTTTCCCTAAGTCTTATTGCTGAGTGTGATGCCATATGGTACGGAATAACTCTTTGGTCAGTTTGGGTCAGCTCTCCTGGATACGTTCCCTCCCAACGTTTTGTTCACCCCCAAACTACTTGCTTGGGAGGGTAGGGGAAGAGAGAGGGAAAATTTTGACACTGTGCAAGAACTGTTCAACAATAGCCAGAACACTGCTGTGTTATCCACACTGGTTTAGCCACAAAGCAAAGCACCATATGGGTTGCTATGAAGGAATTTATCTCTGTAACTTCATCCCAGCCAAACCCAGTACACCATTCTTCCAAGAAGGTTGTAAAAGGATATGCAGATGGTCTTCTGGGTTACATTTGTGCAATGCAACAGTAAGTGCAATATTCCACTGCCGTTTTTTCCTATATCTATGTTCTGATTATTCCTGAAGGTCCCTGTCACTTCTAGGACACATTACAACAGAGCACTCTATTTTGTAGAACAGAGATGGTCTACAGCCAAGCGGACGAAAAGATGCAAGTGCTTCAGTTAGGAAGATGGAAGAGAAACAAGGGGGTTTTCAAGAATGAGAAGACAGACTTCCATGCTAGATTGCCTATCCAGTCTCCAGTGCCAAATACCTCACTGATCCACCATCACCAAAGCCGGTGCTGTGTTTAAATTGTATTAACTGGGAACCAGTAATTTCTAATTATGATATACATTCGATGCATGTCCTTTTCAGTTTTCATAATCTGAATGGAAAATGTTTGTGAGGTACAGAACACCAGTATTATTTTTGTAGATCCAAACAGGTTTAGTTTAGCCAGTTGTAGTTTAGTATAACAGAATTTTTCAGAAAAATTTAGACTTCAGTTCTACACCAATACTGTCGGAAGCCAACTGGTTATTGGATGGTCTAAGCACATTGTGATGTGGCAAACATCCTGTCTGGATGCCAAAACCACAATAAACTTGGGCATACCTCAAATAAGACTTAACTAGAGACTGTAATGAGGTCAAAAACTGGAGCTTTTTACCACATCAATAACTTCCCTAAAGCTTGTGGGAAAAGTGTATTTCACTGGGGTTTTACAAACCATAGTCATCTTTGTCCACTGCATACTGACAAACTTGCCACTTGTCAGTTAAATGAGGCAAATTATTTTTTCTTTTAAGATTAAAAGGGCAGTTTAAATCTCCTCTTTAATGCAAAGCAGACTACTGGGTTGAATGTTGCTGATTGACCTAGTATCAGATGACACATTAGAAACTGGGGAAATTAAAACTGGATTACCCAGCACATTCTCTTGAGTTGAGCTTTTCTGGCACAAGATTCCTGTTAATGTTTTGCTTTTAATATGTCTTTTATGCCTGGGTGCTAAAAAGAGAAGGGGGGAAAAAAAGGGAAAAAAAGAACAGAAAATAAGTTTATATTGGATTTGGGTAACTGACAGTGATCGCTATCAAATCACAGCTTAAATAACACATTGTTCAGCAGCGTACACGCTGTATTGAGGTGTTTAGAGCATTTATGTACAGAGAGCAAAATCTCCTGCCTCTTTCTCAGTCTCCCTGTCTGTCTGGAATACAGATGCATAGACAGAAACTGTATCATTTAAAGACAAAAACAACAGCAACCGCAATGATGAGCACTTTAGTGGAGCAAAAATGGTGAAACAAAGATGGCTCACAGAGCCTGACTGGATCCTGTATGTCTGCTTAATTTTGACGGGATGTTCCATCCAAGATGAAGATAACAATGTGAACCCAAAGCATGTCGGTGATGTATGCTGGGTTCATAGCTGCTTTGAGGGCAGCTCCCTGAAAGGGAAACTTCATCTTTAAACATGCTGTGATATTGACCATTGGTCCATTCAGACTAGGGGGGGGGCACTCTGATGAGAAAGCGAACACGTAGCCTTGCCTCCTTCCCCCACATAGTCCTTTATCATTGCTAAACTGCCTGTTTTTATAGCAAAGTCTTAGCACAATTTTAAGGCCCGATTCAGTCTTCCAACGATTGCCAGCTACAGCACTGCACTGCTGGCACTGGCCATGACAAGAGAAGAATTTGCTAGCTGACTGCACAAGATGGGCAGATGTTGGGTGAAAGATGGATAAGTGACTTGCCAGAGTCAAACAAACACAGGGCTCCACGCAGTGCCTTGCCAACTTCCCCTGCAGGATCCTGCCTGCTAAGCTCATTAAAGTTCACAGCAGAATTTGGATGGTAAATTGAATAATCTTAGGAGCACAAAAGTATATTAATTTACTTTGAAAACTCTATTAAATGTAGGAATGGTAACACGAAAGTTTATTAATTGTGACATGAATGTATAGGAACAACGGCAATTTAGTAATTTAGAAAGAAGCAAGCCAAAAAAATCCTGTCATTAAGGTAAACAGATCCAAGAGGAACATTATAAACTAGATCTTTTCTGTCTCATGCATTAATCACGAATGACCAAGGAACTCTACATCCACAGGGAACTGGCAGTCACATATCAGTGATATTTGATACAAATCCAATATAATAACAGCAGTAATAATACTACTACTCCTCCTCTGGACAATAGTAACATCTAGTCCTTACATCTAAAATCCATCTCTCAAGTCAGTGGCTGCAGCTCTACCGGTGTCAATGAATTGTGGATGCCATGGATTTGCCCATTTCACTTCAATATGCTGAAAGGGACATATTTTTTCCTTATGAAAACTAATAGACATTTAGATGACTAAAAAGACACTGCTGTTTTTCAGGCTAACTGCTTTGTATCCTGGTATTTTCTCCTTCTTTTTAGAGAAATAAAGACAGAAAGAAAAAGAAATTTAAGACATTTGGCTCATCTCCAACACATATTGACAATCCAGCCATGCAAATACTTATGCCCAAATGGATTTCAACCTGGACAGACTTACAGTTACCACCTGTACACAGCAAATGCCAGTATCAGAGGAAGGAAATGCTCTCAAATACGTGTTTATTTGATAAAGCAGTGTCAATGCATTCCTCGTCAGAGGTTTATCTTGTAATGAAGATTTGGGTACATAATTTAATATTTTACAGCAATTTTATTTCAAGACTGACATTTGAAGGGGAAAAATAAAATAAAATTCTTAAGAACGTAACTGGACAATAAGTTGATGCTGACATTTAAATTAATTGACTATTTTTTTTAAGCATCTACTGTAAAAGTTGTGATGGTAATCATTTGTCTTGTACTATCTCTTTCCTTCTGATTTTGCTTGTGCAAAGGCAGAAATGGAAGATTCAATTTGCCAAGTTTTAAGGCATTCGAAGTAATTTACACAGTGAAGGTGTCTATTAAGAAAAAGTCTATTATATTTCTTGCAATGAATGTATTCTGATAAGACAGCAGTATGCGGCACTCATGAAGGCAACGTAATGCAAGTGTCAGAGACAGACAACAGAGTCTAAACAAATTTTGATTACCTGTGAAAAACTAAAAATTGGTAAGGGTACAATTAAATTCTAACTAGCAGGTTTTTCAAATGGATAATAAGAAATGAAAGGTTAATTTCTTCAAAATAGTAGCACATAAATGACATTCTGACTACTTAATTATGACAATAATAATTAATAATATGATATATTATATATAATATATATAATAATTATGACAATAATAATTAATGACATTCTGACTACTTATACTATAAAGTATATTATATCATTGGCAAAAGGTAAGCCATACACAGGATATGATGATTCCCTTCTTTAAGTGCTCCTGCAGCATCCAAAAAAGCATACGCAGGTGTATATTCTCTGGGTTGCAGATGGCAGAAGCCCTATTTCAGTGGGATTGAATGAGATAAGAAGACAATAAGAAATCATATGCTGTTAAGCAGAGGTTCCTCAAGAAAAAAAATAATTCTGATGACAACTCAGATTGACAGAGTTCCACTACCCATGACAGGAAAGATTGCAAGAAGAAGGATCTCCAAACTCACATTCCGACAGAAAGGATTGAGATGTAGTCTGTCTACTACTTCTCTTCTGAAACCACAGTGATTGGAAGTTATTGAAAGTGAGCTATGTGCACACTCTTCAATCAAAAAGGGTTGAAAGACAAAGAAGAACTACAAGCTAGTGACTGCAAACTCACCTGGAGTGATGGGCTCATCCTATCTGTTGCACCGCTCATGGTTTCACACAAACAGTTCTATCGGGATCCAGGTATCTATGGAAATAAGTGCAATAAGAAAGGAATAGCTCAGGTAATGAAAACTGTAAAAGCCTGGGATTATTTATTTTGGCAAGGAGACAAGGGAGCCAACAAATAGTTTGGGAACAGACAGGAGAGTTGAAACTGGAGGAAATAATACTACTCAAAAAGGAAACCCATTCCTAATTGCACTCTCAAATTCCTTACCATAGAATGCTATTGAAGAAAGAGTTTATCAGGGTTCAGAAAGCAAAAGGATATTTCAATGGTCATCAGAATAACCATATTGCTAATTATTAACTCTATGAATATTTTACGTTGCTTGTTAACTATTTATTCTGTAATGGATTATTGTTAGCAAACATTTGCCTTTTAAAACGTCTGACATCTCCTGTTATTCTCACTGAAAGTGAACACGATCATTGTAAAACACACATCTTTTCAGTAAAGACTTTGGAATTACCTTCCAAGTTTTCCATGGAAATGAAACTAAACTCTCTATGGGAAAGATGGTGGCCATTATGATTGAGACAGCAGGTGTTTAAAATTGTTCCTGCTGAGCACAGTACAGGATTAAAATTTTACTAGGTTGGGAGAGGTATAAGAACACATTTTGCTGAATAGAGAGCCAATATGATAAACTGAGACATTTTGCAATTATCCTGAAGTGAATACAAGCTACAGCTCCTTCCTAAACCACATTCAAAGGCTGCCCTGAATATTTCTTGATGATCAAATCATTTTTTAAATGTAGTAGAAGGCAAGTTTTAATTTCTTCACTCTCTCAGTGTGTTCAAGGATAGATGACACGATGAAAATACAGGGACAATCACTGGCAACTAACACTGTAATTAGCTTCCAGAAACGTTAGTGTTTTATTTTTTCTTTCTTATTCCCTAATGAAAAAGAGCTAATTGGAAAAAAAGCCACGTGACTGTGTTCAAAGTGTTTTGAATTTTGGCTAAGTCAAACACAAGGAAGAAATATGTTTCATAGACAGAGTGTGGGTAGTATGTCCTGAGGGGTCAGCACAGTTAGTCATTCAGTAAGTAAGGTCAAATTACGTGCAAGGCAGGGACATTTAGCATAAAAACAGTATTAATAATTCATGTGGAAAGCCGAGTGGTGGAATGATAAGATATAGTGATGGGGAAAAATATGCCAACAACAAAACCCAACCACTAGACAGAAAAAATGGAAGGAAGAGCTCAGGTAAAACAAAAGGCCAATAGGATAGAGAGGTGAAAATACCAATTAAGACTTTCCTTATAAATGTTCACACAGATTCAGTCTTACAATAAGACAGTGATTCCGGTTTCTGTTATTTGCTTGCCAGTTATCGCAAGCCAGAGTGCAGAACCTCATGTCATATCTCACCAGTCAACTACATAGTTTATCTTCACTGCAGCATGATAAAGAGAAACAAAGCTATCTGGATAAGTAAGTACAGGAGTACTGTGTTAGGAAGAGAATGGACAAGGTTCTCCAGGTCCAAAAAAGAGGATTTTGCTATCCTAGCATTAAACTCTGGAGGGGTTTTTACTTCTGAAACTTTCTCAAAAGCCTGATGTCCCCCATGAAATATAAGTCTTGAAGGAGCTGAGTGAGCTGGCAGCTAACTAGTGCTACGCCTGTCTGGGATCTGGAAACTACGCCTTTTCTAAGGTTATGATCCCTAAGAAGCATTAGGAATAGTGATGTGTTTCATTAGGAATAGTGGTGGATTTCACAGTATTCCTGAAACCAGAGTCCTCATAAAATGTGGTTTCTTCTGGCTGACACTTTCTAGCACATATATGTGCAGAGCTACAGGTTATTACCTCATCAGAAAAGCAAAGTAATGGGAGGGAGGCCACTAACAGCAGCTGAAGGTGACAGCATACACTGAGGATAACAGGCTTGCAATAAAATCCTTTTTCTGTTCCTCAGGTTTTAATACCAATACTCTTTCTCACTGAACCAATTAGTGCTTTAAGTTAAGGGTAGGGATGAGGGGAAAGCAGAGCTGAGGATCCACCCCAAAGAAGTAATATTTCTGGCCCTCTTTCATGTTTCTCTGAGAACAGGAAGAACTCCCTGAAGTGCCCGTTCCAGGGGAACCACGTTGTGTGACCTGCTGAGTCTCCATCATTTTATTAGAGGTCTCTCTTGGAATCATAGAATAGTTTGTGTTGGAAGGGACCTTTAAAGGCCAACTTATATCTAGTCTAAATCTTCCCTCTTTTAGTTTAAAACCATTCCCCCTGGTCCTATTGCAACACGCCCTACTAAAAAGTCTGTCCCCATCTTTCTTATAGGCCTCTTTTAAGTACAGAACATGGAACAGATCCTCCTAGAAGCTATGCTAAGGCACATGGAGGACAGAGAGGTGATTTGAGACAGCCGGCACGGCTTCACAAAGGGCAAGTCCTGCCTGATCAACCTAGTGGCCTTCTATGATCGAGTGACTACATCAGCAGACAAGGGAAGAGCTACAGATGTCATCTATCTGGATTTCTGCAAGGCCTTCAACACGGTCTCCCACAACGTCCTTCTCTCTAAATTGGAGAGATGTGGATTGTATGGGTGGACTGTTCAGTGGATGAGGAACTGGTTGGATGGTCACATCCAGAGAGTAATTGTCAACAGCTCGGTGTCCAGATGGAGATCGGTGACAAGGAGTGTCCCTCAGGGGTTCGTATTGGGACCGGTACTGTTTAATATCTTCATCAATGACACAGACAGTGGGATTGAGTGCACCCTCAGAAAGTTTGCGGATGACACCAAGCTGAGTGGTGTGGTTGACACCCTTGAGGGACAGGATGCCATCCAGAGGGACCCAGACAGGCTCGTTGAGTGGGCCTGTGTGACCCTCATGAGGTTCAACAATGCCAAGTGCAGGGTCCTGCACATGTGTTGGGGCAACTACTGGTATCAATACAGGCTGGGGGATGAAGGGATTGAGAGCACCCCTACCGAGAAGGGGGATGAAATTTTTGTAGAGCCTGTTGCAATAGGACAAGGGGCAATGTGTTTAAACTAAAAGATTTAGACTACATGTAATGAAGAATTTTTTTTACAATGAGGGTGGTGAGACACTGACCCAGGTTACCCAGAGAGGTGGTAGATGACCCATCCCTGGAAACATTCAAGGTCAGGTTGGATGGGGATCTGGGCAATCTGATCTAGTTGAAGATGTCCCTGCTCATTGCAAAGAGGGATGGACTAGGTGGACTTTAAAGATCCCTTCCAACCCAAACCATTCTGTTATTCTATGATCTTCCCAGGCACAGAGGTGAGGCTGACAGTTTGGTAGTTCCCAGGGTCCTCCTTTCTACTCTTTTTAAAAATGGGTGCAATGTTTCCCTTTTCCAGTCACCGGGGACTTCACCTGACTGTCATGACTTTCAAATGTCATGGAGAGTGGCTTGGCAGTTACACCAGCCAATTCCCTCAGGACTCTAGTCAGGTCCCATAGGTCTCTCCCTGCTGCCTCCATCTTTTAGCTGAGCAAAAGCTTTGGGACCTTGTATTTTGTGGCTGGGGAACCATGCTAAGAAAAGGAAGTCCTTGGTTTACATTCCTGCTTCACAAAATATTTAAAATCACAGACTAATTTAGAGTGGAACGGATCTCTGGGGGTCATCTAGTCAACCCTTCTGTCAAAGCAAGACTGGCTTTAAAGTTACCTGCAGCTGTCTGTTAGATCAGCTTCTTGTCCAGCTGAGCTGTGACAGTCTTCAGGGATGGAAAGTTCACAGTCTCTCTGGGTAACATGTGAAGAATTTGTGTGTGTCTGTGAATAATTTTTTCTTTATAACTAACTGGAATTTCTCTTGTGGCAACTGTGACTATTACCTCTTTTTCTTTGCTGTGCACCTCTGAGAAAAGTCTTGCTTTGCCTTCCTTATAGGTACCCTTCAGGTAGTTGAACACAGCAAATAGGTCGTCCCTTAGCCTTCTCTTCTCCAGGTGAAAGGAACTTTGTTTCCTAAGCCACTCTTTGTTTATCATGGGATCCAGTATCACAGCAACGCTGGTGGCTCTCCACTTGACTTGTTCTGGTTCATCTGTATCTCTTCTGTACTGGCAGATCTCAAACTGGACACAGTTCTCCAGATGCAGTCCTACAACTGCCAAACAGAAGGGAGTAATTACTTGTCTTGATCTCTTACTGAAGCAGCCCAGCATATAGTTCAGCCTGTTGTCCAGAGGCACGCCAAGGACATTTTGTGCTGAGCCTGTCCTAGACAGACGTGCTTGGGTCTGTACTGCTGTATGGGGTTACTCCTGTATCGGGTTTTCAGTTGAGGTTTTTTGAGCTTCATGAGGTTCCCGTTAGCCTGTTACTCCAGCCTAACGGGTCCCTGTTTGGCTACGTTACCTCTTAGCTTATCTCTAGCTTTATTTTGGTCTCAAAAATGGGAACTAGATCTTCCCAAGACAGATCTGGTCCAGAATGAGATAGTCTGTTGTATCAAACAATCCCCCAGTTTAGTGTTACCTGCAAACTTGGCATGGGTTGGCTCATANGTCATACTGCCCGGGTCATTTGAAGATGACAACAACCCACCATCAATCACCAAGGAGCACCTTGGTGAGGTGCAATGAGTGGCATAATAGTTTCCAGGTAAACTTTGAGCTGCTGCCCACTACCTTTGAGCCTGACAATCCAGTTAATTTAATACCCACCGTGTAGTGTACCCATCCAGTGCATATATTCTCATTATCACTGCAAGGATACTGAAGAAACTGTGTTAAAAACTTTCCTAAAGTCAACGTAAATTATTTAACCCCCACCCTTCCCATCTCCACAGAGACTGCCATTTCATGATGGAAAGCAATCAGACTGGTCAAGCACGATTTACCCTGATTTATTACCCATGATTTATCCAGACTACTGTGTTCCCAATCACCTTGTCTCTCATGTGCCTGGAAATGATTTCTGTGTATAATACTTTTTTATCAAGAGCTAGTGAGGCAGGCTCTGGGATGCAGCTCTCAGCTGTGTGCTCTAGCTACAAGAAGAAGACTTCACACTCTTCACGACAGCAGAGTTAAGGTTTTCATATAAAGTGAAACACCTTCCAAGAAGGGGCAAGCTGTGGGACAGCCTGCAGTTTGACTTGCAGTTTTTCAAGGACTTCTGTACTCCACTGTTCAGCACCTGCAAGAAAAAAGGTATAATTTAAGACACATCCTTGCCTTGGTCATCGATTTTTGTGAATCCTGCTTTTAGGTATTGAACTCACTGTGCACAGGCATTGACACTAGGGCTGTAATTCCTCTAACATGCCTGAGTATTATAGTGCCTAAATTTCTCACTTTAATCCTTAACTTTAACGTCATTTGTGTACCACATTGATATTACAGTAATGCACTGTATGCTTCAGTGGTACTCACATAGTAGGCAGAATTGAAGGTGATATAAACATTTATTTTAATGATGACAGGAGTAGAGTTTGAGGCTGGAGTCACCTGACATATGTGTGCCTAAGTAAATTTGTAGCCTTGAGTTAGACCCTCAGACTTCCCACACATTGTCAGGGCAGAGAATACATCTCAAAAGCAGTAAACAGAGACAGGAGATATTTTAAAATAGCAAATAGGAAATTCAAAGTAGCAAGTCTTATATCTTGTATATCTCTGAGTTAGCAAAGTGACTCAATACAGGAAGATGAACCCCGGTTGTTATGATCTAGCTAAGAGAAGGTTAGGGCCAAATTTCTTGTCTGAAGACTTACCAAACTCCTGGATTTGGTTTTGAAGTTCCCATGTTCTGCTGATGCTCTGGACTTAGGTCTTCACAGTTACATACTGTTGCCTCTGCAGAGCGCAGGACTGTGCATTTTAGAAATTGTCTTGTTTGCGAGCATATTTGGAGCGTCTAAAAGTGATAAATCAATTCTGGAGATACTTTCTAGCAAGTGTGAATTCCTGGACACTAATCAGAGGAGGGCTGTGTAGAGGGAGATGCTTCTTGTTTTCAGTGGCCTGGGCTTATTTGGGTTAAAGCTGAACAAAAAGAAATGTTTTGTCCTTTTCCTCCTCTGCATTTCTGTGAGTGATAAAACTTGAGCTGTGCTGCCAAAATAATCACAGCTTAAAAAGATGCTTTAAGGGATGGGGATTATCTCAATTATCACAGCTCTTCCAAAGGTATGAGCATAGAGGACATCAATCTGATAAGACAAAAATCCTTGTGTTTGTGTTCCCATATCTATAAATTCTATAATGCACCCAGAGGCACCAAATCAAGTCACACTCATGCCGTGCCTTACTCATGCAAGTAAGAGATTGGGATTAATTGGTCTCCTGAAACGATGGAATTGTGATACCTAACACCAGACAGTAAACTGCCTGCCCCTTTGTTTAGGGGCAAACAAAGGGGCAGCTCTGCCACAGCAAAAGGGACACCCTGTCCTGCCCGAGTCCCAGAAATCCTTCCAGTGGTAGGCAGGATGTAAGACAACATTCAAAGACACCCTTTTGCATTACAACAGATATAAAATTGTGTGCACTACAGTATTCACCAGCTTCCTTTGTGGTTTCAAGTACAGACTGTACTGAAGGGACTGTCAACAAGGTGCATCTCGCAGACAGCTCAACTATACCTGAGCATCCTGCGCATCTCTGCGGCTAGAACTGCTCTTTGATGCATAGTGGAAAGATGCACATATTGCTGATACCCAGGCAGCAGAGTAAGTGCGCTGTCTCCAAGCTGGAGGATATATGCTTAATTGTATCATGTGTGCACATCTTTCAGACAGCATAAGAGCACTTGACTTGCTGTCTTCTCTGTTCAGATGCTTACAGTGTATTCACAGTACTCTCCTGTTTCTTCTGACTTTTGCACCTTATCATTAATTCTTGCACCCATGGAAAACCACATTATGGCCCTTCTATGAATATTCTGAAATTCACATTTGTGGATGGAGTCATGATGGGGTTTGTAGAGCTTGGAGGACCAACGACTGCCTGTGACCATAGTACTTCTGTGGGCTCCAGGCTGGCAAAGCTTGAAAGGTTTGACAGTGACCCTAAGTCCCTCAACAGGCAGAGATGGGCAGAGGCAGCATATCAGGATCACTCCACTCAACATGAAAGTTGGATCTTGCTTGTGTATTGCTTTTCTTCTCTTGTTATCCTTATCCAATTAAATAACTATAATAATGGGAAATGACATAATTGGTTGATTGGGTTTCTGGAACATAACACATGTGGCTTTTGACCCAAACAGACTCACAGAGCAAGCAGACAGAGGAAATAACAGCAAGAGACAGAATCCTGTATTAAACTGGAGTCAGGACAGGGTTGTTAAAAAGGTAAAGGGGAAAGAAACTTCCTCTGTGGCCTCAAAATATGCATGCTTGAATTATTCTGATATCATTGGCAAATCCTTTGTCTTCAGGTTTCTCAATTATACAAAATTGTCAAATCAAATATTAGAATAATTTACTAATTATGCTTCTGTTTGGCATGCAGACAGTCTCTGGGTAGATGCTGTTCGCAGGTATAAGTATTCTAACAATGCTGTGTCTTCTGAGTAACGGTATGTTACCTTAGCCATTATAAAAGAAAACGACATGAGCTGATTTGGAAAACAAACAGAAGATAAAACGGGCTGAAGATTGCAAATTATAAAGCTGGGAAAACTGATGAAGAGGACTATCTTTTCAAAGATCAAATACAGCTATTTGCAGCAAAACTGTAGGAAATGAGTAGCTTTTCCTCTCTTGTGTCGTGGTTCTCAGAAAGCGTCCGTGCTTGAGTAGGACATCAAACAAGTGCATTTGCTGCCCTTCCAGGAGACCAGATGCTGGATAGTAGGCTGAGGGACAGTGTGGGAGCAACTGCTTAAAGCATCGACGTTGGTACCTTTGTCACTTCCTCACCCAACCCCTTTCTCTCCCTCCCTTTGTGAGGAAGGGGACAAGCAGAGGAGGGGAAAAGAAAGAAACAAAGTATATATCATTAAAACTATAATGAGGTGAAGGAAAGAGCACTTGAAAGTCGGGATCTGGCAGACAGGCCAAACTCTTGAAGTAGTGGAAAGCATTATTGATAGTGATATCAATAATAAATGTGAATAGGAGGTAAGAAGCTGAGAGGAGGACGCCAGTGCAGGTTTGCACTTAAAGAAGAGGGATGGAGCATGCTTGGGCTAATGAGGCAGTGGCTGCTGCAATAAGGGCAGGAGGTTACTTGCTCTGACTTCTCTTTTGGCTTTGCAAATGTAGGGAGGAAGAGGAAAGATTATGGGATCTTCCCTTTCTGGTACTGCTGCTGGAGAAATCTCTCCTGTTCTCTATGTTGCATTGAGGCCAAGTTATTCAATGAATGTCAGCTCTTTTAGAGAAAAAGCAATGACAAAATCTGCAAGTGCAGAAGGTGGAAGAGCAGAGTCAAAATGTAGAGCTGGAGATGCAGTCACAGCATCAGCTCTGTAGGGAAGTGCTTCACTTCATGTTCAGATGGGGAGTGCGGTGTGGTATCTGGTAGGTGTCCTCATGCTGGTCATTGAGTGAAAAAGACTGAAAAGATGCATGGCTGTTATTCCGTAAGACTGGGTCCACAATACACATATCATGTCAACAAGAAGGCGGCATTTGGATGTTTCCTTCAAGCAGGGCAACCACAAACTACCTCTCTCTTGTCATCTCTTCCATGTCTGTGCTGAGTACATTCCATTACATCTCAAATTACTGTTCATGTGAGAGTAAGAGAAGTTTATTCTTCTTAGTCCTGCCCAATTAAGACTCGCGATGACTAATGAGAAATTGTTTCAAGTCAGCTAGGACTTGATCCTGCTGCTATTGACTTTTGAAGAGCTGAAGAACCTGTGCCTATAGTTACCTTCATACATCTTGATCTCAGTGCAGTTCAGCAAGTATCACACATACTTTAGGAACATCTTTGGAATCCCTGAATGTTCCAAAGATACAAAATTTCTCATGAAATCTCATGGGATTTTCTTAAAGGATTTCCGCAGCTTTGAACTTCCTTTTGGAATGGAAGGGTAACAAGTAGTTCCTGTTCTTGTCTTGGTTTGGTTTTTCTAAACAGGAATATGAAAATAAAAGCTAAAAGCAAATCCATATTGGCTAATCTCTTCTTCAGAACTCCTCAGAAAGTAAGGTTAAAAAACCAGAATATTGGTATTATGGGAGAAATCATTCTAATTCTTTACTGAGTCACCTCTATTTACCTAACTCTTATGCCTTTTCCTATTTGTTTCCCAGGAACACTGACCCTTCTCCTCCACTCACCTGGTTAGTGCTGAAGACATGCATTCTCAAACCTAGATTGAGTGCACTCATCAGTGTCTAAAACAATCTCTGACAGTAAAGGATGAAGATAAAAACATAAAGTTCTCCTAAATATAAGTGCAAGGCATATCAAGAAAGCAGGATTTGAAAATCTAATCAATCTTTCTAAGGATTGAAATAATTAGAAGTGATCAAAATATGTAAAGAACTGTGCTTCCAGCAGCTGATATAAGCAGATATTCTTCAAACAAACATTTTAAAATCACATATTTTAAGTACATACTTAATTCATGATATATTCACTGAGATTTTTTTTGTCTTTCCTGTTTTCTGTATATTTAGACTCAGGTGAGAAAAGTTTGATATATGCCCTCAGCCAATGATTTTTTTTCTGTTAACATAGCATTTGTAACTGGATATTCTTTAGGGCAGTTTTTCTAGGGTGTAATTTCCATGAAACTAGGGAGAAATGGAATTATTTCTTGCCTCAAGCTAAACTGAATTTATCTCTTACTAAAATCTCAGTTGTTTCTTAGTGTTGCCTCTAGGTGTTGCAGTACTCTCTCCTACTTGTGAGGGCTCATTTTTACCTTGAGAACTTCAGATGAGTTACCCCAGAGAAGAATTAGGTCATATAAGTTTTAAACAATGATTTAGAGCCTAGTAACTAGAATAAAGGGCAGTAAAAACCCACGATATCATCTAGTCTGGGCACCAGTGAGTGCAGTGTTGTGCCTTTTAGATATAGTTAAGTGCACATTATGTAGTGTTCATCCCCCTGAGAGCATCTTCCACAGTCCAAGCCCCTGCAGCACCCAGGAGCATTTCCTGACACTCACTGTACCACTTGCCTCACTTAATATCATCCCATTACTCTTAGTTACGGCCCTTTGATTCACTTTTTTAAATCCTCACGTTTTGGCTGCGTAAACCTGCCATACATTTACAGGCAGATTCATGTTGTGTTATCCAACACACGAAAGTGCAGCACACACTTTGCAGTGGGCAGTGTCCTCACTTCAGGTTGTGAAAAGAAGTAGAGAATAAACCTTAATAGGCTGCGTTTGCATAGGTGGATATAACAAAGAGAGCACAGGGTGCAGTTCCTCTAACCCCAACATATATGTCTGAAGTAAGTTATATCCACTTCCCTCTGCTGTGTATA
This sequence comes from Himantopus leucocephalus, assembly GCA_003993805.1. NCBI lineage: Eukaryota > Metazoa > Chordata > Aves > Charadriiformes > Recurvirostridae > Himantopus > Himantopus leucocephalus. The sequence continues at coordinate 153,545,607 of RSEF01000002.1, read as the reverse complement.
AAGGGGGTCTTCTCTACTTAGTTTGTGTCCACACTGCAGATACCTAAACCTAGGCGAGATATATTCCACTTCAGGTCGCTGTGGTGAACCATCACACAAATGGCAGAGGTCTCAAGGGGTCGGGTCCTCTCCAGCACTGAGAAGAACAGAGAACAGGGAAAACGGCAACAGTGACTCATCCCTCCTCATTGTCACCACCTTCATAGCCTGGATCATCACCCCCTTCATTGTAATTGTGTCTTGATCCTACAAGGTGTTGAGTGCTCTAATTCAGGCCTGAAAGTGTCCACCGATGGGCACTGAAGTATCCCCTGGGCTCACAATGTTTAAGGGACAATATGAACAACTTGCCTGGTCCACCTTTGGGACTTTGCTTTAAGAAGAAACTTTTCACTCTGAGAGCAGTGAGGCACTGCAACAGGTTGCCACGGAATTTGTGGAGGCCCCATCCCTGGAGGTGTTCAAGGCCAGGCTGAATGGGGCTTTGAGCAACCTGGTCTAGTGGGAGGTGTCCCTGCCCATGGCCGGGGGGTTGGAACTCGATGATCTTTAAGGTCCCTTCCAACCTAAACTATTCTGTGATTCTGTGATAAAGCCCCAGTTGCGGGTCTGACAAACACTAAGTAGTACTTTCACATATAATAAGCCTTTGTGAAGAGGCATAAGTTTAGGCATTCGTTAATCCTACAGCTTAATTTGATACAATAATTACTAAAGGAAGGAGGAAAATTAAGCACCCGTGTTTCACACCTTACAGTAGTGAGTTAACTACGCAGAACTCTATTCTACTCTTGTTAGCCATATGGGGAAAATAAACTGATTTTCCTGACACTCTTTGAGTCATCTTTCCCCCCCCACCCCCCAAGCTGAGCTTTTTTTGTGAATGTTATCTATATCTTCAAGCGGAAGCATGTGTTATTGTGGACAAGCCAGAACCAAATGTTTTAGTATTGCTGCAGCATGCTTGCCGTACCTCTCTGGCTTCAGTCTATGTAAAGATTACACCATTTGCTATCATAATGCAATTTTTAAAGTAACTTTTTGCTTGCTGAAGGTCAAAAGGACAAAAGGCCATTCCATGGCAATTACTTTTCCTGTGTTTTAAAAAGGAAAATTCAGGTCATGTTACTTAAAAATTTCCCTCTAATATTTCAATTTTGTACTTCCTGCCAATCATACTTTGCTGAAGTTGCCTCAGATATCGTTAAGAACTCTGTGTTGTGCTGTTCATCTGACCTGTAGGCAAAAAGTAGTTCTCATCAGGGAAGAAAAACTGCTTTTCTGTAAAAAACATTTTCCCCAATGGGAAAAAAGCTAATACTGAAGTGGGCAGGTATTTTCAAGAACACATTTGATTTTTTCTACCGTCAAGAATGTATCATTTTAGAAAGGGAAAGTTATATCTGTCAGCTTCCTGGCTGCCAAGCATCATATTAATCCTGACTTCAGGTGGATACTGTGACAGTGCCTCCACCCTTGATAAACCATTTAGTCTCTGTTCAGCCTAGTAAAGAGTCTTCAGACTCTCATTGCAGTGTGATGTGGCTTTAGCTGATAAATCAGAGGATCCTTTTCCTCTCTGCCCTCCCTTCACCACATTAATATTGATTATTTGAAAGTAAGGAGTCCCAAGGAGTGGAAGTGGATACGCCTCATTGCCTTGAACAATTCTTTTCCCTCTATTGGGACAGTACAAGGTAAATTAATAGTGTGCTTGCAGACACTAGATAATGTTAATGTACTTCCTATTGATAGAGTGAAATAACATGAGTAACTTCAGCTTTACTTAAAACAAAACATTAATTTTCCAAGGCCACTAGGATCCATGCAGCTGGTCAGTGTAACACATACAACCTTTTTTAAAAAATATGTGATGTTTGTGTTTTTAAACATGAGGCAGGATTTTATTGCCAGATGAAAGACAAAAAAGGATTTTAATTCATTGCTGATGCTCTCAGGCTCTTGTCTGCCTTTAATCTCAGTCCCTGTTTGATTTAGTGGGTAAGAAGATGCCTTTTCTACTAGGAAATAATGCATAGCAGCTTTATCCCGTGTGATCCTCTGGCTATGTAAAAATGCACAGGAAATCTGTACGTGTGAATGCTGTGGTTTTGTATATGTTTCCAAAAAAAAAAGTTTCCATGCAAAAAAAAATGTGTTGGCAACAAGGGAAACTCCACTTCCACATCCATCCATTTGAATGCTCTGGGAAATTATTACAGCCAGGCTGGATTAAATAGCAGGTATTTTATAATAGGCTGGACTTATACTAGCTGGAAGCACAGATGGTATTTGAGCCACAAGGCTTTCTTGACCTCGAGGCAGATTTGAAGTGCCTGCAGTCCATAGCATGATTTCCTTCCACAGCTCCTCCTGCCTTTGGTGCACGAGGACCATCTCCCATGCCGTGATGGGAAACTTGGAGGAAATTGCCAGCGCAGAGTGTAGCTGAATCTAATGACATGCTGCTGATGGTTGCACATCCACAATGAGGTCTAGCAGGGACCACAACACAGCAGCACAGGCTGGGAGGCAGTGAGGGCATTGCCACGCGGGGTCGAAGCGTTGCCACGTTACCATTTCCCTCCTGGCCCCACCAACTTGCTATACGACTTTGTGCAATTCATCTGAACTTAAAGTTGGAGTTCACCCATCTGTAACTACGACATAGTAATAAATTATGGGTAGAACTTGAATTACGGCAAATTTGGCCCTGCTTTTCTCTTTGCACTCTGCTCCTAATTTCTACAAACGTGTTTCTAGTTCATAAATATTCACGGAATAGCTCATGTAAACAAATTTTGTCTATGTGTTATTCATGCACTGTTTGCTTTGATTGTGCAAGTTCCTCTATGTGTTACTTATGGTGGGTGAACGGTCATAAAAGTCACATACTATTACTTCTGGTACCTGACTGGGTGACTGAATTTTCTAGACAGGAATATAACAAATGACAAACTGTGGATAATGAATAACAGGTAACAAATAACAAACTATACAGAATGAATATTTGGAGGAATAATTATTTGCGCTGAAAATCATGAAACTTTTAGGATTTGCCAGCATTTTTTCTCCCAGACAAAATGGTATTCATTTGAAAGCTCATGAATGATAGATAATCTCATCTCACAAATAATGACAGTTCAAACCTCAATTAAACAAGCTTCACAAAACCCCTGGGAGATAGGCAGTAATAATAGTTTTATATTACTAAAACTGATACGTGAATATTTTCCCAAAGAAGTTTGGCATTTGAGGGGTATTTCAATACCATTGAAAGAAAAGCACTACTGCAAATGAGTGAAAAATACCATTATTGTATTTGTGAGATTCCAGCATGCAAGAAAATTGGATGAAGGACACTCAAGATACCAGCTCTGGTGGACTGGTTAAGGAAAACAACGTCATTTACTTGTGGCGGGTCAGCCCAGACCCTCTTCCAGACTCAAAGAATCCTACAGTTACTTGACAGTCTGCCAGCCCACAGAGCAAACGCCAAGAATTCCTTCTCACCATGTGTGAGTTAAGTCATAGTTAAATGATTAACTATCAGCACAGAGCGCAGGTTACCTGCACCTATCCAGCTTGTCAGGAGAGAATAAAACATGGTTTCTGTTGTAGCAGTTACAGATTTATAAGTAGATCTTACAGAATCGTTATTTGGTATTTGTACTAAGGTAGCACCAGTTTCCAGGGTCAAGCAAATGGCCAAAGCATCTTTCTGTCTCTTTGATGGTCCAATTCATAGTTGAATAGCTCAGGTCCTAACCACAGTCACATTTTTCTGATTCTGCATGTACCTCAGATGTCTGTGGTGATGTTGCATTACCCAGAGGAGGAACCCCACAGCACAAGCTCCATCACAGATGCAGAACACAGTGTTTATCTGAAAGGACTTGTGATCAAAGCGTAAAGTTTATAGGAGCTCAGTTTTCATCATGCTTCACTAATGTAGATTTTGAAGTGATGAAGGACAGGGGATGTAGTAATCCAAAGCTTCTTGCAGTCCTTCCAGAAGTCCTTCCAGTGCCTTGTGTACCAACCTGCTACGCTCTTACTGTATACTATTTCCCTGGGAGGTAATAGGCAACTTCATTAACCACCATATTATCAGCTCTTCAGTTTGTGTGCAAAGGTCCTATAAAGCACTTACAGGGCTCCAGCCTGGTTTTGGACATTCTGTACTCAAAGTGAGAAAAAAAGCTTTCTTATTTAAGGCAACAGAAAAGCAAGCATCTGAAACCCCTCATCTTCTAAATGCACGCTTGAGCACACAAATGCAAGTATGAACCGCATATTTGCTTGGGTACTCAGAGGGCAGAGAGAGAACACAAATAGTTGGTGGGCAGAAGACAGTGACAAGTACCAAGACTGAAGCTGGTCTCCTTCATGCCAGTGTTCATCTGAAATAAACCAGTGTTTATGCTGATATGAACAGGATCTGGATTAGGCATGTTTTCTCTTCAGCTTTTGATCTTTTTCATCCTGCTAATCAAAGATCTGTTCTCTGTGCTGCTGTATTAACAATCTTGCCCAAGAAACCCAAGGAACAGTTTCTGCAGCCTAATATTTGCCCAGAAGACAAGGATATAACCTTTGGATTAGGAAGATGACTTGTTAAACGAGATCAAGAAAATCCTGCTGGCCTCACAGAGCTAACAGCTGCTCACTTTCTGATGCGCTGTCAACTCTCCCGAGCTGGTTCTCCCTTTTCTCTCTTCCCCCAGTAGGTGAGCGCACTTAACAGCCTTCAAAGCAGCCAGGCTTCTTCCTTTCTTTCTTTTTGTAGGTAATGTTCCCCATTCTCAAAGTAGGAAAAAAGATGGGGTAAGTTCCTATTAAGCCAACACAGCCCTCCTTAAAATCTCAAGGCATCAGTGCTCCTACCCTCTTGAACCTTTCATACTCTTAACAGCTTGTGTTTTTCACTTTTCTTTTACAGCTTGGGTTTTTGAAAACTTACTTTTTTTTTTTTTTTCCTCCTGCCTGGAGACATTTTTCTTCCCAGAATGTTTAAATTCCCTCGCACTGCAGGGTAAAGGAGCTGATGCGTGTTTGCAACTTTATCAGTATATTGTCACACTTCTCCCCCAGTCCAGCACATACTAGGAAAACAAGCTTAGCAATGACAGAAAAATCTGTGACATGATACCTGGGAAGAAGCCCCTTGCGCTTCCAGGGCTGCACTGGGAGTTAGACCCTACAGACGTCTAGTCCTTTTTCTGGCATTGATTTCTGCTCTGACCTTTGGCCAGTTGTTAAATCCCTGATTTTCAAAGGTGCTGAATGACTGCCACTAGCTAAAATCCCTTTTTTTTTTTTGGTGGTTTGTTTTTTNGATTTCATCTACTCACTTCAGCTGCAGCTGTGGGTGTTCTGAAAATCATGCAGCTGGGGAGGGCAGAGTGGGTAAGGGGAAAGGTTAAGTCAAAACCAAGCTGGAAGCAGCTTTAGCTGCGTTTAGTTACTTCAAGATATGATTCTGCCCCAAATGTTGTCAGACGGATTAGTGACTGATCCGATAAGTTAATGAATTACTTGTCAGTAAAAGCTGCGCCGTGTAGTGAATGATTGATTATAAATGAAACACGAGAGCTTAGTACCTGACATAGGTCTTGTTAACAGGGGAGATGAAGAATTATCACATGATGTCACATAAAAAATAAGGCCATAGGAAGTGGCATGCACTGCTGCGTCTTTTGTGGGATGTCATCCACAGTTTGTCAGTGTGGATATGATACCATCTATTAGGAAAGGGATTCAATTTTGAAGTTTGAAATCTAAAAAAATAAAATATCCAGAGTATTCCATGGCCAGGAAGAGGTCACTGGAATCTGGTTAGAAATAATATTCAGTTGAAAGCTGAATTTCACATTTTTCTGCAGCCAAATACTGTTTATCTATGTCTTCTTACTCCCTCAAGACAAAATAATATAAAGCAAAGCAGGCTCAAATCTTGTAAATTAGTGTCTTGCATTTAGTACCAGAATAATGCTCAGGTCAGCCAGATATCTGAATATATTATTTTTTTTTCTATAAGCTTCTTTGACATTAAAATGACTACATATACCGAAAGCTGAGGATAAGAGAAACTGCATTTCTGGATGAAGGCTGAATGGAGCTGAGCTACAAGCAATGGAAGGAGACTTAATAATTGACTTAAATACAGAGAACAATGCTGGAAAAGGGGTATAACAAAATGACACGTTCCGGCCAACAAAGTAGCTGGGCTGTTTGCAGCCAGCTAAAATATCTACTTCCTGCTACGTGCCAAAGGATAGGAACTTTAGAGTATCAGGGAGCAAATCTCAGTCAGCATGAATTGTCGTAGCTCCAATGACTTCAAAGTTGCTAAAAAGATTATGCTAGTAAAGCATTAGATCCTACCTGCTTGCCTATTTTTTCATCTCAGACAGAGCCTTCACAAACTACAGAAATGAGAACGCTTCCCACATCCACATTTAAATGCATCTTCTTTGCCTACCCCAGCTATAAATAGAACTGGTTGACATTTTTCATTCACGTTGCTTGTCAATAAAAAAAATGGCCTTTCGTTTTTTT
>RSEF01000002.1:153518110-153538946 GCA_003993805.1 Himantopus leucocephalus | reverse complement strand
ACCGCAGCCCCCATCCCACCCCTGCGCCCCCCGGGGTGGGGAGGGGGGCAGGAGGGGAGGGGGGAGGTGGGAATGAGGAAAGGGGTGGAGGTGAAGTATTGTTTTAATTTTGTCTTTGTTTCTCACTACTTGAATCTGTTTTAACTGACAATAAATTAAATTACTTTTGCTCAAGTCAAGTCTGTACTGCCCACGATGGTAACCTTTAAGTTACCATCCTTGTCCTTATCTTGACACATAAGCTTTTCCATCCTTATTTTCTCCCCCCATCTTGTTGAGGAGGGAGAGTGAGAGAGCAGCTGGGTACGAGTTTGGACCTTCGCCAGGGGTAACCCATCACAGTGTTATTCTTCTCGTACCTAGGAGCATAAAAAGTTTGATTTACCTTCTTCCAAAAGCCTCATAGTCTCAAACTAGGCAGCAAGCATCACCCCAAGCTATGAAAAACAGGAAAATGAGGAATTGAGAGGGGAATCAGTCTAATCATGATAAGAAAATGGAGGGAAGAACAAATGAGTCCAAGGTCGTTGCTTGTCTTGTTCATCCAACTGCGCTTAGTTCCTCTTCCAAATCCTCTGTCAGACTATCCGTGCCAATCCATTCCGAGTAATCTTGCTTTACCTTCAAAAGCCAAAGTGTCTATTGCTATTGCCAATGAAAGATGGGAGAAAAAAATAAAAATGTTGCTGAAATTGAGGTGAGTTTGTTGGGCATAACATAAGAAATGTCCTTAAAAAGGAAACAATTCAGAGATCAGTGTATCCTTGCTTAATTCTGTTTATTCCACATCCACAACAACGTTTGCGCTTTGCCTGCACAATGTTGAATAGATATGTGAGAATGTATGCCAAGTCCTAGAGGTCACCATTTTCTTCTCAGGGATACTTCAAATACTTCAGATGTAATTTGAAATAATAGAATACCTATTTCAGCCACCAGGAGACTTCTGTTGATGGGTTGAAGGATCCTGATGCTTTCCCATGTCGTTTAGCGACATAGTTGGAAGGAAGTCTCTTGGCGTTTGTACCCAGCAGTCACAAGTATTTACACATCTGTACAAGCAGGTGTGGGGTTAAATCCCATTATACATATTATGCAAGGCAAGTGATAGACCAAGACATATTTGTTTCCTAACTCCATAATTAGGCTCCCAAATGAGTGACTGCTGATTGCTTAGCACTTTTTAAAGCCTTAAGGCTGCAATTTTTGCAAAACTAATGAAAGTGGTTTCAGGGGAACTTTACAGCTTGCACAGAATCTGAAACATTGTAGTGTTCAGGATTTTTTTTTTTCCCTCTAACTAAAAGCAAAGATTTGGATCCACAGAAAGATAAAATGTAGAAACAATTCAGAGAAGCTACAGAATCTTCAAATTTGAAGCCAGTATATAGAGCTCCAAAAAAAGAGTTGCTGACAAATGTGAACTTGAGTTTTAATTTCTAGGTATCCAGAATATGTCTTTGGTCTATGATTTTCTTATTTTGATTCATTTAGTCAGAAGTTTTTCATGTACATTGATCTGGAAAATTTTGAATCGTTATCTTTCTGTCACAGGACAGATATAGCAGAGTAAGAGACAAGCATTTTCAATGTTGGGTTTAGTGACCCAAGTTTCCTTAGAAGAATTGGAAACTTACCATTTTGGCCAAGGAAGGGTAAATATTCCTGATATTTAAACTTGTGAACTGCAGTGAACTGCAGAGGCCGCGTGTTGCAGATTTTTCATTTTTCTGCCATGTCAAAAATAAAAACTCTGGCATGTTTTGTTTTGGCATTCACTTATTTATTATTTGACAACTCCAGAATTTAAGACCAATATTAACACAGGAACTGTCAAAACGAATCAGTCCAGCAATCTCTCTAATTCATTTCTGTCTCTGGGGAAGCCCAATGCTAGAATAGGAAGGTACAAAAAGCCCTAGAGCAGGCAGCTATGGAATAAATTTGCTTCTTTTTTAATATATGTTATAATAAGGATATCAGTGATATCTAGCCAAGGGTCCGTATATTCAGTAGAGTTATCCCCTGCCTTATTTTTGTCACCAGTGTTCCTGGAAATTAAGAGAAAGAATGCATACGAGAATGCCCAGTGCAAGTGCCTCTGATCTTAGGAAATAATTCAATGCGGATCCAAACCTGGCTGCCCTATCGTGTATTAAAATCTCTTAAAATCATCCTATCCACCAGCAAGACAGGGAAAGAGAAACATGGAAGAAAAGGTCACAGTAGCAGGAAGCAGCTGGCATGATTCCACAAGGCTCATTTTATTTAGTGGGACCAGTTTCTGTTTTACAAATTCCAAATCCATGCCAAAATTTAATGGCACAGACATGCACAGAACTTCACACTTAGATACATACTGTATCAGGGTGACATTTCAGAAATGATATGCAAGGATTTACACTTACATGACTGTAAATAATAGTGGTCCAGTTCCCCAGAGATGGCACTAAACTCTTACTGCATCCTCTGCAAACACTGCCACAAGGCAGTGCAGATTGGCTCCACAGTGTACACACACATAAACCACCTTGCTTTAGTAGGAAGGCTGAAACATTTATTAGAGGAAAAGATTATAATGATGCAGCGTAAACACTAAGTAAACAGGAATTGATGGGAAAAAAAGTCAGCTTAGTAAGAGGCAAGCTTTTTCTTTGTCATACTGACAGCGGTGCTTCTACCATTAAAGAGAACTCCATTTTGTGTTTCCACAGCTGTTTTCTTCTTGCCGTCTTAAAGAAACTCAAGCCATCAGAAACTCAACCATCTCAGAGCATCCTTTGCAAAACTCCTTGGTTTTGTCTTCCTGACCTGGTATTATACAGATCAATGGATCCAAATACTTAGAGGTCCTCCAGCGTGGACGTCCACAAAACCTAGCAGTTCCACCAGTCTCAGAGAACTGCTTCAAAACAGTAACAGCCCCATCGCTGCAGACAGAGAAAAAACACCTCCAAAGGAAATCTACAAATGTCATTTTTCAGCAGTGGTACTCGCATCACCTTCCTCCCCATATTTTAACCCAGCACCCCTTAACAAATAAAGATGGCCTCACCAGAATTTCGTCTGCCACACACCCTTCTGAATAAATTATCCCCACAGCAGCTTCCTGATAAAAGGAGACACCTACTCTCTGGTTCCTTCAATTAAAAAACATTCTTCTTTTGCACTAGGCCATGGGGGGTGAGTAGTGTGTAATCTCAAGGAAATTTCTTAAGTTCAGTCTATAGAGTTGAGGTTTGTTTGGTTTTGTGGTGCTTTTTTTTTTCCCCTTTCCACAAATTGTTTGGAGACAAATCAGTCTCAGGGAATGTTGATGTGTCTGAAGACACTTTACAAGCAGAAAGAAAAATTCATCAGTCACATTACTTGCTCTGAATCATTCACTCAACTCTACTACTGACAACTTGGAGTTCATCCAAAGGTTCCATGCTCCACATTGTGATCAGGAGCAAACATTCTCTAAAGAAATGTTTTTGCATGTTAATGACTCATTTGCCTTCAGTAACCAGCTACACGTGTCTATAGAAAGCACACCAAGTTTAAGATTCCGTTGCCTAACAGCTTTAATGCAACATCATACATCATATTTTCAGATGCAGCAATCTGTCTCATCCTAATTCTGAGACTGCTAAGAACATCCTTACTAAGTCTATAAATCACAGCGCGGGTGCAGTCAGCTGTCACACAAAGGCTGGACTGGGGACGTGTAAGCTGCTGCTTCACAGTTCTGCCAATGCACCGCAGAACCAACTCCCAGGTAGAACCGAGAGAAATCTACCATTCTTTTAATTCATAACATGCATTTTTTATTTTCCGAAGATAGTTTTTCAAAACTTCTGGATGAGCAAAAAAAGTGCTGCTTTGGTTTTTTGATAAGGGAAAAAGCTTGTTTTGCAAGGCCCAGGTACAACAAAATCACCAGGCATTCTTCGTTTTAAAGGAATGGGGTCTACATTTAAAGGAATGGGTTCTAAAGGAATGGGTAAACGGTTTACTGAAATGAAACCGATCAGCATCTCTGGGAACACTCTCCAGAGGGAGGTGAAATGTAACCGGGCTGGGAGAAACTCTGGGAAGATGAAGACCCTCTTGAACAAATCTCAGCTAGTGTACGGTCCTTGAGGATAACGTCCAGCCACTGCACAGCAATCCCTTATCTTTCAGGACAGCAAGCAGTCTGGGGAGACTCATCTCAGGCTACTCTGTGTTCGGTGTATGCTGCTGTATAAGACAGATTTGCTCACATTTTAAAGCTGATCTCCATTCCCTGCACGATTTTCTTGAGAGATGATTTAATAAGAGACATTCCTGAGGAACCTAGAATTTATTTCTGTTTTGGCAAATATTTTTTTCCCTGCAAAATAGGCTTTGAGTTGCGCTGAAACTAAACCCAAATGCAAAACCACTTTCTGCCACATGTAGACCAAGTATTTGAGCCCATTTCTCCATCTGTCAGCTGGCTTTAGGCTAATAAGACAAAGAATCTCTCTTTGATCCTCTCAGTGGTGTAACTTCATATCTCATGCATTACAGAGAGGGTATCTCATCCTATGCTGTAGAAGTTAATGATAGTTATTCACCAGCAAAGAACTGTGAATAAGGCTCAGCTGACCTAATTTTCATCGTCTATTTGAATCTTCTAGGCATCTGTAGCAGAAAAGTCACCCTATAGGGGAAGTCTNAACCGCTCCACAGATGGCTCTATCTGGGTGAAATACACACCACAAGAAACAGGAAACAAAATTTCCAGCCTTATTTCCAAAGATAATAATTAATATAAGGAAGGGATTAAAATGCTCAGCCCCTTTCAGTTATAAGCAAGGAATTAATTTGCCTTTGGATTGCTGTATGCCCTTGTTGATTTCTGTCATGGAAGGACTCTAGCAGATACGTGGACATACCTTTCCCACACCTTGCTAGCATTCTCCTTTCCCTAGGCAATCCATACTACTGCTAATAAAAAAGCTCATACTCTTCCTTTCTTTACAGTAGGAATATTTAATAAACAAAAGCAGTTCTTAATATATATATATAATATATTGATCACCTCTATACAGCCTAGAGTGGCGCATTTACAGCTATATAATAAAATGTCTTTCAATCTTCTGGTTTATTCCCTGAAAGAGAATGAAACATATAATTAGGGTTAATTTTTCATACAACCTTTCTGGAATATTTTTATGTGCACGATAATAGGTTACTTTCCAAAAAGGAAAAAAGAAAGATGAGGCAGCAATGAAAATGGAGATTCATGTGTCCTAGAAGTCTTTTTCTAGGTCACTACGGGAGGACAGGACATTACAAAGGCAAAAGAAACATTTGCAGATTTCTTCAGGAATTCCCAGATGTGCCCTCCCAGCACAGAATACCTCATTATATTCTCGCAGCATTATGCGCATCAAGGAAGGTATCACAGCATTCATCCTGTTGCTGGGAACTACTGCACAGTTTCTCACATCACATTGTTCATTCCCCGAGACAACAGCCCTGGTCTTATTCTCTGCTAATGTCCTGAATAGCCTGCTAAACACCTGCTATAGCATATGATTAAATTGTACTGTGTTGGCATTAAATCTGCAGTGCCAGGAGGGGCATTGCAGATGTTTCTTTTAAACTAATCAGAAAGGAGAAATATGGCACATAAAATATAACCAATATCTCTACTGTACTCTTTCAAGAGCTGACATAGGCACCTCCTGGAGAATTCTTAGTGTGCTGCTTGCAGTAACACCTAGAGGCCACATCCAGAATATACCGAAGGGTGATGGTTTTTTTTCACTCTGGAGCATTATTAGCGTTTTCCAGACTCTTTCATATTCAAGATTGAATTATTTTTTTTTTTTAATTTTATTTTGTTTTCAAACTCTAGTTGTTCCATTATTGATAATGACCTGATAGACCTTACTGGTAATTTTATACCTTAAACAAATATTTAGCATTGCTAAAGTTTTGTTCCATCTAGAGTCTTCTGATGATATGGTGCCCAGGGCACACTTAACTCTGTGGACAACTATGTTGACTCTCTTTATCGCAGGTTATGAAAGGGAATATGTGTGAAACAGAAAAGTTTGTCTATTATTATATAGCTGGACAGATTGTTCCTCATTTGGTTTTAGCAGAACTTCTATTATTATATGTAGTTTAATTTGAACCCAAAAGTTAGATCCCAACTGCAAACTCCAAGTGCTAATGTTATGGATTTTGTAACCCCTCAGCTCAATGCTGTGCAAGTTTTTGGCTTTACCCTTCTGGGATGAAATCTGGGCTCCACTGAGGTCAAAGCCAGGACTCCCTCTGAGTTTGTCAGAGACACAGTGTCATTCCCACAGAACAGTGCAGCAGCAGACAAGCTGAAGTTACCTGAACTTTAATGCTGCCTCTCCTTTGTTTCCCACCATGAACAATATCATCTCACCCACATGAGACTTTCACTCCCAGGTACTTAGAACAGACCAGAGATGAGGTAGATGAGTCACCTAGATCTATTTACTTTGCTGTGTGTATTCAAGCTGAATCATTTGAGTCCTTTCCATAATATCTTTGATACTTTCTTAAGAAAAAGAACTTGTCCCACACCTCCGGGAAAGTATTGAACCCACCTCAGTGCACTGTATCAGGAAAAGCCATGACTTATGTCCTGCCAGCAATGTAAGTAGATTAAGCATCAGTAGGGACACCATCATTTTAGCAGGATTCTCAAATATGATTAGTCAAACATGAACTTTCCAAATTCAGGTGTTCAAATGCAGGTGTCAAGGTTATTTCAGAAGTGATGAGAGCCCTTAAGAGGTGTGAAGTGGAATGTATTTAACTAAATGTGACTATTTATAGAGTTAGACTTTCACCTCCAAGCAAGTCACTCTGGGATGTCTTTGCAGTCAGCGGAGAGCTAGTCACTAGAGTTAATGTAGTTTGTGGCATGATTCATCTCACCCTAAAGGAGAGAGCTGCATTTGGTCAGATGAATCATACACTAATCTCCATGGTCTATATTGACCAGGTCACCATTGACTATAATAAAAGTCTAGGCAAGTGGTAGACACCTGGTGCTAGGTCAGATGAATCATCTAACTAGCAGGCTTCCAGACTAACCTTCCCGGAGCCATTATCTGAGGTCCTCCTAATGCTCCACTAGGAACATCAAGGGCTCCACTAGGAACATCAAGGGCTCTACTAGGAACATCAAGGGCTCTGAGTTCGTCAGAAGAGACGAAGGCATGTCTATATTGATCCACCAGAACTGGGAGCTAAAAGAGATAACGGGGTTATGTCTTTGACTAGGTGCAGGAGGTGTGAAGCATCATGGAGGCACTTAGCTGACCCTTCTGTGGGTTTTATGGTTGGATATTAAGCAACGTGACGGCAGATCTCTACAATAATGACAGAAAAAGTCCCATACGCTGGACCTAGCTAATCATCACCGAGGTGAATGACTTACCCTTCACCTGCTGCAAAAAGCACCAAGTTTGTTTTGTAGACTGTCCTTCAAAGAAACTCCATGGTCAGGAGGTGCAATGACAAGAGATTAATGAGATCATTAAGGTTAGCATCACAGCACCCACTCTGCTGAGAATGCGCATCAGAATGATGCATCAATAGTAAAAAACTAAAGTGTTCTAGGTACTGTTGCAATGTTTTTATTAGATTTCAACCTTTTTAGAAGCAGATTTTTACCACAGCAGCCATTATATAATAACACTTTGAATACTAAACAAAAATATAAAGGGAACTTCGTAGCAAAATGAAAAAAATTAATTTTTGATTCTGCAAATGTGAAAAGGTCAGAATTTTCCTCCTGAGTTTTCTTCTAAAACAGAATTTGTGAAAAGGAATCTGAAAAACCTGATCTGCAAAGCATTTCAAATCACAGTGTGCTCTGACAAAAAAGTTTTCATCAAGCTTTTTCTGATCTGCTTGGGTATTTGCATACTTGTATATCTCTCTTCTTAATATGTAAGCTTGTTAAATTATTATAAGATAAAATGAATGTTATTGTTAAGGACAACTTCTAGGCCTCCCTCAGGTAGGCTGGCAGCTTGCAAAGCCAGCTTTGTGCTGGCCTATTTGTGTAGCATTTTCATTTTGATTTATTATATTAAGATCTGTGGCATTTAAGCAGGACTGGTTCCAAACAAGTCTGTGAGCCTGGACTTACTGCACTTAGAGAGAGCAGGTGGAGAAAGGAAACAGTGAAATCTGTCACCAGCTAAGTTAATTCAAGTGGGAGATCTGCAGTTTCTGATTACTCCACACATAAAGGAAATCCAGTCTCTGAGATTAATGGTTACAAATACCTCTATGGATATCAGGCATCTAAGAAAAGACCTCACTATGAGACAGAAGTGCTGGGACAACAGATAAGCCCTGCGAAGGATGAAATGCATAATACTGAAGAAGAGATGAAAGGAACAGAGAGGCTTTCAGCCCAACTGGATGTTTTTCAGCTGAGAAACAGCACTTCAGGATTTGTGAATAACTGAAGACAAGAAAAAAAATCAGATTCATTTGTACTGGAAACATAACTTTAAGTACCACCTAGTGAAAACGCCCTCTGAAGTATAAGGGATTCCAAAGGATCCCATTGATGCCTGGGCTAGTATAAGTGTAACAGTTCATTTTCCCAGTTCTTCCTCACCTGCTGCATATCGGCATAGCACACTCATATCATCAGAAGTGAGAGACAAATATTAAGGTCTGAGCAAGTGCACCAGGACAGAAGGAATAACATTTGTCTGCAGTCAGTACAGCCCAATAAGAATGACGTGTTTGAGGTTGATCATACTGATGGTTTTCCCACATTACAATCCCTGGCACAGCTGCCCCAATGCAGACCACTCGCACAGGCAGGCGCGACTCCTGCTTGTACAAAGTTTACAGCTGCGTCCATTGCAGAAAGCAGCAGAGCTCACATTATCTCAGCTGCAGTAGCTCAAGCCGTTGCTGCTTTACTAGCCTTTTGGAGTGGTGCAGTTTAATGAGCTGATGGTGGCCAGCTGCTAATACCAGGCCAAAGCTCTGGCACGAATAGCACCTTCTCTTTGAAACAATGCAAAAAAAGTAATTTAAAAATAGAAAAAATAAAGCTGCATTGGTGAAAGAATAGCTACTAGGTCAGCAGTATGTTCTCTACAGTCATGATTTTGCACTTCATTTGTGCAGGCGAAGCTCCTGCTTCCAGAACCAGGGTTCATCTCATCACTTAACTCCTTCCCGTCTTAGATCTCTCTGTTTGTCCTCAGGTGTTTGTTGGGTGTCAGTAGCCAAGCTTGGAACTGAATGTTCAGATGATATTTTGCTTAGTGTAAACGTCTGGGAATCGGGATACATAAACTAGATTTATACTAAGAAATTAAATGTGCTTAGGACCATTCTCTGGCACTCAGGCAACTGGGCATTGAAAGGGCTCCTCCAAAGTGTCCGAACTACCTCACTCTCTCACCCTCCAGGAAAGCGTAACTGCGTGGAAACTGCTTATTGGGAACAGTTGCGTGCCTGTGCTAATTACTGAGCTATGATGAGGAACGGTTTGGGAGAGTGCTGGTTTACTAAAAGGATACCAGGAACAATTCCAACAATTTAACAAAGTGGGCAATTGAGTTTCAGTGCCAAGGGATATTTTCTGGCTCCATTTAATCTGCTAGCATAGATGTAGTCCCAAATTGTCAATTCTTGGTCCACCCAGGCTTGTGTGTCACGGTGTGCCTTGATTGGTGGGAGCTGGATGCTATGTCTACTTTNTTCTGGCTCCATTTAATCTGCTAGCATAGATGTAGTCCCAAATTCTCAATTCTTGGTCCACCCAGGCTTTTGTGTCATGGTGTGCCTTGATTGGTGGGAGCTGGATGCTACATCTACTTCAGGAAGCACTGCAGTGCTCAACCTACGCTGAAAACTGAGATCCCAGTCCTGTACACCACTTCTGCAGGGGGAAGGGCTTACTCTGGTCCAGCTGTAGTCTGGTCCTGAGGGCTGAAAACTCAGTAACAATAGGAGTGCATGAGGGCATCTTCCAGACACTGTCTTCTGGTTTGCTCTCACCTGAAATGAACCTGGTTTGCATACTTGAGGACTACTCCAGGATTCAAAACACAGAGCAGTAAACGCGGGTGGTTGGCAGAATTGCTTCAAAATTGCATTTCAGAACCTAATTAAAGTGCTAACATAAAGACACATATACACATTCAGGTCCAATTAAAGGTGGTCACTTCCTGAATTTTTGTGCCTAATTTCAAGTGTTCTTCTTTCAAGTTATGATCAAACTCTTTGGTTCTTGGTGTATTTGTTTTCCTTGTAAAATACTGTTAATGGTAAGACATGTATAAGCCTGATTGATCATGCACACTACAAAACACAAAATTTGTATACCTGTAGAATACTGCATTGCTGACTTCACCTTTGTTATGCTTGATTATTGATACTTAATTATTAATCTAAGCTGTTGTTTCTTTCTCCTGACAATGTAAACAGCTTTTTTGAAAAGTATTTTTCAGCTCTTGCAGGAGGTTTGCCAGTTAGGCAGAGCTGGTAGGGCTCACCCAGTCTGTGGGGCAGTAATTCTTTATTTTGATAGCACATACAAACAAAACCAAAAACCTCACTAAGTATTTGTCAGGGTCAGTTATTTTTTTCATGCAAGGAAATCCCATAAACAATGCTCTGAGAGGGGTCTGTGAGGGTTGGAGGATGTCTCATAGTCGATAAGGAAGAAGTGCATAACTGTTTTCTGACCTTCTGGTTGCAAAAGCACAATGAACCGGCAGGACCTACAGACCCCTTACTGACACTTTTTCTGAAAATAAGCATTCGGTTTTGATGTACAGCTTGCTCCATGAAAGCACCTCAGGAGTGTACGGATGGAGCTGCTCTCTTCCACGATCTCACTCATTGACCGCCTGGCAACTGCCATGGGTAAGAGGCTGCAGAACTGGTGGAAAGAAGCAGCTGGAAGAAGGCTGATGCTTTCCCGTGAGCCTGAAAACTTCTATTAAATTATTACTATAAAAACATGCAATCCGTGCAAGAAAGATGTGCATACTTCAGTCTCTGAGACATAAGTTGGAAGTCCCATCTGTCAACCAACTATCCTCTACACTGAAAGGCTGGCTCAGATTACCGGGCTCACTTTGCTCCTTGGTCACTTTTTCAGGTCACAGTTGTGAGGTTTGTTTCTGCAAGCATAACAGAGAGAATAAAATATTGTAAATGACAGTTGCTGCTTAGAGGTGATCATTTCCCTCTGCTAGCCTTCAGTATCACAAGATTCACAACAGAATCCTGAATATTATTTTAAGTTCATTTGATCTCACTCCATGCTTACAAATGACCAGACATTTCAGTGACTCTTGTTTAGGAGTTAACTTCCTGTACAGTCTATAGTCACCTCTGCAAGACCAAATTTTCACCCAAGCATGATCTTCTAGAAACTACTTGGCACATCGTTTCTGCTTGGAAATAATAAATACAATACTACTGGGTGGAACTACTCAGAGTAGTAAGCCCTGAAATTGTTAATAAGTGTTTGCAGTTGCACACTGAAATCTTTGTAAGACTGGATATGTCATTCACACTAGAACAGCCATCTACATCTCTGGGGGCTGAGTGAGATAAATGAATAGCAGTTTATNTATGGTTTTTTTTTTTTTTTTTTTTTTTTTTTGTTTTCCCAGAATACTTCGATTTACTACTTCTCCTGGGAAGAAAACAGCATTTTCAAAGGCACAAAGAATGTGCGGACGCCCAACTCTTATTGACGTCTTTGAAAGTCACCATTTAAGTGGGATGATTTACTTAATAGCCATATTTTACTTGATTCTCTATCAATTGGCTTTATTAAGTCCTTAAAGACATTGCCTCATCTTAGAATTAATTCTGACCCCCTCAAAAAAGGGCCAGGGCATTTCAGTCCTTACCTCTCAAAACACTGCAGTCACATTAATGTGAGCTACACTGTTTTGAGCCGTTACTACAGAACGCTGAGGTTTATTTTTATAAGGTTGCTAGGCAGTTAAACCACCTTGAAAGAAAGGAACTATCTGTGTGAAAGCATGTATAACAAAGTTATTGACGGAATACTAAATAAAAAAAGAATAGGCAAGAGCTAAATCTGGGGACATTTACTGGTGTACTGCTACTGTATTCCAGCAACAATGACATTTCAGTCTGCAGTTTTCAACAGCCACTGAGATATAATTTAAGCCCCCAAATCAAAACTACCAGTGCTTTTGGACCCAAGAGTTGGGGAAAGAGTTGATTTTAAAATAGTATTTTTCTTTCCTCCAACTTTCTCAGTCTCACAAGTACATAGTAAATTGTACTTAATCTCTTCCTCTTGGAAGAGGACTTCCTCACTGTCTTTGATGCAAAACTGTAAAACCACAAGAATAATTTAGGTGTAAAGGGACCTCTAGAATTCATCTACTCCAACCTCTTGTGCAAAGCAGGGCCAGCTTTGAAGCAAGATCTGGCCTGAAAACCACCCTGAGCATCAGAAGTCCAGCATTGTCTTGAATCAGAAAGGTTGTCTTTCACATGAGTACTGACCACTTACAAATCTACTAAATCCGAAGGGTTTTTTTCTCCTTTTGACGTACTACTTTTTGACCTTCTGTGTGTGTAGAGCCTATGGAAATATTACTTCTGGGCAAGGCAAACAGGAAAAAGCATTGCCATCTACTCATGCCCTAGCCCTGCATTTATACACATTTACAGTAAGACACATGACAAAAAAAAATCCCCTCTCCCCACACCAGTCTCAATAAGTTCTCATGGTTCTTTGCTGCAAATAACTTGAGCTAAGGGACCATGGTTCACATCCATTATTATATTTGAAAATAAATCTACTAAAACTGGCTGAAAGGTGTGTAGAGGACTATCTAAAACACTCCTATGCATGAATACATACAACAGTAATGTTTTATGTAACAAATATTTCCAAAACAGAAAATACAGAAAGTTTAAACTTTAGTATTTTTGTGATTTTTTAAATGAAAATTCTTCATTCAAGAGCAAACATTGAAAAGAGTTCATTATCGATGGTTTAAGTTAAAGACAACTTTAGTTTCTAGTTAATAATACCCATTAACAAGGTTCATAAAAAAAATCGAGACCCAAGGTGTGGGGTCAATCTAGAATGTACTCTTTAGTTTGATTGAAATTTTTGACTGTTAATATATTCTCAGGATCCTCAGCTGATTTAATGTTCCATGGAAGTCAGTGGAAAAAAGTAACAATGCTGATTCCATAAAGGTAGCTCTAACTTTGCCTTTTGTTATTTAAATAAATTAAAAACCAGAAAAAGTAAGGGCAGCAATGAAGGATTTATTTATTTATTTTTTATAATCCCAGGAGTTTAAGGTGTAAATCTTAAAGGAAAAACATCCCCTAGTGCAAGATGCAGGTTAAAATGATAAAACTTGGCAGCAGTTTGTGCTCAAAGTGCTCCATATACATTTTCTGGTTACAGTTGAGCAGATAAGCCCAGCTCCTACGGAAATGAATAGGAGCTGGCACATAAGTACCTGTAAGAATCCACACTGCAGCCCATGATAAAACATCTGGTTTATCTTCGGCAGCAGAACCAATAGAATTAAGTAGTTAATACTTCAAAGTGATACAAAATGTGGCTGTAAATTTGACAGAGCTTTCTGCTGGAGACCATGTAAGGGCAGAATAATAACAGCAAATTGATTCACCTAAACCTTTGCTTTGCATGTGCTATAATACAGGCTTTCCAGTAAACTACTTCAGCTCTCTTCCATGTTAATAATAACTACCTCACTGGCTGTTGAATGGGACACACTTACAGACACTGGTGGAAAAAAAAAAAGAGGGAGAAAAAAGAGAAATATTACAGACATGGGGGAATGTATTCCTTGTTGGAGCTCCCATTTGCTGCAGTTTTATAAAGATATAGAATTTGGGTCAATGTAATACAGCAGATCCATGTAGTGCCTTAATACCATTGTTTTTCTCTTTTACAGCCTGCTGAGATATAAGTGATTGAAAAACTACTCCATTAAAACCAAGAAAATGCATTTCCCACTGGTTTTACTCTCTCCCCCTAAAAAGACCATGACTGGTTTTGTTCTCACTGGAGAACTAACTGCACAGATTTTATAAAGCTCATTGTGCCAGACACTGCCACTACCAAAGTTAATGGCTCCTTTTCCACAGTCCCCTCCATAAGGCCGGTGTCTCACTCGTTTAGAGGGCAGCACTGTGTGACTTCTCACCCCATGGTCACACATGCAACCAAACAGCCTGAGCCATGATACCCGATGCACCTCGGCTGTGGGGTAGGAAAGCAGCAGTGGTGCTTGCAGCGTGTGACAAACAGAGGGCTTGGAAGAGCCTCAGACTCAGAGGAGGACTGCAACAAGGTCTCTTCCCAAAGGCAGCTAGCACGAGGACCCTTCAGCACCTTTTCACCCCCTACACATGCACACAACGGTCTTCTTACCATCTGACGTTAAACACAGGCTTCTGTCTGTCTTCTGCATGGATTTGCAAAGAGGAAGATTGCAAATGTGGGGTTCTTTTACTTTCGTGGCACTCCTTAGCAACCTTCCTCATTTGGACAACCCACCCCCATAGTCACTGTGCAATTAAGGTTTTGTCTAATCTGAGTGGATGAGTTCTGTGCTCCAGCTCTGTCTGGTCCCTTCTAAGCCTTTTCTGCAGCACTCAGTTCCATGATGAGCCATGAGTGGGGCAGCTGCAATCTGGCTTATAAATAGCCATTGTGTTTTCACTGTGATTAAAGTCTCAACATTTCTGATGTTTTACAGATTTCCTGCAAATATTGATAGCTCTAAAAATAAATAAGCTGAACTGTAAACTTCACAGTTCATGAGTTTTTTCCTCTAATAATAAAATGATTTATCTGCATAAGAAAGGAGGTACATTCCTTTCCTCAGAAGTAGCCTTCTTTGGGTCTCAAAACCCCTAAATGCCATCAGCTGGAAGACTGGAACAAAAATAAAGATGCAGAAATCTCAAACTTTGCTGCAAAATCTTACCTGAAGGTAAAATTGATCCACTCTGCTGTCACAGAAGCCATGGGAGGTCAGACACTAGTTCCCCAGGTATGAGGCAGATCGTGATTGCTGTGACAACATTCACAACATGCTGCGTTTTGTCTTTATATAGGTTATTATTTCTCTTAATATCATGCACTGCAATCTTTTTAAAAATGTGGCACCTGCATCATGCAGAAGCTACTCCTTTGGGGGAGCTGGGGTCTCTGGTCACCACCAGACTTCATCATTTGCACTCTCTGGTCCATCACTGCAGTCTTTGTAGCATCAAAAGGCACAGCAAGGGAGGATGAGAGGCAGAAGACCTCTTCTGTGTGTCTGCCAGCTAGAATAAAATGCAAGCCATCTCTCTCCACTTCTTGGGTGATAACAGAGGTGGTTGTAGATCTTCATCTTTTCACTTTCTGCTGCAGACGGCACTGGCTTCACAGCCACAAATCAGGCAAGGTGCAGTGCTTGACTCTTTCTACCCCTCTGCCATGCCTTTTCTGTAATTCAGATCAATCACTTGAAGTGTCCATAGAACTAGTTTACTGCTTCAGACGCTGCCAAAACAAATGAGTCATGGGCAAAATTAAGGACATTTGGTCACAGGAAGCTGTTGCTCTTTCCTATTGCTTGTAAACAGATCTGGATATGCCTATACCAGAAACCTGATCTGGTGGTTTAGCCCCAGTAGGTAGCTCAGCCCCACATGTCGCTCACCCACTCTCCCCGGTGGGATGGGGGAGAGAATCAGAATGGTAAAAGTCAGAAAACTCATCGGTTGAGATAAAGACAGTTTAATAAGAAAAGCAAAAGCCACACACACAAGCAAAGTAAAACAAGGAATTCATTCATCACTTCCCATCGGCAGGCAGGTGTTCAGCCACCTCCAGGAAAGCAGGGCTCCGTCACGTGTATCGGTTACTTGGGAAGACAAAACGCCATAACTCTGAATGCCAACCCCCCCCCCTTCCTTATTCTTCCCCCAGCCTTCATGGCTGAGCATGATGTCATATCGTATGGAATATCTCTTTGGTCGGTTGGGGTCAGCTGTCCCAGCTGTGTCCCCTCCATGCTTCTTGTGCACCCCCAGCCTCCTCGCTGGTGGGGTGATGTGAGGAGCAGAAAAGCCCTTGACTCTGTGTAAGCACTGTTCAGCAATAACAAAAACATCACTGTATTATCAACACCATTTTTATCACAAATCCGTACAAGTTGCTACGAAATAATTTAATGTTATCCCATCTGAAACTAGTACACCTGGCCATATGTGTTTGCAAGTCATCAGTTTAAAGAGACATGCCTTTTAAAACAAAGGAAGCAACATGCCTGGGATGGAGTGGCAATGCAGGAGCCATGCACTGGGCCCTCTGTGACAAGCTTTCAGCAGGAGTATCTATTCAGTTTGTAAAACAGCCATCAAGCAGCCATAAATGCAAGAAAAACAACATTTTTCTTTTTTCAGATATAAAGGGAGGACCCCTGTGAAAATGTTAAAATGTCACTGTATACCTGATGTCCCCTGCCCTGCCTCAAGCTCTAAACTTCAAATGGACCATCTGGTTTTCCCCAGGTCAGGCCGGACTATGAATTTCAGACGAGAAAAAGAAAACACTATTAACCACAATATTTTCTTTGTAAAGGACGTACAAACTTCCTTCAGCTCCAGGCAAACACCAGGGCAGCCTCAGCTCCTGGAAGGGACCCTATGACCCTTCCATTCATGGCCCTTATCTGGTGACAAAATCAGCATTGCCAGAAAAATAGGTATTTTGTATGTTCACTGATGTCACAATCAAGCCCCAATAGCAATTAGATTTATTTTTTTCTCTTCTCATCGCACTCAGCAGACTGAGGATGCTGACTGAAGCCAGCTTTTAGAGAGGTGAGGAAAATAATTGGCCTTGCCACAACTCACCAGTCAGCCAATGTTCCACGCCCTTTATTAATGTTAATCTGGGATGTCCATCCCCAGATGTGAATTTCTGAAAATTCCTATGTCCTGGCAGTGCNAGCAGACTGAGGATGCTGACTGAAGCCAGCTTTTAGAGAGGTGATGACAATAATTGGCCTTGCCACAACTCACCAGTCAGCCAATGTTCCATTAATGTTAATCTGGGATGTCCATCCCCCGATGTGAATTTCTGAAAATTCCTATGTCCTGGCAGTGCTTTCTCCTGATTCCTCAGCGAAGATGCTGAAAATAGTGGGGGAAATACACAACATAAATTAAATCACACTGAATACTAGGCTAGGACTTGGGGAGGTTGCTCAAAGCAATGTAGCAATGTGCTATGTGGCACAAAGATGTTCAATAATGCTCAGGGTTCATGTATACTACTACCGAGTCCGACATTCTTGATTTGAGCGTAAACATGGGACGAATCTTCCCATGGCCAAAGAAATGACGACTCCAACTGGAAATGTGAAATCAGCTCACAGGGCCCGAAACTCAGCTGCAGCAAAATAAGATCTCTTTTAATGAAATATTCAGATTTATGCTATTTTGGACCAAAGTATTTCAGGATTTAAATGTTTGTTGGTATAATGTAATAACAGCAAGTGTCTCTGGGCAGCTGGCATAAATTATAGTAGTTTTGATCTTTATAGGATGTGTCTATGATGTAGCTTTTTCTTTAGCTAGCTTTACAAACCCACTGCTGCAAAACAGAAGGTAAAGAGGAGTTTATCCTACTTCCCATTTTGCCAGTGAAAAAACCTTCATCTTACACCCTGAGAAACTGATTTAGCGAGAAGTAGCATTGGAAGCAGAAAGTACCATTTGTTTTCCAGTTCCAGGAAGAGTTTGCAAAGCCAGCATCTTAAAAACAAAACAAAAAAAACCCACAACACAACAACAACAAAAAAAAAAACCAACAGGTTTTAACTTGTAAACTGAGCACATCTCATATGTAATTAGGGAGTGCAAATAAATTAACTTTATGACCTAAGGGTGACATACTTAAAGATTATGTCTTCCACCTGAGATCTGTTGGAAAGATGAAGACTATCCCAGGAGAAGAGATGAACCTTTTCCTCCCCCCTACATGGAAATATTTCAAAACAGACAAACCACACAGGAACACACTATCTTGTCTTGGAAGAAGGTTGACCAGCAAGCTAACAGTTCTTCTGCTCTCTTAATATCCTGCTTGAATATCTTAATCTCAGAAGAGTATGCATCCACAAAGGTGTGGTTTTATGTGGTTATGAAATTAATGTTACTCATTGACTTCCTGAATACCATCCACTTTCTTATCTTTATTTCTATATAATATGAAATGACAAGCCCGGAGCAAGTCATTACTATTTGATGATTATGAAGTAGCTGACCTCAGGCCACAGAAAGGTAGCACTATCTGGCAGACCACAAGGTGTTTTAGACAACAAACATATCGTAATGTTCTGATCTGCAGCTGGACATTTCTGCTAGCTTAGTAGTCAGGTGTTTCATCTTTCCAAAAAAGAAATGTTCACCTAAGGAAAAAAGAAGAGACCTCTTCCTACATTTAGCTAAGCAATACTATTTGCTAGAGGCTATCAGTGCAATCAGAGCTTTATTCTCTTCTGCTGACTGCCATAAAAATTATTCTAATGCAGGAAACATTAAGAAAGCCCATTTCAAGTATAATGGACCATAGGCTAAATCAAATACCGAGTGCTGTACCGTATAAATTCCTGTCTGCTTCCAGAAGACAAGTAAGGGACCACCAACATTTCCTTGAATCCCTACAGGGAATGCAAGTCAGCAGCAACAACATCTCCAAAGCAGAAGTGAAGTACTCCCCTCTTCCCCTCCTTTCTAGTGCTTACACCTTTAACATGCCCAAAGCAGCCCTTTCCATGAAAAATCCTCTTTCCAGAGTTTGGAAGAGATGAAAGAAATAAAACCTGAGTCTGAGGCAGCCCTGCCGCTTAAAGGACTGAAACCTAGCCCCTCTCCATCTGTTCATATCTTATTTTATTTAATCTCACTTAATCAATGTGTTTCTGTGTCTTGCAGGCCACGCTGCAGCAGCTGGCCCAGCTCTGCACCGAGTGGGAGGGGAGGGATTGCTGAGGCTCCGAGCGGGGCTTGGGCAGACTCAGCTGTCAGATACGGCACATCAAAGCCCCATCTACCAGACCTTCCCAACAAGCGTTGGTGAACAGAGACAGAGAGCAAAGGAGGGAAAGAGGTCATCCCTTGCCGTTGCCGTTCCTTGGGGGAAACATGGAAATTCTTGAAACCCTCTGTTCATTGCAAGGAAGGGGGCAAGAGAGACTGTGAGCCCTGTTCTTTCAGAAGGAAACCTTGAGAAACCCCCTCATGGCCTAGGAGATGTGAAGTAGCTTGGATACGCCTCCTCCCTCCTACCCCTACAGAGAGAGTGCAGAAAAGCTTAAATTTACAGTGTGGTTGCTCTGAAAGTGTGGGACACTGAGATGCCCCTAAGATGTCAGAACCTGTCTATGTGGTATATTGTGGGCAGATGCATGGAAAAGATGAGTCAGTTCCCATGCAAAAGCTGTGTAATGGCAAAATAAGTTAATACTGCTTTGCTGAGAGGCCAGAAACTTTGGGAAGGCTGAATGCATTGGCTCAGGGTCAGTGCTCTGCAATTGGGAGTACACAGTTGGCTGATGTCCCACCACAGGCAGAGTGTCCTGGCATTTGTCTGTAATGTGGTGTGGAGATACACCTGACCAATGGATTACACTCCAGGGATGTTCATACAGACAGCAATGAACCTGTTGGAGACAGCATTGGAGGCTGGGGAAGAGTAGGATTTTTTGAAACAACCATTTATTTGAACTGGTCTAGACTTTCAACTTCCACAAATCAGTTAGTTTCTGTGTATTTTAACACTTGTGATTTTCGGCATCATCTGTAATTGTAGCTTCGCATTCGCTTTTGTAACTCTGGTTCTCCTACTTTTTAATCTGATTTTGCAAGGTTGCCAATGGATCTCTCTCTGGTCAAAGAGACTATTGCTTCATTTTGGGAAGCGTAGTAAGTAGAAGGAAGTTGGAAAGAAGCAATATTCAATATTCCTGCCTCATTAGACGAAGCCAAAATACAATGTGGTTTCTGCAGTGTAATCTCAGCCTGACATTGACGCCATTTTAATAATCATCCATCAGTAGTGAGAGGGCCTGAGTGAAATTAATTGGTATTCTTCATCAAATTTTAAGTAGACCGAGGTATGAAAAAACCACCAAACCCGCAAAAAGTTTCCTTGAGTAAAAGGCATAGCTGATAGGCCAAAAGAAAAACTGAAAAACTCTGTCTTTTTCCCCTCTCTTGTGTAGTAGGTTTGAAGCACAAACCTGCAGGGACGACGGTCTCTGTGAACTTCAGCTCAAGGAGAACAGAGCACCCAACTTCAGAACTGCAAATTTGGTACATTTCATCCATGCTCAGGACACATTAAATANGAACTGCAAATTTGGTACATTTCGTCCATGCTCAGGACACATTAAATGTTTATCAACGTTTATGTGATACCAACAGAAACAACAAGGGAACCCCATACACAGTGAGGAGCTTTTATCAACTTTGTTGTGCTGCCTATTGCAAAAATCTCACAGTAAACACTCTTCACAGAAGAGTGTTAAAGACTACCTGGAATGCAGGTAGGCTTGCAAGGACCCTTTTTCTGGGCTTCCTGCCATTGTCAAGCCCCTCAAGTGGGAGATCATCAGGTCACAATCACAGAATCACAGAATAGTAGGGGTTGGAAGGGACCTTTGCAGGTCATCTAGTTCAACCTCCCTGCCAAAGCAGGTACACCTAGAGCAGGCTGGACAGGAATGCATCCAGGTGGGTTTTG
>RSEF01000002.1:153494815-153518010 GCA_003993805.1 Himantopus leucocephalus | reverse complement strand
CCCAACATCCCCAGTGGCCGATTTGGCCTAAACCACAACAACTTCTGAGTCCCTGGAGCTGGTCTATAATTAAGAAAGATACTTTTCAGAAAGGTGAAACCACAAATTCTGTTTTGAATAGATCTTATTTTCCAGATTCAACATGAGCTGAAATAACTGCATAAACACAGTGTCTCAGCAGGCATCGGCTAAACATGTATGAGCCACAGCCTTCCTATCAGCTGGGTAGGAACTTGAGGCAGCCTCACTGCCACTCAATCCCTTTACCTCTATCCGAAGGGTCTGTGTTTTCCACTGTAGCCTCTGTTTGTATATACAGCCCTTCTGATGTCAGGCAAGCTTTAGAAAAGACCAACAGAGGAGCTGCCTTGCAGCCTCCAAGTATTCCTTGAAACACATATTTTTCTTCTGGAAAGGCGGTAAGGTGTCATACTCCTATTAGCAGGGAACACACCAGAGGACCTTTTCTTTTTCTGTTAAGATAGGTTAAGTTACAGTGAATGAGACACAGATGTAAAGAAACATTGTGGTATGAACCAGCCATCCACAAGCCAGCTCTCATCCAGAAACTGTGTTAGCACAGTGTTGTACCCAGGACAACTGGCTTTGCTGAGAGTTTTGCCTCCAACACAACTACACAGCCTCCATCCAAGACCAAGCTTGAGCCCAAGATAAATGAAACTATTCCAGAAACTCTTTCCCGTATTTGGCTCCATTTAGGACAAAGTGAAATCTGGAAAGATGCCGTAGATAAAATAATAGCATTTCATGTTTAAAAGAATTTTCTGTACTATATAAAAGCTGTAAAAGCAATTACCTACTTTTTATCTAATCACACTAGGGATTAGCTTGTTCCTTTCCAGCGACTTAAGTTTTTGAGTAGTTTTTTGGAGGAAGAAGGTGGGGGAAGAGATAAAACAACTGTCTTTTATCTGTCCAGGTAATCATTGGTCAGAACAGGTAACCCCATAAACCACCATTAAAGAATTTTCAGAAAGAGTGTGAGTTGTTCGTCCCATTCACATGATCTGCTCTCAGATGTGGCAAGGTCAGAAATGTCAAAGAACAAAAATATCACACAGCCATTGTAAACAATATTCACCAATCCAAGACAAAACATTTCATTTCTACTTAAAAGTCAGAGCCAGGGACACACTGCTAATACCATTGTAAAGCAGAAAAGGCTCGTTACAACATGATTCTTTTTAACATCCTGTTTTCATTTCTTCTCTGCTTCGTACACATGTAGCAACTGCTTGTTTATAATGTCAGCAAGATAGCACTCCTCAGGGAAAAGAACAGGGAAAATGCACGAAATCTGGCACATTAAATCTTTCACACACATATGCATCTAGTTAGTGCTGTGGGGCAGGAATTTTCTCACATGCTGAGGACCACGAGGTCCTTGTGTTGCTACAATAATTTGAGAGAGACAAGACCGAACTGCAACTTAGAGGCAATTCTCAGGCCATTCATAAGGCAAAAATTTAAATTATTATTTTATCCTCACCTCTATTTCTTCATTACAGTGTCTGCCTTTGTTTGGTGTCATAAACCTTTTCCCAGTTCACGGTGTCAGCCTCAAAGAAAACCATTCCGCCCAGCAACCAGAAAGGTAGAGAAGCCAGTGAGGTATTTTTGAGGGGGAAAACCCCTCCAGAACAGCTGCCCAAAGGAGCAGAATCACACAGGTCTTATTTGCAAAGGTGGTTGTTAGGTGTGTGAAAATGCAGAAATAGGGCAGAAAAACTTATTCTCCTGTTAGCACCACTCCTGTTTCTTGCTGTGGATTCTTCAGGGGAAAATGTACTTAAGAGTCTCTCATCAGAGAAATTGTTTCTCAGTGTGCAACTCAGTGCCCTGGTGCATTTCAGGAGAGGTGAGGGCATGTACGAGGCATACATAAAGCAAACACAATGCTGTTAAGACCCCTGCTACAAAGGCTGTGAAATTGATGTAAAAATGGCATTTATAGAAGCCCTTTTTACTCATGCCAACTTTGTGAGCCGTTTAGTTTCACCACAAACCCTTTTTCACTGCCCTTAAGACAATTAGCTAAGTAGCAGTAATGCTACAACTTCCAAGGATATGGAGTAGCAATCTACGTGATCAAAACAAAGCTCAAACACTGCCCTCAGTGTCAACAAATTCCCTCTGGACTTACGGAGAGGCAAAGCCCGGGGTGAGCCCTAGGCTCTTTGCTCTCACTGTAGATCACAGAGATTTCACCTACTAATAAGGATTCCTCTTCAGAAGCTAATGAAGACTAGGGGATCAAGCCAAACCAATGCCTCTTTTCTCGTCCTTCTCACACCTATTTTTATCCTTCCCTTGGGAGCCTGGTACCTCCCCCAGACTGGTGCCTCCCCAGCCATCATCTTATCTTGGCACCCTCTGCATCACCGTCCCGGCAGGAATGCCTTTCTCTTCCGAGGCAGGATGGTGGGATAAGGACCATGAAATTAGTAGCTGTCCTGATTTAAAATAAGGAAATTATCTAAGGCCCCATTTGTCTCCTCTGTCTTTCTTTCTCTGTTCTTTCACAGGTAGGCCTACATTTGCCATCTCCTTTCTCTGATTTGAAGTTGGAAAAGGTAGAGGTTTTGTCCTGGAAAGAGATCCAGGCATTTACTGAACGCTTTCCATATCCCTAAGAGGGGCAGAGCAGTTCTTGCAGCATCAGAGAAGAGTACTTAAGTTGTTTCTGTGGCTCACCAAGACCTGTCAGATAGATCAGATTTGAGAGCAAAGGCCCTTTATATTCCCAGCACGTGTTCCTGACCTGGACCTGAAAACAAGAGCCTCGGAGGAATCACCCTTATGATTATGTCCTGCTGCCTCTTTACCAGTAAAGTTTCCCCTAGTCTCACTTGTGGTGCATCAATTCCCTTCACCTCACTTCTCTCTAAACACGGCAAAGAGGGGCAGGAACACAGATGAGATAACACCACCTTGATTAAGGCTCCTGATGACCAAGAGGAACTTCACAAATATATCTGACATTTTTAATGTCTTTTATTCACTGCTAACCTTCAAGAAGCTTCTTCACTTCTGCCTCAGTACTTATTTGCCCCTTCCCTTGCCATCTCTGTCCCCTCAGTAAGTGCGCACCTAGCAATTTACCTAACAGTGCATGGAATTGCTCTTCACAAAAGGAGGCTGCATTTTCCCTTTGCGTAGAGTTTGCTTTAATCAGAGGCTTCAGCGTGAAAGCCTACACATGCCTCCCTTGCAGCTCACAGATGCGCTGGGAAACTCATTCAATTCTTTGAACATCCATTGTGGCTCAGGGCTACGGTCAAGCACCCTTAATGAAAAGCTGTTTGTGCAATTTATTTCCTGCTGATAACCAAGAACACCTCCCTGAAAAATAAACACACGAAAATAAAAATCCCAGGAAGCTATCAAGCCTGCTCCCCAGTTTCTAGACTCTTCCATGGTAACTGAAGTTAGAAAACTACAAAATCCACCTCAGAGCAGCCAGAAGTCTCAAGCGAATGATGACTGCAAAGTGTCTCTGTTAAGACGTAACTCTTTGTGTTGGGCAGGTTGAGTATTTTCCCATCGCAGAATAATTTCCAAGGACGGCAAAAGAAAAAAGTGTTTCCATTTTCCCTTCTCTCTTCCCCTTTCTTGCCTTTCAACAGCCCATATCACAACTGTCTAACTCCAAACAGGGCCAGCACTGGGTTCCTCAGAGCTGTGGCACTTCCTATAACAAACAATTTCAAGCATATGGGCATTTGCTTAATTTTTCTGCTTAGCCAGCAGGAAAGGATGCGATATACATTCATCTGAGTGTACTTACTTAGAGTTGTACTGAATGGGAAGCATTATCACATGTGCAGTGACAAGCAGAAATCTTCCTGCAGTCTTGCAATTTGCTTGAGGTGCCAGTGCTAGAATGGCTTTCTATCACAACATCCTCAGGAAAATACAGCATTGTGATGTAAAGGGAACATGGACTTTGGCAAGCAAGTTATGTTTAAAAATGAGGTCTCCACCACGGTCTCACTGGTCAAAACCCATTCTCTCTTAACTCTGAGGTCTTACGAGAATACACCCATTTGTCTTCAAATCCCTCTAACTTATCAAAGACTTTCTGAAGGCACAAAAGGAAGCTCTCCTAATGGAACAACTTGAAAACTTGAGTCACAAGCTTCAAAATGCAAGGAAAAGTGGCTCTCTGAACCTGAAAGTGAGGGCTGTGAGTCAGAAAATTCATAAACTTTTGTTCCAAGGTCTCCACGATGAAATATGGCCTTGAGACTGGAAAGACTTGTCCACTCCTATAAATATCTCCTCTTACTGACGATACTAAGTATATACATAAAAGGATAAATGCTCCTAGGTACTTTAGACAATAGTCCTGCACCAGAAAAAGCTGGTCAAAATGAGCAATAATAGCTTTAACAACTGACTAACCTGTTCCTGTCTTCCCAGTCCAGGCTTGGTAGCTAGGGAGACTGACTTGTCAGCTACATAATCAGTTTCAAATTCTTCACTTAAATGATGCAAAAACTTCACCTAAAGAGAAAAGGAGGGAGAAAGGACAGACTTTGAGAATAATATTGCCACTAAAAAGCATGTGAGTGAGTCAAGCTGCTACACTTTGTGAGCGGTCTGTGGGGATGCTGGCCATCAAGACCTGAACTGCACGGGATAAAAATTGCTGCTGTACAGGGTCAGGTGGAGACACCAACGTCCTTGCATTCAGCTGTGTTTCCATAGCTGTGACTGGACTGAGCACATTTAAGTCCCCACCACCTTACCAAGGGCTCTGTCTCCACTGTCTCTGCTTTTCTTGCTACTTTTTTCCACAGGCTTCGTTTGAACTTTTCTGGATTTAGCTTGAACTTAGTTTACACTGTCACAGAATTGCATATTTTACTACTTGAACAGCTGGGAGAAGGGTTTGGGGGGTTTTGTTTAGGGTGCTTTTTTTGTTTGATTGTTTTTTTTTTTTTTTAATTTTACACTCATTAGTGTAAAATTTACACTTTGGCTATTTACAACTCTGCTGTAGACACCCTTTGGTCTTCCTTGTTGCAGGGGGTGGGGGAGGGGGCAGCACAGCAGGGAGAGGGAAGAACTTGAACATCCAGCATAAACACTGCAGGCAATCTGTGGCTTGCTTTACTCCTTGCATGGTTTGGTTTGAAGGGAGGAAGGAAACAGTTGGACTGCAATTATCAAACTCTGGCAACTTTTGTGGTTTGTTTTCCTCAACTCCCGAAACTGAACTTTTGAGACAAGTAATTTAGTTGAGAGCTTTGCATCTGTAGGGCACTTTCGTTCCAAACACAAATCCCAGAATTTAATAGATTGGGTGGGGGCTGATCTGTACAGAACTAATTGAAGGAGCTGCAAATATAGACATTCAATCCTGATTAATTAGAAGAGCAAAAAGGAACACTCTAATTCCATTTCCAAATCAAACCAGTTGTACCACAATTATCTCAAGTACCTCAGAGACTGTTGAGTTCACAGTTAGTCCCTCCCTTTCCTCAGGGAGGAACGGATAGCCTTGTGCACACGGAGAATCAAAAACCCTTGAGCTCTGTATTCACCGAGTTACTTGTCTCTCCCAGTAATAAACTATTTTAAAAAGATATAGTTTGTATTTGGGACCAGTTTTCAAAGGAGCTCAGCATGCATGTTCAATGATGTTCAGCTCCTGGGGAGCGGCAACTTATTGGAAATCTACCCACTTATTGAAATAGCTAAAAAGGAACTTTTCTGGAAGTCTAGCTTTGATAGGCTTTATTTTGAAGATGGGATACCTCAGAAGTCAATATAATGAGGCTTGCCTTCCTCAACTTTCCAAATGATCTGGGTAATAGCATGTATGATACTACCAAAGCTAGCAAATCTAGTTTTCCTCTGAAACTAGAAAAAAAGTCCTTTCCTGGAGATCCATCTTTTCCCTTGAACAACTCCCTTGTCTGCCTCTTTTCTCCAGCTGGATGATTTTGGTATCAACCTTAATGGTTCTGACATATGGTAAAACAATGACACTGTAGTCCCTTTCTGACAGCACTGCCTTTCTACGTTTTCACATTCTAGGCTCATCTCCATCCACCATCAAAATGCAGTTGCCTTTGCAGCAGACAGCAGCTGTTTTAACAAGGCTACAAACAGTACACAAAAGCTCTGGAAAAGAAGCGAAGAACTTTCCCAGTTTGAATCTGCAACAGGAATTTCAGGCCAAAGGCAAGCAAATGGACCATTGTTTTCTCAGGTAGCTCTGCGAGCCAGTCTTCAACAACCACAACTGGTCAGGGCCTCTCGTTTTGTACCTCAATTGAAAGACAGCTGTTCTATTTTCTAAACGGAAGATAGTTCACCTTCAGCCTGGCTTCAACCGCTGCAGCTTTTTTACCATTAAATATAACTCAGAATAGATTATCGGCATGGGGAGAAGACAAGAGAGTGTTTGAACAAAACAAGCCATTAATTTTCTACATAGAAGATAACAACTCTCATCCTGGAGACACTGCTGTGCTATTGTCTGAAACACAATTTTCATCTGAAATTGGGCAAACCATTTGGAAAGTAATTCAAGTTTCTCTAAAGGGAGGGTGTATAACACACTGACGGTGGTGGAGGGATTCAGTACCCACAACTATGTTAACTGTATGCAATGAATTGGAAGCATTTTCTTTTAATAGGTCCTAATTGCAACACTCTATCCCAACAGCTCATTTGCAAACACCCCAGAATATTTCACCTCTTTAACTCATCACCATCAAGCTTCACTTTGTTAATTCTGCTCCAGTGTCCTCACTACCAACTCGTGCCTTTTGTTTTGCAGCTTATTCTGAGTGGTGATCTAAGTCAGGGAAAGGTTTTCCAGGAAGACATCCAAGGAAAAATCTCTCTCTGCACACACAACCACCAAAACATGAGGACTCTCACATTTCGAGTGTTAAGACTGACATGCCAATGACCCCTCTATACATCTCATTGCATGGCCACCATTTTAGTATAGACTACTTATCAAACTACAAGCCAAGTGAGGGAATGCATCACTCCATGCTCAGATCAAGTATTTTTTCGAGACATGGACACACACAGAGCTTTCCACCCTCTATACTTAGCAGTAAAGGAAGAAAAACAACCTGGGTACTGGAAGCCTAGGAATGTTCCCTGTGAACAAGTTTGTCCAGTATTTGACCTCTCCGATGCCTCTTACTCTGGGTCACAACAGCCTTCTTCCCCACCCAAGGCAGGGTGAGCACTCCACCTCCCCTCCACTCTCAGCTACTGTGGTCACAGGCTGATGCAGGGTCGATGCTGACGCGCTTGTAGATAACATGCAAAGATGATGCAGAAACTCCTCCCAGCCAGCTGTAGGCTGTGAAGTACCATTCTTTGGCATTCGTTTTCTGAGTTTAGTTTGGGAAAGGCATCCAGATCTGTCCAACAAGTGCCACAGGAATGAAGAACATACCCAAGATTGCTGTATAAACAAAAACAGTATGTCAAGTAGAAACAGATTTTTATTTTGCTTTACCTCAGAATCTCCAAACAATGGAAAAGTTAAATCTGAGCATCACTTCTGTGGATACGTGTGATCAAAACTTTCATGTTTCATGCAATGCTGACAGAAAACAATGATTTTAAGAGATAAGAATACAGTATGTACAGTGAGAGATGATCTTCTACAATATTACTTGTGATTTTCTTCTAAACAAATTTCCAGGGTTATTCCACCCTCTGAATATCAATCAAGCCCAGGAGCAGAAAAAGGAAAGAGGATGGATGAGGGAGCAGTTGGAATAACGAGCCTTTCTCCTGTAATCTCAATAACAGATGAGATTGCATCTGCTGCTTTGCTAGACCCTGAGCAAGTGTAGGGAAAACAAGTGTCTTATACAGGCAAGAATAAACACTGTGTTTGTGCACATAAAGACAGCAATAGGACAGAAGAAGGCTTGTTGAAGACAAATTTTAACAGTTAGCTTTGGACTGGACTTAGATTTCAGAAGTCAGTTAAATATAAACTTACTAAATTGCTTTAAGCACAGCCCTGGCTAGAGTTCAGCTCTGCTTTCCATTAACTGGTTTTGTTGTAATGATTTTTTTTTCCAAACCATCATAAAAAATTTTAATTTGGAAAAAAGTTATCTTTAGTGACATTAACTATAAAGTAATGAATAGCATTTTCATTGCTTAAGGAAGGGGTTCTTTTCATAGAATCATAGAATTATAGAATCATAGAATGGTTTGGGTTGGAAGCGACCTTTAAAGGCCATCTATTCCACGCCCCCCTCCAATGAGCAGGGACATCTTCAACTAGATCAGGTTGCCCTGAGCCCTGTCCAGCCAGACCTTGAATGTTTCCAGGAAAGGGGCATCTACCACCTCTCTGGGCAACCTGTGCCAGTGTTTCACCACCCTCAGTGTAAAAAATTTCTTCCTTATATCTAGTCTGAACCTTCCTTCTTTTAATTTAAAACCATTACCCCTTGTCCTATAGCTACATTTTGGTTTAGGTTAAGTCAGCAACGAATAGGCGCAAGCTACGTTGAAATAAGACATTCTTCAATCAGAATGGACACCCACACTGGAGTTCATACAGTGAACTTCTTCATTAAGAAGAGCTGCATGTACATCTGAGTACAGCGTCAGATGGTCCAGACATCCATGTTGGATTGTTTTGACAACAGCAACATAAAATGATACAGCCTGAAACATGGAGGGGCGTAATGCCTAGTAAGAGACTAGTGGAAGCAGTGGGTCTCATTTCCTGGGAGGAAATTTGTCTATGTGTTTTTTAAAATTACCCCTTATCTCCAAAATTGTTATGAACACAAAAGCTAAGTGAAGGAAAACTGGAGTTGTCCACTCCTCACGGATTAGAGCCAGGTTAAAGACAGCACAGACACACAGAGGGACAGCACGGTGCTGTGGAAGTGGTGGTGTCCACCGTGATCACTCAGCCAAACACACAATGCTCTCCTTCCTTCCACCACCCCACCTCCCATGGCTTAGTTTTATTGAGTTATATTGTTCTTCGCCTCCCAGACACCTGGACGAGAATTAGTGCTGCCTCATTGCATTTAGGTGCTTAGCCAAGCCATCCCAGCATTTTCAAGGTCACCATCTCCAGTCCCCTGAAGCTGTTGATCCTTTGGTTTGCCTTTAGAGAAACAGGGGAGATAAACTTCCAAAAAGGATATAAAGGACAAAACTGAAAAAGTCAAAATATATGTAATTTTTACATAATACAAAAGATGGAGGTCAATTAAAGGTACCGTCATTGCTCACACACACACACAAAAAAAAAAAACCCGCCTTATATTTGGTGGTGGTGGTGGGTTAATTTTTTTTTTTCTTTTATCCACAGTGCAGTCAAGGACACCTGCTAGAGAGATTTTCTCTTCCCAAAGGCAGTGACTTCATCATTTTAGCCTGAGTAAGCTACTGCTGTCTCACCCCATTCATTTGTGCAACCACTTCTATCCTCGCAGCAATAATGAACTGCAACTGTACCTGCTGGTAGGCGAGAAAACTACTTGCATTTGTGCATGGAGCAGAAACTGATTTTCTTTTGTCTGTTACTTTCCCCTACCCCATCCTATGCAGACAAAACTGCACTCTGGTTCACCAGTGAATCGTTGGTGTACCAAATCACAGCGTTAGCCCTGTTTTACTTACTACCTTCTGCTTTTAGTCTGGCAAACATCCACAGGAGCTGCATCATCTTCTGCCAAAATATAAGAGATGGGGCTGGTCACTGAATGGTGGTGGGAATCATTTGCCATGAGGATTTTAGAACCTTTGACAGGTGTTAACTGATTAGATGTGTGATGTTAACTACTGTGGTGAGTTGAGCCTAGCCAGCAGCCAAACACCCACCCAGTCACTCATTCACTTCCCCTCCAGCAGGACCTCGGGGAGAGAATCTGAAAAGCAAAAGCTGAAAAGTCATGGGCCAAGATACAGACAGCTTGATAAGTGAAAAAAAAAAAGCTGTGCGCAAGCAAAGAAAAATAAGTAATACATTCATTACTTTCCATCGTCCGGCAGATGTCCAATCACTTACTAGAAAGCAAGGCTTCTTCACATGTAATGGTTACTTGGGAAAACAAACACCAAACCCCCAGAAGTTCCCCTCTTTCTCCTTATTTCCCCCAGCTTTTATTGCTGAACATGACACCATATGGTATGGAATATCCCTTTGGTCAGTTGGGGTCAGCTGTCCCGGCTGTGTCTCCTACCAACTTCCTCAGCCCGCAGTTGGTGGAGCAGTGGGAGAAGCAGAAAGGCCCCTGATGCTGTGTAAGCACTGCTTAGCAATAACTAAAACATTGTTGCATTATCACACAATGTTTTAGTCACAAATTCAAACCACAGCACCATACAGGCTGCTATGAAGAAAGTTAACTCCGTCCCAGCCAGACCCAGCACAACTACTGTGTTTCCTTTCTGCATTTTTACTTTCTGCCAAGTTCTCATCTTAAATTAGTAACTCAGCTGTTTTGGACAAGGTCTGTCTTTATCAGATATTTACCTACAGATAAGATACACAGTATGAAGAGCTAAGAGTGGCAGAAAAAGGATGAACAAATAGTTAAGAAAGTCATGGTTTACTCTGTTTTATTTGTTTGGTTTATTTAATTTTATTTTTAGTGCATAAGGAAGAGTCTGTTAAGGTTGGGAACAATGTTGTATTAGGGGATACAGAAATGCTTACTGAGAAAAGTCCGTGCCTCAATGCAATTTTAATCTAAGTACACAACAGGAGAAAGGCGAGTGCAGCAAGTCAACCAGCAGGAACTCCACAGTCTCAGTTCAGTGCCTTATCCAGTGAACCATGCTACCACTACTTTGAGGAATGAGGTAAACTTCACCTTTCCCAAAAGATGCCAATTTTCACACTTCTTTCCCAAAGGTCTTTAGTGCCTGGAGATGGGATTCAGAAGCTGTTTCTATATAAGCCACCAGGATGGAGAACTCTTCTTGAGAGGCATTTAAGTTTCAGGTGCATCTCCTTGGTAAAAAATAAGACACTATGTTTGAAAGAATCTTTGAGGAGTTTTATTTGTAGCCAGCCTTACTAGCCAAATGAAGACCTATTTACAGATACTTTGAAGAAGTCCCATGCATGCTATTAGCAGATACCAGAAACTTTCTTCCCATGGAGCTGTAATTCTTCTTTGTCCCCTGAAGCGGAAAAAAGACTTTGCATTTGAGGGAAAGTTGGTTCATAAAAACGAATTTGGAAAAATAGAGTGTGTATAGTCTAATCAGTGATAGAAGCATAACACAGTGGCTGAGTTTCTCTGTGGTTGCTGATTTTGACTGCAGATTTACCTGGAAAAAAAAAAAGAAGACCCCAAGCAAGCAAAATGCTTAAAACCACATTTTGAGATTTAATCATGTGAATAGTCTTGTCTAAGCCTTGGAGTCCTCATCCTGCACCTCTGAAGATAATTAGAGTTTTATTATGCTGAAGGAAATTGCGAATACTTAAACAACATGATTTAGGGACGCTGCCTGGCAGTTGGAGTTAGACATATTTCTTCCTCCTGACTCTGTGACCTCGGGCAACTCACCGCATCTCTTCACTTTGCATCTCTAAAAATGGAACCGGCGGCTGCTTCCTTCCATCTTTGGAAAGAGCCTTTCTAGAGGAAAAATGGTGTGTCAATCTTCATAGCCACTCAGGCCTGAACTTCTGTTACGAAACTACCTGTAATAAAGACAGTAACTACCAGTACCTATAATGCAGAATTTAGTCCATTAGCACTTGAGCTGAGACCATCAGTTCCTTTTGTGTAAGTTGTCAAAGAGCTGTCAGAGTGACCTACTGCAGAGCAAAACTCTCTGCCAATGCTGGTTTCCTGGGTCATGCCACCTGTGTCCCCCGCCACCATCCAGGTTTCACTCTCGCTGCTATATTTCTGGGTTTTATTTAGCAGCTAGACAAGAACTGGGACTGTTCTTCTGGGCAATTTCAAAGTAGAAGAAATAATACCAAGGGGAGACACAATAACTGTCTGCAGATAAAGAAAAGAATGTTGCACCAGAGGACAGGAAACAATTATTATCATTAGTCAGCAATGATAGAGAAAGAAGTAATTAAACTTCAGCCGCATCAGGGAAATTTTTAGACTGAATATTAAGAAAATAGCTGAAAAAAAGACTAGGTTGAGCTGCCAAGGAAAGTTGTGGTGTAAACTGCAGTATTCAAAGTCACATCTCATGAATGTCTTTCTGTAAACAGAAACACACTAGCCCTGTCTCAGCATTCTTGGAGTCTGAGATGGGAAAACGTTTCTATTCATGGCAGTACCTAAATGTGCTTAAATCCCGTTCTCATAATCTGAAGAGCCGAGGAATTCAAGTAGAGCTGGAGCTACTGAAGGACACTGGATGACAACTGAGTAGATGTGAATCCTCCCCAGACATCAATGTTGCCAGTGCAAGACAACTGGTGAGAACATGCTATGACAAGTCTTCACCTCAAATTGGTGCTTGTAGAGCCAGAGAACCTGTTTTTACCTGGACTGCGGTCATACAGTTGAGACTTTTATAGTCTCGTGACAACCAGGAGGTTACAGTGCACAGGGAATCGAGCCCCCGTCCCAGTGCAACGTAAGCACAGGAGGGAGGGAGCAGATGCTTCCTATGGCTGTGACAGCAAAGAAGAGCCTGATCACAAGTGCTACAGGGGACAGTCACTCCTTCCCACCGTTCAGCTTTAGCCTTGCAGGAAGAATTCCACCCGAGGGTGACTCCGAGCAGAAAACCCATTTATATACTCTGAATCCTACCTGGAGGAGCCTCTGCCCCCAGGGGAAACGCATGAAAGAGAAGAGCAAGTCCTCCTCCCCTCTTCCCTGCCCCTTCCCCAGCCCACCTGAAACCCAGCGAAGGCAAGGTTGCAGATTTTTTTCTGTGCTGATCTCCCTTCCCATTTCTGGCACAGAGCAGAATACAAAGAGAAATTACAAGGAACTGGAATTAGTGTTTAGAGCAAAATCAGAAAGAAGGGGGGAGAGAGAGCGTGTATGCCTAATGGCACAGTTTTTACTGCCTTCCCGTCTCCATATTTCATTCATTTTGCTAATCCGCTGAAGAAATGGCTCACTGGCAGGCAGAATCTTGAAGTAGCCATTTAAATTTGCTTGATGGCCCCCAAGGCAAGTCAATTTTCAGTCTGACTGGCTTTAATCCCAGTGGAGAGCCCTGCCATGCCATTACATGGCACAGCAGGAGTAAGAGTGGGAAGGTAATCACATTACAGCAGCGTTCCATTTAGCCGTAATCTGTAAGGATCTCATGAAAGCATCAACCATTATTATGACTCCTGATGTCCTTCAGGCAAAGTCTTTGTGGGGAAAAGGAGAAGAAAAAAAAAAAATCTCCACCTGTCAAAAGGAGACAGGCACTTTCATTCAAAGGATAAGGAGATGAGATGTAAAAGTGACACAATATTATTTAAACATCCTATTACTAAAATTACAGTTCATCTATATAAAAGTGAGCTATAGGACCTTAGTCTGTCAGCTAGATCAATGTACCTGCCATGGTCGCAGAGATGCAATGAGCTGAGGAAGCATTTGGGACACAGAATTTGTTGTAAAGGCTTCCAGCTTCAGTCCATCAGGCCTGATGTCCTTCCCGCAGCACTGAATAGCTGCTGCAGAAGGCGATGCTGGGGAGGGCGAGGATGGATCTTCCTCAGCCCATTGCTGCCACGTTCACATCCAAAGGCTTGAGGCAACTTTAACATAACCAAAGCTGGTTTTGGGCTGGTAGCTTTATTAAGAATCATATTTAAAATCCAGCTCTGGTGTCTGACTCTTTGACCTCTTGTGGCAGATGTAGGCTGATTACACACTATGCGAGGAAAAAGTTGTCATCAGTGGCTGCAAATCTACACAGGTATCAATCAAAGTGGCCAGCTCCAGGATGGAATGTGTATGGACTGGACAGGATATTTGGTGAATTGCTTCACACCTGCTTTTGACATTTAAAAAATCAAGCCAGCTTTTCAGCCTCAGTTTCTCTGTTTGTAAATGGAAACTCCTGATAATGTGCGTAGATGGATGAGTGAGGCACCATGGATACAACATGTCGTCATACCATGTGGCAGAGGAAAACAGTTCATTTCCATGAGCTTTTTCTCCCCATCTTCATCCCCAGTAATCTGTGAACTGTCTCAAGGAGTACCAGGGAGATGGGTGGGACTGGGGAACCTCAATTTGGGATGGCTGTAGATAGAAGGAAACAAGAGGGATCCAAAAAAAAGGGCACACATCATGAAGATGACCATTTTATGAAGATGCAGGACAGGGCCAGGGAGAAGCAAGGATGACATAGTGGCAGGACTGAGAGCGTTACACCCTGGCATCCAGCCTGTGAGAGACGATGCCAAAAACGGCTGTATTTCTTAGGAGGGCATCGATCCAGGAGATGATGTCTAGTAACAGCAAAGCCACTGACAGCAGGCCAGGGCATCTGAAATGTGCTGGGACTCCTGATTCTCAGGGTAGGATGCACATGGAAAACCACAGCATGAAAGCCTGATATACCACAGAAGGTAATGCTGGGGATGCTGAGATACAGATGTGATGGCTGATGTTAGTGACCCAGAGCTGAGAGGAGCTCAGTCAGAGCACTGAGCTGCACATGAAGGACAGGGCAACACTCCCACAGCACCATACCCAGCAACCCGGTTGCTGCAATAGATGATGTCTCTGGCAGGAATAAGATGACCAAGGAGGGAAAAGCTTGGATTACTGAGAGGATTTGGAAGAGCTGGAGCCCAGATCAGTCTCAGAAGGGAATGGGCTTAGGACTCCAGAACAGACTGGGGAAAGGTCACACAAGGCTCTTCTAAACTGCAGATGTGGTTTCTGCAGTGGACTCAAGAGTGGGGCAGAAAAACAAAATGTAGGTGAGGAGGTGATGTTCCCTTGCAGGAAGACAGAAAGCAGAAGTCATAAACAGAGGGATGGATTGAGATGAGACAAAGTTCAGAAGAAGGAAGAGATCCTTAAAATAATATGGTTGATCTACCTAGACATTGAAGGGATACAGGGGAAGATCCAAGGTGCCCACCCTACAGAACCGCGTGGATTTTGTTTGCCTGCTATGAATGGGTCATGATGTGCCTGACCTGGTCAGGGGACTGAGAGACGGGACATCCACTCTCCTGTGAAAAGATCGGGCATGGAGTCACAGGGAAAAAGCAAAATAAGAACCTGGCTGGATGCAATACAGTTCTGGCTGCTCACTGAGAAGCAGCCGTCTCAGACTGTGCTGGGTTTTTTTGTTTAAAAAAAATGTACATATATATAGTCAGAGATTTGTGGAGAGAAGGGGCATGGAAAGTTTCACCCCTCCTGCTGGATTTTAACGTGGCACTCGATGACTTGTAATGGAAAAAGATCTATTGTTTCTCCCGTAGCAATAAAGTAAGGTTAAAACAAACTCAAACATAAAATTTACAAACAACCCCATATAAACACAGCTGTTCAATGAACTGATAGGACTGGTTGCTAGCTGAGTACTGCCCTCTAATGTTGTCATCTAATGGAAATGTCCTTTACAATGTCTTTTATTAATGAAACACCATTTCCCTGTAGGACGATGGAGAAAAAATGATTGCTGTTAAGATTAGGCTAAAGTTAACCTAAATGTAACCTTGACTTTAGCAGATGTGGGTTCGGTTTGGTTGCTTTAAGAGTCAGTTATTTTCTACATCATCAAATAGACAGCTAATATTTAATAACGCTGTTTAGAAACCTTGGTTTTGGAGAAAAAGTCTACTGTGGTTAGATGAAGTTGCTTGGAAGACAGAGAGCTGGGAATTAGTTCATAACCATCTTTTTTTCTGAACAAGTTCATCCCAAATGTACGCTGTCTGAAAGAAACAGATCCTGCTCACAGGGATCCAAAAGTTCTGGTGCTTCTCAGAACCTCTGAGCAACTGGAAATAGAAATCCAAAATGGAAAGGAACTCCCAGAGGCTTCTAGCGCTTTCAACCTCTTAGCAATGGGACTCTCCCTTACTCCGAGGCTTTTCATATCAGCCCCATGCATAAAATTCACCTTTCATACTAATTTAGAGTGTAGACGGTTTATAGAGCCATCCAGGCACATGGATACCTGCGTGGGTCCTAGAAATCCAGTGTCACTGGAAACAACTCATAAAGTTAAAGGTTGGTTTCTTCCCCA
The DNA here is from genome assembly GCA_003993805.1 of Himantopus leucocephalus. Classification (NCBI taxonomy): domain Eukaryota; kingdom Metazoa; phylum Chordata; class Aves; order Charadriiformes; family Recurvirostridae; genus Himantopus; species Himantopus leucocephalus. The sequence goes on along the minus strand of RSEF01000002.1, from coordinate 153,501,813 downwards.
ATGGAGAAGATTTATATCCCTTTCAGTCTTTTGTTTGAGGATTAACTGGTCAGCTCCTTGCCTCTATGGTGCCTGGTGGCACTAAATTCAGCTGTAGAGGAACCCAGGTCTCCTGAGGCCAGTGCAGTGCTTTAAAACATACAGGGAGGTGCATTTCTTACCAGTCTTCACATCATTCATTGCTTTCCAGGCTTCTTCAAGCTCCTCATTTTTTTCCCCCCCATGGCACCAGCCTTAATCTTTTTTCCCGGTGCTGCTCGTGGCTCTCACCCAGCCCCTCTCCATTCCTCTTGATAGTGAATTTCCCACCTGGCAGAGCATCCCGTCCCAATCTGTGCGGGACATGGCGTACACAGATAGCTGTGCTTTGCCCTCAAGCCGCACTGCAGCTGCCTCACAAGCAGGCACCACGCCACAGATCTTCCTCATGGGTCGGGCACTTATTTTCCCAATGGCATCTGTCTCTGACTCACCTTTCCTGAGTCACTCTTCCTGTCACTGTCATACCTACCTGACAGCATTAAATCCCCCACTGTCACTTTACGAAAGGATTAGATATCCTTCCAGCGTCATTTACCTGGGACAGAACAATTTTCTTCGGGGGGCTATTTTTCGCTATTCCTCCTCTTATTGCTGCTTGACAGGAAACCATCTCATGTTGTTCTGCTCCAAAATGTCACCTGTCTGTGGAGTAGCAGTCGCCATTTCCTTCCCTTCTCCCCACACCCTGCTGTTTTACCTGATTTTGAAATGGCAGCTCAGCAGACTTTATAGAATCCTCTACTCAATTTTATTTTATTTTTTGCACGGCAAACTACAAATATGTATTTATACACACATCTGCTGAACATGGGTATCTAATCTGGGAATAGCAAGAAGTTTCAGGGCAGACCCCTACGGTTCGAATTAAGTATAAAAACAGAAGAAAAGACTGAGGTCATAAATAGGTAGGTGGATAGATATATAGTTTTCTATTTAAGCACTCTGCCTATTACAATTTAAAGGCAAATGCCTTTGTGCAGATGTGAGGTCTGCTGCCATTTCAGAACAGATAAGGCTACGTGCTCTAAATTATTGCAGGAAACAGAAACACAAATAGCACTGTCTCCTGTATCTGGACAGATATTCCCTTTATTGTCACCTGCCTGACAGACAGTCTGTTGCTGCTTACTAAAACCTGTCTGTAGCTGAAATCCCTGGGGTAATAAGTTCCCTGTGAAACAGGTTCCTGACTGGAAAAATCTGCACATCTCTAGATTAAATCAATAACAATTAAGAATTCTTTGAAATCTAATTGGAAAAGCAGCTATTTTGATCAGCACCATGATGTTATCTGGAAATTGTATTTTGTTTATCTACGGCAGAAGGAGGTTTTCTTCTTTGTGGGATTGGTTTGCCAGCTTCAGACACATCCTTTGATCTCTCAGATGATACAGTGAACTGAAACATGGGGGCAATCAGAGGGATTATCATGGGATGGGAAATCATTTGATCTATTTTTAAAAGTATTTTTTTTATGAATAACTTTGGGGGTTGGTTATCATTAAGAAAGGAAGAGACTGTTCTCCCATCTTTAACTGTGTTAGATTTCTCTGAAGATGACTGATTCATGTAGTTAATAATACTTAGCATTTATATAGTGCTTCCTAACTTCAAAGCACCGTACAAATATTTCTCACTAATACCGCACACCAAACTTCTGCGTTATTACTTTCAGGGAGGGATGAGGCTATTTGATGTCCCTCATATTCCTGTAGATGGTTTTCTGTTCAGGCCCCTCTTCGGTTGTCTGAGGTTAACCGGAACAGAAAGTCCTCGTGAGAGAAGGAGAAAGATTAAAGTCCTAGTCAAGAATACAGTGAGAGTCTTTCAAGCCCATCATCTGAAAAACCTTCTGCTCATCCTGAGAAGGTCTTCTACACCTTGTATGGACTATCCTACCAAGTTAACTGACTTTCTGGTGCTTATTGTAGGGACAGTACCCTTGTTTGAAGATCTCTAGCAATACCAATGCTCACAAAAAAAAGAGAAAGAACATAAGAACATAAGCACAGAAGACACACTGTGCTTTGTGTGGGATATCTGATGTTTAAAACAAAACAAAATCCAAACCCTAGAATGAACTTGAAACTCTAAAAGGTTGGTGAGGCCCTTTTTTTCCCCTCAAACCTAGTTTTCTTCTAGTGCACATTCATGCCAACAAATAGCAGATGGTGATGGCAGATACGTACTAAACCAGCTAAAATTGTATTCCTTGCAGGAGTATCTATCATGCTGATCAGGCTGAACAGTCTGTGCTTCCAGCAACGTCTGGTCCACGCTTGGAAGGAAAGATCAAAACCTTTCTTGAGATCTCTTTGGATTGTATTTCAAGTGGCTCATTTTACAAACGAAGGTAGATTTGCCCTTGTGGTTCCTGGGAGCCACTCAAAATGGGAATGTTGCTGTGTTAGCCATGTGTCTGCCCTGAGAGGGTGGCTCGAAGCAAGCCAGCATCAGGGATGGAAAGGGGGCACCTCGGGTGCATGGTGCTCCCCTGCTCTAGCAGGTGTCCTCTCTCATATGTGGACATGAAAGCAGCTTGCAGCTCTGACAGCTGGGGTCTACAGATGAGCCAGGCAGACCTAACATTTCTACTTGGACTTGCTGCAGTGTAACTTTTTCTCCTTAGGAAGAATAGGAATTAGGAAGATTTCCTAAGAGATTTCTGAGTCTCCAGGTCTTTGGCTTCTGTCTGGCTTACTGCAATCAGCTGTGACAATGTTTCTTGCAGCACAGAAATTTGTTCACCAGGAACTGGCATAAGACCCATTTTGGAAAGGACAGTAAGGCTGTCGTGGATAAGAAGGAGAATTAAGGGAAGCTTACATATACAAGGAGCTCATCAAGGATCATGGTTGCCCTGGCCTCCAGGAGATCATGCCATCTGTGCTAACATATTAAAGAGGGACCTTTGTGGGGTTACCATTTTTTCAGACACTAATGTTTTTCATCCCAGTCCCCCAAAAAGTCAAGTGGCATCCTTTGATATTTAATTAAGGAAATTCATAGACTATGAATGCAGACTTTACCCTCCTAGTCATTTTCCTTCTCCCAACACTTTGGCATAAGACTATAGTGTAGGATTATCTTAGAGGAAGAGCAGGTGGCCTGAGAGTCACAAGTCCTGAGCTCTGAACAGACCTGTCACTGGTTTGTGGTGTGATCTCAGGCCAGTTACTGAGGGCCTGGTATTGGGACATTCTGGACACCCACATCTCCCGCTGACTCCAGAGGAAGCATCATATGTTCGGTACGTTGGAATCAAGAACCTCGACCTTTTTGACTCTTTGATGTCTGTAAGGAAAAGATGCAATTTCTCATACCTACCTCCACGGGGTATTGCGCCACTTCGCTAATATTCACATGGCACTGTCAGATGTTCACACTGTGAAAGAAACTACAGTAACTCTGCTCTGCCTCTCACAGTGCTGGTGTAGCACAATGCCGAGGCTTTGAGGAATTGCCCAGATTTTTCTCTACAATCCTCCAGGCACTTCAGCAAGCTGATCTCATGTTTGACAGAGCTGGCTTTTTCCAGGCATTCTGGCTGGTAATCCTACATGGTCTTTTTTGTAGTGATACTAATTTTCCTCTATTCACAGTGTGTACTGATGAGCTGATTTGAAGTTACCCCTCGCTTGTAGGTTCAGCCTCTTATTCAGTTGCTTTGCAGTGTTTTATCTGATTGCTGAAGAGGAAACTGGGCTTTGCTCTTAGGCAGAGAGCAAAGCCACAACAGCAGCACCAAAATCTGGCATGCATGTCCAAGCTTTGAAAAATGGCAGTGCATTGGTCTCTAATAGAAGAGAAAGCAGACCCTGTGCCTGCAGGGAGCTCAGCCAGATCCAGCATTTTTCAAAGATGCCCCATGTCTTCATCAGTATGCAGATCCATCTGCACTGCTGAGATATCTGCATGGTACAGACAGGGAGTGGGGGAATACATTTATAAATAGGAGCACTTCATCTTTCCCTTTTCTGCTGTCCCCACTCTCCTGAAATCCCCACTGATGGAGGTACTTCACTGCTGAGAGCTGCCAGTCCCACCCTACCTTCATACCTGCTCTAATGTCACCAAACATTTCTTCTTTACATTGTAAATGAACTAAAGAAACAGGGGATGAAAGGTATGGATGGGGAAGGAGGAATAGACTCTAGCAGCTGTTAGGACTCTCAAAATACCTTTTACCATTTGATTAACAAAGATGGCTACTAGAAATGACGAGTCTGACATTACAGTGCCTGCATGCTGTTTCTAATGGGTGTCTTTTTAAATCCAACAGGTAAATAATAGCATCTCCTTGGAAAGGGTGCACACTATAAACCTATTCTCTGTCACACAGCAGCCTGCACCAAAATATCTCAGAACACCGGGTGAAGCTAACTCTTCCTGCTCACTGCGCTAGAGGGTTGTTAAATGTTGTATGGTCACGGGGAAATTAAACATTGCTCCTACTCATGCTTACTCACATGAGAAGCTGTTGAAGCTGTAGTCACACTGAATGCAGCAATCATGTTAGTACATCAAAGTAACAGTTGCTCTGAAGAAAAACTCAGCAAATAACTATGAGACACAGCTTTTTTGCAACTGGGTCGAAGATTTTCTCCTGGCATCTCACCGTGATTTTCTGGCAAAGTCAGTAGCAGAGCTCCAGAATCACAATTTTCTTTTCTTGTGCCTCAACAGATGACAAACCTCTAGTGAAACTGTCCCATGCACACAGTCCTGGCTCTGCTGCGGTTTGGCTGCCTGGCCTTTGTGTGTGTTTTCTTCCTTGCCCAAGTTGACGCTGCCTGTTGGTAAGCTGATTTATCTTCATTGGTCTGATTGCAGATACAGAAAATGAGCTTTGCCTTCTGGCAGCAGAGAAACCACTTCAAATGCCTTGGGAGAGACCAACATCCTTCACAAAGCCTAAAAAGTCCTATTTTCGATCTTGAAAATTTTCATTTCTTATTAAGGAAGTAATAGAGGAAGTTCTGGAAATTCTGTCATCCGGCACTGGGGATGTAAATGTTCAGAAACAGACAATGCAGTAATGATTTGAGTAAAAGAGTTACTTTTTAACAAAAGATGAAAAAGATGCTGAATCAATTTGCCCTCTAGCCAGATGACTCACAGTTTTGTCAGAAGCCAAAAGGTTACAGTAAACACTTAGGGCAGTTCTGCTATTTCCCCTGGAAAATAGATGCCCTTGTAATTGTCAAGTGATGCCTCTTGAAACAGTGGATTTGAAGAAGTGTGTATATATCAACCATCACAGCCATGAAAGCAAGGGAGAAAAGCAAGTGTTGTTACATGGACACAAGCACGGAGAAACTCCATGGACTGGTAGTACAGTGCTGAGCAAAGTGACAATAACAGTTCAGTGGCAGATCTGTCCCTGGTTCATGCTATAATTCAATGGGAAAACCTGTTTCTGAAAGGCTGTGAGAACTTTATGTAAGATGAGGCCTCCTCCACTGGCAGATAAGTCCATCTTACGTGACCTCCACAAATGTCTAGTGGAATAGATCAGCAGACCTGGTTTTCCAACCACAGCCTCCCAAAATGTCCATGAAGAAACTATTGCTTCTTATTCTTCACATTGCCAAACAGCTGCTAACCTCACCAGGGAGTCTGGGACAGCAAGATGGGTTTGCATTAAACAGGGAAACAAGCCCATTCCCAAANAAACTATTGCTTCTTATTCTTCACATTGCCAAACAGCTGCTAACTTCACCAGGGAGTCTGGGACAGCAAGATGGGATTGCATTAAACAGGGAAACAAGCCCATTCCCAAAGTGGTTCCCTCAACACAGATTGTCCTCATGGACAATGTGATTCAAATATATTGTTACATGTCAGCATTTCCTAACCAGCAAGGCACATCTCCTTAAAGGGACAAAGCTCAGTGAGACACTGACCTCAAGACAGGAAGCTCTAAGGGGTCAGCACAGACTTTGGGAAGCTCCAGTGGCTTTGCAACACATCCCAGCATCTAGAATGCCCAAAGCTATTCTGGATGGAGTTCTCCAGAGGAAATTATATGTGTTGGCTGGTTTCCAGCACAGGAGAGAAAGAGATAGCAGGGCCAGGAGATGTAGTAAGGGAGAAGCAAAGGCACAAATGAAAGGACCGTAAGGTGGAAAAGAGAAGAAATTTGAGGGAAGAGGATGAGATAGACAAGAGGGAAAAGGAGTAGGCAGCAATCACGGGAATCACAGAGATAATGGCAAAGATGCAATACTGGGGGTCTCAGAGCAGAACCTGACAAAAATGAAGAGGGGTTTTAACATAAGCACAGAGGAAACCCACTGGTTTGTTGTACTCATGAGCATTCCTTGAACCTTCCTAATACTCCTGCGTCTCTGCACAGCTTCTTATATGTCATCCCTGTTTATTAGAGTTTTTCCAACACTTGGGCTGATGGAAGTTATCTCAACAGCCCAGCTGACCTGGAACTGAGAAGATATCTGTGATGCCAGATATCTAGTCACTCTATCAGGTAGGGTGCTGCTGTCTGCACAGACACAGGGCAGATCCTGGGTATGTCCACAGTGTATGTGCTGAATATCACTACAGTGTGTGCCCAGCGTGACTAATCCTTCCTAGAGGTGCTAGTTTTCACTCCATATGTGTTTGCAGGGCACCCACTGTGTTTGCACAGATTTCCATCCAGGAAAACCCAAGAATAAGTATGTCAGCCTTCACTCTGCTCGGGCACTCGTGCTACAAGGCTAACACATCCAGGATGCAACAGATGGGCTGACTGCACATACACTACACAACCTGTGTACACTCATTTCTCTCTGAGAAACCCTGATGGGAAAAATGGCAACCCTATGTGAAGATTAACTTCAACTACACAAAGAACTATTGCATTAGTTGCTAATCCTTTGCATTAGAAAGTGCTTGTTGACATATGAAATAATAGAAAATCAAGGCTTCAAGCCTTCAGGTATTCAAACTGGGAC
>RSEF01000002.1:153478501-153494715 GCA_003993805.1 Himantopus leucocephalus | reverse complement strand
AAAAAAAAAAAAAAAAAAAGAAAAAGATTGCAGTGTATTAAAAAGGGAAATCTGAACGAAGCTGTCGTGTTCTCAAAAAGTATTTTTTTTCTCCCTGAACTCTTCATTCATGGACATTATCAATATTTTTGTTGGGTTTCATTCTGACTTGAAAGAAAACTAGACTTCAGAATCATATTTCTTCCTGGAACAGAGTTCTTGTGGTCCCCTCCTGCAGTGCCAAACCAGTGTGGTTTCAGGAGGATGGCACTGCCAAGAGCACAGTTGCTGACTCCACATTTATATCTGGGTCTCACCTTCTGAGTCAGAACGTTTATTTTAATACTTGTATGACCCTTAAGTATTTCATGGTCTAAACTAAGGGCACGAACGTACAAATGTGACATTTCTGTTATACCAAAATCAGGTAAGACAGAGGGTGTCAGAAGTATGGATGACTAGAAAGCACCATGCCTGCTGCTAACTCTCCCCATTGCCACCTTGACAAGCCTGGGACAAGCAAGGAAACCAAAGGCACATTAAGCTACAGGAAAGTGCGTAAGGCAGAGTTTAAGGCACAAGTAATGGAAGAAGCAGGCAGGCAGCCAAGAGGAATAACCTTGACTGATGAACAACAGGATGTGTGATGTCCTTTCATGTGGAACAAAAGGCAAACATGAGACTTTACCCGTGTTCTTTCTGCCTGAAAAACACCACTGATTACACACAGCAGAGGTGAAGTTAGAAGTCAAACACAAGCCCTCAGTCTTGTCTTTTACAACCACAACCAGGCAACAGACAGAAGGGGACGAAAAATGCAAAATATCCCAGCTGCAATGTAAAGCCTTGCTAGAGGGATCCTAAATACAAAGAAGGCACTACAGGCACTTAGCAGTTTTCATGTCCTCTTGGGTGTTTGGGAAGGAATCGCCAGGGGGAGAAACTATAAATCTGTGAATTACTGAGTCTGTGTGTTGACCTAGAGTACACCCAGTTCCCCCCTCCCGTTGTTTGGAGGGGGAGGGGGTGGGGCGGTGGTGGCAGGCTTGTTTGAAGGCAAACCCTGAGCAAAAACAGATACAAGCAAATCAAGAGATTCCAGCTGAGAACTGGCTCCAGAAAAGCGATGGGCTATGACACTGTGAGTCGTTGAGAGCCCTTCTGTACTGACCAGCAGCAGTCAGCTGCCCACAGCGACGCTCGCAACACAACACTGCACTAACCAGAATAACCAATAGGCCAAACTGGGCGTAGAAGGGATGTTGGTTCAGTTTTTCACTTGCTTGCTTACAGCACTGCACTGTGAGCTACCTTTAAAATTAGTTTCCAGCTGATGTTGTTACTCTCTTGGTTATTCTGGATGGTTCTGTGTTTCTCTGGTTTTGCTCAGAAACATTATCTGAGGATCTGCTCCACTGAAGCATCTACATTCAGGGAGGCGGGGGTAAGGAAAGCATTTCTGATGAATTCTCATTTCTGAATGGAAAGCTAAAAATAATTCCCAACTAGCTGTAATCAGAGCACAAGTATAAATCACACGTGATTTGTGGTACCAGCATCCAGTGGGAGTTTCTTGGGAGGGATTGCATCCCCAGGGCCCTGGTTTCAATGTGACAGTGATGTGTTTGGCTTCTCTCCCGTTTCTGTAGAGCATGAGCAAGACTTCAGCCCCAAGACTACAAATTCGCCTGGGATGTCGAGATCTGCGATCACACTGAATTGTTTAAAATGGGTCCCTTTGTCCCCATAGGAGTTCATTTATTCTGATCTGTGGTAGGTAAGATACCTTTCTCTGTTTTGGCTAATACATGAAAATAATAATAAAGCTTTCACTTTCATTTCTCTTTCCCCTTAAATCCGCAACGTGCTTGGAGCTGTTATGGACTTGAGAAATCTCTGCTAATGCAAGACCAGGAACATCTTTGCATCTGTACAGTTATCCAGAGATTTCTTTCCCTTTCCCTTCACATTTCACCATGTGTCTAGGGTATTGTTCTCTTTCTCGGTTACCAATGACTAATTTAAATCGTCCCAATTTTCGACTCCCTTCTGGTAGCCTTCCCCACTGGCCCCAGAGGAATTGCCCGACATACTTCCCCTCCTTTCTTTCTCTCACTCTGTCTCCCTACTCAATATCTAATAATTTATGTAAATGAATTCTTCAGTATCAAAATAATGTGTGGGGAGAGAGGGAGGGTCTGACTGATTATGAAATATATGTGAACAGCTCCAGGAAAACACTGTTTTTCCTTTAAATCTCTATACCCAGCAACGCTCACTCTTAAAACTGCCTTAATCAAGACTCTGTTCACATTAGCCAGTGATACTTAAGCAAACTTAAGATAATAATTTTCAGGTGAACTACATTTTCCAGGCAGTAACCATAAGTCACTACTTGCAGTTCAAGCATAGCAGACCATTTCTAATCCTAAAACCTAAAATTATCTCCACTTATTAAGAGTTGCTCCTTTAAACGGACACATTCCTTAAAATGACATCTTCCACAAGTCTTACATGTTTTATGTAGTACTGTGAAAACAAAGATCGTTTGCTGATGAATCTTTGGCAGTTGCCAACTTTGAAGGCATGTAATTACCAGAAAAGGGTATTGCTGGGGGACCTGGGAGGCCACAATCCCTTTTGCCCACTGGCATTGCTGCTATGACTGAGAATTTGTTCATTCAATTACTCAAAGGTTGATCTATTTCACTGTCTCCTATGGTAGTTTTACGTCGTTCTGTATTCAATTTGTATGCTGCAGACATATCGGGCTTGATGAATGCAGACAAGAATTTTATTTCATTATCTTAAAACCTTCAAATTACACATGCACAATAAATATTGACAGGGAGGTGAAACGAAGGCTTTGCTGCAACTCACCGCAAGAGTTACAAATGGCAGAAGGGAGAGTGTCGGGGAGGTGTGACAAGCACAGTAGAAAGCCTTGTCTCTTTTACTGGTGCATTAAGTGGGGACTAATCCTCCAGGGGATGGGGGGGATCTTTTATGTTTCTGCACTCGTTAGCAATACTAAGGGACCAGTAAGTAATTGCATAAATTCTCTTGTTCATAATTTGGTATTGTTTTGCTTTAATTGGCACTGGAAAATTAAAATAGGATCATAAGATAATTCAGCCTAGAAAAGACCTCAGGAGCTCCGTAACCCAACTTCCTACTCAAAATAGGGCCAGCTATGAGATCAGAGGAGATTGCTCGGGGCTTTATTGAGTCAAGCCTTGAAAACCTCCAATGATGGAGAATGCACAACCTCTCTGGACAACCTCTGTTTCCAAAAACTTACCTAGTCTTGCATCTGGTCTAGCTGAAGAAATTCAAATTTTTTGCAGACCCCAGAAGCTACAAAAATACTATCTATTTGTCAAGTGACATTTTCTAGTTGAGGACTTTAAGCAAGTTGCAGTTTACAAACTGTCATTGTCTTCCAATATTGGGTTTCCAAAAGCTGTGCTACTACAAACCCTGGTAAAGCCACACTCCCTGATGCGTGCGAGGTCCTGCCTCAGAAGTCCTGCCATAATGCTGCAGCCACACTTGGCTCAGTTTTACTGCCTATTTCAGAGTCAGGAAAACCAACGTGTAGAGAAGTTTGTGACTCGCACGTAGGCAGTGTAAAGGCACTAAAAAAAGATGGGAATTTCCATTCGCTGCCCTCAGTGCCATTCTCTACATTTTCTCTCTGTCTGTCTAAGCAGACTTCAGTCCTAGTCTGCTCCTAACGGAGTGGACGTATGTCATATGGGATGCACNCTGTAGCTATTGAAATTTACAGTTAATTTATAGATCTTATTCTTAAATCCTACCTGGTTTGATCCTGTTCCCTACAAGACCATAATGCCCTGCTCTTCAAAGCTTTTCCTCAGCGTGTTGTAGGCTGGTGTGAATCAGACCAACTTCAAGAAGCTGCCAGGGGCAGCAACAGGGTTTGCATTTTTATGTGCAGTTCTGAAATCTGGCAATTAAGATGCCAATAGACAAAGTCCTGCCTCTGGCAGCCCCCTCTGCCCTTCACAGCAAGATATCTGAGCTGCTCATCCATTAGGCTTCCTCATCACCGCAGCCATCAGCATTGCATTTTATGGAAACTCAACGCCAACTTCACTTTCCTTAAAATTCTGCCCTGTACTCCTGGAGCTGTTTGAAAAGTAGTTTAGGTATTGATGAGTGGGATGAGGGTAAAGTAGGGCAGAGTGGGGAGCAAGGAAGAGGGCAGCGAACTGGTGGTGATAACCTCATCAGCTTTTCAAGATAAGTCATCTCCACTCATCACTCAGGGTCCCTAATCGCAGAGAAGCACCAAAGAAACTGTAGAATTTGTCCATCAGAAATAACCCTTCCTTTGCAGCTGTCACAGCACTACTACCCGTGTCCACGTAACACGGGTCTGTGTTAAGGGAATATTTCTTGTCTGTGAGGAATTTCAATAATAAAATTTATTTCAGATTGATGCAAAATAAAGAAGTAGATATTCTCACTGAAATCAAATTTCCCTCTTCCCCCCAAAATAGATTGCTTTGGGCTGGTCCAAAAACTGCTTTTTAGCCAGAAAATAGAAATGTTTTTGTTTCAACATCTTTATTACATGTCAAACTGTTTTAATTCACTTTTTTGGTTTCAAAAATATTTTCTTTTGGAAATTTTGGTTCCAAAAACGGAGGAAATTGTGCCCTGATATCATTGGAATTTTATGAGTTTTCTCCAAAATGAAATTCTCATTAACTCATCTAATTTCTATAAATATTTTATTTTATCTTAATGGAATCATATATTTCAAAGGAACATGATTCTATTCCATGTCTTCTGATTTTCACTGTACTAATTATAAAGAGGTTTATTCTAGGCTATTATAAAAAGAACTTTGTGGGGTTTTGCTGTAACATTTTCACAGACCACTTAATGCCAGAAGCAGGTAATGATGATGAGGAAGGTCTTACTGACCACGTTTTGCACTCCAGCCTCTTTATCGTATTATTTGCATAAGAAAGGGGATACGAGCTGCTTTGATTTTGTCACAGGTATTCAAAGCTTGCCTGAAGTAGGCAGTCTTAATTTGTGTGAAATCTTACAGCCTTATTTCCCATACAGAGACATGCACAGCTCTGGCCACGTAGCTGTCGCCAGCGCCAACGGGGGCTCTGTGAATCACATCGGCCCCCACAGTGAGCTGAGAACGAATTTCCCCCCAGCTGCCTCTTTGAAGTGCTGCTCGAGTACAGCCTTCACAGGCCACAAGTGAGCTGACATTTTGTGCAGCTCCTGTTTTGCAAGCGGGCTCAAAATAACAGCAAAGGAAGATCTTTGACCCCGACTGATATTGCATATAGATATAGTTCTAAAAATGCAGTTTTTACCGGCGCGATTTGGGAGAATGAAAAGGAAGCCAGAAATATTTAATTAAGAAAAGCATAGGTATTTGTTTAATATGTGATTTGCCACCACGTGAAACTGCATGTGAGAGAACAATTCTTGGTTGGCTGAGCTCTAGTCATGAATCTGTTTGCTATAACATTTACTGTTAAATCACTGCCGGATTATCTTCACTGTTTAAAGAAAAGTTAAAATCCACTTGCTTTATCTCAGGGTAATTAGTTTGAGGACTGAGAGGTTGAAGTCAGTGCATTCATCTCATAAAACTAGCGTCCTCTTCGAAATTTTCTCTTCTGTATGTGGAAGCTGTTACTGTTCCTAGCCAAAAATGACTTCCTCTCCACCCCCATTTCAGCACTGTTATATCCTCTTCAACAAAAACTAGCTAAAATAACTCTAATCACCTATTTTTACTGTTTGAGTTAGGGACTGTTCACAGGACTCATTTTTCTGGCAGAGTTGAAGGGCTTGCAGAAAGGGAAAAGGAAAAGAGAGTTAGAAATTCAGAGGGCAAAATAGCAGCTGAACATGATAATGTCATCAACTGGTGAAGGTGTTTGCAGACAGAGCATCTATGGCCTAAAATGACTGTTTTGTTTGGGGATTTTTGTTGTTGTTGTTGGGGTTCTGGTTTGGTGTTTTGGTTTTTTTGTTTTTTACTGCAGGATTACTCCTAACTGCTAATACAATTGAAAAAGAAACTTAAGAAAGAAAACAAAGTCCTATTTTTATTTTTTTTTTCATTCTCTATTGGTTTTCTGGAAGAAGCAATTCATGGCAAACAAGGGAGACAAACCCGGAACCTCTGCTATGTTTTGGCTCCTGTTTGAGAAGATTTGTGATTCTACATATAAAGAGAACTCCAACAACTTGCCATGTGGCCCTAGTAAGTTACATAAGCTAAACTTTTCGCAACTTAATGTCTAAAACTAATCCTTTAATCCATATTTAGGTTCCTGTAATGAACTCATCTTAAATGTTATCTGCAGGTGCTCAGACACACTGAAAAACCGATAAAGTATATACTTATTCTTACTTAAGGCACCTGAATTTGAATTTTTTGGCCATAATGACTTCTCCTTGGTGTTAATGAAGACTTTCATACATCGAAGAGCTCTTCTGATGTTTGTATAGAAATTTTAAATCATACTTCTCTGTACTTGCTGAATGTTACGCTTCAAGAACCAAAAGAAGTCCAAAGTAGCAGGAAGGAAATTCTAGCAGTTTTTTTCCTATTCCATGGTAGGCATTTTTCGTAGATTTTTGATTTTTACTCTTTTTTTGCAATGATTCGAGGAACCTCCCTCCTCCCATTAACTCGATATGGGGCTAGATGACAATTATGTTTAGCATTGAGAGAGGTCATGGTATTGGGGGTGGGGGCACAAGCCTTGTTTACATACAGATTCTGGCTGGAAAAAAAAAGGAAACAAGTTCATCCCAACAGTTTTGGTTAATGAATTTAACTCTTTGTTCTCTGCCTCTGGGATTACAGCCACAGGGAAACCATTTTCTTAGAAAGCTTTTCAACAAGCTCTGATGAGTTCAGAAGAAGAGACAATAAATTCTCACCTGTCCAAGTTGCCACTAATGGTCCAAATTCTCCGGCTTCCTTTCCCCAGGTGCCTCCATCTCCCTCTTCCCAAAGTTACTGATTGTCTTCCTTAAATGGAGGAGTAACTGTGGGCTTTCAACATTTCCTAGTAAGTGAAAGACAAATGGGGAAACAGGACTGTAAAGCAGGAAACAAAAAGTAAAGGTGCACTGATTTCTTTTATCAGACCTTTGCTCAATGTTTCTTCCTTCTATTTTTGTTACAGAGGCACCATCCTGACTAGCCCCATCAGGTAACATCAGATGAATAATAAGGGGTTTGGTTACTAATTTTCTGTGGAACGTTGCACAGAATTTGTCAGGAGAGTGGATTTTGGGGTAGGAAGGGCCAGGTAAAATTTCAGAGGCTGCATTCCCAAGTGCTGCCCATTATCTCTTCCCCCAGGGTGGAGCCACAGCACTAGCAGGTGAAGGACTGGCATGTCACAAGCTTTTGTCTCTGGAACAGCATTTCCCCAAGTGGCTGATAACAGGCTCGGTCTATTCCACAGAGAATGTATTCACAGCCTGCCCCGATACATTTATTATAAACAAAAGCCAAAGAATGTTAAATTTTGTCTGTAACAAAATGCCATTCTGGCTATTCAGATAAAACAGGTTTGGCTGGGGGCTTTTTAGATGCAGAGCTGCCTTTGCTGTAGGAAATCTCACGTATTAAGGAAAGATCAATACCACAGCTAATGGCCTAAGGTATCAAAAAACCTCACTGGAGGAAATGAGAATGTTGTCTGGAAACCAGATGATGATAATCCTCAGGATAAATGGATTTAGAGATTTCCGAAGCCGTTTTAGTAAACAGAGGGCAGACTTAGGCAGTTATTTCAACAAGTTCCTTTACAAAAGAGAAAGAGATTGCCATTTTCCTGTTTGGTTTTAGTCTTGACATTGATGAGTCTCCGTGAATATTTATTAACCTCTTAGATGCAGGACAGACCTTTTAATAAAGCACCCTTTTCTTTTCAGAGAAATCTTACAATATCCATTTTGTCTTGCAAACGTCCTTGCACGTGCTGTTGACGGAGGTTGGCAGAGGGCCATCAGTTTCCCCGGGGGTCGAGCAAAGGCAGGTGGAAAACTTGTAAAGGAGGCGAGGCAGAGCTCAGACAGGTACCATCAAACAGAGATCACTTGATTCTGCTCTCAGTTTTGTCACTGTGAACTAGAAGGCGTCTGGAGAAGAGCAGTGTTCAGTGTGGCCAGTAAGACCATACATACAGCTCTACTGCCTAAGGTTGGAGGTCCATCTAGTCCACCTAGACTTGTTTGCCTTCTGTCTTACCACCCCTGCAACCACCTCATTTCCAAGCTGGTAATTGATAGTCTAGGTCATCACTTTTCCTGTGAAAGCTCTTTCATGACTTAGTTCATATGTGTTATATTTTCTAGCTGTACTGCTTCTTCTATGAGGATAACAAACACCTACAGCATCCAAGATCAGGGAGCTCACGGTATTTATACAGACGCTTAGAAACGTGCTCTGTGTTGCTCCCTGTTCTTCCCCATATCTTTTTGACTGCTGCAGAGCACTGAGCTTATATGTGTCATTTTCTCCCTCTTTGGATAGAAGCATATGATCTACTTTACAGGACTTTAACGGATTATGGCGTGTCAGCTAAACTCCCGTCACCGACCGTGTGCTGACCCAGACCAACAAAAAGGTGAAACACATAAGTCTAACCCACCATAAGTGTCAAAGCAGTTTACCTTGAAGTCAGAGTAGGGTCAGCTATGCCCATTCAGCTGATTTGCAGTAACTCACTGAGTCATTGCAACACAAACATATTTAAGGGGGTTCATTTAAAAAATGGAACATCTGGTTTTTGCCTGGGGTTGACTTACCCCTCACTGTGATAAGCCTTTGACTCACTTCAGTTTCAGATATACAGAAATCCCCACCAGTATTCCAGCTTTGAACTGAACAACTTATGGTTCAACCAGCTCCAGGTTATGACTCCCTCCTAGCTGCCAACTTTCACCAGGTATCCCTAGACATGCACAGGGTGCAAGCTGCAGATATAAGATTTATTTCTGTAAGCGCACCCTGCCCTGTGTCCACCATTCTTTCTTTTCCTACCATATGGCTATCATTGACATCCAGGAAAAATTGCAGTTAGGAAGAAGTCCACAGCTGGATCTTCAATAGTGTCAGCGGGTACTTGAGAGAGAGCTGTATCACAGGACTACAGAAAAAGTCAGTTTGGAAGGGACCTCTGGAGGTTTCTAGTCCAACCTCCTGCCCAAAGAAAGTCCAGGAAGAGCAGGTTACTCCAGGCGTGTTCAGTTGAGTTTTGAACATCTCAAAGGATGGAGATCCCACTGTATTTTTGGGACCCTATTTGTCCACTCCCATAGTGATCTTGCCCCCTGCACTTACACTGAGACAGAATTTCCTGTGTTGCAAGTAGAATTTGTTTCCATTTTCTTCTATTGCTGTGCATCTTTAAGAAGAGTCTGGCTGTGTCTTCCCTACACACAGCCCACTACATAGTTAGATAGCTTTCCCTTCCTCATGCTGAACAAACTCAGCTCTCTCAGCCTGTCCTGCCACGTCCTGTGCCCCAACCACTGACCCACATGGTACGCCTCTGCTAGAGTCACCCCAGTATGTCAGTGCCTTTTTTGTGCCCGTGCTGGAATCCCAATGCTGTCTCACAAGTGCCAAATAGAAGAGAAAAACCCTTTCCCTTGAAAGGGAAAGATCTACGTTCCTGCTCTCTGTGCAGCTGGCACCTGTTGCAAGGACACATTGCTGATTCACATTTACCTCATCATCCACCGCACCTGCAGTCACTTTCTACATCTCCTATTCTGTATGGCTAGCTCTGGAAGGAGCAGCATCTTCTTGGCACACACACCCCCATCCCATAATTCCCTGAGTCTCGGGTAGGGAGCATACAAGGATGTGCTCAACTGCTGGATACCCATGCGCATCCATAAAAAGGCACACCTACTAGTCACACATTGAGGACGCGCTGGATTCTCTGCATGCCACAGGCACTCTGTGGTGTGTACATACACCCACCCACCCAGCCATAAAGCATAGGAGGAGACATCGATTTGGTCCCCCCTTCGCTTCCAGAAGAGGACACCTGGCCGACACAGCAGGAAACGGGCATCAGAACACGTCTTTCAGAAAGACACCCAGCCTTGGGTGGGTGTCCACTGAAGACTGGAGAAAAGAATCCACCACTCAAAGGACCACCCATGCTTCATTTGAAGTCTGATACATAAAACTTTGATGGTTTTTGTTCCATGTCATATTCAAAAAACTTTATGTGTGTTTGTTTGTTTGTTTTTAAAGAAGTGATAAATTTAAAAGGAAAAGGGGGCCTATTGGATAACAGCAGTTTTTTCTGATTATAGCTCCAAAAAGGCACCCTAAGATTGACTAACTCAGTTGTATGGGAAAAAAAGTCACTCGGAAGTTGTCTTCTCAGACCTTTCCATTTTATTAAATCTTTTCTGGCCTTTGTCACCACTTTCCAATGAATGTTAAGAAAAATTTCCCTGCAGCTTTGTCTATCCATTCTAAATATTTATCACTCAAAAACATGTGTCATTTTTAAGGAATGTTTGCCAGTCTTGATTAAGGGGAGAGGGCAAATAATCTTGGAATGGTCCTTCTAAGTTTATCCTTGCAATCTTTCTTTTTTTATTCATTTTGTTTGAAAGAGTTGAGCCTCAGTACAATTGATTTCCCAGCTCTCTTGAGTGGGTTCCAATGTTGCTGACAACAGAAAAATTGAATGATTTGTTGAGTGTATCTATAGATGTAGCAATCCTTACTCCACGTAGAAGTTTCACAATATCTTGCAACTTAAAGCTGGCATTTTCTGCTTTCTGCTCATGAAAAGATCAGTATTTAGAAGAAGAAAAAAAAGAAAAAAGAAGCAGCATGTCCCCCCAAAGGGCTGTATCTGTGGGAATGAGGGGACACTGCGTTAGGACAGAGAAAATGGGGCAATGCATTGCAGAAATCTCGAGCTTCACCCTTGTATTTACTTGCTGGACATGGTTCAGCACTGCCTTTTTCCACATGAACCACAGCCTGCTGCCCACGCAGTTACAGGGGCAGTAATAACCCATCCCTCTCTGTCCCACAGGAGCTCTCTTTCATCAGCCACCTTTTCTCTCAAATAATTAATGTGATAATGTTAAACTCAGAGCAATTACACCTTGCCCTACTTAGCTTCACATCTATTTTCTCTGTTTGAGAGTTGCAGAAAAGTCTTTGTGCCTGAAAGCTCGTCTACTTTTTTTCCAGGTGTCTCTTTTGGTCTAATACATGGTATTATTTCTTCACAATAACTTTTCCTTTTGTACATCCTTAAAACTTTGTAGTTGTAAGAATACTATCACTACACTGTATTATTATGGCTATTGTATTTCTGACTGAGCCATAAAGTCAAGAATTTTAAAGTCATTAAAACCCCCCCCAACACTTCTTACAAAAATAGGAATGTTAGTCCAGATTCCCTGGCCCAGTGAGCACAACCTTTACATGATGCTTCAGCTGAATTGTAGCTTTGACTTTCTGTTGTAACTATTGGTTGTTAAACAGCTGTGATGATTCCCCCTGACTCCCCCAAGAGATCGAGCTGCAAATGAATTATAGATATAATACAAGCAGTCTTAGACATGCATTACCCAAAGCCTCTTACATGGGTCAGAATCATACGGTTATTGTCCTATCAGATCTTTGGAATAAAAATACATGGACTTTGTGAGACGATCCCAATGTATTGGTTATAAAGGAGACTGAGAATCTTTGACTTGAGATAAAAAGATATCAGACGTCTGTGGTTAACAATCAGCAAAACTTGAATGTTGCAGAGAGAGCTTTTAATTGATTCTATCAATGTGCCTCTCTGTGTGTATATTTATGCACCAGATGTGCATATGCAAAGTGTTATGATGTATATAGATTGTACATATGTGTGTGACCATATATAATATCTGTGTGATGAATATGTGACAGGGCCACAAGAGCCCCCCGCACACACTGGGGGGTCTGGCTGCTGGGTCTGGGGGCCAGCCCAGCGCCAGCCCATAGCCCTGCCTATAGCCCGGGCTGTGTCTCATTCCAGATCCCCTCACTGTGCCTGATCCTGACCCCCCACCCACAGGCTGACATCCCAGCCTGGACTTGGCCTGTTCCAATCCCCAGGGAGGTGCTCGATGCTCAGGGCTGGGGCTTCTCCCAGTGGGTCCCCAAGCCTGCCCTGGTCCTACCTGGGGAGTGGTGGTGGTATTGGCCCTGGCTGTGAAGTCCTGCTCTGCTTCCCCGGGAGAGTTCCCATGGCCCCCAGACCCAAAGAACAGCTAACCTACTCTGGACGCTGACACTGGGCCTATTAGGAAAATAGTAGAAATAGAACAGGGGTAGGAATAAGATGGGATGAAATGGGATGGGATGGGATGGGATAGAACAGAACAGAACAAAACAGAACAGAATAGAACAGAACAGAACAGAATAGATTCTCACATGGACGAAAAAAAGAAAGAGACAGAAGAGGAGAGGGAAGAAGAAAGAGGGAACAGAGGAAGAGGGAAAGAAGGAGAGAAAAAAGGAGAGAAGGAAAAAAAAAAAGAGAGAAGGAACTACAGAAATGTGCAGTGTAAATGTCTTCTTACAACTACACTTAATGGTAGACTCCTCCAAAAGAAGAAACAAGGAAATGACAATTAGGACTGAAGCTTGGACTCCATCCAGAGAGAATTGACTTTGTCAGTCCTGTCCTATTTTGACCTTTACGTTTTTCAAGGGTAATTAAACACACCAGCTTCAGTTTGGATCTTGCTTCAACTAGTGATTCACCTCCACTGACAAGGGAAAGAGCTACACAGGAGAGGTCCAAACTGGCTGCCCAAAAAGCCATGTCCATATTGGTCTTATTTTATGCGAATATAATGCCACCAAGTAATTAGCAATAAAAATACTGTTCAAGAGCTGTGTATGCCATTAAGATTGAGTAATTTGGTCTTTAACCCATCTAGCAGGTACTGCAAGATGCACTAAGTGACTGAAACCCATATATCTCATTATAATAAATATTTTATAGATCACATCTCAGCCCAAATCACCTTCTATGACATTGTTTTTAAAGCCACTGACAGGTGACAGGGTGATTTCAGTGGCTGGTAATTGGAAAGGAAATCTTCTATTGTCATGTTAAAGTGAACCCATATCGATAACAACCAAGTGTTTTCATTTGATCCGTGTCAAATGTCAACAGCGCAATAAACTGGTGACCCTGCTTCAATTTCTGTAGGTCAGAGGATGAAAGACCGCTTCTTCCCCACTTTGGGTGCCTATTCACCATTTTTCACGCTCGGGCTGACGCCTACTTGTGAGAAAACTCTCGCAGTGGACATCCTGCTATATTTGTTTTGTGGAGAGGCAGAAGACGCTGCTATTTAAGGCTGTAAATCTGGCATTTTCATAAGTGCTGAAATTCACACCTTTACATTTCTTGCTAGATCCCTGCTATATAAGGTGAGCAAAGGTAACCATGCTGCTGATATTTGCAGTAGTCCTTCATCTCACTCCTTTCGGGACTGTTCCCATGTACATAAGTACCCTTCATCTCTGACGTCTGACGCCAGCTCCTTATCCATTCTTGTGTGGCTGTGAGTGACAAAGCATCAAAGAAAGCTTCCTAACTGTGAAATTTATTAGACAGGAGAGCAGAGTCCTCTGGGGGAAGTGTTGGAACAAAACTCCATCAGAGGAGGGTTTAGAGCTAAAGGGGATAAAACATTACAGGGGGGGATATAGTGTTAAATTACAGTCCCCCAGTGACAGGAATTGAGTGGGTACTTACAACTACTTTTTCATTCCCCAAAATAGGGCAGGGAATGGGAAGAGCCTTCCCAACTCATCAGTGGGGTACTCTGCTATCATGCTATATGACTTTTTTCATTAATTAATTGCACGCTCTGTCTTCAAATCATTCAGGATTCCCTCCAGCCCCCCCAAGGAGGGGGTGTCTGAGTGATTAAAGCATCTGGGTCACTCATTCAAGTACCTCTGCAGACATGAGTAGAAGGCCACACTTGATCCTCTTAAAAATGGGTCACAACTATTCAGACAAGAGACTCAAAGGCAACCTGAAGTGATGCTAGCCAAGCCATTTCCGTTTGTGCAAATTTAACACACCTGATGCAATTGATCTCCTAGGCTCCTAGGAAAAAGTGAGGCTGTTTTCTTCAAACGTGGTAAGATTTATTTGTACAATTATCGCTCAGTTGAAGCCAACCCATGACCAGAAGCCAACCCATGACCAGGCTGTTTTCTTCAAACGTAGTAAGATCTATTTGTACAATTATCGCTCAGTTGAAGCCAACCCATGACCAGAAGACTATGCCAGAGTCTCACTGTCCTTATGGCTAAAAACTTTCTTCTACTTTAAACTTAAATTTATTCATTCTTAATATTATTTTGTTCTCTGGACAAAATTTTTCTTTAGCTGAAACCACTCTTGCTCTTCACTGGTGTGTAGCCCAGTGCTCATTTATAGATCACAGTCATGTTCTCTCATCCTTAATTGTGTTAAAATTAACAAGCCAAGCTGTCTTGGTGTAAGACAGGCACTTCCATTTCCCAGATAACTGTTAGGGAGAAAGTAATGAACAGGAAATAGTTGTTGCCTTCTTAAAAACAAGAATTAGTGACATTAAAGGAAATAACAAGGATCAGTTGCTAAAGATGGAAAAGGTGATGGTTTTCCCAGATCTTGTGACTGTGGAAGTCCCTGCTGCTGCAGAAATACTGAAAGTTTACATTGGTTCAGAAAGCAAACTGCAAGCAAAGTGAGCAAATGAAGGTATGGGAGAAAATCCAGTAGAGGAAAAAGTCATCTGAAGATATTAAATGCAAAGATAATGCCTCTTGCTCAGGAAGCCTTTAAATTGAAATTTGCTGAAGACTGACAGTGTTTTGGGGAACTATTATGCATGCTTACACTATCTTACAGTCTTTGTTAAGCTTTTACTCTTGGTCACCATCAGAGACAAGCTATTGCACTGCATATGCCTTTAGTCTGAATCTTTATGGCTTTTCCTATCATAACTAATCGTTGTTCACTGAATCTGACCCAGTTTGAGTCCACAATTCTTGCAGAAGGGTAACTGGCATGGCAGTCAGTATTCCAGATGAGTTTTCACAGAGTCTCATACAGGGCTATTAATTTCTTCACTCTTCCCCACTGAAAATATCTTCCCTGATACAATACAGGCTTATGTTTTGACTCATAGTCTTCCTGTGATCAGTCGCTATGTCTACCTCTTTCTCCTGCCAAGTCATGTCCCCAGCCATTGCAGAACTCCTTATTGTCCCAAGGCGTGTGACTTCGCATTTTGAACTGCTGAATGTCATCCTACTGCTGCTTCTCCAGCACTTGTGATCATTTCAGTTTCCCTGTATGATACTTCAACCTGTTTTGAACTGATCGTACCCGGCACTCCTGTGTGATCAGCAGACGTTAGTTAATTTGTATGACACTCTGGCAGTATCCTCATGAGGGCTACTGTGGTGATGGCATGTCACCGTTACTCACACCCCCTGCCACCCTGCTCAGACTCAACACAGGCAACAAGCAAAACTGTATTTCATTGGAAAATTATAATTAGTCAAAAGCAAAAGCCTGTGATGGCAAAAATCAGATTTCCTTGAAGAATATAGTAGGAGAAACTGCTCTGATCTGCAGAGTTCCGCTCCTTCTCCTGAAGATAAAGCTGGTATTTGTAACCTAGGCTTCCTATTTCAGAGGGAAATCCTATTTTTATCTGGGTTTTCCTCTGTATTTTTGGTGTGAAATTTTGCACATTGTTAGTTTTGTCTTAGCGAAGTTAAATTGTTGGAACCTCAGATTTTCATAGAACACAAAATCCAATTCACACCTGATTTTACTGCTTCCTAAGCAAGTTGAAGCAGGATTTTTCATTACTGTACATATAAAGATGTTTTATAAAAAGCAAAGCAACTGTGTCTTATTTTACAGCATTTGTATTATTTTTAAAGCAC
Source organism: Himantopus leucocephalus (assembly GCA_003993805.1). NCBI lineage: Eukaryota > Metazoa > Chordata > Aves > Charadriiformes > Recurvirostridae > Himantopus > Himantopus leucocephalus. The sequence goes on along the minus strand of RSEF01000002.1, from coordinate 153,478,712 downwards.
CCTCTACCCACCCTTCCAGCTGACTTCCAATGGCTTATTTTTGAATCTACAACCCTAATAAAATTCTAACTTTCCCCATACTTTTCCATTGTGTCCTTCAAAAATATCATTAATCACACACCTCAAACACCTTTTGTTCAAAATAATTCATCAGGAAATGACAAGTTAAGCCTAATCAGTTAGCCTTTGTTCCCTCAAAGGCCTCCAGCTG
>RSEF01000002.1:153461446-153478401 GCA_003993805.1 Himantopus leucocephalus | reverse complement strand
GTGCTGACACCAGGACACCGACACCCCCCACCCTTCCCTGTGGCTGCTTCTGCGTTGGAAGCCGTTCATGCGGACCGGTGCACTCTCAGCTCAGCTCAGGGCAGGCGCTGCTTGGTGCTGCGGGTGGGTCAGTGGGTCCCTGACCATGAACCAGCACCTGTAACTGTAAGGAGAGAAAAGGGGGGAAAAAAGCAGCGAGTCTCACACTGGGGGTAATCATCTTCCCATGAGAAACCACCATGAAATCACTGCTGGGGATTTTGAGCGCAAGGGCACGAGAGGAACAGCAGGGAAACAACAGTGTGAGCACAACAAAGGGGTAAAATGGGAAATGCTGCTCTGGCAGCCAGGGGAAGGGTGCAGAGCTGCGAGGGGAAATTGGGCTGCAGAGCCTGAAGACGTTCAGTGATGCAAAAGGCCATGGCACCTTGTCACGGGGGAGTTTGGCAACAGCACAGCCTCAAGGCGGTTCCCCCCACCTCGTCCAGCAGCTTGGTCCTGCATTATACAAGCCTGAAGTACATGGGGCCAGGCTGCGAACCCTGCCAGGAGGCACCGCATTTTTTTCCTCCAGACAGCCACCTTCAGTGCCGTATCTTACACACAAGTCAACAAATAGCATCTTGGACACCCGAAGTAAGATCAGCTCCTCCTTTCAAAGCCTTGAAATGAAGCTCTCCATCAGTGACTCCTCATCATCGAGAAATCTGCAGAATAACACTCACCCCATCCTTAGCACCTGGAGCCTGCACGTCCCTCCATTTAGAGGATGCACAATGCTTTTTTTAATTAGAGCCTTAGTTTAATATGAGCTGTCAAAGTTCACTTAACTTCAATTAATTGTTTCTCCCGAGCTTAATTTCTTTAGTTAAGTATTGATTAATCATTGCTTAATTATGCTGGAGTCTCACTGGGTGATATTTCAGCCGTACACTGCAGCAATGCATTGCTTTCTAAAAATACTCTGGGAATCATCAGATATCTTATGCATTGCTATTATTGGGATGACTTTTAATATTTATCTTTTCATCCCTTATGTTCCAAAATGTATATTTAACATGTTGTGGTTAATTCCACTGGTTTACAACTCATTTTTCTCTACGAGGGTAGGTTTTAGACCAGAGTTTTGCATTGCATAGTGTGGGGAGAAAAGGCTCAGCATCTGGCATCCAGCATCCTGTGCCAGGAGGAGGGGGTTAGGAAACAAGTGAATGGTCTTACTGTGGCAGAATGCTAACACGTTTAAACAACCAAAATGTTGATAATATGTTTTTTTCCTTGAACCTTTTAGGAGGCATAGGACAGTCTTGACTCAAATACCATCAGTATTTCCTCTAAACTACAATGTTAGACCTCGTCTTACGAATATGGCCTCCAGACTGAGGCACCTCCAGCCTGAAATCTGAGTCTGTTCTGAAATATCAGGAAGAGAAAACTATGAAGTCCTCCACCACTCTGTTGTATCTTGANTGACAATCTTGACTCAAATACCATCTGTATTTCCTCAAAACTACAATGTTAGACCTCATCTTACGAATATGGCCTCCAGACTGAGGCACCTCCAGTCTGAAATCTCAGTCTGTTCTGAAATATCAGGAAGAGAAAACTATGAAGTCCTCCACCACTCTGTTGTATCTTGACAGCACTGTAACATCAGATTAAATTGCAAGTGTCTTAATTCTCACAGATAAGTAAAATAACTACTAATTTTTACCAAGGCCTCTCTTGAATTTAGATATTTACCCAAATAAGATGTTAAGTTTTATCTGTATTGAGAAATTAAACAATTAATTTTCCCCAGCAATAATTTCCCTGCAGTCCATTTCAATATCTAATTGTACCGACTCACAGAAGCATTTTTTATTATTTTTCTAAATGAGAAAGAGTCACTGCCCAGAGAACACTTCTTGGCTTGCCATGGTTTTATCACAGTCAAGGGTTAACTTTCTCCCTTTGGTACATGTTTACTTTTTCAGAGATCTCTAAACCTACTACTACTAAAATTTCATTTGGAACATATAGGAGTACTAAGCATTATTTACTACTGTCATCCCAGATGCTCGAATGAGCACTGGTAGGAATATGCTATAAAAAGAGTCATCAAAATGACATCCTTTTCTACTACATTTCACCTACTTGGGTGTGTAAACATCTGGTACCTTGGGAATGCACATCTTTGCTATGTGAAAGACAAGATAAACTGGTAAAAACACTGATTATTATATAGATCATGAAAAACACTGCTGTGTTCTGATGCTGAATGACACAATACAATAAGTTTTCCAGAAAACGATGGGTGAATTAGTCCAAGTAAAAAAAGTACGGACAAAACCATTGCTCAGAACTTGAATAAGTGCTAGTAAAAATGTTCCAGAATTCAGTTAACCTGGTCTTTGTTATTAACTACATATCACGACTCTGCATTTCTGGATTCTGACCAACAACAGAAACCAGAAGCCCCACTTCCGTAACATAGCTTGCTTGTATTAAATTCATAGCAGTACATAATCAAGAACATGAAAAGCCAATCTGTTGTCATGACTCTCATTACAACTGTATCTGAGTCCAGGTCACTACCATTGTAGGTGCTGAACAAACATAGTCCTGCCCCAACATGTTTACTCCAGAAGAAACAAAGAATTGGAAAAAGGAAGTTTTACCCTCCCTGCTTTCTGTAAAAGAAACTGAAGCACTGAGACACAATGTGAAAAATTTCCCAGTGTGATTTGGGGCCATATTCATTAAAATGATTAGTTATTGATCTTAATTACAGTTCTCAGGATCCTGCAACATGGAACCCCAGCTGTGTTTCTGGAAGTCTGTGACAGCAACTGGATGCACATCCCCAACTTTCTTGTGCTAATGCTTAAACACAAAAATCTTCCAATTTCATCAGCTTTCTTGGCTTCAGCTACATCCTCATTGCTCACTGTTATTTAATTATATTGCATCCAGGCTTAGCAGACACAGTCATCAATGACAGCTGTTCAGAGGCTTTACTAGCACAAAACAAACTTCTAAATCTAAGACCAGTGAGGGAAATAGTTAAGTGGGAAGTATGAGTTTATCAGGGCAATCAACCAGAAGGTCAGAAGGGCTCAGAGCTCCTCCAGGTCCCTCCTGTAGACCTGATTAGGCTAGCTAGCTAGCCTAGCCTGATTAGGCTAGCTAGCCTGATTAAGGTTAGGAGAGATGGCTAAATGGTATATGGGTCTGAGTATTTAAAACATTCCTGTTCATTCTACAAAAGGAGTACACACAAGGTCTGCAGTAGCTCTTCCATCCATCACATCCACATTGCAAAAGAGCACAGTACCATGCAACTCTGTACCCAATTATCTGCTGGAGTTTGGAAGTTTTATCTCCCACTGGATTAATAATATGATGTGTCCAGATTAAAATAATAATAAAAAAGAAAAAAGAAACATAAAAATTAAGAGAACTATGGCTTATTCCTTTCAGCATGTCTTCAAGTGAAGAGAATTGCATGGTTCCCCAGACTGCTTTGTCTTATCTCCTCTCTGCTCAGGTCTCTGAACCACTTTCTTCACCCTTCCAGCTCACCTGAGAAAAGGGCAGAAGGGTAAAAAATCCCTACAATTGCCTGTGAACACATACAGTGAGAGCAGCACGTGGGAAGTCTGCAGCTCTGCTATGGATTTCTGGTCTCTTGGGACCTGGGGCCTGCAAGGTTGGCTGGATTCAGGATACGATGTCTTGTAGAGGAAGCACTGTGATTTGTTGTAGAAAATCGTTCAGGCATGAGAGCAGAGAAAGAGGTTGTAAAAGTCAAAGAAGGATCCTTGAGGGACATCAGCAGTGCCAGTATATACGAGTTCAATGTGTAGTCTCTTTTCTCGGCACATTTGCTTTGGACAAAACCATAATAGCAGTTTCTCAGCTTAGAGAGGTAAATGTGCCTGTTAGAATATTTATCTTAAGATGGTTTTGTCATTAATGAAGAATCAAATAAAAGCTGCAGGTCACCATAACTTTGTCAGACTTCCCACCCTAAGAATTTTTTTCCATTTTGAGTGCCACTCTGGAAGTGACTGTACTGCGATTTCCTTCTTTGCTTTTCAACAAATAACTGCTTCGTATGGATTTTGCAGATTGTTGATAACTAAATTAGTGGCTCTTTTGTAATTGTTCCCCTCTCTATTTCTCCATCTTTTACTTTAGAGGGGCTACAGTTTTGTTTCGAATCCCGCTCTCCCACATTTTCATGTGGGCTGGAGTGGAGTGCTGGTTTATGGGTGTTCTAATAAAGCTTGGTCGAGCAGACTAAAAGGGAAAGAAATGCAGATAAATTCTGAGGGACTGGATTCTGCCTACCTCAAATATATTATGTAACTCTTCATCCTTTGAGTAGTCTTATTGATTTCGGTGGAAGAAGAAGTTATTGCAGAAGGTGAATAAGATGTCAGAATTTTACCCTAAATATTTCACTTAGCAAAGAAAGCAGTGCCGCAAAAGATAACAGACCCCGAGCTGCAGCAGGATGCAAAATTTACAGTGACAATAAGAACTGGGCAGCCTTTTGCTTCTTTGTGAGGGTGCCATCTGATTGAAAGCATTTAATAAACAGCAGTAGCTGTATCTGAATTAAATGAAAGACCCAGTTGTACAAACTGAGAGCCTTCTAATCCTTACAGCACCACAAATAATTCAAAGAAGTCTTGAAGTACCATGATAATGGCACAAGAAGATGGATATCTGTGTATTATTGTTTTTTGTACCTCAAAGAATGCTCTGCAGGAAAAATAATGTTGCATAAAAAAACCAAACGCGTTTCTTTCAAAAAAGCAGACAATTAAAATTATCCAGAAGTTGAGAAAAATATAAGTAAAAAATGTTTTGCTGTATGTTTGCCTTTGAAAGTCTACGTTGCCCTTAAAACAATTTTATGGTGGATATTGTGGGCTCTGGATTAACATAAGTGACTGATTGAAAATCTTTGTAAGGATGTTAAGATTAAGGACACAGCTCTTAAGTTCTACAAACACAAAACTGATTTCAAAGAAATAAAGTAATGAAAATGGATATCCATGAAACAAAAATAATATATTCATAAAGCCCTTTTTCAACAGTCAGGACATAAAGTGACGACCACTGAACATGTCACCTGGCTTTAAAATTGCATTGAAATTCTTTAAATTAAAGATTATTGGAAAAACTGAAAAAGGAAAGGAAGAAATACAAGCCAGCTGTACCTGTGGTGTGATTACACTGTCTTCAGTATAGGTAAGGCACTGGTTGATTGACTTCTACAATGTAATTTTGGATGTGCATGAAGTAAAGAGAATGTGGTGCTGAATGAACAACTGGAAAGTGTACAGGGCAAAATCTACTTGATTCAGTGCCAGAAAAGCTTGGGGGAGAAAAAAAAAGGAAGGAGAACACATTTTTCTGTATGACCTTATAAAAGAAATACTCAAAAATGGACATGCTCCAAACCAGTGGAAGCACAAAGCACTGCTCAGAAATGTCCCCTAGACGCTCTCATCTATCCCAGAATAATTCTCTACCTTTTCTAGGTGTAGAAATTCCAGTTCCTGCCGAGGCAGGGCCTCCTGGTGCCTTGCACAGTCCCAGCAGCACTGGTGGTGGAGGTGCGGTGGGACAGCCTGACCCTCACTTCTCCAACAACCAAACCACTGGACACAGAGAGGGTAAAATCCCAGATATTTTGAGCCTGCCTTCTGCACAGGCACAGACCTATGTGCTTTTGTCCCTTATACACATGGAGTCATACCTCCATATACATACCAGGGCAGGAACATCAGCAACAATGTATGACATGCTTTACTCCATACAGAGAGACACTGAAGTATAGCATCCACTTATTTTCTGTCATACCTTTAAATCAAGGCTAAACGATGTGAAAAGCAAATAGATTTTAAGCCCTTGTAAACTCATAGGGCAAGCTGAATGGATAAACTAAGATGATTCACCATCGTATATTATCCTGGTGTGTTACAGTTGGCTATATAATAAGTTCATGGCCATCTTGAAATGAGTGGAAAGGTGAATGCTCCCATTGTGATTACGCAGCTAAAAACATACATGCCGGTAATCCCTCTTCTGCCCTTCTTCACCATTTAATTGCAATATTTTAAGGTTAAAAATGGGGAAAATGCTATGCACTTTACAGGGAAAACTGACCAGGACTTTTTCAGAAATAAATTACTTAGGGCGGGAAATAATATTCATATTGAAAATGACTCCTTGTTGTAGATGTCCCAGGTTAAAGGATGGCTAGGCACACTTGCACATAAAGCTGCAGCTCCTGCAATCCTGTGACTGGAGGGGAATCTCAGCTTCTCTCTGTCAAGCTGAAGAGAAAGATTCAGTACGAAGTTTCAGTCCACTTGCTTGGCTGGGAAGAAAAGTTTCAAGAAAATAACCTGAATGTGTCTGCTACTGGGCCTGAATGCACAACCGGACTGAGACAGCAGCTCTGATTTGTGTCACTTGGCATAGTCATTTCTATAAGGTTTTAATTCTATATGCAGCTGTCCTTAAGGGTCTTCAAAGAGCTAGCCCCATCGCTCCTAGCGAATGACTGTGTAACAGATGGGGAGGAAGAGGAGGAGCAAGGATGCAGAAACTGATTCTGTTGATGCTGAGAATATCTCAGCTGCCACTTCTCTCTTTTCTATTGTAAAGGGTCTCCCCCAGCCCATCTTTGTGGTGAGTGGGAAGAGCTGGACCATTTCAGTGGGAAAGCATAGCCATCACCCAAAAATAAGGTCACAGCTGCCAAGTCGGGATCTAAACCAGTGTTTAGGAGTGAGTTGAACTACTTATGAAGCTACACTCAAGTCACAATTTGTTGCCCAACTTTGTTATTTGGCTCCTGGAGCACCCTTTGCACCGGTGATCCAGCTGATGTTTCTGGGTGGGAAATCACAGATGTAGCTTGAGCATTACAATATATCCAGGGGAGAAATCTGCTGTGTGGCTGGACACCATCACTCACCTATCTTGCCATTTGACTGATTTGAGGCAGACAAGATAGTCTGGGCTACCTCTCTAACTTCATCTATTGTACGGATTCATGGGCAGTCGGGTGTTGAATTTGGTTATAGAAATAGGGTGCTGATAAGGATCTGTCACCCCTTAGGTCCATAATCTGGCGGTCTGAACAGCGTTGCACACTGCAAGAGCACAACACAAAGAACTTTTCAGAGAGTATCTGAGAGCGCCAGCACTAGTAGCTCTGCTCATGAGACGGAAATTTGCAGCTAGGGAGCATAGTGCCCGTGGAAGAGCAGCCTGGCAGTGGTCCAGACATTCTGGATGTGACTAAAGAGCTGAATGAACTTCTCAGGTAGTCCCAAGGAATGTTTTCCACCATTAATGGATCTGGAAGAATGACCACAGATTCATTATAAAAGTTACTCTTTCGTTCCTGGTCTCTCCAGAAAAAAAGAAAGATCAAGATATTTTGGAAGACAATCTGTTTCCATGTTATTTCTATGCCTGGTTCACAGATTCAGGAGGATCAGATAAACTTTCTGGCTTTTCCATTCCCCTCTAGTACCAAATTACAACATGTTGGGCCTTTCCTTTTTGCCTGTCATGTTTCGAGCAGCTTCTTATGAGATAGATTAAAATCATTTTACTTATTTATAACAGTTGCAGTAAATTTCAGGGTAAATCAGGAGGCTATTGGACAGGAGTACGCTGTTTCTTTCCCTCTTTGAGTTAGGGCTGTGGAACATGGGGAGCTGATATTAGGTTTTGGCAATTTAAATCTGTTTAGCAAGGTTCTTAAAAATCTCTGCATGTATATCACAGAGAACCTTTCACATATTGCTTTAAATAATTCAGAACCGCTCCAATATTGTATTAAATAATTCAAGAATAGGATAGGCTCTGTGATTAATGATGTGTACCTGGAATTTCTGCAAATACAGCAAGGAGTCAAAGTATGCTCTAGATACAAGTGTTCTGGCACTAGATCCCATTTACTCTTTGCCAAGGCAATAGTATGTATTAGAAAATTGGAAAAGCGCCTGCTACTCAATGGAAAACTGACTTAGGCCAATGGTTAATGTGGCGGCTGCTGAAAGAGTCTGTTCTTTCTGACAGACGACACTAATTTGGCTGAGAACCTCTATTGTCTTCTGACTCCTATTTTTAATCTTCACGAACAACATTTGTGCCTGATGTGAAAATTAAATGGAGGTATAAATATTTCTGCAGGAGCTGAGGGTTTGTCCTGGTATTTTACCAGCCCTGATCTGAGAGCGCAGGAACGGTGTGCTTTGTAAAGCAAAGCACATAAGCTTATTTTGCATGTTAACTTGATCCTAAAGGGCTCTGAGGTTGCTGTTCTTCCCAGCTGTGCTTGGGTCTGCAATCATGAAAAGTACCTGGAGAGTCTGTTGTCCTTCTCCATTTGTTTTTGTAGGGAGATGGGAGTGGAGCAGCATTATTAAGGTGAAAACCTAAATACTAGAATTTCTAAGTTTTCACCCTGTTGACACAGAAACCACTTTCCCTTCTTAGTAAAGTTGAAATGAAACCTGTTTTAGAAAGTACTATCAACATTTTTGCCTAGGAAATGAATAGATTTCTGTAAGCTCAGAGTATTTTTTTTGGTTAAGGGATTTCTCTAAGACACAAGGTAAATCAATGCTATATTGAAGTAGGAGTAAAGAAAACAAACCCTCCTAAATACCCTTTTTTTAAATAAAGAATATGCTAGTGAGCAGAATAGGATACCTAGCAAGGAGATTACAGATATCAGCACTATTGGAAATGCTCTGTAGATATCTTTATAGGAGTCTGAAATTGTACTCCCAGAGCAGCTGCCTCAGTGAGCAGCCACTTTACAAACATCAAAAGGACCAGCTAATTTTATTGGATTTTGGATGTTTTCAATAGAAAGACTCCACAGGGGATACACTGAAATGCATCCAGGTTTAATATTTAAACACATTCAAGATTCCTAGAGGAAGAGACAGGGGAAAGAAAAGAGGGCTGCTGCTGTGGCAACTCTGTTTGGTATGCCATGGTCAGCATACTCCAGTATATGCCTCTCTGCCCCAGCAGCAGCTGGTGGCCTCAGGGCCATATGGATAAGGTGTGGGACCAGCTTGGATGAAATACATTTTTAGAGATGCTGAGCTGCACAGGTGATCTTGACTTTAGATGTAAAGGCTGGGGGAGGTGGTGGTGGTGGGGGATGTGTTATTGTTGGGGTTTTTAAAGAAAGCTCATCTCAGAAGGAAACTCGGATATTTAAAGGCAGGGACAAAAGTCAAGGCATCTCAAAAGACTGGTATCTAGAAAAAGCTCTGTATACACATTTGCATTTAAATAGCAGCAGCCACTGCAAATCACCTGCACAAGTCTTTATTTCAGTGGTTTTGAGATCCATGCTACAATAAACTTCGGCATCTTTTTGCTTAGGCTGGCTGTAAAACGCTGCTCACTGTTTCTTATTAAAATCAAAGCTCTGAAAGATGACCAATTAGAGTGTCTCTGGGAAAGTCTCAGGGGTGAAGCGTCTTCCTTAAATAAAAGGGGAAGATGCTAATTGTCCATCCCTGCAGATTAACTGGAAGGAACAATAGGATTCCTTTTGTGTTTCAGAACACCACAGGCAGGAAGGGAAGAGAGAGGATATTGTATGTCAGCCACTTCTGGGTTTCGATGGAGAGTTTGCCTTCTGTAAAGAATGAATAATTCAGCCACCCACACCCCATAACCATTTAAATTACAGTGTTCCTGTCATTATAAAGTGATCTCTCAAAGGAATAAATAAAGTCGACAAAAATAATCTTCATCAGGGTTGACATTGATTACTCCAGACTGAACTCCCTCACTCATGGGGCTTGTCCACCTTTAAATGTCATCATGAGATGACACCTGTCTATCCCGCTGTCAGTCTGAACAGACAATAAGCCTCTGTTCCCGGTGGCTCCTTTTCCTAGCAAGACCTATTCTAAGTCATAAAGCACAGGATGACAAGTCTTAAACTACCAAATACTGAATGGTTTCTTGATATTCACTCTGTCTCATAGTAGGAGGGGGTAAAACCACTGAAGAAGGGACGTGAGGGGGAACTCCATGGGATTCATGGCAGATGAATTTAAAACAAATAAAATGCTGGATGTTGGCTCTGTAAAATTAATTTCTGCAAAAGGCTGTGTAGAACAATGAAATGACAGAAAACATTGCCACTGGCAGTGCTTTAGATTAATCAGCAGTGGGAATTCACTAGCCAGATACTTCTGCTGCATATCAGGGACAACTGGCCATGTGGCTCTGTGCTTCACAAGACTGGTCTGCTGGCACATATTGTCTCATTTTTGTTGTTGATTGTCAATCTTTCAGAATAACAAGCTCTGAAGATCATAGGTACTGCCATATCAAGTGAAATCAAAGGCCTAACTAGCCCTGAAGCCCCTATCATAAGTGAAAGAAAGTCCGAGAAAAGGAATCAGCCTGTTGAGAAACGAAATCGTGGCTGGCTTCTGTGACATGTCTCATCAGAAACAGAGATGAGAATGATATTCAGATTTTCTGAACTAGCCAAAAACCTTCTTCCTTAGTCAGAAAATACTTTATTATTTCCTGATGACTTCCAGTTGTTTTATTAAATTGCCATCACCGGGAAAAAATATTTCAAAATGTAATTGTTCACTGAAACAGATTTTTTTTTCTATTTTTGCTGCGGTTCATATTTCATTGCATTACAATAAATTGATATAGTTCCCTCATGCCTCTTTCTATTAGAGGGTGCCTTGGATATTAACAGTTCATCTGCCACAGAGCAGCTTAACTGGCCTCCCCTGGCCAACAGCACAAAAGTGAATGGTTACGGATACTCTGTGATACAAACTGACATACCCTCAGGGCAGCATATACATTTATAATTTAATTCCCTGTGAGTTATTTCTTAGTATTAGAACGGTTTTCTGTGCTGGTAAGAAATTCTATTTCTGCTCCCAGATGGATAGCTCAGATAAAGTGCCTGCCTGACTATATACCTTTTGTCCTGTGCGCAGCGGGTCGGGTCGGACAGCCTCCTGCCGCTGCACAGGCTCCCTACCTTGGGCAGGATGCTGAGAGGTAAGGAAACACATTTCAGGGGTTCCACTTTACAGATGCTGCCAGACACATTCCTGGTAGGCAGTGCGGTCATGGTGCAGTAGAAAAACATATATACATATGTATGCCTATACATGTATACATAGAATATTACATTCGTTAGATTATAGGAGACTTCAGATGTATATGGTGGGGCTTTTTGCCATCATCCAGTCCCTTTTCATGTCTGCCATTTCACTTCTCTGAAGCACTGAAGATGCTCTGCAATTCAGACAGGCCTATTCGGACACTGTATGAGTATAAATGAAAGAAAGAACTAGTTCCTCTGAGCTACCTCCAAATGTAAATTAAGCTGTACTTACTGAAGAACACATTCAACAGCAGCAGGAGTACCGTGTTCATATTTTGCATGTATTAAAAAAGAGCCTTCCCCATTTTGTTCTAATATCCTGCTAGTCAAGAACTTCAGGCAAGAACTACAAAGGATTAAAATGGTTTTACATATCTCCCAGCTCCTTAAGCGGCAGTGCTATGCTGTAGCTGCACACATTGCTCGGACAAGTTATAGCAGCCGGTAACTCTGCAATTATTGGGCAACAGCATACCACGGCATCCAGCAATACCCTCGTTAGTTTGTTTTTTAGAGAAGAGGCCAAGTCCTCTACAGAAAAAAAAAAAACAAAACTTTTTAATAAACAAATAAATAGGATTATCTGAGCTTCCTGGGTTAGCATCATGCCTTTCTCAGAAAGGCACTAAGCATACCTTTGACACCTAATTAACGCTATAAAAGAAACTAAACATATTGGTATAGTACTAAGATTTTCTTCACGCTAGTTGCATTGTCATGACTAAATAAAAAGGACTGATGTCTGGCTTTAAAAAAGGAGGAGGGAGAGGAGGTATGGTGAGAGAAAGGAATTACCCATTGATTTATTCTTTTACTTAACAGCAAAGGGGAACGAGCAATTTAAGGTCAGCTGCATACTGCTCAGCTGGCCTCAGATCCTGCAAAATTACCAGCGTTGTGTGTTGCAATAAATTGCATACTTTTGTCATCCCTGTTTGTTTGAAATATGTGTGAAATGAAGAGGGAAATAGCTAAGGCCAGCACTAAGGACTGCACTGATCTGCCTGGAAGGTGAACGGGAGACAAAACTGTCTGTTTTGTCTTGCCAAGTGATATGAGTGCCCCTCTAAGGCAGAAGCAGTCCCACTGCTGTTGTAACTGCTTCCTCGCCGCAGTCCAGCAGCCCCGGTACCAGTGACATACACAGCCAGGTTGGTCAGGAGGGACGTTGGCAATCCCAGCAGAGCTACTTCTCCCAGTTCTCTCCCTCTGTAACCCACTGACTCACCCCAAAGGGCTCACTTTTGAATCTGTGCAGAGTTTGCGTGTTGTCGTTGAACAGATTCATCCTGCAGGCTGCTCAGTCATCATGCTTGCAGACACATTTATGCTAACACCCCTAAAGAACTCACCCTATGCAAAAGGTATAAATTAAGGTGTGGCTCAGCGAAGGCAGTGCATCACACACGGAGCCGGTTACTGACAGTCCAAGTAACTTTCCAGACTAATGACTCTCTCATCAGTCCAGGAAAACAGATCCTGTTGCTCCAGAAGGTCAAACTGGCCTTTATTTTCCTCCTGGCAATGCAAGTGCTGATTATAGTGCAGTATCCAAGACAGGTAATTCATGTCAAAAGGTGGAGAAAGTGGCTTTGCTTATTGATGTGTTGTCATCGCAACGTTCAGCCTTTCTGTTCCTAGCTATTCATGTGAGTTACAGCAAACAATGCTCACTCCTGGCATTAACTTGCTCCCCAGGCGGCTATTACTCAAAATGCACAATGGCCTACGGGACACCAAAAGATTTGCCATTGGTCTATTGACCAGGGGCAGCCTTGTATTGCACTGTGTAATGAAGTAGCATCGAAAGACATTTTTCCAGAGAAATTTACCAGGTTGGCAGCCCACAAGGATAAAATCCTTCACTTACTCACCAGTTAGGCTGCTTTTGACATCATCCAGCGCTGGACTGACCCCAGGAACAAGGGAGCAAACTGGGGTATTGCCAACACCAGAGGCACTGGGGCAGAAGCATGCAGTGAAGCACCTCATCACAGGCAAGAAGGACTGTTTCACCACACCTCTGGTTTTTTTAGAGGCTTGTCACTAAGAATAATGTGACTTGTTGCTAAGACCTCTCTTCAAAACACAAGGCAAGTAGCATCCTGGTCACCTCTACAACATTTGGTGATTTGGTGAGCGTCACTATGCATTCTGAAGTTCTGAAATGTTTCCTCAAATCCCAGCCCAGGAAAGACAGATTAAGTCCCTGTCCAGCTTGATAAAAGTGATCCACTTGAGGTAATTAGTTAGATCCTCAGTGAAATCTCCATACTCTCTCAGAGTGACCTGATCATGGTAGTCATCTCAGGCTGTGGATTTCAACGAGCCTGACACCAGATTTTACCCCATCTGACTAAAAACTCTGATCTAAATGTGGAAGGCAAACGTGAATTTCTTAGCAGACATCTAGAGGCTTGACTTGCTGAGGTGAGCGGCTCTGGTGCCAGCACGATCTCCAGTGGACTGCTCTAGCATGGTGTGCAAAAGGGTTTCCTGAACCTCAGGGGAGCAGACAGACCCAACAGGGGTCTCACGTCACAGTGGCTGAGGAGACCTGGATGGTGCCAGGAGCAACAGTGGCCAAGCCCCCACACATATAAAAGAAACCCCTGGGGAACACCATGAAAAGGATGGGCAAACAAGGCGTGTGAGGCAGTTTGCGTGGAAGTGCGTGGAAAAAGGGCACTGTAACTCTGCCGGCTCCACCAAGGAGTAATGATATCCACCTGGCAGAAGGCCATGTCCGCTCTAAAATCTGCACCCTCCACAACTAACTGATGCAGCTTTGCAGACAGGGCTCCAATGGGAACATGCTGTCACCCCTGTGTCCCTGCTCTTATGCCAATACGGGACGGCAGTAGTGAGCACAGAGAGGAACTCCTCTGCTTGGTGACAGCTCTGGAAGGAGATGAGTAAGTTGAGGAGTATCAGGGAATGCATGAGAGAGACATACTACTGGAACTACACCTAACTTCCCTGAGACGGGCTCAACAGGCAGACAGGACACATGATACAGAGGATTCCCTATCCTCTCTTCGCTGAACACAGTGACTGAAGGGATAGGAGGCAATGGAGACAAGTTCCTGCCTGATGCAGCAGGCACATCTCCTCCGTGACTACCCCACCTTCCCAGGTGCCCTCGCATAACAGGTAACAAGGCTCTCCAAGTGGAAACGAACAATAATGAGAACAATGGTTCATCTAAGTTGGAGGTGTCGCTGAGGTTAAGTCAGCCTATGCCCTGTGTCAAAACTGCTTCCATAAAGAAAAAAAGATGGGTCATTGTCATAGGAGACTCCCTTCTGAAGGGAACAGAAGGCCCAATATGCAGACTGGATCCACTTCTTACAGAAGTCTGCTGCTTACCTGGGGCCCAGGTTAAAGATGTGACAAGAAAACTTCCTACCCAGTAAGGCTGTTGGATTATTATCCATTATTGATTTTTCATGTAGGCAGCTATGAATTTGCAATAAGAAGTCCAAAGAAAATAAAGAGAGGCTTCAGGGCCTTGGGACAACTGATCAGGAGCACAAATAGTGTTCTTCTCTACCCTTCCAGTTGCCACGAATGAAGAGGGGAGAAACAGGAAGACCCAGCTGATCAATACCTGGCTCTGAGCCTGACGTCACTAGCAGATTTTTGGGTTTTTTAATCATGAATCGGTTTACACTACACCAGGCCTGCTGGCAACAGATGGGGTGCACCTTCTCAAAGAGGGAAAAAGATCTTTGTGCAGGAGTTAGCAGGGCTCATTGAAAGAGCTTTAAACCAGATTTGAAGGGGGGGAAGGGATAAAACCAGGCTCTCTAAAGATAAGCCTGGGGGCGGCACACCAAGGTTTGAGGAACGGTGTGCTAGTGAAGTCCTTTGGTCTGCTCCACACTATGCTGAGTACACTGGAGCACATTTGAAATGTCCCTGTACTAATGCACACAGCACCTTAGCCATCTCAGTGGGGGCAGGGGATGGAGATCCACATGACAGCAAACATGCGAGTGTTGTCGATGTGTTAGAAACCACAGAAGAACCTGAGAACGGTCCCATAGGAATTAGGGCTTCTCCCCCAATAAAGGTGGCAGCACCAATAGCCCAACTGAATTGAATCTACACAAATGCACGCAGCATGGGCAACAAACAAGGAGGAGCTGGAAGCCATTGTGCATCAAGAAAATTATTATATAGTTGCTATGGTGGGATGACTCACCCATCTGGAGTGCTACAATGGATGGCTATAAAATCTTCAGAAGGGATAGGCAAGGAAGGAGAGGCGGTGGGGTAGCCCTGTGTGTTAGGGAGTGTTTTGACTGTCTAGAGTTCGACGATGGTGATGAGAAGTGTTGAGTGTTGATGGGCAAGAATTGGGGGAAAGACTAACAAGGCAGATATCACAGTGGGAGTCTGTTATTGACCACCCAACCAGGATGAAGAGGCAGATGAAATATTCTATCAGCAGCTGTGGGAAATGTCACAATCACTAGCCTTTGTTCTCGTGGGGGACTTCAACTTACCAGATGTCTGCTGGAAATACAATACAGCAGAGAGGAAAGAGTCTAGGAGGTTCTTGGAGTGTATGGAAGATAACGTCCTGACACAGTTGGTGAGTGAGCCAACTAGGGAAGCGCCCCACTGGTCCTGTTGTTTGCAAGCTAGAACGACTTGGTGATGTGATGGTTGGAGGCCATCTTGGGAACAGAGATCATGAAATGATAGAGTTTTTGATTCTCGGAGAAGTAAGGAGAGGGTTTAGCAGAACTGCTATCTTGGACTTCCAGAGGCCAGACTTTGGCCCGTTTAGAGGTCTGGTGGAAGGAGTGCCTTGGCAGGCAATTCTGAAGGGCAAAGGAGTGCAGGAAGGCTGAACGTTCTTCAAGAAAGAAATTTTAAAGGCACAGGAGCAAGCCATTCCCAGGTGCTGAAAGACACGCCGGCAGGAAAGAAGGCCGGTCTGGCTGAACAGAGAGCTTTGGCTGTAACTCAGGGGCAAAACAGGAGTTTATGACCTTTGGAAGAAGGGACAGGAAAGTCAGGAGGACGACAAAGATGTCATGAGGTTATGCAGAGAGAAAATTAGAAGGGCCAAAGCCCAACTAGAACTTAATCTGGCTACTGCCGTAAAAGACAATAAAAAACGTTTCTGTAAATATATTCACTGCAAAAGGAGAGCTAAGGGGAATCTCCATCCTTTATTGTATGTGGGGGGAAACATAGTGACAAAGGATGAGGAAAAGGCTGAGGTGCTTAATGCCTTCTTTGCCTCAGTCTTTAACAGTAAGACCAATTGTTCGCAGGGTACCCAGAACCTGAGCTGGAAGACAGAACCAGGGACCAGAATGAACCCCCCATAATCCAAAGGGAAATGGTTAGAGACCTTCTACAGCACTTAAACACACACAAATCTATGGGGCAGGATGGGATCCACCCAAGGGTGCTGAGGGAGCTGGCAGAAGTGCTCACCAAACCACTTTCCATCATTTATCATCAGTCCTGGCTAACCAGGGAGGTCTCCATTGACTGGAAGCTAGCAAGTGTGACACCCATCCACAAGAAAGGCTGGAAGGAGGATCCAGGGAACTACAGGCCTGTCAGTCTGACCTTGGTGCCAGGGAAGGTTATGGAGCAGATCATCTTGAGTGCCATCACACAGCGTGTACAGGACAATCAGGCGATCAGGCCCAGTCGTCATGGGCTTATGAAAGGCAGCTTCTGCTTGAAAAACCTGATCTCTTTCTATGACAAGGTGACCCACTTAGTGGAT
>RSEF01000002.1:153450748-153461346 GCA_003993805.1 Himantopus leucocephalus | reverse complement strand
GAATATGAGCCGGCAGTGTGCCCAGGTGGCCAAGAAGGCCAAGTGCATCTGGGCCTATATCAGAAATAGCGTGGCCAACAGGACTCGGGAAGTGATCATCCCCCTGTACTTGTCAGTGGTGAGGCCGAACCTGGAGTACTGTGTTCAGTTCTGGGCCCCTCACTACAAGAAAGACATTGAAGTACTGGACCGTGCCCAGAGAAGGGCAACGAAGCTGGTGAAGGGTCTGGGGGACAAGTCTTATGAGGAGCGGCTGAGGGAACTAGGTTTGTTTAGTCTGCAGAAAAGGCGGCCAAGGGGAGACCTTATCTGTCTCTACAACTACCTGAAAGGAGGTTGTAGCCAGGTGGGGGTCAGTCTCTTCTCGCTAGTAATATGCAATAAGACGAGATGAAATGGCCTCAAGGAAAAAATTTCTTCACAGAAAAGGTTATCAAGCATTGGAACAGGCTGACCAGGGAAGTGGTTGAGCCACCATCCCTGGAAATATTTACAAGACATGTAGACATGACACTTAGGGACACAGTTTAGTGGTGGACTTGGCAGTGTTAGGCTAAGGGTTGGATTCAATGATCTTAAGGGTCTTTTCCAACCTAAATGATGTTATGATTCTGTGATTCTGTGTATGTGTTTGTCCTTACCTTGTGTATTCTTCCGTTATGGACACTGTTGCACATAACAAAGCAAGTACCACGAAGCTGCCCACTCTCTCATTTTAGGCTTCACTGGCTGGAAAGATCAAGCTACCCGAATACTACAGCTCAATGAGCTGTGCAGCAGTGTGAGCCACAAGGTGTCATGGGAGTACTGGAAACTTGCTCTTTGTTGCCCCTGGTCCTCTGTCAGCATTGACTTCAGTCTCACAGCGCTTCTGTGAATGAGAGCACTTTTCCCCAGCTCAGCCATGGGAAAGGAAGGGAAGATTCTGCATGTCATTTATCCTTGTTTTGGATCAAAAAAATATTGGGTCCAAACAGGTCCACTTTTCACTGCGCACTTTTTCTTCCTCTGGCTTTGATTTGGTGTGTAGAAGAGAAACCTTCTTCTCCACTTACATTTTACTAAGCAATACATTGACCATGTGGAGGACAGAGCAAGACTCATGCATCTTACTTGAAGCTTTCTGCTGGTGCTACTGCAGCACTAGGACCTCCACATGCCATCTCAACTCCGCACTGCAGGTTGTCCAGGGAAGTTGTTGAGGCCCCATCCCTGGAAGTGTTCAAGGCAAGGTTGGATGGGACTTTGAGCAACCTGGTCTAGTGGGAGGCGTCCCTGCCTATGGCAGGGGAGTTGGAACTAGGTGATCTTCAAGGTCCTTTCCAACCGAAATCATTCTATGATTCCTGCACTGAGAGTGGTGGAGGTGGGGATCCCCCAGCTGGGGTTGCCACATCCTTTGAAATAGTCCCGGCTGCTCTCATGGTGTTGAGGAAGCCTTTTAGCTCAAGAAGGTGCACCAGGCAATGAAGGGTCAGTAAGCTGCACACAATTAAATGTTCTTTCTACCCATGGGAATACTCAGCAGACATGTGCAGCCCTGGTGACAAAGACACATGCTCTCTGAAAGTCAGGGGCATCATTTCTTTACCCTTTGCTACTTTGTTGTGATGACTCTGCAGTGAGTTTGCTGGGGTTGTGGGCTGTCTGGGCACAGGCATATGCTCTGAAGTTATCAGTCACTTCCCATGAGCCACAGGGCAGGCAGACAAGTTCTGGTCATTATTAAAAGCCATTCCTTAAAAACCACCCTTCCCAGTCCACTCTTCCAGTCCTTGATGTGGTCTTTGTGTGCACACACGCCTACCCCTCATTACTGTAGGGGGCAGGGGCTATGGTCCTTCACCACTGTAATGGTTATACTTTGCGTTGCTTGTTGCAGGACAGGAAGGAGATGATCAGTGCTTGGGTGGAGTCTGTGTGTAAGGGGCAGCCCTGTGGTGTAGTATTTTTATCCTTGACATCATCCTTTCATGGCTTGTCGAGATGAAAACCAGTGTTCTGAAAGCCCACAAGACACCAGGTGCAGTTGTTGCAACCCTACAACTGATTTTGATGGGCTGCTGCTCCCTTCTCCAAGTTCCTGCAGGGACCGGGGGAGCTGGCTGGCTCAAGAGCCACTACCTCACCAACAAGTACGGTACTTGGTACAGTATCAAACAGCCTCTGCAGGGACTCACCCGGTGCTGCTGGTTGCCTGGATCTTGCTTATGGCCTATGCAAACTCCAAATTCAGTGAGACCCGAGATCCCCAGCCATGCACTGAGCAAGGGGCAGTCACCTCGCATGGAAACAAGGTGCTGCCCATCAGCTGCATCTAGAACCATACTTCTAACTTCTACTCTTGCCCTCAGGCAAGCACAGGTTTTAATGATCTGTTGAACTTGCACAAGCAATGTAAATTGCCCTGAATATGCCTATCGCATATGATACTAGACATGCAAATGCATGGAGCTGTCACCCAGGCCTCATCTTCCAGGGGAGCTTCCTCTAAAGAAGAACACCGCAGTGTCACCCATAGTTTTGAAGGTCTGCAGGGAGTTCTTCTAGAGCTACGCAAAATATTTAGCACAGCCACACACACTCAAAATACCACTTGTGTAACTGACAGACCTCAGGAAGTGGATTTTAATTTGTTGCAACAACACAATTTTTCAAAGTTTCCAAGATCTTTGTGCACTTTAGAGTGAAAGGACATTTATTGCCACTTTTAGGTGTAAGCTGCCTACAGCTCCATATTACTTGGGGTATAAAGTAGATGAGCAAAAGGCCTTAAAACTAGTGTTGTTGCACCTCTGATCTTGATTGATGTTGACACCAATTAGCAGAAAAGGAATCTTCCAGATAAAGGAAAAGAAGATTTTATTAAGCCCTAAATGCCAAGAGTCAGAATTCAATGCAAAATTCATTAGTGCTTATGGCAGGAGTCCTACCAGCTATTGCTGAGGGGTTAAAGGGAAATAAAAATTACATAAATAAGATTCTCAGGACTTTTAAATCCTAGCTTGAACAGTAAATGTGTTTGGGTGATTTTAGCTTGCTATTCTATACTCCCTACTTATAAAGGCTGTTCTGTCACACTCACTAGTTTTAATCAGACGCAAGTCCTACTCNGGCAAGTTCTACTCAAATCAGCGCTATTCCTCTGAAGGAAGAGCAAAGAGAAAAATAGAGGTCATATTTTTTTTCACTCCATTTCTGTAAATAAAATTCACCAGGTAGAGGAAGAGGTCTTNCGCAAGTCCTACTCAGATCAGCGCTATTCCTCTGAAGGAAGAGCAAACAGAAAAATAGAGGTCATATTTTTTTTCACTCAGTTCTAAATCCATTTCTGTAAATAAAATTCACCAGGTAGAGGAAGAGGTCTTCACGTGGTATAAATATAAATTTAAAATGTATACATGTATAAATGTATAAATATATAAATGCATATATATACAGGATCAAAATCTGATTTTAAATTTCTGGCTAATGTACAGAGAGTGACACAAATGCAATGATACTTGACTTTGCAGACTTTTGCCCTTAAACAATTGCTCAGGAAAATAAAGGTACTTTGCAAGTTTCCTTATGTTGTATCACCAATAAATCCCAGTTTAACAAAGCTCTGAAACAATATCTGAAAGCTTTGTAAAAACAAAAATTAAATGTGCTTTTTATGAACCAGAAATGAGATTGTGACAGAGTCTGGAGAACTTTGAGCACCTTCTCTGTAAGAGAAGTGCCACAGCTGCCTGTTACTCTAATGTACAGATCTTACAGAAACTGTTTTGGAGCAGGAACAAATATCTGGTCAAGTTGAGGCAGTTCCTTCCCATGGCTTGTGTTCATAGCACTCAGAAATCCTCTTGCATATTCACGTCTTTCCATGTTCACTAGATCACATTTTGCTTTCCAACACTAAGCTCTTCAGCTTTGCAAGGAAAATCATAGGTCCTATTTCCCAAAGCTCTTGCCTGCCCAGAGACACACTCAAAGGTTTTTATCCCTTTCTACTTAGAGGGTGTCTGCTCTTTCAGTTCAAAGGACTGCACACACGAACGCTAATTTCTTACAACTCAATTTATCCAATGATAATTCAATTTCAACATGTCCTAAGACGTGTTCTTCCACTGGCAGAGGATCCTGATGACCATCAGTTTACATCTATATGTGAGAAGTCCCAGGGCAAATGTTGACTCTGAATTTACCTTCCAGTCTTATTTACTGCATCAAATGTCATCAGAGTTTTTGACAGCAACATCCTAGATTCACAGCTAGAAATTTACTGCCATTGCTTGCTTGTTGTGAACGTTAGGGATTTGGTTTATACTTCTCTCATCTTCCAGGGTTAAGCACCGCAGTTCTTTGGTTCACTTTATTGGTGTAGTGCTATTGTCCAGAAAAGACATAATCCCAAATTTATTTTAAAAATTAAAGCATCCCATTGCCATCTTTGCATTGTTTGTTCCTGCCCTCCAACCAACCATTCTCCCTTCTTTAACGTGTATCTGTAGTCTCCCTCCTGCTTATGGCAGGGATTCATTTTCTTGTTATAGATTTGAACAACTTGCCACACAGTGAGAGCTTTGCTCTCTGACTGGGGCTAAGCACTGTTGTTATTTTTAAAAAATCCTTGGAGGTTGCATATAAAAAAACCCCACACTGTGCTCTGTTGTTACATCACATACTGTGAAAGTCGGTGAGCTTGAAAACTCTGATTGGAAAAAGGAGAATAATTCTAGAAATGGGGATGTGGGATTTCAAGGAATTTCTTATGTAGACTCCTACTCTTATCTGATACTATATTGCCTCAGTTTCTCCTCAATCCTTTTCATCCACATTATGCTCTCACAGTGTTTATGTATTCTGTAAATGAAGATGGATGTCTGCTCATTGATGGTTATCTAAGCTGCTCTGTTTCTTAGGCCTTGATCATACTTCCTAATGTATCATTTTTAGAATAGAATTATAGAATAGAGTCATAGAATAGTTTGGGTTAGAAGGAACCTTTAAAGGTCATCTAGTCCATCCCTCCTTGCAATGAGCAAGGGTATCTTCAACTAGATCAGGTTGCTCAGAGCCCCACCCAACCTGACCTTGAATGTTTCCAGGAATGGGGCATCTACCACCTCTCTGGGCAACCTGTCCAGTGTTTTACCACCCTCATTGTAAAAAATTGCTTCATTATTTTTATAACAGCAAACCTTTTTCAACTAAACATTTAAATGTGAAGAGAAACAGGGTTCCTATTCTGAGTGTAATACCCACTTAGCAAAACATCAGCACTGGAGCTACAGCCACATGCCACCAACATTCATCAGTCCTTCAGCAGCAAGTAACACATTGCAGAAAGCTGTTCCCTCCTCTGAAGGATCTCAGCCACAAAATATTGAGGAATCTCTGACCAAGAGTTAAAGACAATGACTGCTGTCTCTGTATGTATATAACAACGGAGAAAGCATCTATCTAGAGAAGTATTATGCATGGTTTCAACCTCTACACCTCTAGAAGAGTCTCTCCTGTGTTCACAGAACTGTGGGGGAATATTTGAGAAGTGAGTAGATGAAATGTATTTTTCATCTCTTTCTCTTGCTTCTTGATGAGGAAAAGATACGAAAAACATTATTGTGGAAGTAGAACTTGTGAATCTGTCTTTCAACGCTATGCTGGAGAACTCCTTGGAGGAATAGAGTGGGTTATTTACAAATTTGAAATAACAGGGCATTGACTCAATCACACAATAGATACACTCTCAGTCAGTTAACAAAATAAGAAACAATACTTGGTTAAAAATCTATTTGCAGAGAGTGAGATCTATTTCGACATTATATCTAGATTGTGTTAGTTTTTCCTTTATTACAAACAAAGAAGACAAGACTTCATGTGATTTCAAATTTACAGTATGGCAACAACAACATTTTAAAGCTTTCTGATGCAGAGACAAGGCAAAATTTATAACTCTGCCCCTTTTCTCACTCCGGAGTTACCTGTAAGCAGTCATGCAGAGAACAGAAAATGAAAATTGAGTGTTTTTCATAGATATTCATATATAACAAGACCTCAGCAGAAATGCTTACATTGCCATCCCTGTCAGATTCTATGAATCCACAAATCCTGCTAAATACCTAATACCACAACTAAAGACATACCTAGATGTGCAAGCTGTCGGTTATTTATAAAAGGCCTCTTATCAGGACCAGCACTGACAATAATATCTGCAAATGTCAAAGGGCCCTCAGCTGTCAAACACGGAATCATCATCCAGCTCTGTGATAAGTGTAACTGCCAGGCGCTAAGTCTACAAGCAAAACATAAGGGGGTAAAAAACAGCTACCACCAGGGCACCAAGGATGAACCTGACCAGAGAAAAAATATATGAGCAAAATAGTAGGGTTATTGTTAAGCCTGATCATTAGCGGCATTTCTGTTACTTCTGTCTATGCATCATCAGACAGGATGATCGGTTGAGATTGTGGTAAAATGCGAGTCATTGCCAGTAATCGTAACAGCTACCATTTCAACTGGTACTTCGACACAGGTCATGATGGGTGGAAACGGTAGAAGTATGGACATGTGCATACTTTCAATCTATTCCACGATCCAAACTGTCTTCATTCATGACTGACAAAAATAAGTACAATAATCTATATCAGGCCTCTGTCATCAATACCATTGCTAGACGTAGAAAAGGTATCACAATACATCCCATGAACTTGTATGTCTTCTAAAAACCACAGAAACTTTTAGTATCCACATTACCCTGTGGCGGGGAGCTCCACGGTTTAGCTGGAAATCGTGAAATTTGACAGATGTAGGAAATACAAGTAGGATTTTCTTGACCTGTAAAGTAACTTATTGAGTGAGGACATTTTTTTTCCGAACTGACAGAAGATGGAAGTCATGCTCCATAAAACATGTAGACATAATCCACGACAGCAGAAAAACACCAACAATTAGTCAGAACCCCTCTATTGACTGACAAAAAGCAGGCATATACTATCAGTGCAGACCAGTCTTTTGAGTACCCAAAGTGTGTAAATTAGGCCCAAAGTGTAAATTACACAGTAAGTGACAAGAATTTCAGAACATTGATCATTTTGAGTCAGTCATTTGAGGAATGAATTCTTTCAAGAATGAGAAAACTGCTGGTCTTGATGTCATCTGACAGCTGAGTAGATAAAATACCTTTGTTGAATGACAAATATCTGAATACTTCAACCATTTATTGTGCATTGCTGACAGTGTGTTAGCGCACGTATGTCACGGCACTCCAAAAATCAGCAAAGGATGCTTCAGAGCCAAAGAACAGTAGGCCTGTGTCCATACGGCATCATCTTCACAAATGGCATTAGCATCTGATCTTAATTAAATTAGTTATCACCATTCGCTAAATGGCTCCTAATACCAGAGCAAGCTGGACTGTTCCCAGAAAGTCCCTGCTGTTTAAGTGCTTAACATCACTGAGCAGTTCCAAGAGAGCCTTGGGAGGGAATGGACAGAGACTCGATGCCTGTAGATGCATCAGCAGCTGCTCATGACACTGTAAAAAATCTGAAGTATGTAATTATTTGTAATTATTAAATTACACAAATTGATTGCACACTGGAAAGTTTATATAAAACCACGTGAGAAATAGAGCCAATGGTGCAGATAGCAATATGAACTATCAGAAAAGCGCACTTGTACCAGTATTTTTAGCATCTGTCAAAACATTAGCATCTGTCAAAATAAGCAACCAACCTATGATCATATAAAATCTTGTTTCTTACATGTGACTTAGGCGTTGCAGTTCAAAATTAGGACTTCAGTTCTAAGGACTTTATGCAAAATCAAGGCCATGTGTACCTGAGCATATTTCCTGGGTATCTGATTAGCATGTCCAAAGCCAACTGTATATGAATTCAGACAAAACATATGCAAGTCTCCTCCACCTTTAGACCCAATAAGCTTCTAAACAATTGTGCACATCCAAGTTTGAGGGTGGTTAACCCACGACTAGCACCTGGTCTATCTGGGTATCATGCTAAATTGCACACCTTTCTGAAGGCCAGACAAATCAAAATGCAAAGTGAGTGCCTGTAAGAGCTCAGATTCCAAATGGAGGTGAGGGGGAGATGAGGAGACTGATGGAAACCAAATAATGCTGTGAATTTCTGAACTTGCACAATACCACTCAGTACCTGTACATGTGCTCTGTGTAGGGGATATCAGGGTTTGCAGTTAGATAGGCTGCAATGGATCAAAATTGCATTGTTTCACTGGATATCCTGAATAAGACAAAATCACTGTGTCTTTCTGGGCATCATCCTATCTGATATGATGAAAGCTCTAGCTATTACCCCAGAACACACGTTGCATGTTTATGGTGGTGCTGAAGAGTTTTCTAGCTACAGCAGAAATACAAAAGCTGTGGCAGCTACACAATTTGAAGTGTACAACATAATCAGCAGGATATTTAAAATTAGCATAGATTAAAAATAAAGAAAGGGAAGGGAAGGGAAGGGAAGGGAAGGGAAGGGAAGGGAAGGGAAGGGAAGGGAAGGGAAGGGAAGGGAAGGGAAGGCAAGGCAAGGCAAGGCAAGGCGGAAAAAAGTACCTAGCCTAGTAACCTGAGAATGGATTAGACAACTTGCAGACCTTCTCACACATGAGTCAGCTGGAAGAACAAGAACATGCAGAAATGTGATTATTATAAAAACACAGAAATGTGTGAACAGAGAGACTGGTTGAACAAAACAGCACATCTTGGTCTGCGGCACCATGAAAGAGTTGTAAAATCCTAAAGATTTAGCCCTGGCAACCCATAGGTCCATCTTTTATGTTCATTTTATGAAACTGTATCAGAAAACAAGAAAAGGACATATAACAGGAAAAAAGAAGCACAGCGATAGCTGTGCAGGCATGGAAGGATAAACAACTCTTTTCTTCCCTTTCTGCAAATCAGAACAAAGGCAAAGGACTGCAAAGCCTTTTTCAAACCCTAACGGTCCTTGACAGGAAAGAGGAAATAATGCCCTAATTGCCAAAAATGGCAAGGAGAGGAAAGAGGGCAGAATGTCACGGTTACAATTTGTTTCCAATTCATTCTGTCTCTCCAAGGTTCCTTCTGCCCTTTAAGAAATCTGTACTTAAAAAATAATGGACTAGACAATTTCCAAACCAGGAGCCTGGTATAATTCATTTTAATGCCCCTCCAGTTGGCTGGGCAATACAATAGATCATCACATTGCAAGAGAACCCTTTGGTCCAGACTATGTATCAGACTGAACTTCTGGATGTATAGCATATTTATCATGACTATGCTGTCACACAAGGTTATCATGCTGGTATGCAGTATTTCTCTACCTCTCCCTTAGTGAATTTGGTTCTTTTATCCAAAATGGAGCTAATCAACATAAAAAAACCTATGCTGACTTTTTCAGTCAGACGCCCAGAGTTAAATATCTACCATGACACACTCACGGAAGGTATCAGAACACAGTATGGTTTCACATAGTCTTCAAGACTATTTTTCTTAGTATGAGCCAGTGTTTAGTCTTAGAAAGATGTGCTGTATTATATTTAGTTTCAGCTACACCAGATATCCTTCACTGCTTTTTCTGTTTAGAATGAACTCCATGAATAAACAGAGGATTTCTTTTTTCTTATGGCTATTCTCCTCGTCATAGAAAAAGAAGAAAATTCTGCATAGTTTTGGGCCACTTTTTATCCAGATCCAGTAGTGAAACACTCAGAACACTACAGACTTGGGGTCATTTATGATTCCACTACTAGGAAACCAAGCCAAAAGGTCCAAGACATCACAGAAGACATGTCAAAGGCCCTGGGATCAGACAAAGTGTCACAACTAATTAAAACTTTGTTTTGGAAGACACTCAGTACTTGATATTTCTACTGCTTTCATGGGAAGTCTGTGCTCTGAACTTCTGACAAATCAGGTCATTTATTCAAGCTCCTTATTGTGAACGAAGGTCTCTGAACTGAGCTCTGACTGCTACTGTGAACTTCGATCTGGGAGGTTTAAAATATACGAGGGTAACAGAAATAAAATCCACTTTTGCTCAAAGGTCATTGTCAATAGTGTTTATTTTTTCTGGTCTTGTTTTCTCTTCCAGCATACATGCATTTTTGTCTATAAGTGACAAGTTTGACCAGACCAGCATTGATTCAACCAAACTCACAGACTCACTCAATATTTCAATGATTGAGGATTGCTGGAGGAAAAGAAATATTTATTTTTGCTTCACCTTCCATTTCCAGCTAGGAATGAAGCCAGCAGTGACAAAAATCTGCTGTGCAAAGTCTTTCTGTGCTATTTCCATCAGGAAAGCCTCGTGAATCCCCCAAGAAAGCCTGTTCTCATAAGCGTCCCACCTTGCTCCAATGAGCTTCTGAGGCCTGAAGAGATGAGTGGAGGTCCCTTCTGGCTAACTAGATTACTGCAAACTCTCTGCCTCCTATTTTTCTCCTCTTCTTAATACTCAGAGCACTGCAGCTAAACCTCCTTACCCATTGCCATTCAGACTGTGTATCTATTTACCTACGGTCCTTACCTCTTTCCACCCATTAAATGTTGTTCCTTCCTGCCCATATTCATACTTTTCACGGAATCACGG
>RSEF01000002.1:153429156-153442072 GCA_003993805.1 Himantopus leucocephalus | reverse complement strand
CACAAACCAAATATAAGATGTGCATTAAAAAAAAAAAAAAGGAAAAGAAAGAAAAAAGACAAAATCACTATATGCCCTAATTTATGCCATTCTAAGGCCCATTGAAGCAAATGAATTTTGTGCTAATGTAAGTCTCATCCCACCTAAAATAAATCCCATCCTGATTGCAGCCTGCCTGCATACAGTATAAGGACTCACTAGGGCACAATGCAAATTATACCAACTACTGAACCAACACAGCTGACCTCTGCGCTGCTAACCCAAGGAGAGAAATGGGACTGCACACCATCATTTTCTCTTTCCTTTCCTAAACTGATGACGTAGTCTCTGTGTGTGTGTGTGTGTGTGTGTAATGGCATGAAAGCACAGTAGCTTGGAGCTGGTACGCGTTACAAAGAGCTAAGCTGCCCTGGATTTATAATCATGCAACTTTTCCAGTTGATGTAGTTACCCAAGTTCAAGCCTCTGTAGTGGGACTTCCACCAGAATAAGTCTTGCGCAGATTTACGTTATAAAGGAAAACTATCCAACCAAGCTAAATCATTTCAGTGCAGAGCAGTTGTTAGAGCTTGTTTACATGAAGCTGCTCAGAAAAGTTGATCTGAATTTTTAAGTGGATTAGTTAAACTGCATTAATTAAAGCCCTTTGTGGCAACTGTCAGAATTAAAGTGGCTTTGATTTGATTTGGTTTACTTCTCTTCCAAGGCTAAGTCATATTAAGGCCACTTTAATTGTGAAATAGGAGGTTTAATGCAATTTAGCTAATTCACTTTAAACTCCTGCCTTTAGTTAATTTAAATCAACTTTCTTGATTATCCCTGTATAGACAAGACCAAGGAAAAGCGAAGACCACATAAATAGAAACACCCAAAAGTAACTTTGAAAAAATCCAAATATTTCACTAGCACATCCAGGATGTTACTATCTTCGTCACCAACAAGCTTTGGGAATTACAGGTAAAGATGTCAAGGTCCAAGGAGGCACGCTGAGAAACAGATCCTCTGTGCTGACCTACAGCTACTCACCAGAGACAGGACGGCCAGTCCTGCACAAGAACTTTACTCCAGCCTAAAATAAAAAGTGACAAGTTAAGAAAATGCCTCTCAGCCCTCAGAAAAAATACAGGGTTTGGGCCACAGGCTGTGGAGGGGGAGGAAGAGAGCTGCCTGAATGTGTGAAAGAAGAAGGAAATTTTACTTAGGGCTCTGGTGACAATTTCTGCATCCTTTCTCCCTCCTGAGCCAGAAGGCACAAACAATATTGGTAAAATGCTGTTGGAGGACACCTGCTCTTCTTTGCCCTGGAAGCATCGTGCAGACCTGTTTCAGGCACTGGTGCAAGGTAATAGCGATGCGGCAGCCTGAAGAGATTTGGGACATGGAGGCATACAGGTGACTTTGCACGGCCTCAGGACCAGCGCTGAGCCAAGAGCCGATCTGCCAGACCATCCCAAAGTGCTACCTATGAATTTCAGAATTCAAGACGAATCTTTGAAAACTGCCTATTTGTACAGGTGCAAGTTGCTTTCCTAAGACACCTCAATGCCGACAAAAATCTACACCCTTTTTGTATCAAATTCTTAAAGCTCATAGACTGGCCTTACGTGATGGCGCAGCAGACAGCTAACGTTACCGTGAGCGGCGTTCGCATTGACAGGGTTACTCGGCACCAGATGAATGATTAGAACAGGGAGCTGCCACATCAAATGAGAGGGAGTACAAGACAGGCTGCTTGTGCTGCCGAGATCCATTTTAGTATTGAATCATACTCCAAATGGCAGCCTAAGTGAGAGTAGAGGTGGTGATTAGCAGGACTGTGTCTATTTGGAGATGGCCGTATGCATGACTGAGCATGAATGGCCTGATTACGAGGGGGTGTAACTCCACTCAAAGGGACCGAGCGGGCAGGGCTGAGGTAGCAATGATTAGCTGCCACGCAAGGTAAGTTATTGTCTCCTGTGATGCTAAAGATATACTGTACTTAATAGTTCATTGGCTAAATGCATTCAAATGGCTGATATTGCCGCAGCCGGAAACATTCATTCACGTAATTAGTTTACCTTCCTAGTTTAAGCCAAATGGAAAATCCCTCTGTAAAGCACTCTTAAGCCGGCTGTTGTGCGGGTGTTGATCAGCAGAGTCCTTTTGACTTTGCAAAGTTGCCCAGTTTTCCCCAGGAGGACACGAGGTCCTTTAATCCCCTACCTTATCACAATGCCTTATCACAGCCCTTATAGGGATGCTCTGGAAAGTTCTCTGGATAATCTGACCCCAAGATTTGTAACGGCAGCCGCTGAAATCAATGGAAAATGAGCTGTCATGTGACAGGGTTGTTACCCGTCAGTGATCTTAATTCCAGGTGTGTGACAGGGAGGACAGGAGATGACTCATCCCTTGTCAGAAATCCTCGGTGTCACAGATTTGCAGTTGTACCTTTTTCCAGAGGAACCTCAGCTACTTGCCTGTAATAAATGATCTTCAGGTGACTTCCTCTCCCTTCTCTGGGAGTCATGAATATTTGACTTAACAAATTAATCTTTTCACTCCCTTCATAGGCAGACAGATACCTTTATATATGGAGTGCAGGAGACAGAAAATAAAAATAAAAAAAATAGACCATAAAGGAAAGTGCCTGATTTTCAAGTAACTCTGTTCATCAGAGGGGTTAGGCCAGACCCTCGACTGCAGCAGAGCAATGCTATTTAAATCAGCAATTGTACGTCTCCCTGTCTTTCTGTCTCACTGGCCCAATTTTGCAGGGAACGACATTCAGAGCCTAGACCTGGGTCTAAAATCAGCGCTGACCCAAGCAATTTCAGCATAACCGATCCTGTCATCATCCTCCAGCAGCGTTTAGGAGGGAAGTTGGACTTTTTATCCCATGAAGCTGAAGAACTCAAACTTAATTTCTCTCTCTTCATAAAGCTCCTGAAATGACAGGGCTGGGAAGGAGAGATCCTCTAAGGTCCTCAACGTCAGCATAACCACGTCATCAAACTTAGCATAAGTTGCTGGTTTGGAAAGGTGGTACCCAACAAGGCACGCTGCCTTCTCGCGACTCTGTTTCAGAGTGGCAGAGCTTGGATTTGGATCAGCTCTCTTAATGCACAGGCACATGGCTTTACAGGGAGAGGACCCTGCTATGAATATTTGGTGCTAACATCACACTCCATCACCTGCAAGGCAAGGACGTGTAACAGCAGTCAGGGGTGGTGCCAGAATTTTGTCATTGTTGTGTTATTGTATCTGTTCTTTTGTTTGAGTCTTTTTATTAAGCCTTCAGCAGCAAGGCTGGGTTGTGGAAAGGGCCGCTTGGATGCTCATGGTCCTCCTGGTGCGGTATTACATCCCACGAAGAGCTCACTGAGTACAGGCAGTACTTAAATTTCCACACACCACTTACAGTCATCCCCAGAAGGCTAATTCTGCTGTGGTCCACAGCAGGATATCAGGGTCTCAAGCCTCGTCCGTCTGTTTGTTTGCATTTGCTTCTGCATTCTTTGCTTTTGACCTATCGGATGTGCTATTGCGCCCTGCAATTATTTTTCCATTCATCTTCTTCTTTCCTGACTCATTTAGCAAACAAATACTTCTTGACCTCCCGTCAACCAGCTCCATGCACCAACCAGCTCAGTGTGGTGGAAAGTGTGAATCTGCTGCCTTTGGAAACCCTGCAAGCCTATAGCAGGCAACAGTTATCCCCTGGACGTTTTGTTCCAGTTCCACTCCAGCGCTTGCTCATACATGAAAAAAGTGTATTCATCAAACAGTGAATTTTTGGTCTGGATTCATGCAAGAAGAACAAAACAGCCTGCTCATTTCCTATCTTCAGGCAGACTTCCCAAAGATTATAGGAAGAGGATCGGTGGGGAGCCTAGGGGCTTCCTGGCCAGGAATGCAGCGGGTAATCAGAGCATCGGTTGAACAAGTGCGTTGGTACAGTCAGGTGGCTGCTGTGCCCCAAAGCAGACCAAAACTGCTGAGTGCCACAGCCACCTGCTCGCTGATGTCCCTCCTGCGCTGAACTGCATCATACAGGGGTCTGACCCCCACAGTGCAAACCCGAGAGGCTTCCCCCCACCAAAAGGGTCTCGCCGCTGTGTTGCTGATTCTCTGCATTTCTTATGAAGGTATGAGAAAACTAATGCAATGAGAGATTTGTACAAACAGGGGTGTACTGCGTGCACCTGACGTCCAGGATGAAATGGCACATCCAAAGCCTCCATGCTGAGCTGCCAGATTGTCCTCAAAAGCATCTCTCATCGCCACTGGCTATTTGTGATTGCAAAGTGCCTATTTTAACCACGGAGAAGCCAGCCTGCCTTTTTTCCAGAATTTCTAGTGCAGAAAAACACTGTTCTGTTGTCCTGCAGCTGAAGGGGAATGTGTTGGGGGAAACAGAGTGATGGGGCTTCTGTGATGTTCTTTTGCCATTCCCTTTCATTTCATGTTCTTTTTTTTAGTGAGAAATGCAGGGAAGGGACTCTGGCCGTATGTGAGGAAAAGCAGTTTTGCTATCAGGTAATGAAAGCTACTACCCAAAAGGAGAATTGGAACGAGGGTGAAAGATTGGAGTGTGTTTCCAAAAATTGAAAAAGGACATGTGCCAACAGCTATTGAAAGGTGAATCCTTGCAGTCAAAGGTGGTCTGCCTGGAAGAGCCTGCCAATGGGGGCTCTTTTCCTAAGATATCGAGGCTTATGCAACACTTACGCAAAAGGAAAGGCCCCAGAAGGTTTCCCCAAAATGACAGAACAAACCAGAAGAACCAGCCAATGGGTTCATTAATCTCAAACTTTGGTTTGAGATGTTTCACACAGAGATGGTAGGTGGTGGGGAGCTCCCTTTCTCCACAGCTACGGAGAGCTTCCAGCTGCCTGTAGGACCATAACACTGTACAGACTAGGACTATGGTGTTTCCTTATCTTTAGGGCAATGTCTTTGTAGAAAGTTACAACACTCTTCAGCTGAGTGGTAGAGGAAGGAGAGGACAGGTGCGTGCCATGATCTGGTCATGTCGCTGTCTGGGGGTGTAGCTGGCAAAGACAGGAGCATCAAAGAACGGAGCAGCTACCCTCCATTGCCACCGGCAGCTCCTGCCTCCCTGCCTGGGTCTCTGCCAGCCTCACATCAAGGCTGTCCACCTCATGTCTCCCTGATGAACAGGAGACACCCATCCTGGTCCAGCCGTGTCACCAACCCCACTGCAATGTGGGTCACCACCATTGTTTTCCCTGCTGTAACCTGGACTCTAGGGCCCGTGCCAGGAGCTCATGTGTGGCCCAGACCTTGGCTACCTGAGGCAAAGGGATATGTGGCTTTGCCATGGCTGGAGGAGCCTCCAAGCTCCCTGTAAGACCAGAACAGGGTATAGGTTGGGGATATCTTATCTGTCCTGCAGTGCCCTGACAGCTCTCTGGCTGAGTGTTGGAGGAGGGAGAGGACAGGAGTGTGCCATGGTCTGGTCACGTCCCTATCCAGGCATCCAGCTGTAATAGACAGGAGAAGCAGTACGGGAGGAGCAGCCACCCTCCATTGCCACGGGCAGCCCCTGCTTTGGGTTTGCCCCAAAGACAGCCACTCCAGTGACTGACTGATACAGTCAGTTTGCATGATGCCACAGCTAGTGAGCTCATGACGAGCAGTCAGGGACCACATCCTCTGCGTGCAAACCCTGACCTGCCTTTGGAGACCACCAAAATGGTAGATAATTTACAGTTATCAGATTACAATTTTTCAGGCAGTGGACCTGTTAGCTGTGCAGTCTTCAGCTGGGAGAAATTGAAATCCCCCAAATGCTCCCTAGGCCTCTATATTTTGGACTTAAACCAAGAAAGTTGTCTAAGGCATCTCATCTGCCGCCTTCAGTAGACATATTGCCCTCGAGGAAAGCAGGTGTTTTCTAGACATCAGTAAAGCTTCTGGGATGAGAACCAGACTGAGCAGCTCTGAACAGTTCACTACCCGTTTCTGGGCCTGTGTGCGAAAGAAGGTGCTGAAGCGCTGTAATCCTCTAGCATTTTGCACCTCCTTTGCTTTCAGGCTTTGCAGAGGTAAGTGGTTACATAGGGTGCAATGCCTCAAGCCTGCAGTGTTTCCAGATGGGACGAGCAGCACCCGCATCTGAGAGACCTCATGAGAGCTCCTGCCTGCATTTTTAGACACTAGGAGTTCATACGCTTCGGCTAAGTTCCAGATAAGCATGTGGACTTTGCGATGCTCTTCTGAATCCAGCACAAGCTCTGAACTGTTTAAAGCTTTTGTTCACTCATGGTTTCTCATTTCCTCCTTTTACCCAGAAATCTTAATCCCTTTGTGAAGATACCGTTTAAACAACTCAGCAACTGAATAATATAAAAAAAGGAGTAAGGGCACCTTGGCCAGGTTTACATGCTGCAGGAGGTGCTGCGGTTTAGAGATGGCAGAGCGAGTCAATAGTAAATAAATCCTGGCTGCAGGTTTTTTCACCTGCTTCCTCTATAATGAATCCTTTGGAAATCTGGCACAGCTGGGACTTGAGCAAGGGGCTCTTTGGCTCCTTATTTAGCTGCTCCGTTGTGAAATGTAGTGATAGGCAGAAAAGTAACTGCATAAAAATGGCACCTAGGTGCTGTAAATATGTGTTCTCTGTGGGTCTCCTGAGGCATATGTGCTGAGTTTAAGGACCGTTTGTGTTTTTTCTCCCTCTCTCTCTTTCCTGTAGCTAGGGATGTGCTAGCCATGTCGCGCTCAGCTCTCCTGCCTCTCCCACAGTATTGCCAGTTAATGTCTGATTCCAGAAGCTTTGCAGTTGGCAATGTTTTAATAAGCAGAAAGAACACAGCTTGATTCTCAGGTAACAGGCTGAGCTAGCTGTGCTGGCAGTCAGAGAAAAAAACATGGTATTGACTTGAAGACTGAGTGAATTTGGAATAGAAATTGCGGAGGAGGAATAAATGTGGCATACCAGGATGTCACTTTTACACTTTCCAGATGATAACTGCACTTTAAAGTGGAGAATCTCTGACAGTGACGTCCTCTTTTAAGCATCCAACGTCTATGCCCGTACTTGGTCCTCCTGCAAACCCCCTGCTTTCCCAGCTCTGTCTGACTCACATTGTGTATGCTTCACAAAATGCACTGACACAGGCTCTGTTTATCAGAGTTACTCAAGTTTGTTTCCAAGTTAGAATTACTGTTTTATGAGGAGGTGGCTGGGTTAAGAGACGAGAAGGCTGCACTTTTCGGGCAAGGACATTGAAAAGTACTCACCGGGAATAAAAGTTGCAAGCTAAGTACCACACATCTGACTGTGTTACATAAAAAAGTGCCTGAAAACTCTTTTCTTGCCCCTCACTGCAGTATCTTTCAGACCATCCGTGAAATCAGCATCCAAGAGAAATTTATTTCATTACCTTCTGCTACACCATTGACCAGGGTATTTATTCCTGGGAAATTATCAGCTAGAATCTCTCGGTTTGCTAGATATTTGGGATGTCACCAAGTGGCACCGTAGAGGGAACAGGTGCCTTCTGCAGGGCAAGGCCAGGTCTGGGTGTGTGACAGCAGCATGCCCACAGTGCCCTGGTACAGAGGGGAAGGGGAGTCGTGGCAAAAAGGCAAGCCAAAGGCTAAAAGTAGCTAGTGTCTTTTCAGGTGGCAGGATCAGCCCTTGCAGGCAGATCCTGTGGCACTGAAATATCTAATTTATTTTCAGGAAGGGGTGAAAAAGGATTAAGAGCAAGAAATCAGGCTTTTTACTTCTCTGGAAGAGAGAGGCAGTTTGATAATAAGCCGCTTTCCCGTCGGCAGCTCAGGGTGATGCACTTCCAAGAGCCACGTCCTTGGGGACAACACCCTTGGTGAGTGCGGTCAAACCTCTAGAAATCTTGTTAGAGTGTGAAAGCGAATCTCTGTGCTCAAAGGATGCTAAAGCCTCTTTCAGAGGGCAAGGAGCTGACCCTGCAGGGAGGGATGTTTCACAAACTGACCTGCGCCGGGGTGCTTCCACCCCCAGGAGAAAAACACACGTCCCTCTGCCCCCTGCATCTGCTCCCAGAGACGACCCCTCTCCTCCAGGGCTCCAAAGACATATCAAAACAAGTGTTTCTAAAAGACATCAAATCACTGTTTTATCAGGCCACATTTGGCACCAAAGCTCAAAATCAAGCCTACGTAAAAATCACTAGCAACGTGTGATTCAGGGAAAAGTCAAAAGCACAGTGAAAACAGTCATTTGCTTGCCTCTAAAAGCTATGTTTGCAGCCTGATGATAATTGTCCTGGAGAACCGGAATGGGAAAATAACTATAAAGCTCCACTGTCCAGACCCTGCATAATGTAAACAGTGAATAAATGTTACTAACAGAAAAAGGTGAGTTATTTTTAAAATTTAGTTTAATGTTACTGTGCTATTAATAATATATTTAAAGAATTATTTTCAGCTATGTCCCTAGATCCAATGAAATATTTACATGCTCCAGGACACCAGTAAAAAGATGAGGGACTACTTATATCTTAGTGGCCATTTCTATAAATATACTGGTAAAAATTAGTAATCATTGTCATAGCTGGCTCAAGAGAGACTTGTTAACTAATTATAGATCAAGCTGTGCATTAAAACTAAAGCCATTTGCAAGATATTAGAGCAAATGTACTGTTCCCAAGAGATAATAGATTGTCAGTCTTGGAACCTTAAGTGGCTGCGTAACCTCTGCAGCTTGGTCAGTGTAAAAACAAGTTTTCAAACACCATTCCCCTGTCACGCCTCATATCAGACTAGGTAGAAATACCGCCTAGGACGGGTCATTCCTTGGCCATGGAGCCTGTGACTTCTCAAGACACCGTCAGCTGAGGTGAACGTGTGTCTGGTGAGGTCTGGTCTGAGATCACACCACGCGCTGCAGAGACCACCAGGATTTTCACATTTTAACAGTTCTGGACTAACTGCCAGATTGTAAAAGCACTTAGGCACTTTTTTTAGCCAGTCTTGTTTGGGACCTCACTCAAGATAATGCCTAACCCATTGAATTTCTTCATCTGAAGACCCTGTAGCAGATGTGCTAATGACAGCGCAAATTGCCCCAGTAAACTACTTAGGTATTGTGAGATCTTGGCTGTTACTGTCTGGTTTTGTGTTTTAATGTATTTTGCTTGATGGGATCTCAGTCCGTGATTAGTAGCCTTGCCACAATATAAAACCATTGAATAATACCAGAGGCATTATGCTCCTCAAAGCTGTATTTCAAGAATGTGAAGTTTATTTCCTGATTTAACACTGCCACAGTCAAGCAGATTTGGTGCATTACATGGGCCTAATAAGAAGACTTCATAAGTATTTTAAAATTCTGGATAACTTGAGAAAGAGGAGAAAGAGAGAGTATATTGGCAAGTAAATCATACTTTCTTGTAAATCAGAATTTCCAGGATTTTATCCTGGAACAAAATCTGGGTCTGAGTGGCTGATGAAGGTTAAAGCCCAGTGAGCACAGACAAGGAATCTTTATCACCTTGCACTGCAGCTCGATCACTGAAAATAAAAAAAAAATTAAAAAAAAAAAAAAAGCAATACACACTGCAACCTTGAACATCAAAAGGACCAAGCAGGCTGTCAGAGAGGAGTGGGTTTCTTCCACTTGCTTGATCTTTTTACTCCGGCTAAAATATTATTAATATTTTAGTATATTGACTGCTGCATACTTTTCTGGAGCAACACCTTTAAAAAACAAGCCCATGCAACAGAGAGATGAACCTGGATGCTCACTGACTGAGATCAATTGCAAGAGACAACACTGTAAAAAAGTGGTCAAAAATATGGATTGAAGCTAAGCCCTTTTTTTTTTGTTAAATTTGGATTAAATTTTCCATTTCCTTATAGAGATCAGAGCATCTGGTTGCAAAGAAGCTGCTGGCTGGACTGCAGCATTCAATTACAAGTAATCTGCATCACTAGATACTTTTAATGTGCCCGAAAACTATTTGGATCCAACAGAAATTGGTTTACTGTATGCATTTACAGGTACAGAAAGAAAACAAAAGTTACGACTGAGCTAAAATTCAGCTCATTATTTGCTATTGTGGCATTAATTATTGACCAGATTATTATTATACAATTATGATTCTTATATACAATTTAAATCTGCCACTAGCAGTAGTCATTCTGCTGAGCGACATGTTGGAAGTTGTTATATGAGAAATGAAACCTTAAAATGTAGAGTAATAGCACAGCCCAGTGGCTTATCAAAGAATAAACCACCACTCAGAGATCTAGTGATCTGGACAATTTAATATTGTATTTTACTAAAAAGTCTGGAAAATATGACAATGGGAAATTATTCTAGGGTCAGGTAGAAGTAAGAGATCTTCATTCAAATCCCTTTTCTTTATCCCAAATTGCTCTGAAAAACTGTTTCCAGTTACGCTTGCTGTAAAGCTCAGCTGTCACTCTCATGCCATTTTATATAGAATTATTTAGGATTACAATTCAAAACTATATTTAGAATAATCATAGAATCATAGAATACTTTTAGTTAGAATAATTTATGCTCTAAATTATGTTATAATCATAATTCTATTATTATAAAGAATTATTCTGTATATCATTATTCCCTTACATACTTGTTTGGGTCACTTTTATTCTCTTGTACAATTTGCATATATCCCAGCAGTCATCTGAAATCCATCTACACTGGCTTACGTCCACCTATTTATTCCAGGAAATAGTTGGTGTCTGAGAAAAACATATAAACCACCACCACCACCAAATTAGCCCTGGGTGTCTTATACTGTGTTACAGCAACACATCAGAGGAAAGCAGCAGCTTGTTGTTGCTGCATGGGCACCAGCCTGTATGCTGGGATATTTGAAACACCCACGGACCGACGCAGGGTACATGGTGGGGAGGCATCTTGTAGCTCCAGTTGCAGCTCTGGTCCTCAGCTGTGCAACCTGAGGGTCTTCCTGACCCCCTTCTGGCCCACACATGGGGGTCTCCTCCCATGAGCAGGAGGGGTCGTGGGGTAGGAGGAGGTCGCGTGCCCATATCTCACCCCTTTAGGAAGATGGGATGCATTTCGGGGTGCCCTGGGACACAGGCCAGGGAAGGGCTCTCCAGTTCCTCACAACCAGTGCCTGTGTAGGCCACCCCATGGGAGAAGGGTCCAAAAAGGGCTGTCAGACACCAGAAAATGGAGCCCATGCACGTTAGCACATGGGGAAGGCAAATATCTGGCCAAGTCACCAGGAAATACAGTGGAAAGTGCTGTGCCATAGGTCTGGCTCCCCTAAGTAAACAGAAATGCCTTAATTTAGGAAGCACTGCTCCTTCTCCTGGGATGAAGTGCTGAACCCATCCCTTCACAGGTGACACAGCTTGTCGCAAAACCCGCACAGAGTCCAGAGCTATGGCTAGCCAGAGTCTGGCTATGCCAGCTGGGAGGGAGAGGATGGGAACCCCTATTGTTAGTGAAAACTTTCAAAAGGGAAAAAAAAATCCCGTAGTGATCAAACAAGATTAAAAACTCTGCCGGAGAAATGGCAAATGAAAAACAATGAAAAAAAGCGTTTGAGGTATGCCGCTTGAACCAGCAGTCAGGTCAAAGAGCCTGTGTTGATAGTGTAGCAAACACAGGTCCCCAGAAGCTAGATAGGCATAGATTTCCCTCTATTGACTCGAGGAAACAATGTACCTGTCCTAGATAATTCCCTAAATTAATTCTACCAGAAGATGCTACAGATAAGAGGTGACCTTGCACACTGAGTCAGTTTGTCAGACAGGGTACAGTTGACATAGTTGAGTCCTGCACACCACAAGTCTCTGAATCTGAATTTTAGCATGGTGGGTGGTTTAGGCACATCAGTTAAATTTGCCATCATCGCTAGCCCCATGGCAGCAAAAAATGGGACTGAAATAACAATTAATAATAAAGCTAAAAAAAAAAAAAAAAAGTGGCAGACTCTGAGCTGTATTTAGTGCTCTTAAATTTTGATACAGCCCCGGAGAAAAATAAATGTAATCTGCTGGCAGTTTGTCCAGCAAAAATCCAAAGGTACACCTCACTAGTAACAAAGTCCCTGCGGATTTAAGGATGCTGAAGTGACAGATACAGTCAAAGGAAAATCTCGGCACCACTCTAGGTGCTGACAGCTGCAAGCAGCGTTGGTTCCAAGGCCACAGGACACTGTAACGCTGGAAGAGGGATATCACCTCTCAGTTGTGGTGTGGTGCTAGCAAAGAGAGTCTCAGCTGGCCATTACGCATGAGAAAGTCCCAGATAGTGACCCAGCAGCTGGCGAAAGGAGTACATCAGAAATTACAACATCTCTGATGGTGGCGACGGTGACATGACTCAGAGACAGCTTCAGAAGGAGGGAAATGTCAGAGATCAGCTGGACACAACCCTGGATGGTTTCCAGCTGGTAAACTGGATGTGGTCCCCTGTTTTGAAGATGTGTGTGTATCTTAATCTGTATTAGTGTTGCCATGACACTTGCCTTCAGGACCAAAGTACAGTCCCTGTATGGTTTTAATTGTTAAGACAGAGGTAGCAGACAGCCACGAAGCAGAAATGTGGTGCACTACCTCTGCATGGAGGTGAAAAGCAGAACTGGAGTCCTTGCAGAGAGTTGCTTAGAAATCCCTCAGGACTGGAAGGCAGTCAAAGACAAAAGTGCCTACTGTGGGGCTTCAGCTCAATGTAGCCACCTAAAATCAGGTGCAAGGACAAAGGGAAGGAGCTCTTCTCACACACATGTCCTTGCCAGCACCAGTTTCAGACCATGTGAAGGAGCCATGCCACGCACACTCTTTCACTCGTCTACAGCCCGAATGTGGCCTTGCCCCAATTCCAAAGTGTGGTTCCCAGTAGTCCTGCTCAGTTACAATCGAATGTCAAAGATGCCTGAATTTGGTGGGCCTTGTTGCTTGAGTTTACAATCCT
>RSEF01000002.1:153414935-153429056 GCA_003993805.1 Himantopus leucocephalus | reverse complement strand
GAACCCTGCTTTGAACACGTGGTTGGACCAGAGACCTCCAGAAGCCTCTGCTGACCATTAAACTTGCAACTCCGTGATCTCATTAATTCCTGCGATATACTTCTGGCAACTATAGCCTTGTTTAAATAAATATACTCAGACATGATGACGTCATTAAGTCTTTGGAAAAAGAATTATGCATAGATGACATCAGTATGGACTTTACTATAAGTAGCCAGGTGTTATCAATAGATTACAGTGCTAGCAGCTCTGACTGCCGAATTCACAAATATTTAATGTTAGAACTATTTTAATCAGCTAGTGCCAAATACTTTAAAAAATAAACTACACAGAAAACCAAAATTGCATACCTAAGCCTACTGAATTTCTATATACTGCCAAACACTATCCCAGGGCCACCTTTGTAGATTACTCATATTGTTCTCCCAGAAAAACCTCTTCAAGATTATAATTTTATGCCCGTGTCTTTAAGAATGGGCAAGATGAAAGATATTTTCACTTAGCCTGCTTGTAGAAGCTCCCTCAAATTGAAAAAGGACAGTGCAATGTTTCCCACAAGACCTAATTTTAAACATGACATTTTCATAGTGTTGCTTTTAAGCAATACACAAGGATGCCTTACATTTAAGGATAACTACATATTTTAACTGTTCTTCCCTAGGAAGTCTCAATTTTGTGTCCTCCTGGTATTAAGTATGGCTTTTCAAGTCATAATGCACTAAATATAGAAGATGGACAGTATCACCCATCAAACTGTTTCTTTTGTCACACTACAAATGCAGAGCTTTAGTGATAATCCAAATTAAACCAATTACAGTAAACTAACAGCTTGGGAGTAACTTAGGAATAGAAGGATTGGTTCCTAGAACTCACTCCAGGGACCAGACACATTAAGCAATAATTCAATGCAACAGACAGAACACCTTGGTGAAGGGGAAACCTACGTCATTCTCTTGACATTATAGTCCTGCTTTTTGGGTACTTTTGGTCCAGCAAACCTTGAATTGTCTCAGGCTGTCACAGAGTTTCAAAATAAGAATGAAAGGTACTTAGTTTAATCAATAAGACTAGTAGCTAAAATTAACTCTCTTCCTTGCTTTGACTGGTATTTTTCATGCCTTCTGGTGAGCTAATCCATATATTCAACTAAAAAAAACCCTACGCCCATACCAGTAGGTAGTATACTGCAACAGGAGGCAATCTGCAAAACAAAACAGTTTGTGCTGNATTTTTCATGCCTTCTGGTGAGCTAATCAATATATTAATCTAAAAAAAACCCTACGCCCATACTAGTAGGTAGTGTACTGCAACAGGAGGCAATCTGCAAAACAAAACAGTTTGTGCTGAAGACAATACTCAAACTGCATATATTCCAGGGGGTGGGGGGTGGTTCTCACTTCAGAATTAGCTCTAGTCCTACCTATGGTGTAAACAGCCTTAAATCAAATGCATTAGCCAAGTCCAGAAGGACACCATTCAATTTTGTTTCATCCAAAAGAAGTCAAATCCTAGAATGGTTTGGGCTGGAAGGGACCTTAAAGATCATGTTCTACAAGAACTGCAGAACAGTAATTGGAGACCATCAGAACAGTCATGTCAAAATTGCATCGCTGATCCCAATTAAAACATTAATGTAGTTCACTACGTGACCTTTCAACTGTTGTGCTAGTTGAATCAGTTAAGTGGTATGTCCACTGAGTGCCAAAGTAAATGGCAGAAGCAGCACATATAGCAGGAAATCCCTTCTGAACCTTTAAGCCATTAGATAATTCAGCAATACAAATTAGAATAATATCCCAATGCAGTTTCATTTGGCAACAATTTTTCTAAGAATGCTGGAAATTTACAGGTCCATTCTGGGGTTCACATCAGTGTTCACAATGTCAAGAAATATCCTAAACCTGCATTGCCAAATGCTATCCCGTCAGAGCTATTTCTGCTATTTGGAAAGCCCTGCTCTGAGCAGGATTTCAAAAAATTTTGTAGGATCTGCTACAAGTTATTCCTACATTCACTGTTGGCAAACTATTCTTTCAGAAAGAGTTAGTTAGGATTCATCTTCCTTCTCTTTGTTTTTCATATGAAAGCAACCACACATACACACCAAAAAAACCTGTTTCTTAGGGGGAAAAAACAGGATAAGCAAAGAATGCCATTATCCAGCCTATAGTGATAGGCATTCCTGAGATAGTAACACATAGGTACTCCAAAGTTAATCCTGAAGTAATTTTTATTAGCTGCATTTTAATTCACAGAACCTAAACACTTACATTTTATGCATGCCTGCAAAATACAGCGTAATGAACAAATGCAAATTACATGCAGCTGAGATCTTCGTCACACTCAGATAACAACTACGCAATAAAAACATCATTTAGTGCTATTTAGTATTGCTTTATAATTATCTTAATGAGGAAAGCTGTTGCACAATGACCACTCCAAAAAACACGAAGAGAATACTCACGCCCCAGAGCCTGACTACTGCTGCACTTTCAGGATGGTTTAAATTGAGCATGGTAAGAGCACTGTGGCAGAAGAGTAGTCCTGCTCTGTCTTCCAGCTGAGGCATTCCTGCTTCCTCCACTGTTATAGGAATTTTATAATTTCATAATGCAAGTTACTCGGACAACCACTAGATTAGCTGCAAACTAATCCTGGAAAAGAAAAAAAAAGAAAAAAGATCAGTTTTCTGCTACAGCAGGAGCTGATCTCAGTTACTGGATGGAAGTACAGTTCTTAGCACCGACAGAAAGGAGGTACTGTATAGGGCAGAACTGCCTGTTTTGGTGACAATGTAGTGTTAAATCAATACAGGTGAATTGTTTAACCACAATAGGAACTTTTGCCTACCACGCTCCCAGAAAAATACAGCAATAAGACCTCCGGTATCAATGTTTTGAGTAGGGAACAGTGACATGAACAAGCTGTATATCTCAAAGACACAGTAAAAAAAAAAAATTGGCAAAAATCATGCTCCCTTAAAGGTAGTATCAACTTTATAACCATTTAGATATAGCTTCAATAGTCCTATGCCTTGCAACAGGAAACTGATATTTGAGGGAAAAAAAAACCCAGCAGAGGAACCCCAGGTTGCCTTTCACACTCTGCATCGAAGTTCACTCCAACTGCAAGTCTGAAAACTGTCCCTCGGCACTTTTTGTTAACGCTCCATGTTAACATGGAGCTGTTCCCACACACTTCTATGCCAAACACAGTCAGCAAACTCCACCTCCACGGAAATCAACCGAGCAGGACTTACATGGCAATCACTTTCCCTAAATGCTGGAGGGAGTTAGAAGCCTGTCTGATGTTACCAATGCTCCACCTGCTGGTACGCCGACAGTACAGATTACTCCAGAAACCATCCTGACCTTGAGAAGAGGCAAAAACAAACCGAAAGAATGCAAAAATAAACAAAAATGTTTCTGAGTATTCAGAAGCATGCAAATCACCTCAGGCAAAAACCTCCCCTGAAGAACTTGGCATATACGTTTCTGAATACTAATA
The DNA here is from genome assembly GCA_003993805.1 of Himantopus leucocephalus. Classification (NCBI taxonomy): domain Eukaryota; kingdom Metazoa; phylum Chordata; class Aves; order Charadriiformes; family Recurvirostridae; genus Himantopus; species Himantopus leucocephalus. Next base: position 153,425,549 of record RSEF01000002.1, on the reverse strand, counting down.
TTCCTGAAAAATATTTGTGAAAAACCTCTAACCAAGGATGTGGTTCAATCCTCCTCCGGTGGCTGGCTAGCCAGCTACTAACATGTTAGCATTAGTTACTTCATTAGGTCAAGGGCACAGCTCTGCAGAAAAGTTCACATGAGAGACTCAAGTCAAGCCCACAAGGGGAGCTCCCACACAAAAACATCAGTAAGTCTGGAGTTTATTATTTGATTTTATCAGGATTTTAAAGAGAACTTTACTAGAGCCCCAAACAAAACCTCATTAAAGCCAGGCACCTCCCTAAAACAAATGAGACAAGAAAAAAAAAACAAATTAAAGCTGCCCACCTCATTTCACCACATTTACATATGAAAAATAATGTGTCTACAAAAAACAAAAAGAGCAAATGCATGGCTCTTCATAGGAATCCTGCCATACTCAGTTCATAAACCAGGTGACGTTCCCTGAAGAGTTTGAAGGGCAAGGATGCCACAGTCCTTAAGCCTTATTTCACCTGTTGAAAGAGCTGAAAGGAATCTTCATTCAGCTTTCCACAAGGGCTATCATCTGTTTCAACTCCTTTTTTTATAAGCCAAAGAAACCAGGACAGGTAACTGAAGAAAACTCTCAAGGTGTTTGGAGAGCTGTAAATCAGCTATTTTCCTCAACCTCTCCTATGTTGTTTACTTTTTACAGACACCCACTACTTCTGTTCTTTATCCGAGTGAATAACTGCAAGTCCTCAGCCAGTTTCACAGAACTTGTATCTCAAGCAAAGGTCATTGGAGACCATATTAGCTAAAACAAAAACGTTGTAAGAACATTAAGAAATTATTCTAAGGAATCAATTCAATTAAAAAAAATAATCAATTTCATGTGCAGTTTGTAATCTTCTTTCAATGTGACAAATTAAAACATAACTGGTAATAAGCACCAGCCATAGCGTTTCTAGAACAAATACATTCTGTGAAAATAGTTTAGAAGTTAACCTGTACAGTGGCGCCAATGAAGGTACACTGAAGGAAATGCTGCAAATGCAGGCTTCCAGTTTTGAATAAAATAAACTCAAGTACCAACAACAGACCAAAACCCACCGCCTTTCCACAAAAGTCAGCTGCCTTAGGCTCCACTGAAACGCAAGGATGGGAGTATCATTTGCAGTATTTGTCAAGCCCCATATGCGAATGAAATCTTACATTTAATCTTTCAAATTCCAACTTAACTACAATACTATTTAAAACTCCTCAAACTAATTATATTCTCCAACTTAAAGCAGTAGCTTAAAGGAGAGGAAACATCAGAGTTATCAATAACCTGCACAACAGTGCTGCAGCCTCCAATGATCTGAAAGTCCTATCTGTGCAAAGATTAACCAGACAGCTAAACTAACTTCTTCGTTCTACAGGGGGTGAAGAAATGACTGAAGCAGACAGCCACCTAGTTCAAGTTAACAACATATAACTATTAAGGAAAATTCTCCAACAGTAGATTTGTGGTGTACCAGTAAATTGACAGAAAACCAGTATTCACCTTTCCATTTAAAGCAAGCGACTTAGGAAAACATTTCCCTTTTCACAGAAAGAAAAATAATTAACGATGAATAGTCTTTGAGAATTGCAGCAGAGGTTTGGTTTTGTTGTGATGCCTGGTATTCTTCAGATAAATTTAAATGTAATATTATGCATAACAGCAATTCAAGCTTTGTATAAAAAGGTCTTGTTTCTTAATTTATATGTAAGCACAAGTCAGATATTATTAACCACAACAATAAGCAACTTCACACTGAGATTTGTGTTGGGTAAGAAAGAGCAAAAAATCAGCCAGTACTTCTCCCTGACATCGTAGTACGCAACTTCATACTAACATACAGAATCACAGCTTCAATCAGTTTGTTAGAACCAAGGAACGTTTGAGTACACAGATTCATTTTACTTTCCTGAGATTTTACTGCTTCTAGTTAATATTTGGCATAACCTGACCTTTCACTGAACCACCAGCTTCGCAGTACCTGATCTAACTAGTGTGCTTATCAAGACAAGTCATTTAGCCACCATATTCAAAGTGAAAAAACTCACTGAAAAATTCTGATTAGGCTTTTGAACTCAAAGGAGTCATACAGGCTGAAATCAAATAAAAAATGCAAGACCAGACAATCATGCCTAATCACATAAATCTGAGAATATAAACTACTACATTTTTGTGATGAATACTACTAAAAGCATTGGATCAGATGTGGCAACTCATTTTTCAAGTTACAGATTAATTGAAAAAAAAATCAGAGAAGGAAAAGTCAAAACAGACAGATGTGTATTTGAAGCAAAGAAAATATCACAAGTTTCCTTGTTAAAGAATCTGTCTTATATCACAGCTGATTCAAGTTTTGAACACGGCAAGCTCTGTTTAGTGTTACAGTTTTCTTTTCAGCTATAAAGGCTAGAGGTACAGCATACCAATATTCATAAAGCTCTAGAAGTCACCTCAATTTTCCTTGATATTTCCTTGAAATACTCCCTTGATATACTCAGAACAGATGAGGGACAGGTTGCAGAAGAACTAGCTTCCCTGGTACCAGAACATTCACAGTGTTCCAGTGACCCGAAAGTGCCTGATCCCGTCAGCAGACGGCTTAGTTATCCCACAGCGAAAGGCTATGTGAAAATGAAGATGTCCTTGACCTACAGAGATCGGGGGAGTTAGGCTCATAGAACCACCATCGAGAAAAACATTCTTGAAAACACTGCCTTTGTCTTATTTGGATAAGGTATACACCTGTCAACTAATATTAAAAATTAGTTAGCTGTAATATTTCTTGTCTTAACCTAATTTGAGGGAAAAAATGCGCTTACTTACCCTTCTAGAAGTGAGCGCAATACCGATTACTCTAAAGTTTTACTGGTTAAGTTTACTGAACAATTACTTAAGATAAGCAAAACTCCAAAAGATGTAGACTGAGGTGCAATAATGAGAAAGAATATTTATTTACAAGCACAATGCATACATAATCAGATCATTTAGTTACAGAGTTCATCAGCAGTGCTAATAATATATCACATGTGGACTCTATAAAGATACTCTCAGAAACACCAGGTTAACAAAACACATTACAGCAAGCATGCGAGTATGTTGTAAGAATGTATGTTAGAATAATGATACATATCAAACATGGACCAGTCAGCCTGCAGAATGATTATGGACAGAGAATCTCATCTCCAGAAGAGCCACAAACACGCAGCTTTCGTGCCCCCAGCCAAGGCACTAGTAAGGATGAGGCAAAAGAAAGGAGGATGTGATGGAAAACTCGGAGCAATTTTAACTTTGAATAGTTAACCAAAGCTAACACTGATGAGAGACTGACTGCTATGAGTACTGACTCTCCAGGTCCAACAGCCTAGATGTGCCTTAGAAATTCTAGGTAACAGCAGCTAAACAGGTCACTATTTGCTTAAACTCTTCTACTTTTGCCCTGTTGTTTCCAATTTCTATCTTACTGAATAACTCTACCCTCTATTTTACTATTCTGTTTGCCTGGTACTCAGGATATGGGGAAAGGAGACAGTTTGGTGAAGGTTAAAAAAAGAAAAAAAAACACTCTGTGCCAGCTGCCCTGAGCAGTTTGTACCCTGGGATATATCCTTCGGAAGCTCACGCACTAAGAAGCATTTTCTGCCAAGCTGCAGAGGGTCAGCAGGGCATCCATCTTCTGCTGCCAAGCATCAGTTTTGGGAAATAGTACTTTCCAGAAGGTACAAGTTTGAGCCTTTTCTGTAGGTTATCAACAGTACACAACATACCTCACCACTCACCCAGAACTGTGGACTCACATTGTGATTTCTGCATATGAAAATACTCAGTGAGTGCACTGAACGCTCCAAATGATCAACTGAGCAGTTTAAGATAACGCACAGAAAAGAGCTCAGTCTTCAGGCACATTTAGAAACACTCTGAACATCAGAAGAATGGCGACCCTGCATTTGGCTGAACCACGCTGTATCTGCAGAGAAAACAATGAAGTGAATGAGGAAAGTCCTCTGAGGCTCATCTGGTATTTTGATTTATTACACTCATGGTAAGCCTCCAATGTTCATTCTCCACACAGTTCTTACAGAGCAAAAGATTTGTTTTGGACTAACTGCTTTTATTTCTATATTCTTTATATAAAATGCCCACGTTCCACTAATACCACTTTGATACCGAACATCATGTTTATTCAGTGTGAAACATTAGAATTAAACAGCTTTTTAGTAGTTTAGCTTCCTCATTCCCATAGGATTTAACATGCCCTCAGACATGAAACAATCTTATCTAGGGCACTTCTTGTGAATATTTTAATCTTTTTTCCTTTATCTTTCTAACCTTCATTTCTGCAGAAATATAGACCTAATTCCCCTCAACCTTCTTGTGCTGTTAAAACTCTTCACTGGTGGTGTTCAGACTGAGACATCCTAAGACAACAGTATACCAGGAGTAAACTGGTATTACTAAAGGGTAACTTCGGGCATAGAAAACTTATCTGTACTAAATACATTTTAAACTGCAAGGTGGGTTGTGTTTCTCATTAAGTGCCAGCTCAGACAAAGCAATGCCTCTTTATTGGGTAGCAAGGCATTCTCCAGTTAGACCAGTTCACTGCTGTTGTAACTTACAGAACTCCCTAAAAAAGAAAAAAAGCAGGAACATTTTGAAACAAATATAAACAGGAAAGACTGAGATTGCTATTGTATTGACAAAGTTACTGATGGGCTGATCAACGATGTAAAATACATTCTCTTCCATGTGTATGCCTTATTATTATTACAAATTGATGGTATTATAACCTTTTCAAAGCAAGAAATGGGAGTTCTTCTGTTCCTGGATTTATTTTTTTTTTTGGGGGGGTGGGGGTATAATCCTTAGCATTGTGCTAGATGTTACGGGATCAATCATTCATCAGTACAACCATCCCTTTGTTCTTCTTTACCTTCATCACTCCAATAGTGCCCCTAAGCAATGATCTGGAAAAGATCAGTGAGCCAGGCAAGGAACACAGTTAGGCTAGAGAGATAACCAAAAAGTTTTCAAACAAACTAGATAAAATAAGTTATGTAAATAAATTATCACAAATACATCTTGCTACCTTCTAGACCATTTAAAAAAAACAAATAAATCTATCATCATGCAGCACATCTGTGTTATCCAGGCACTAAGATTTTAGATAAGTTTAATACTATTTCATGTTACGCATGCCAAAGATAGATCTGAATAAAACTTGCAGGTGAAGTCTATAAAACTGAACAGGGTTTTGGGGTTTTTTTGGTGGGGTTTTTTAAGGTTTTCCAGTCCAGACAGTTCTGAAAGCACTGACCTTTCTACTCATCCCAGAAGTTCTCACTTACAGAGGCAGGCATGCTTTCACCATCATATATGCTTCCAGCTACAAGTTTTTTACCTCTCTGTTCCATAGATCACAACAGGAAAAAAATCACTATCATGTTAACTAAACCAAAAATGCAAGCAGAGTGCAAACAGAACACTCACTCAGTCTATTCAGCTTGTTCTCAATCTGATTATTCACCTGTTTTGTACTGAGTGCCATCTGCCCACTCCTCCTGTCTCTGACACAGACTTTGTGCCACCTCTTAAGCCTTTTTTTTTTCTTTTAGCACCTTCCTGCACACTTCTTCCAGGTCACTGATAAATACAGTGAATAAACCTAATTGTAAGATTGTTTCCTAGGGGTTCTCAGTCATTACATTTCAAATTGACTCCAACAGAGCAAAGGTTTTGCCATGTACCACTTAAAAACCCCTATATACTTATTTCCTGTCTTTAAATATATTTAGATATATAAAATATATATGCAGATGAACTATACATATTAAATATGTGTATAAATATATTTACATACATCCTTAAGACAGGAAATAGATTGAAGACCAAGTCAGCCACTACTCACGCTTATTTTCCCATTTAAACTGCAGCACGAGCACTAATCACCAGTAGATACGTACAAGAGTAAGCATGCAGGTATTTTTATTTTAGGCAAACAATCCACTGCTTCACAGAACTTGACAGTTGTCTCCATTAACTCTATGGCTGTTATAGCCAAATCTTATCATGTGTTGAAAAGGACGCTGGGATTAATTATGTAGTTCCAATCTGGCCCTTTTATTAGTATCAGGAATGTTCGTTTCCTACGTTGTACATGACAGTCGCTTAAAACTCCATCTGGCTTTTTTTGATTTACACCACGAACTTCTATGCTAAGAGTTCATGAATGTATTCATTGCACTGATTTCCCCCCCCCAAGGAAAAAAATTAAAGTTTTCAACAAACACTTCAGTAAACCTGTAAATGCCTGTTAGCATTTGGAAACTCAGGAAGTAACAAAGAAAGGTTCCGTGCTTCTTTACATAAGGAGGATTTGTTTAAAAAAAAATTATGCAGAAAAATAAATCCAAAAGAGCCTTCACTTCACTTTGTCTGCCACTGACCTTTAGACCTGACACCCACTGCATCCTGTGGGAAACTTTTTCCAGGAGCCAACTCTCTTATAAATGTTTTAGCAGATTTAAGCATCCAGACTACGTTTTATTTGCCTACATCTACAGAATGAAAAGGCTACTGAATAAGGGCAACACATATGCAGACTCTCATATTCACATAAAGATCTGTTAAGCAATAAAATATAATGTAATGGAATCTTGAACGTGTTACATGCAGGTGCTATTGAAATAATTTTTTTTTCTACAAAGTTTACTCTTACAGCTGCTACAAGTCTCTGCTAAAACGCATACAACTGCATTGTTGTCCATTTTCCTGCATATGGTTTTAAAACAGATTTGCATATCCTCCAAAAATAACAAAAGCACTAGAAAAAAGCCCATGCATTCCTAGATTTGTGTGATAAAAGCAACAGTGATAATGCAATTCCCTACTCAAAATGAAAATTCAAGTCCCTCTCAGATGTTTTGCCAATAAATTTCCTTAAACTCTGCAAGAACAGCTCACTTAGAGGAATTTGTTTAGCTTTTAAGTGTCAAAGCACTACACCTGTTCCTTTTCAGATAACCAGTCTCTTTGTCAAGTCTTATATTCCCCTTGTTTCTCCATTACAATGAGAAATTGTTTCGTGCAGCACGGAACAGATCGCTTCTGCAAAGTCACAGGAAAGATTTCTTCATTACTTCCACAGGCCTTCCACACCAGCACTCCTCTCCAGGTGCGCTTCTCCTCCATGTCAACCCTTCTGTATACGGTTCCACTGCAGAGCTATACGTCTTGTACAGTCATGTACATGACTGTGCTATACCAGTGCTCATAAGGAAACTTTCCAGCTGTTCCAAACAAGCCATGGAACCAGACAAGGACAACCACGTTCACAGGTAAGCAGGAATTTGGCTCCTTCACACTGCTAGAGCACTAACAAAAGAGACTAAAATGTACTTAAGAAACACTTTTTTTTTTTAATTGAAACATTAGATACTGTTCAAAGAGGGCACCTAATTTACTTAGAATTAAACTATAAACATTGTGTTACTGCAGGATTTTATGCCAGCAAGTTTGAGCTAGATTTAGCAAGCAAGAAAAACAGAAGGAATGTTTATTTTTGAAAGCTTACAATGGAGGGTTTGCTTCAATTTCACCCATCAAGTGACAGTATCTTCACTGTGACTAAGTGCTAACTACAAGAACAAGTTTAAAGCACCAGTATCAGAAGGCACAAATCCTCTCGAAGACCTTGTTACAAGAACTGCAGAGTAATACTATATAAAGCCTTTGTTTTCAACTCTTAATATGATTGAAGCTTCCAGTGAAACTTTAGTCTTTTGGTTTTTATGGCTGTCTTATCACCAGCCATCAAAACTGCATTAGTGGTCCATCTATGGATGATACAGATCAAGGCTCCTGTCCAGTAAAACCTCCCTCACGACTGTCTCCACAGCCACATTACTTCACAGTGGTTACACTTCCCATTCCCAAAAGAAGCAGGGGGATGAGCTGTTGTCGTGGTTTAAGGTGTCTCACTCCAAGTTATTCCTCCAACATCTCCTAGGAGGACAGTATTATGCTCCTGGCATAGATCTCTTCGGCATGCTCACAGGAAATTTGCATGCAGACATTTGAGACAACAAGCAGCCAGTAACTATTCAGCTCTCAAAACCTACAGTAAGATAACGCCAATGAATTTTCATGCATGAGAACAGCAGGACAGGATGTACAGTGCAAGCTTACATAAGACACAAGGCACTGCTGGGAACCAACAGAAGGGAATAGCATAAACGGCTCAGGAAAATGCTGATGTCACTCGTATACGTTTGGGTTGCGCCGGCTTTCCGCATGCCAAGTTTCTCTGATCCTAAAACTGGCCTTTCTAGCTGTTTGTAAAACATCACAGTTTGCTCTGTTTTACCGAGGTCTTGAGAAGAACTTGTTTCCAAAAACCTGTGTTTCTTCCTAACATTAAGATGAGAAGTAAAAAAATAAAATCCAAGAAGACTCTAGGTTTACTGTAGCACTTACAAACAAGAATCTAAAGAAAAACAGAAAATGTAATGGAGAACTGGAAAAAGCATGTAATTATGTACACAAATACTTGCTCCTAATACTTACTGAAAAAATAGTTCAAGCACAACTTATCTGTGTTAAAATATGACCTCTGCCAACCTACTAAGGTCAATGAGACTTAGAGTAGTTACTCAGTGAGCCCTGCCTGCATAAATTAAAGATGCCTAAGGGTAGCTATGAAAATGGGTATTTGATTTTTCCAGGGCACCTAAATATTATGAATTAACAATGAATTGCCATTTTACCAGAGCCGCTTTCAGTTTTGTTAAGAACAAAAAACCACACCAAACAACCCCAACTGTGTTGTGCTCACCTCCTCCTGAACACTTAAAAGCTTTCCTATTTAATGTTAAAACTGATTATGGAAGTTTCATATTGACTTGAGTAGACAAGAGAGAAACTACAGATCAAATTACTTTCAAAAAACCCCAACCAAATAGTGCTTCTTCCTGCTGTATCCTTCTATAATAGATTAAAAGGGAAAAAAAAAAAAAAAAAGAGAGACAATCAACCTAGCTGCACAAGTTCGTATAAAGCAAAACCATAAAGAGGGAAAACTTAGCTCACTCAGGTCAATATTCACAGCAGCAAGTCCCAGCTCTGTGCTTGGCTGCTTTCACCCGTTATTGCAGCGGCTCCACACCACTTCAGAGCAGCACGTGAACCACGACAGGTAACTCCTTCACAGTTCAAGGACTCCTGTACCAAAGTTTTTGCCTACAGCATGCTTAAGGCATCTGATTTTCTACAGAGGGCATCATATAAGGTGAGAGGGAAAAATACTGCTCCTAAAACTGCTCAGTTTATCATTCCCTACACACGTAAGGAATTTATTGTCACTGCCTTTAGTATTTTCTTGCAAATACAGAAGCACCCTGGAATAGCATCAAGCTAATGCAACTATCCAACCCTGGCAAGTACAACTGAGTGGTATACCAGTAAGTTACAAAACAATGCCAGAAGTAATTTCTTCATCGTATCAAGTATATCAGAATACCTCTCTTCCAGTGCCCTACCAAGAAACCAAATCTAACATCAGGTAGCTCAGAGATGATCAACCACATTAGAAATTCACAAGGTTTCCTTAACAGTGGAAGAGGACACCAGCTTTGTTCTATGCAAACAGGAGGGAAAACACACCCACAAACTACTTGCACTGTGGAATGGCAGCCCTTTAAAAGCATATTAGAGCACACTCTTCATAAAAATATGAAGTGTAAGATGACCACACAGTGCAGATCATGCAATATGAAAGGTTATTAAATGTCTTTTTAAGCAAGTGCCTATTTCCATCAAAGTGTAGCTACTACAGGAAAATTCCACAAGCAAAACGTTCGCATCCTGGCTAGAGCCTCTATGCTTCTATAGTAGAAATAACATCACTATCTACCTCTTATTACTATAGCAGATAAGCATTTCACAGTCATTAGCGTAGTTATTCACAGTACGTTTCTGGAAAGCACTGCTATTCCTGATTCATAAGCAAACAGAGGACTGCTGCAGAAAGACTGATCCAAGGTCAGAGTCTGTGGTGAAGTAAGAAACTTCACCTGCTTTTGCCTTCATGCAACCAATACTTTCTATTAGTGAGTCATTGCTGCGCCTCTAAATTATTCTTTGAACATGAAGAGACAACAGACTGCCTGTGGCATTCAAACTCTATATGGTAATAGCAGCTTCACTCCAGGGTTTTCCAAAAAAAAAAAAAAAAAAAACNAAAAAAAAAAAAAATCACACCCAAGGGCCTTGTTCTATACTATCACAGAATCCTGCTTCAGCACAGGGCTGCTGTGGGGGAAAAAAAGGGATGTGTATATATATACATTATTAGGTAGTCTGCCTTGTTTGTGATCCAGCTGTCTCACTAGAGAAAAAAAAAAAAAGCCAGTCCTTGAATAGTTTTACTCCCTCACGCTATAGACCACCGGGCAAGGGCAAAGTGCAGGGATGAAGGGACAGTCAACCCGGGAGACGAGTTATGCAAAGCTGGGGGCCGGGGCGGGGGGCAGAAGTCCCTACAGCCACCAGGGAGGGGGGAAAAAAAAGGAAAGAAAAAAAAAGAAGCCGAACTTCTGTTCCCAGGTCAAC
>RSEF01000002.1:153391789-153407618 GCA_003993805.1 Himantopus leucocephalus | reverse complement strand
TCGGTTCGTTGAGCTGGGGCATCCTCGTCTCCAGGTGAGACTGTGAAAGGAAAACTTTCTTGAAAGATGACCTAAAGTTAAACTATGTTACATGCACTATTCAACTCTCATCAAGGCAGCCCCCCAGCTCTTCATGTGAGGTTGGTTGGGTACGTTCTACCTTTGATAAATCCTTTAACTGTTCATGATTATCCTTTTTGTTTGCATATTTAAAAATGAATTCCAAATGGATGTGTTCCATGTGCCTTCCAGAAGCTGGTGGTACTCTGTACTGCTTCTTTTGACTTTCTCAGACCTGAGTATGGTGGTTTTTGTGCTTGTCAGGAACCTTCTGTGAATGCAGTGACTTTTTTTCTAGATGATACTGGTAATTCTGTGCAGAATACAGCAAAAGAAGAGTAGTGCATTCAGTAGTTGGTAAGCAAAACTTGTAACAGTCAGTATGAAAAATCAAAGATTATTTTCATGATTTAGAAAAAAATTCCTGCTAAAAGTCACTTCTGTCTTCTCCAGAAAAAATTGATTGCCTCCTCTTCTTATTGTAGTCCAATAACTAAATTTTAAATGTTACATTGCTCCAAGCAGGGAAGCATGACTCAAATTTGTCAGATATACTCCTGGCATATTTACAGACTAGGACAGTCTATTTTAATTCTTGTTGTGTTATAAATATTTGAAAGGGGTGGCTTGATTCTAGAGGAGATGGTGTTTGAGAGAGAGGCTATGAAAGTAGTAGTTTTCCAAGTATATTTGTCAGATCCTATGCAAGACTGATCTGAGAATATGGAGTAATGTTTTCAAAATGAACTGTTCTGCCATCACATTATGTCTATTTCCAATTGCTGTCAGTAAATGCTGAAAACTATTTTCTGAAAAGACCTTGGTGAAATCTGCATTTTAAATAGAGATAATCGTTCTGAGAGTAGTTGAAAAGTGTTTTGCATTCTTTCATGTTGTATGGTTTTTGTTTTGTTTTGGAGATTGTTGATGCTGAAGTGGATGCCATGATTGCATGCTGTTCTTGTGTGGACTGTTTCCTTTGTGGAAGTAGGCTGTATATGTGTACTTAAAAGAAGGGATCTCTTGGGTGTTATTGCAAAGCAAATAATTAACTTTTTTAACTTATGCATAAAGACAAAGATGCTTTGTATAACGAAGTGCCATGCACTTATCTGATGTTTGTGAGTTACTGGGTTGAGCTTATTTTCTTTGAAGGAATTAAAAGTTAGGATTGATACTGGTGTACAGATCACTTCTCAGTGTGGTAGCCTTCAGGATTTAATTGTAAGAGGAGTTGAGCTCACTTTATACAGCAGGGGATATATGTTGTTGCAATATTACACTTTTCACCAAAGTCTACAGGCTGCAGTAACAATCTCCAGACTCTGCTTACCAAAATGAAGAGTGAGAATGCCAGGTTTTGTCATACTTGCAACCGTACTTGTTTGCAAGGATTGGAATATGTTCACACAGGATTGCCCTTAAAATGGAAACATTTGTCTTGTATTGCCTGTAGATCTCTTGGTGCCATGGCCCTTACCAGCTTCTCCAGCAGTACAGTAATATGGTGTAGACTTAATTGTTGGATTGCTGATGTTAACGGACTAACCAAATGTGTCCTTGTTCAGCAGGAGTGAGCAAAGGGACTTTGCAGTATGAATGTCTCCTTGCAGTTCTCAACTTGTTTCCATCACAGTGGCACAGAGAACTATTGTTGGCAGTTTATATCACCAGAGAATTATAATTGCAAATGTGAGTGAAAAGTCATTAAGTGAAGGAGTGTGCTAAATGTGTCATTGATTCAGTCTGCTACACCAGACTCAATTGATATCCACTCAAAAAAAAAAACCGAAAAAATAACCTAGCCTACCTACCAAGGGATGTATTTATATAGCTTTTCTGGTCTCGATCCTTTTAGGGAGGTTTTTCCATTCATGCTTGGCCAGTCAGCAGGCATGGAGGGCTTCAACATTTTAGGAAACTTGCTACCAGAAATAGTAAAGACTGAATTGTTTGTATTTAGGCTAATTTCTTATGGGTAGAGCTCTTCTGATACTACTACCAAGAATAGCTATTAAATGTAGTCTTTGTTTCTATTTCTTGTCAAGTGTTAGGGTTGATTTATTTTTTTTTTTGCCCTCCTGCTTCTGTCTTTAACAAGAGGTGATCAGATCAGTTATTGTATATTCAGTAGTATGAATTTCTTTGTATTTTCCAGATTGGAGGATCATCTGAATCTTATACTTAAAGATGCCTTTAATCGTTTTTTGCAGACAGCTTTGTCATCTTGGAGCAGAGATGTTGGTTACCTTGAAAGAAGAAAAGGCAGACTATGGGCCCAAATTAGGAATTGGAAGACTTTTCAGGATAACATGGAGACATGTCATGTAGAGGTAGCTGTAAAATATTTGAAGTTACTTGTTTTAATAGTTTCTAGTTAAGTAGCTCCAAAAATCTACCCCAATCTACTTTCAGTGTAGCTCTTTACCAGGAATGAGGCAAAAATTCCTTTCATGTAAGAGGGAGCAAAAGAAAGGTAAATGAAATCAGAACTATACTGCGGACAGCAATATTAATATGTTAAACCCATCGAGTTTTTGTAATTAAAATTTCCTGATAAATCTGAAGAAGGAATACTTTTATGGGACCATAATGAAAGGGATTGAATCTTTATGTGAAATCTGGCCTAATACATTCAGAGTATTCACGTTTCTCCAAAGTTTGTAGTTCTAGTTGTTCAGGTTTCTCTTATGGTCAATGCACTGTGGTGCAGCTATCCTGCTAGAAAAGTTTAAAATGTAAAAAAAGTGACAATAACAGTGCATGTTGCTATATACTATATAGCAATATAAACTGCTGAATGTCTGTGCTCTGAGGAAAAGAAATGCAAGTAAGGGTGCTAATATTCTTTCTTCCTTTTTCTGTTCTTGATTGCAGGTTAACCTGTTGGTTGGGGGTTTTATGAGGGTAATTCATTATGATAAGTTCTTAGTGTAGTAGATGGATTTATTTTTTTAGCTCATTTCTTTTAAAGCAAAATGGTCTTTGCTTAGCCACCTGGCCCCTGCGCTGACTGTGGAGATGACAGATTACTGTAGAACTTCCCAAGTTACCTGAAATAAAGACTTTAATTTGGCTGAATAACTTCTTGGGTATGTTAGCTCCACCTAATGGAGAGCCACCATAGTATTATGTAAATAAACATACAGCTTCTTCAGGCCAAGTTGTGTTTCTCAGCCCGAGGAATACAAGACTGGTGGTGGGGTGGGGGGTATCTAATTGCTGCCATCATTCTTAGCCATAGAACAAAATCATAAACTTAATCTGCTAAATTTGTTCCGACTCGTATGCGGGGCAATTGGGCAGAGGCCCTTTTGAATCAGGGTCTGAACTTTATGTTGGCTCACACCATCATCCTTTTTCTGTAGTTTGTCCTCCTTAGATCTCCTTTAGTCAGATAAGAATGTTATTTTACAACACAAACTTTTAGGTGTTTCTTCTTCCGAAATGATTATATATGGCACATGCATCCAGCCCTCACTTAAATTCCATCTCAGCTATGTTAGTAACATTCTACTCTCATGTTTTCCCATACATCTTTAAAATATCAAGATGCTTGTTTCCTCTTTCTTTACAATTGGTAATGTTCGATTCAGTCTCTTTCATTGTTTTAGAGTTCACCGTCCAATTAAAAAAAAATCCTGCTACCTCTTGTACCAAAACTGCTAGTTGTACTGCGTATGTGTTAGTGATCAAAAGAAGCAGAGTGTGTGCTTTCCTGAAAATACACAGGAAATACAGTGTTAAAACTACTTATGTACCATTCCTACTTCATCATAATTCATCACGCATTGTTAACTTCTGGTGCCGCAGTGAACTCCGCGGGTGTTAGGAGCTCCCTACAACATGCAGTCAATATTCAAGGCAGTAACATGCGTCTGAATCACTGCATGACGTAAGTGCTGTTGGGGATGACGTGATCTGGATTAGGTATGAGCTGCAAGCTGCAGTTCTTAAAATGTAATGCTGATGCAAACACACTGTTTGATCCAGGGCAAATAGCTTAATTTAGCCTTTGCGATCCCTGAAAAAAATGGAATAAAAATGCTTGTAAACTATAAGGCTAGTTAAAAATATGTAAAAATGGTGAGAATTCAATCACTTAATACTTTAGAGTTGGATACATTTCTCTGAGCATTTAGTTTAGAAATAAACTGTCTAGTGAAAAGGCTCTGACCCCCCCTCGCCCCACCGAACAAAGCAAAATAAAAATAGGGATTTCCAGTATATAGTCTGTTCTGGCTACTGAACTACATAGTAGCAGAGAAATGGGTTTGTATTTAAATAGTTTGATATAATTACATTACTATAAGGTAAAAAGGGAAAGAATCTATTAAAACAAATGTTTAGATTTACAATAATTTTTTTGCCTAGATTTGTACTTAGGAAGAGTTTCGGGAGAGGGAGAAAAGAGCATACTGAGAGCATATCAATTCACGGAGCATTAGTCTTTAGACAGACTATACTGTAATATTCTAGAATTTTAAAATCCAGATATAACTACTAGAAAATTGGTGAATGCTGACTGTTGACTTCCACTGTGAAGTTTTTCCTACTATTTTTTAAATTCGTGTGCAGTTCAAGAATCCCTTTTATATTTAGGATTAAATGTTTAATTCTCAATTCTGTTGTGGTAAAGATGTGACTTCAAAAAAAAAAAAAAATGAGCGCAATAGTGAGCATCTATCTCCCTTTGTCATTTCTAGTCACTTTTTTGCTTGCATCAGGCACCTGTGGCTGAACTGCTTTGACTGACAGAGGGACTGATTGACAAGTCCTTGACTCTGAACCACACACACGAGCATGCACGCGCAGACTTGCTCCTTGGGCTCCGTTTACATTTATCTATTTCTGTGTGACAACCGAAGTTTCAAACTCCGTGAGTTATAGTGGTCATGCTGGCTGTGGAGTGAGGACACTTTAAGATGTGGGGGGAAGAGAAGGAAGAAGCTCTTCTTGGCCGCTTGCCTCTTCGACCTCTTCCTTTCGCCTTCCTCCAATCTTGTTGAACTCATTGCTCAAGGCGCTCACGTAAAGGTGCGGTAGAAGTTCCATGTGACTGGTAAAATAATGCTTGAGGCTTGGGAAAATTGCAGTAAATCTCTCGCCTGCAAGGCTTTGATTTGGAAATCGGGGATGAACACAGACCTTGGGTATTGTAATGGTGTCCCTTTTTTAGTATGAAACCCTTTTTGTTGTTCTGGAGTATTGACAGCTGAAGAACAGTTCCTAGGCAGGTAATCACACATTGCTGTTGGAAAATGACAAATAGGTAAATCTGTGTCAGAAGGACTTTATGTAGTCTTAAAGACTTGCATTGTTCTGTGTGTTCTCTACGTGTGGAGTTAGGAGGGGATTTCATGCTTCAAAGAATGATCTTTATTACCGTTACTAAGAAAAACAGTTAAAGGCATTAACAGAAGCCAGCAGTCAATGTTCTTCAGTTTGCGATGGCATTAGAATAAACCCTGTTTATTTTCAGTGCTTTTAAGCTTTACAAAAATGAGAGGGCAGTGCCTTTAACAAAAGCTGGAGTATGCTATCTACTTATGTTTGTTTAAAAAAAGAGTTTGGGGAAAGTGGCTTCTTAATAAATATATGGCTTCAGTTTTGATTGCATTTTTATAGAAGTTATATCTTTCAAGCATGTAGCTGTACAAAGTGATCCGTAATGCCTCTGCCTTTCTTAACACCGCATTTGGAAATGAAAATTTCAACTCCTTTTATACAAATGTAATCACTCTGTAGGGTGCTGCGTATTTGTAGTTGACAGTGAGTTTGATAAAGCAGCAAGAGACTTCATTGTCATGTATACTGGCTATTTTGTGATGATTTACGTGTTAACCAAAAGGAGGTTGTGGGGAGTTTGTTCTCTTTGGGCAGGTGACATTGTGGTAACCTTCGCTATTCCTTAAGAAGTAAGTGTTAAAGGAAAGCAGTATAAGAAATGGTTCATTGCAGCTTAATGCTCAGCAGCCTAATTAGTCAAATACCGTGTGCCTACCTCTGCATGAAATAGCCTATTTCTTTCCAATGTAAAATAGGATTTTTCAGTTTTGGAACAGCCTGAAGAGGCCTTTGTTGCAAACGACCACTGGCTTTTTAACTATTTATTCTCAAAAATAATGAAGGTCAGCATGGTATCCATAGTGACTGCATGCAGCTTCCTCGTTAATCTTGGCATACTGCTGTAATAACTAAATTCACTTACTACTAACAAGTTTTCGTGTCTCAGGAGGAAACTTTTATTTGAAAACTGGATGTGATTGGGTTTCTGTAACAGTAATCTTGATTATTGTAGTTTTTCTTTACTTTTAAACTCCTTGTCATAATTTCTTTTTTTTTTTGTGTGACTTGATGTGGAGGCCTAAACAGACCGCCCCCCAGAAGAAGCAGCCTTAAATTGCTGAAGTCTACATACAATCTGGCAGTAGAAAACTTCTTACTTGCAAAATTCTTTTCTTTCTGAAGGAATAAAGAATGCTAAATGGGAATATATCAGTCTGCTTTCAGTTCTGTTAGTAAAAGGAAGACATTCCACTATATACGACAAAATTAAGGCCTCTAAGTATTATGTGAATACGATCAAGGCAGAATTATGTGGTTCAAGCAGAAATGTGCTGACAGCAGTTCCAGACCCTCCGCATCCATCCCCAAGATGGGGGAAACTTTCGCAACAGCAGGAGCACCACAGGACTCCTTTGAATTTTGACTTTTGGGTTACTTCTATGCACAGCAGTGTGGAATCAGAGCGTTAGGAGAACATGCAACAACGAACAGTGCAATGCGCTTAATAAATGACTTTGGTTTAAATTAAATTATTTCCTCTTTAAGTGTTATGCGTTGTAAATATTATTTTTCAATATTATAAAGGTTCTTTTAACTTGGAGGAAATTGTTACAGAACAGATTAGTCTTGTGGGAGTTTTGACAGTAACTTGTTGAAGATGGGAAGTAAAATGGTTCCATCCTGAGGCTGTTGTTATTCTCCCTCCCACCCTGTCACTCTCTTTTAATGCATACCCAAAGAGAAGTGGTTGAAGTGGTTTGGGTTGTTGGGTTTTTTTTTCTTTTTTTAATTAGTGGGTTGTAATAGAGCTTTAAACTGATCAGGTAGGATTCTGACACTGAAAGTAAATGTTTTCAGAATTCTGTCTAGCTTCTGTTTCTGATAATTTCTTTATTATGAACATGGCTTGTTTTGCTGCTGTCTTTAAGTTTGCATATAGCTTTACTTAGCTATCCTTTCATAATTATTTAGATTTTTATCTGCAAAATTCATAGGATGTTCAAATTGGAAGTCCATTTATTTTTGAGAGCTCCAGCAATGAGGGTATAGGGACGTAAAGTCAAGGGATCTTAAAACAAAAAAATCTATTTTTATGCATTTTAAATGTTTAAGTAAACTATATATTTATAAATACATTTGAACCTAAAGAGGTCTTAAAATGTATATTAAAAATTGAGAATTTGTTTTCTAATATGTTGCACTTAGAAACTTCGTTCCTTAAATGTAAGTTGAGAATCTAGAACTGTATTTTTGTTACTGAATGTGAACATAAGGTTTTCTTTTGGAATTAGCTGAACAGTAATTGGTTGGAATGTTATGGAAGAGTGTCTTAAATCTTCTCTTTTTTTATTTCCCCTCCTCTAAAGGTGCCCAGCTGCTTTGCAGTGTTAGAGAGTTGCGGTGATGTATAGTGGTCTGTTGCTGTAAACATCCCCGACTGGAAGCTGTACCAGTTCTAGCTTTCAGTCAGATGTTTGCTGCACCTGGCTA
The DNA here is from genome assembly GCA_003993805.1 of Himantopus leucocephalus. Lineage (NCBI taxonomy): Eukaryota > Metazoa > Chordata > Aves > Charadriiformes > Recurvirostridae > Himantopus > Himantopus leucocephalus. Next base: position 153,399,779 of record RSEF01000002.1, on the reverse strand, counting down.
TCCTTGGACAACACCAGAAGGAAAAGCTGTCATAAAGACATATGTGCATATGTATCTCTCTCTCTAACACTGTTTCTACAGATACAGTTGAATTTCCTTCAAATGTATTAACCTGATTGTTGTTAATAGTGTAGGTATGATTTCTTGAAATCTAGTCTGGAACAGAGACAGCAAGCTGTTGTGTATGTATCACTCGGATCAGAGTTCTTCGCTGTTGCGGTATGAGCTACGGAATTATGCTTCACTGGAACATAACAGCAAGTGGTCGTTAATTTTTTGTGCAATTATCCATAAACCAGACTTGCTTTATGAATTGTCTGTTTTAGCAGCTTCTGTTACTTACGACTCTTAGGAAAAATTATGATAAATGCTGTGTAATACTTAGCAGGCGTTTTATTTTATGTGCCTTGCTTTTTGGTTTTCTTTCTGAAATTCCATGTTCTGAACCTCCTATGAGTGGGTGGCACTCTTACTGTTTGTAAGCTGGATATAACCCAAGGACAAAATAAAGGTTAAAAAACATACGACAGAGGAAGTATTTTTACTTACGCCAACGATGTACAGGGTATACGCTTGTTTGTGGTATGGTCATCTTGGTTTGTGCTACCCCTCACCATGGCACTACAAAGGTTTATTTTTCATGTAAATAGCAGCTTTTGAAAGTCCTTCAGAATTAACTCTTCACTGATTCACTTCCATAATGACTTAAAGCAACAATGTCAACAGGAACAGCCATCTGCAGAAAAGCTTCAGCGCTTCCCACTCCTCTCGGGGTGGGATCTGCACGTGCTGTTTCCTGGATCGTCTCTGGGATTTCTTTTCTCCTTTGTTTCTCTCTCGTCTTCCGTTTTTCAAGGAATGGCTTACATGAGTAACTTCTGCTGCTAAGACAGAAAATATTGTTGCACGACTTTAGCTCTCTGTTCTTCCCCCTCCCAAAATGTTATCTCTTGATTCCCTAGTACTTAAAAGAAAGACTTTGTTCANTGATTCTGTATAAGATCATGTCCAAAGATACAAGTATTCAGAAAAGTGAAATATCTTCTCTTTCATGTATCAGTATTAAAACTATTAGGATTTCTTAGTCCTGGGGAAGCTAGACTAATAAGTACTGGAAAGGTAATGATTTTCAAGCAGGCAGTGAATGACCAAACGTGAACCAAGGACAGCCGTTCTTCTGCGATGGTCCCATGGCTGTAACTATTGTGTTGCTGTTACCTGAGTGTTCTGGCTGGTGACACAGGGACACGTGTGGTGATAGAAGGTACTGAAGTTATTTATTGATCGAATTCACTGCTAGCACCTCTACAAAGATTTGTTTGTAAAGCAACTTGCACGCTTAATACAATCTCAATTAAAATTACGTTTTTTAAATACTGTGTTTGGTGTGAGAATGCATGTAGGTGTATTTATAAAAAGGACTTTGAAGCAGAATCTACAGATCTTGATTTCCTAAAAAAAAAAAAGTGCTGGTAGTTGTTTTCCAAACTTTCTTTGCTGTAAATATTCAGCATTTCCTAGTTCTATGTAGTATTTGGACTTAGAAGAAAGGAAGTGTTCTCTGCTAACAAACTTCTGTGAACGATCAAAGTGAACATGTTATCTCATAATTAATCATTTTGGTTAGGGCTGTCTTAGCCTTTCCACATGCCAGACAACAACAGTACGTTTGGTTTTTTTGATGAGCTTAGTTCACGTGCAGTTTGTCAGTCCAGTCTTGTGGAAGTCTACTGATGCGTACATTTCTATTGTACTGGTATCTAATACATGTACTCAAACACAGCGGTCAAGTCTTCACGTGAAGACAAATTGAAGTGGCTTGTAACTGCAGGAAATAAATAAATTTAAAAACCCACACTGCATTTTTGTTTGTGTGAAGTTTTTTTGCCAAGTGTTTGAAATCCGAGGATCTCCTTTTTCAGTACATGAAACACAGAGTACTGAAGATCTTAACATGTCTCAAACATGGCTCTCTGCAACTGGAGAAGGTGGGGTCTCTTCAAATGTTGTCCAAATGTGTATTTGTGCAGTGATTCCAGGTGAGCTCGCAGTACTGGGATTGCTGGGAGAAGGGATGGTGGGAATCTGCCATGCTGTGCAGGTCTGACGGTGGGGAGGAGGTCTTGAGTCAACCGTTGGAGAATTAGGCAGCACAGGGCCACTACTACAACAATGAATTTTGGGAATGGAAGAGGCAGATTTGCCATGGCAGCCTGGTGATCAACACGCAAGTTACCCCATCATGTTAGCGTGAAGCCTGTGATTATCGCTTATATTATAAGGAGTCGTGGATCAGTTTGTGGTGTTCTGCTGTGCACTAATTTCAAAGTGGAGGAAGATACCTGAATGAAAACCAGGTTGATGATCCAGAGGCCGGCCTGACATACGCTGTGTGTGCAAGTGCGAGGTACCATTACCTTTGGAGGTGGAAACGAGGCAGGAATACAAAGGTCCTCACTCGCTGAGCAAGGTAGCGCCTGTGAAGAGCAGCGTTTGTGGTCCGGATTAGTTGCCTGTGGTTTTTCTCTGGGCGGTTTTTGTGACCGCTTAAAAGCAATACATCAAGGTCCTCGGTGACTTTAGACTGGTCTCCACGAAGCACTGCCTTCCCTTGCTGTGAACGCAGAGTGGCATTCAGCACAGATGCTTGAGCTCATGTTTTTCTTCATACAGAGAACAACTGTTAAATATTTGGAGGGCTTCCCCCCCCTCCAGGTATGAAATAATCCGCATCTCTGGTTCCTGCTCCCCAGTAAATCTGCAAAACGCCTGTGCGGACAAGAGCTTTGAGAAGGCTGAGGCCTCTTGGCTGACTGAGTTTACTGAAGTATTCTTTTCCTGGACTGCGCAGATTTTCTTTGAGACTGTAGACATTAAATTAAACATACCTGTAAAACCTAAGATAAGATGTGTAAGCTAAAGTAATAGTGCAATGCTCTCTTGCTGTTATGATGAGTTGTATTTCTGAGTAACTAAATCCACGTGGAGGATAATAAGAATGAAAAAGATTGAAATAGTAGGAGTACCTTGAAAAGTTCTGGAGGCGGAATTATTCTAAGAAAATACAACAGAAATAGGAAGATGTACAAATGTAATGACAAAAGCTGTAAGACGTAACACACTAAGGAAACTGTTGAAATGTTCAACACCACAAAGGTTTATTTTTTGCATGAACAGCTTGAGACGGACATCTTTGCGGACTGTTACCCAGTTTGTACCACCCTGTGAATCTCCCATATAGATTCTGGTGTTGAGTTTCACTTTTGAAAATTCCTTGAATTGGAGATTTCCAGAAGGCGTCTACTCTGAGCACCGATGCCTTGGCAGGTAAGTGCAAGAGAACGCTGATCTCCACGGGCTGCGAGAGACTTATTGTCCTTGTACCTCTACAGCAGCAGGGACTGTACGTGTATATCGCTGTGTTCCAATAGTTAGAAGATTAAATGTTAAAAATAGGTGTTCCAACTTCATAATGTTAGTAAGGCGCGATGCATTGCGCAAATTGTAGCTTGCACTGTGTATTGAAATATGTCTGTGCAAATTCATTTTTGGATATCTTGAAAGCCAATGCTGTATTTAGATTGTTAAGCTAATTTTTAGTTCCTGTAAACATCCTACACTCAGCTATAACAAGTGGTAGGGCTGGGGGGTGGATGTTTACTTCAACTGACTTGGAAAGGCAGCTTTCCTCAATCATCAAGTGACATACTGGCAAGAACGGAATACTGTGGTTTTTTTCAGTAGTATTCAAATAAGCTGATTCTACTGCAAACACTCTTAATTTCTGTGGAAATGGTATGTATTTCTATAACTGTCTTAATACTCAAGTTATAATTGGTATTGACTGTATAACGGCATGTTTATTGTGGGGCAGGCTTGAACTGATGAAATCTGTATCTTTTTCTAATTGCAAATAAACTGTGATAATGCATCTTCGTCTTGAAAAGTAACTTCTGATGTCCTTAGTTCACCTAGGATACCCTGACGGTAGAGAAATAATCTAACATCTGAGATTGAATATTCAGTTCTCAACCAGTAATAAATCACTGCTGCAGTTATCCACTTGCTCGTTGTCGAAGGAGGAACAGATATACTGGTTAATGCTAAAAAAAAAAAANTAAAAAAAAAAAAAAAAATAAAATAAACCAAAGCAACAGATCATTAAAGTAGTAAAAGTACTAGGATTTAATCATTTCTGTTGCCTTTTGTATCTAACAAAATGAGAAGCATCTCATTTTGTCGGGGAAGATCTGTATAAGAGAACAAGGAAGGAGATGAGTACCTTTCGCTTTCCTTGTAACTCTTCTTACATCACGTCTTCTCTTGGAATCCTGTTCCTTCTTGTGATGGATGCGTTGGTAAATGAAGTATGGCTCCGGCAGTTGGAGAATATTAAGTACGAAGTTTAACTGTTCAAAAAGAACTCAAGTATTTTTATTCAAATGGAAGAATGAAGGATGTGGGGATTCATCATCACTGTGAAGCATGACCTGGTTTCTTGAGGGGTTGTTTTTACAATTTTGTATCCTCATGAATATTTGAAAGGCTCAGAATGAGATGTAACATTTGGTATTTAAAATGGCAAATATATTATGAAAATTATGGAGAGGATTTTTCCGCATTTAAATTCACACATGAGCACCTTTTTGCTATAGTTGAGCTTTTTTGCTGTGTTCTAATTTTTGCTTCCAAACTGAAGAGGTCGTCTTAAATTTGCAGAAGTCCTTGTGGGCAGGTTATATGCGATGTGTGGCGCTGCAAACAATTGCATGCAAGAAAATGCATCAAATTCTGTATTTACACAGAATGCTGGTGTGTGAACGCTGCAGTAAAGCCATGTGTTTACTGTGTGTGCATGGCTGTATATAAAGAAGTTCTACTAGATGTTGATTTAGTACGTGTGTTTGATACAAAACTCTTTTTTTGGGGTGAACTAAGGAAGTATGAGGGATGTGAGTTGTTCTCAAGAGAGATCATGTAACTAAAAAAAAACTTACCTCCAGAAAAGAATCTGCGTATCCCTTCGCCATCCCTTCGCCATCCCTTCGCCATCCCTTCGCCATCCCTTCGCCATCCCTTCGCCATCCCTGTCAGAGAGAACTTCACTCCCAGTTGCTCGTGTTTCTCATCTCTCCATCCTGACAAAGCCTCCCACTGCGTTGCATTGCTCTGGGAATGCCAGATTTTGACAGTGGGATAGAAGCACAGAGAAAGCGCTGAGAGGCGAGAGGCATATGTACCGGTGAAGCCATAAGGTGTTGCAGCTGCGCTGTCGAGCGTTACGTGCTGGTTAATGTTGATGTACGCTCTTGACCTATTTCACTAATGATTTCTACCCTTGTGCATATGAAGGAACGCGCAGTGTGGTTGCTGGTCTTTCTCAGGGTGGGTCAGTTCCCTGGCTTGGTGTAGTGTGCGGCGCCACAAGCTGATGTAGCTGTGGGATAGTGCAGTGACAAAAAAATAAGGGGTTGATGGCAAGAAGGAATCCTCAAATCAACGTTGCTGCCAACCAAAAGGTGCAAAGATTCATCTTTTTCAGCAAGTGCCTCTATCCGGAGCTCATTGAAGTGGTAGCATGGATAGTGAGCAAACAACCTGAGCAGATCAGATGTGGGTGTATATTTGGTGGTGTTTGTTTTAAATGCATTCGAGATACAGAATTCATATTGCAGAAACATAAGTATGACCAGAACTAGAGTCTTACTCTTGTCTTATTATGGAAAGAACAGTCGTGACTGCTTTTGATGGGGCACTTGAAAACTAAGTAGGAGTAAAATGTTAAAATTAGTAAAACCGAAGAGCCTGGTGAAGCTTGAAACTGAATTAACATATTTTGAATATTTGGGTTTGCAGTAGTTTGAGTTCTATGGTGGTTTCAGGTTTGGGGGGTTAAATTCTGTTCAGCTCCTCCTTGGCTAAATGGGCAGTGGAGGAGATGATAATGATATTCTTGTCAAATAATTTCAAGTAGTTTGGCTCCTCCTAAGGGAGAAAACGCACTGAAAAGTGTCAGGGCCAGTATCCTGAGATGAAATTTCAAAAGGTCAGCCAAAGCGTTGGGGGTTTTTTTTGTTTGTTTGGGGTTTTTTTTTAGTGAGGATTTGATAGAAGAATGAGCATTGTGCCTGTGCATCTTTCCGTGTCCTTGGCTGCACACGTGGCTGTTGTAAAAGTGTAAGCTGCTAACTTGTTTTACTTCCTGTGAAAAATCTTCATTTGAGAATTAAATAGACTAATTCTGTTCCTCCTCGGCCGCATTTATTGGGTAATGTTTGCCATTCTAGTTGGTGCTAAAGTAAAAGTCAAACTAAAAACTTGCAAAAGATGTGTTCAAAGATTCCAAGCATAAAATAGCACTGCAGAATTTGCGTCTCTGTTTCAAATCACATAGTTCACCTTTTTCTTCCGTTGTGTTGGTGCTTTTTAAACAGATAAGTGACAATCCCGTGGTGGCAGTGACAGCATAAAACAAAATTGGATAAATAACTGGGAAAAGCATACAGTGCATGATTTATAAGTTTGTCTGGAAGTTTTAAAAAGATATGGCGGCAACGGTAAGTCACTTAACATTAGTCAAACATTAAATTTCTCTTGAAAAACACATAGGCACAGGCAACGTGTTTTTCGTGGCAGTTTTGAAAACGCGCATTTACTCTTCTGTTTAATTCCTCCTGGTTTTGTCTTACGCTAAAAATCCAAATACTTACTTAAATAAAAGTACATTAATACCCACTTTTCTTGTCTGTTGTGTTCGCTAAGATTGTTCTTCCCATAACCCAGTGCACTCCCTCTTAACCAGCTATGCCAGTTCTAACCAGCTATGCCAGTTCTAACCAGCTCAGTTCACGTTTTATAGGGGTTCTGTGTGTGTGGTGAATCAGGGCATAGTTAAAACTACTTAAAACTTCCACGTGATTCTGGAGCAGTTGAGTATGAGTAGTCAGGTTCTTAACTCTGGTGCCGGAGTCTGTTCAGGCAGTTCGGGAAGGCTCTGCGGTTGGTTTTTCTGTGTTAGGGGAGAGCAGACCCCTAACGTGCGCGTCTTGGGGACGCCTCACCCCTGGAACAACGCACGGGCCCCACAGGCAGAGCGAAGGAAAAGCAGTTTATGTCAGTCTGGATCGTTTGTTGCCCGATAACATCGCGTTCTCAGTAGAGAAATAATTTCCTGTAAACACTATGGCTTATTAAGATACATCTATCTTAAAAATCTGCCATTTTAATAAAGGGAAAAATTATTCTTCCAAACTTTACACGAGCCTTATCTTTTGTCCGACAGGAAAGAAGGGAGGTGGCAGGGATGAAAGATGCTTTGTGAACTGAACTCTGTTTACCTAAGGTTATGGAAAGCATGCTGGAAAAGTACACATTAAGTGCATGGCTTAATACATTTTCCCCAAATATTAATAAATAGGGATTATTATAAGGATCAGTAGAACTGACTACCAACTAGTAGAAAACGTGATGTATAAATAATCTTTTGTGGAGATGTTTCATACTTTAAGGAATTTGTAAGCCAGAAAATCTCTCCTTGTCCCAGATTCCAATTTAGTATTACTAGTCAACAGGAATGTTATAGAAACATAGAAATGTTATATATAGTGTGATTCCATGAAATAGGATCTCTTTTTTCATAGAATCAGAGTTGTCTAGGCTGGAAGGGACCTTTAAGATCATCAAGTCCAACCATCAACCTAACACTGCCAAAACCACCACTAAACCATGTCCCCCAGCACCACGTCTACCCGTCTTTTAAATACCTCCAGGGATGNACTCCACCGCTTCCCTGGGCAGCCTGTTCCAGTGCTTGATAACCCTTTTGGTGAAGAAATTTTTCTTAATATCCAATCTAAACCTCCTCTGGCACAACTTGAGGCTGCTTCTTCTTGTCCTATCACTTGTTAGTAGCGAGAAGAGATCGATTCCCCCCCTTGCTGCACCATCCTTTTCAGGTAGTTGTAGAGAGTGAGAAGGTCTCCCCTCAGCC
>RSEF01000002.1:153373433-153391689 GCA_003993805.1 Himantopus leucocephalus | reverse complement strand
AGACATGGGGATGACCTTCTCCTGTGCTTCTAAGAGTACCTGTATTATAGTTTTGTTTTGTTTTTTTTTTTCAAGTTAGATGAACAGTATCCAAACATTTAAGCCCAGTATGGGATTTTGCAGCAGTAATCGTTTCTGGTTTTTATAGGCCTATGTGTTGTAGGACCACCTGTTTTATAGAACTGTCTATTTTAACTGTAAAGTTTTGGTTTTGAGTAGTGCAGCTCTCATCTTTGTTTTGAGACTGTCTTTAAAGCGTTTGGTGGAATTGAGAGATCTTTCATAGAAAACCTCTCCAAACCCTTATAGAGCAACAGCAAATTTGAAAAGCTTATTTTGCTGTGGGCTCACCTTGTTTGAAGGGTCTTTTCTTCCACAGATATTTTTACCACACAGACTCTCAGGCAAGCCTGTTACTGTTAAGGTGTTTTTTTAAAAAATGCTTCATTATGCTTTTTATTTGTCAAGTTGATAAAATTTTCCTTATTGACCTGCCTCACTGTGTTTTTACATTTAATTTGACACAATTTACAACCTTTTTTTGTTTTCCTTGTTTAACAAAACTTTAACTTCTATAAAGATGTTTTCTTCTTCTTTCACTGCTACTTAGTGCTACTAGATTTTCGTTCTTCCCCTTTCTAAAATCTTCTTTGATGATTAGCATCGAATATGATGCTTTTAAATAGTCTTCATGCTGCTTTCAAGGATTTAACTCTTCTTGGAACGTTTTTAGTCCTTTTTGTAGTTTGTGTTTGTTTTGTTAAAGTTGCTTTTTATCTTTATATAGTTCACATTGTTGAAGTTAAACACAAACATTTGGCCTTTATTACTCTTTTAAGTGATTTTTGAGTACTTTAATCACAGTTAGTGACTCTCTAGTAGTGTCATTTTGAATGCGGTCCTCTGTTAAACTTCTGATAAAGTCAAGAACTATTTCTCCTCATGTAGTTTCCCTGACTGCTTGCTGGGTGAAGCAGTCATTGATGGTGTCTAAACATTTAATCTTGGCATCCTGTCCTTACCTGACATTTAACCAATCTGCATAAGGGTAATTGAAGCCAACAATATATTATCGTTTCCGTCTTTGTGACCTCTTTTATCCCTATCAGTGTGTCATGGTCATTCTTACCATTGTGGTCAGACTGTTGCTCAAGTAGTCCTAACACAGCTTTTCTGTACAATGCAGGTATTTCGGTCCTCAGGGATGCTGTTACTTTTTGAAAAAGCCTGTTAATCAGATTTGACCCTAAGATGCTTCTAACAGATGGCATTGCTTCATAAACAATGCACATCCTAGTTTTTGTCCTCCATATTTTGAGGTGGTAGTGTCCCACTGGCATTTCAACAGTATTTTTCAGAAACTTGTTTGTATGCATGTCTGTCAATAATCCTTGTCTACAGATAGGCACTCTGATTTTTACACCTTATTAGGCTTCTTGTATTATTGTAGTAGTATGTAGATTTATCTTTTTAAAAGCACCTACAAAGAAATGGAAAATAAAGCCAACAATTTGTTTCAACTGTTTTTTGTTCCTGTTAAAATCTTACTAACTTTATTTTCAAATGAAAGATGTAACAGGTCTTCACGATTTTACCACTGCAAGGTGAATCACCTTGATCTTTGTGGTCTTCTGCGCTTGTCACCTGCCCTTCAGTCTTTAGTTCAAAAAGGTTTTCATAATCTCTTAAATTTTGGGTTGGATCAAGCCTGATGCTCCTCTGTGTTTTTTCTCAGCTTGTAATGTTCCCTTAGATGTATAGAAAATGGTCGACTTAGTTCTGCTCACAACACCACCGTCACGCATTCGTGTCCCAAGCACCTTAACTAGTGCTTTTTGCCCTGCTTTTCTTTTCTCTGTCGTAGTATATTTGTGTTGTGTAGATTTTTAAATGCAGTTTACTTCTTAATCAGAAACATTCACAAACTTCAGTGTCATTTAGTCTAATACACTGTATACCTCTCTGTAATATCTGAGAGCCTCTATAGATGTAGTTCACCTTGTAAACTAAACTTGTGGCCTTTTTAGAAAAAATGTTGAATATGTATGATTAGGTTTTCCGTGAAACCATATTAAGTATATTTTAGTATCTTTTCGTTTTTGCAGGAATGTATCCTGTATCAACATTGCCATAACTTACTTTCTTAATGTTAAAATAAAAAATGTTTGTGGCATTTAACTAATGCTAATTGTCCTGATTTTAGTTAGCAGCAGACATGGTCAGGTGCTCCTTTTCCGTGATTGAATATATTCTGTATTCCAAGTTTTGTCTCAGTAGTCATGAATTAAATAGTAGCTGGTAGCTAGTATTCACTGAATAGCCGGTGAATTAAAAAAGTAGTTGCTTGCTGTTCAGAATAGTTCAAATTCAGATGTTGAAAGCCCTAAAATAACTTTCTATTCTCTCTGGCCTGCTGCTTTTAGTACAGTTAATTTGTTAGTTTTGAACATGGGATACGTGATGCTGCTGTTCTAATGGTAGCAAATAGTGGCAGGTTTTATACACTTTTTTTAACACTTAATGAGTATAATGCTTTTGATTTGGAGATATGCCATAATCCTGCATATTGATTTCTTGATGAATCAAAATAGAGAAAATAGCAGGAAACCAGTCTTGATTTATTTAATTTTTTTTACTCTATCAAATGAAGAGAAATAAAATTAGTTTATACCAGTGTCTTTTAAAATGATAACTAAAATGTTACAAGGTCAGGGAAGAGGTCAAGGGAATAAATCTATGACTAAGTGTAGCCTTCTGAGGTTAAAGTGTATGTAATCAAAACTTATATTCATTTAAAGATCCTTTTTTGTGAGATAGAAAAATGCAACTGACAGTTATTTACATTTTACTGAAATTATGAAATAGTACTCATTACTTGAAGGTATTAAAAACATAGTCATACATTTAACAGTATTTTAAAAATAGTTTGATTTCTTTTTTTAAACAGATTAAAGTATGTTTTAAATAAAATAAAAAAACAACAAAAAAATCTCCTTCCAGTGAAGCAATAAAAATTAAAGACACGTTATAATATGTATTTGACATTAGTATAGGTTATCGTACTTTATTGTAGTGTATGTGGCAATTCTTTCACGTTCAGTTCAACCCATTTTTTTACTGAGAAATAATTTTGCTTGTATTAAACACAAATTACTGGCTTTTCACATTTTGCTGTCATTAACTGTTATCTCACGATTTCAATACTTCTACCTAAAGAAGCTATCAAGGAAAAGTCTTGTTTATTGTTCTTAGACACTTGAATATCTTACATGATCAGCATTTTTGTATGAAGTTCTGTAATACAAACAATAGTTTTATCAGAAGAATTGTGCCCACTTTTTATTGCACTTGAGATTTGGAACAATAATTCTTGTGTTTTCTCAGTAATTATCATGTTAGTGTATTATTACCGTGTTTGGTATTATAATGGAAAATTTAACTCCAGTAAATAAAGACAGCTTGTAATTAATAGCGCTGTGATCTAATAATTGCAGATTTCAAGTTAACATAGTGCAGAGGGAGAGTAGTGGCAAGATAGTGAGGAAGTCCAGTACTGAAGTAACATAAATACCTCTTTTTTTTTTTTTTTTTTTTNATGCAGTGCTATGCTTTGCTGAGTAGATGAAACAACACAATGTTTCTGAGTGTATTGTAACATTTGCGTTACCTAGTTGTAGACATGGGTAAAGCATTAGATATTGGGAGTTTTTATAGGAATAAGCCGTTATTTTAGGAATATTTTGAGAGTAGTGCTGGATTTTAAGCAGTTGTCTCTCAGTATAGTCCAGTACTGAGATATATTTAGGTGTGAGTGTAGGATTTGTTTTTCCTTGGTCCTCAAGCACAGTGTTTTTTATAGGTATGGGCTTGGAGATTTGAGAGTAGCACAGCTTAGGGAAGTAAAACTTGTTGGAGAAAGATTGGAAACAACATTCTGGGGCATATCCTGGGGGAGTCCCTGTCGCAGGCTGGTGGACACGGCTGCTGCTTTCCCACTTGCAGATTCAACCAGCGGCAAAGCTGATTATGCCTGAGACACACTCTGCACACACACTAGCATGGGAGGCACTGCCCTCAACAGCATCTGTGTATAGGACTCACATAAAATACAAGCAGAGACAGCCAAGTCCTCCTCTTTGGCTGGTAGAGATTGAAAATCACTAGTGAAAGCACACACACAGAGCGCTCTGCAGCTTCACAAGCATACGCACATTCACAGATCTCCCGGGTATCTCCCATGGGAGGCGGTCCTTCATGAACTGTTCCAGCATGGGTCCTCCCCATGGGCTGCAGTTCTTCATGAACTGCTCCAGTATGGGTCCTTTCCACAGGGTGCAGTCCTTCAGGAACAGACTGCTCTAGTGTGGGTCCCCCACAGGCCCTGCCAGAAAACGTGCTTCTGTGGGGGCTTCTTTCTATGGGTTGTGGCTCCTGTTCAGGAGCCTACTCCTGCGTGAGCTCCTCTCCATGTGTTGCGGCTTCCTTCAGGGCACACCCACTTGCTCTGGCATGGGGTCCTTCATGGGCTGCAGAGTTGGTATCTGCTCCACCATGGCCCTTCATGGGCTGCAGAGGGACAACCTACCTCACTATGGTCATCTGCTCCGGCACCTGGAGCACCTCTTCCCCCTCCTCCTTCTTTGATCTTGATATCTGCAGGGCTGTTTCTCTCACGTATTTCTCTCTTCTCTTTCCCATCTCCTGTGTAACATTTTTTAACCTTGAATATGTTATTGCAGAGACACTACCAGCATCACTGATGGACTCAGCTTTGGGCAGTGGTGGGTCCACCTTGGAGGTGGCTTGCTCTGACATGGGGGCAGCTCCGGGTGTCTTCTCACAGAAGCCACCCCTGCAGCCTCCCCTCGGCTACCAAAACCTTGCCATGTAAACCAAATCCACATAGTCCCACAGATGCTGCTAAAGTAGCCCAAATCTTCCTGATCCTCGTTTCCTTTTTCTTACTAGTTACGAAGTCCAGGTGGCCTTCTCCAAAGCTGTGCCTCCAGTTTCTTGGTGTCCCATCAATCAGTAACTGGAGACTTTTGGTCCTTGGTATTGTCACTGTTATCTCGTCTGCCAGGTTTGTGTCTCTGTAAGCAGACTCTCACCTTCCGCATGACCTTATAAATGATAAAAAAAGACTAAGATCTTTTTTAAGAAGTCGATGTTTCTCATCTCATTCTTGGCTTACTACATTGCGTTTCCTGGCTGTACCCTTGGATGCACAACAGAGAAAGGACTTTCATACAGTTGTTTTTAAGAGCTTTCACACAGAGAAAGTTAAAAAAACCAAAACAAACTTTTCACCTAATAATTGGATGTGCAACAAGGGCTGCGTGCTATGACATGACGTACTGTGGAGTTGGAAAACCTGAGTGGTCCTGTGGACCTGCACATCAGGTGGAGCGACAGAGCATCTGGGCTGGTGCGTGCTCCCTGCTGCACTGCTCCCTGTTAGCTCTTGGTGAGCTGCCCGGTGAACTAGAGCATGGAGTTAAGTGACCTGCAACAAATTGGAAACGCAGCCAGACACCGGAGAAGGAGCCGGTGTGGTGGAACTAGGAGAAGGAGAGTGAACACGAGGACGTGATTCTGAGCTGAAGGCATGTGTTTTGTGTTTCTCATAATTTTAGCAGGTTCTGTAAAGAAACGAACACCACCACAAAGCCCTTCTCTAGCTTTTTTGTTGGGGTAGAAAATGGCAAATTAGTGGCTTAAATTGTGTCTTTACAGGAAGAAGTACTGCTGGAGAAGAGACGTGGTGGTTTTCTCTGTGGTGTAACTGGGTGTTAACTGGAAATAAAGATATATTTTCTTACTTAATCTGAATTAAGAATACCTGAATCTCCTGGCAGGCTTCAGTAAGACAGTGTCCAGTAGCTGTACGGTGTAATATGCCCAATGAAGACTCTGGTAGCTTTAGATCTCACCTGTCTAAATCTTGTGAAACCTGGAAGCTATGTTTACCTTTAAGTTTTTAAGCTAAGAACAAGTACTGTTGGATTCCAACCAGGCCGCAACAAAGAAAGGCAAAGCTCTTGTAGCTGCAAGAAAAAGGGAGGTTGGAAACAAGTTAGCATGAGTAGTTATGTTGAAAGCTTGGAAGTGCAGAATAAGGAACAGGGAGAGAGAAGAGAGAATCTGGTAGAGAGCATGGCATAAGAGATGCAGGAGACAGAAGGGGAAAGAGTTAAAAATGCATGATAGGAAGTTGGGGAGGGGGGAAAAGAATTGGAAACAAACACTAGTATAACTTGAGAGATAAAGGAGTTACCAAACTGAGACTAAAGATTGTATTGCGTACGCTGAAGATGGAAGTCTTTTAGCTTTAATAAACTTTGTTCCTTTTTTCACTTTCACCATTAACATTACTAATTGTCTGTAATACAATCACAAATACCTAATTGTCATTAGAAAAAAAAAAAAAAGAAAAAACTCAACAAGACAAAGTCCTAATCTAAGAATGATGCATAAGATTTTTAATTGCAGAAAATTCTTGTCGTTAAGGTTTTGATGGTGATGAGGCAGCAGGATTTGTTTCAGTTCTGTTGTAAGTTTNTAATCTAAGAATGATGTGTAAGATTTTTAATTGCAGAAAATTCTTGTCGTTAAGGTTTTGGTGGTGATGAGGCAGCAGGATTTGTTTCAGTTCTGTTGTAAGTTTGGAAGGAAATAAGTAGTTACTCATATTCTGAACTTTATTGCTGTGTGTTTTAGGAAGGTTGACCAGGTGCATAAGTATGCATACTATCAACTTTGTTATTCCACAGGACAGTAGATATCTGGTGAATTTTTATTTTTGTATTTAGCTATGAAGAGCAGTTGCAGAACTTCAAAGGCTATTACTGAAGTTTTTAACTGTTGCTTGCATTGAAAAGTGTGATGAAAAGTTTTGGATACATTAGAATGATTTATGGCATATAGATACAGATTTGTTTCCTTGCTCTGTGTTTCTTGTGAAATTAGTTATTTAAAAATATCGAACCCCTAGCGTACCTTTTATGCAAAGTGAAAGTTTTTGATTAGTTTAAATTAGGTCTAGACTAGGTTTTGTCATACAGCGATTAAAAGTATATATGACAGTAATATATTACCTGATTCCCTTAAATGCTGTTAATTTCAGTGATTTTTCTGAGGTAAGTGCTTCTTTCTCCCT
This sequence comes from Himantopus leucocephalus, assembly GCA_003993805.1. Taxonomy (NCBI): domain Eukaryota; kingdom Metazoa; phylum Chordata; class Aves; order Charadriiformes; family Recurvirostridae; genus Himantopus; species Himantopus leucocephalus. Next base: position 153,384,530 of record RSEF01000002.1, on the reverse strand, counting down.
CCTTCTCTCCTCCCCTCTCCAACTTTAAGGTGAAACAGCACGGTTACTGTTTTATACATGCTCAGTATAAAGAAAAAAAAGACTAATTAAGAAATATGCTGAGATCTTTGGAAGAATTAAAAAAAAAATGAAATGGCTTCAGTTACAGTATAGCTTAATTTTCCACTTTTCCATTTAAGAAGAAAATAACTGGTATTTGTTATTTCAGTGTACACTTAGCACAGTTTATATGGGCAAACTGAAGATAATGAATTAACACAAAGCATGTTTAGTGAACAGAATGTTCCAAATTGGTTTTGGCTGATATCCCTGTTGTTTGTTTACCTGCATACTTGATTACTGTTTCTTTCTTTCTCTGCATATTTAATTGCTGTCTAATTAATTGCTCTGTTGATTTCCTACATAATTAATTATTCACTAATTAATCATTGATTCCCTGCATAATTAATTAACTTATTGCTTATTTGATTTTTACACTTAATTGACTATAATTCATTGCTCTATTGCAACACCACCTAATTAGCAACTGGTTAATCAATTATTGTTTGCGTATTCCTAATCTAGTTGTTTAGGCCTGTGATCAGCATGGTTTATCCTCTATCTGACCTCCTTTTCTGGTTGTTCTTCCTAAAATAATTTCTTTACTCTGTTTTGTTTCCATCTCACCTGTGAGCAAAGCATATGCATCTTCTGCGTATTCTCCTGATGCTTTCTGCACCTTCACTAACACTCATACTGCTCTTTGCCACCTGGTCTGTTCACTTCTGGTTTTGTTCCAGCTTTACTTCGGTTTGATGGTTTGTGTAATCAGGAACTTTAAACAACCACACAGACTTTTGGGGATTCTTCTTGTTCTTCTGCCCATCTCCAAGTCCTCGTCGAGAGGAATGGGAGAGAAAGTGGTGCATAAGTACTGGTTACAACTGTTGAAGGAAGAGACAGGAGACACAAAGCAGTGAGCCTGAACTTGCAGGGAAAACAAATAGCAGGTCAGGAAGCAGAAACAGTGGCAAATAAAATCTCAAAATAGAAGAGTCGGCTAAATCATAGAATTTCAATGTTTAGTGTTAGTTAAACCTTTAGGTAAATGCTCATACATTTTGTAGTGTGAATATTAAATGTGCATTTACATTTAGAGAGAACAGTTGTCATCCACTGGGTCAATAACAGGCTTCATTCAGTTGTTTTTTTTAAATAAAAGAATAATACTGACTAGAGCAGAACTAGTTCAAAGGAACTGATTCAAAGGAATATTTCCATTATAAACATACTGCAATCAAAATAGAAATGCATGTGCACTCAAGACAGCGGAATGCCTGAGAAGGAACCCTACTGAGCTCCTAAGAACATGTGGAATGTATTACACCTTTTACGTAGCTGCCTGTGTGTGTAATATAGAGTGTATTTCAAACAACAGGAACAATATTTGAGTTGTTTTTCAGAGGTGTTTTTGAAGACATGAAGGCATACTCTGCCTTTTAGTTTTGAGGTAGTTGTACCATTTCTGAAGATGAGGATGCTTTTGTTATAGTTTCAGGTGCAAATAACTGAAAAGAGAGAGAACTGATGTTCTTAACATTCAGAAAGCCTTAAAGATGGATTTTGCTTGAGTGGGGTGAACCATATAATTAGTGTATCATGCAGGGAGGGGAATAACGTTGAATAGGGGTGGTGATCTTTGCTTGGGAGTGGTTTGAAAAAAGGTCCCAAAATACAGCTTCCCTGTTCTTTCCCCCAGATTCATCCCAAAGTTCACAAAACATCACTTTATTTTTGTACTTATCTGGCTGATCTGTGGTTTGGTTTGTACCGCAAATAACATTGCTTGTTCCAGTTTGATTTCAGTGAGCATGTCCCTAATTTTCCTTAGGGAGGTGGAGGGGAGCAGAGCAATTGAAACCAGTCTCTGGGCCAGGAGTTCATATATGTAGTTGAAGAACAAGCGTGCTGTTAAAATTGGTTCCTGGTGGTTGTTGGGTTTCATTGGACACTGAAGGGAGCAGGGACTGCTGAAAAATCAAACCATTAAAACAAATGACAGCAGTTTTAGAGAGCAAACAAAGTCCCCTGAATTAACTCTCTGCCAAAAGTTTGTGAGCTTTTTTTCTGAATTGTTAACCTTATATTAACCCTTCTTTGTTGTGTCTCTCTTGTGGCTTTGCTTTCACATCACACCTCCAGTACCTGTGAATTAAAAAAAAAAAACAAAACACAAAGTTTTGTGTAAAAAGTTCTGTAAAATTTCAGTGTAAAGCATTGACCAAGGAAAGTTTTAATGAAATTCTTCATTTGCTGCTGCTTTGAAAGTTTTTAGTTTGTTGAGGGTTTTTTTGAATCAGCAGGAATTTTTCATAGAACTTGTATGTCAAAGCATATGAAATGCTAGATGTTTTTGTTAATGTCAAATGTTAATATTGCCTCTGAGGCTGATATGATGGGTTTTGTTTTGAGAGCAAAACTTTTTTTCCCTCTCCTTGAATTTTCATCCTATTCCTGCTCATTTTTCTCCATGTAGATGGGTCAAGATGAGGCCTGATATTTTTTTCAAATATTGGGATAAAAGAAGAAAAAACTTTGTGTTTGTACAGCTCTCAAGTGAATGGTCGGAAGGAGAAAGGAAGATGATGTGATTGCATAGCTGTGACTGTCATATGATGCAACATTTTGTGGTCTACAGCACTGCAGAAGTTTTGACTTTCCTCCCTACTCTTTCATTAGCGGCAGAGCCACATCTAAGGATAATGACCCCTGAAACCACACACTTAACATTTTTAACTCACAGCATATGCTCATGGTAACATGCTAAGGCAAAAATGACACATCAAAGCATACATTTTTTATAAAATATATTTATTTTCTAACAAATGTTGCTATAGTGAAGGAAAAGTCTCCTTTTGTCTTTTATGATTTTTAATTCTTCCTTCCTTCTTTTGTTTCCATCACTTACACAGGTAAATAGAGAATTAGACTTGCTTAGGTGAGATAAGTAGAAGGGTTAAGTAGATGTAGGAAAGAACAGCAAGGTCTGTGAACATAAATTAGGATTTGGGGCCCAGCCCTCTCTGTATTTAAGAGCTACTTTGTAAAGGATAAAATGGTTTGCATTTATACCAATGTGGTACACATCAAACCTAGACAATGACTTAATGTCTTACATAATTTTATCGGTTGTTTGTAAAAATATGAAATTGTAATGTTGTCTGAGGCTGGAAGGGAGAAAAAAAAGTCTTCCTGCTTCCTTTTGGGTCTTGTTATTTCTAGGATTTGAGCCAGAAGAAATTTTTTGCCCTGTGAGGATCTGGGTAGAAGCTTAACTATTTCTTTAATTCATTTTGGGATTTATTATGAATGTCTTCATTTAACAGTTTAACATTCTTCGTTTCAGTTCATTACCGTCTCTTATGTGTAAGAAGTTAACTAATAATTATTGTGTTAGCTGAACCAAAATCTGAATAACTAGTGGTGATATAAACAAATGACTTAAATTTGGAAATATTAACTCCTCTTTTTAAACTTACTTTTCAGGGATCAATTCCATCTTCATGTGTAAGCTTTGTAACTTATTTTCACCAAATCAGTCTGAACTGTTGTCTCACGTCTCTGAGAAGCATACAGAAGAAGGGACCAATGTGGATGACATCATTATTCCTCTCCAACCTCTAACAGTACCCACAAACACAAAGAAAGATGCAGAAGGTAACATTCATAAATTGAGAGGAATGTAATTTTCAAAGTCATTTAGTTTTTTAATAAAAACTGTGGAATCATGATTCTGCATTGTGTATAGAATGATTTACATAGCTTGTTTTTATAATGGTCACTGTACAACTGCCAGCCTGAACTTCGGTCAGTGCAGAATAGGTCAGAGGACAGATGTGGGTAAACTCAGCATGTGATAGGGGATGATGACTTTGGTCACAGCAGTGGGAAGGTTGTGTAGTAGCAGTGGAAAGCAACCAGGACACCATGGATGGGCGTCTTGAGGCTTAGGAATGGTGGTGTCCTTTGGGTTGTCTAACTTGTTGCTTATTGTGTTTCAGATAATATTAATAGTTCTATTCCAAAAAGGAAATGGCATGATTAATAATTCATAACTATGCTTTGATACTGGCACTAGTAAATAAGCAATCTGGTAGTCAAAGGTTGAATTAGTTATACAGAACAATTTTACTCTGCAGTGCAAGAAGTTCTATTAATTCAATTTTTAACTGATTATAATTGCAGTTCTCTGTAATATTAGCAGTGAGTTTAAAATAATTCAGACTTCATAATTCTGTCTTTTAGACCCTTACTGAGAAATGGATTTATATTGTTGGCAAGCGTCTTGTTTAACACAACTACTACAATTTTCCAATCATTTTGATTTCTGGATTTTAAAAAGTATGTGCTTATGAATAAAAACCACTCTAATATCATCCTTAAAAGTTTGGGGTTTTTATCATTAACATATGCATGTGGTACTTCTTCATTTATTTACCAGCAGTAATTCAGTAGTTACATTAACTTCATCAACATAAGAAGATATTTCTAATAATGGTCATATACTATTCAAGTATAGCTGCTATCTCCTCAGATGGTTGGGGAGCAAAAATTGCACCAGATTATTATTTCACATAATGTCTAAAATTACCAGTACATCAGAAGAAGATGAATAAATATAAAGTCTACATCAAGTTTCACAGTGCCATTCTAATCTTAATTATACAGAATGAATTTCTCAGGCAAGCAGAATGCATCTTCTATCTTAAGTCATTGTTTCCCATTAGCCCTTCACTAAACTGTATTTCTGCGCACAGTAAGACTGGTATTTTGTAACATTCTTATTCCTTTTAGTAAAAAGGCTCCTCTGTAAACTTCTTTTTGCATTTGTGTCAGGGACTATCTGTACTTTCTGTATGATATGTAGTTAAACATGCATTGTACATTTATGAGAATAGTATGTAATTACCATCATGATCTGAAGCAGCAGAAATTAGACATAAGCAACTTTTAAGAAAATAACTTTGCTAATTAATTATGTAAAATATAACATTCACATGTTAAGTTACATGTTCATTAGTTACCTTTTTCAGTATTCTTGGTGAATGCTTCTCATCATCTCATATGATCATATGGTGCCACCTTTTTCAGATTATGTGGCCCAACTCTCTGCCATCTGTTCTCAGTAAGAATGTCAAGGTAAATTACTTTCATGTAGATTTCAGCTTGTATTATAAACATACTTTAATGTTTCTTCTTTCCCATCACACAGACTGATTGGAGAAAAGGGTAGTCTGTTGTGAAGTTTAAGTGAACATTTGCACACGTGTTTTGTGACTTCTGGCAAACGTTTTATTTGAATCGTGCTGCAGCTGCCAGTGTGGTGGCTGTGTTGAGCTACTAACTTACACAGGTGTGGAGAAAAGGGCCATTTGATGGGGATCACTTACATCTCCCGCTCTTCCGGAGTCAGAGATATTTGCCCCGTTACGACACTAAAATGGTTTATTGAAGATTTTTTTGTACATGCATAACTTGATTTATACATGTAATTGAGTTAATGCTGATGGGTAGAAAACCAGAGGAGAAACATCTATGATACACTTACAGTGTATAGTCTTATCAATTTATTGCATTTTCCTATGCATAATAAAGTAACTTTTGAAACTCCTACCCTCTAAGGATGTTGTCCTTTAGCGAACTAATTTTGGTAAAGCTTGGTTTCGAGACAAACAATGAGAATCATTAGGCCCAGTGGAATCCACAGTGCTGGTGTGCCAGGATCTACATGGTCTACAGTCTAATCTACGAAGAGTTAAAAATTCTCAACGGGGAAGTTATTTTAACTTTGTTTCCTGTTTTTCAGCTTTGTTTATTTTTAAAATAAACTTCAAAAAATGTTGTCTAGGCCCTAGCGCTCTGGAGATCATGTTGTGGACCTCTATTTTTATGTAGCATGATCCCAGACAAGTAAGTAATGGGAATGATCACAGACCTCAGTAGAATCTGTTTGAGATGCATATATATATATATATGTAGCTTAGCTAAACTTCAAGGGATTAATTAACTATAATACTCTGTATAATAATATGAAGGCCCCATAAATGGAAATGTTCTGTGTTACTTGTGTTCTGAATATTTTTTAGACAATTGATTATTAAATGGACTGATTTGGAGAAGCTTATGTGAATAATTCCTATGAAGGAACAGTATAAAAATAGTCATATAGTTTATTTCATTATTCTCTTTTTTAAGTGCCTTTTTATGTCTTTGAGTACATAATTATATAGCATAGCACAGAATGTCTTCCCAGAATATTGCCGTTGCGCGTCCAGTACCAGTCAATGTAAAGATTGGTTCCAGTGAGTCTGTGATGAATGTAAAATCCTGAGAAAAAAACTGAGATTTTCTTGGGGGAACAGGAGCTTTTAAAATCTTTTTAATGACCAATTTCAAACTTCTGACTAAGCATCCTTGAAATAAGTGGGGGTTTTATTAATTTTTTTTAATAAAATATTTTTAACAGTTAAGCAGATTCTGTTTTCTAGCAAGCGATGTTTCTGATTGACTTGGTTACATGCTAACAGAGGAATGACAATGTACTACTACTGTTCAATTACTGTGTTTTGTTAATCTTAGGCGGTGCTTTGAACTGTGATTAGTACAGTGCAGCATGAATGGCTGGCTGGTGGCAAGCTGGGTAGAGAGTGACAGCTGGAATTTTATGGTCATATACATTGTTAAAGGCTTAATTCTGGCATTGCTAATTCAAAGTAGATTGCAATATGCTTGGCCCTGGAAAGAGGAAAACAAGGAGCAAGGAAATGAAATGACTGTCGTCATAAGCTCAGAAGTTCTGGTGATATATCGGTTGTCCATGTTAGTCCTCCTGTTCCTGTGTATGTTGCTACCTAGCGCTTGCCACCAAGCCTTTTTAAATGTCTGAGGACGGCTGCAAATTCTCCTACTGGTAGGCTCATTTTCAAACAGATGTAAAATTTACACATTCTTTATGTGTTTGCCACGCCATAAGTAGTCACAGTGATAAGAACTACAGTTTTGTAGGCCACGGAGGAGGATCTACCACCAACCTTCTAAAGGAGCAGTTTTCACATTTCCACTTGTATACAAGATTTTGCTTCCATTTCTGTTTTAATGTGAATGTGCTGTTCTGTTTTTCATTAAGTTTACATTAAAACAGTCAAGAAGAAGCTCTTTTACCTTATTCTGCTTAATTTCTTATTTGGATAACGTGTTGGGTAATCTGATGATTGCATTGTAAAAGAAGGAAAAGATTATCATACACAGAGAATATGGTGGTTGCATTCACTCTTCAAATCCCAGGATTTAATTATTTTATAGTAACGTGAGCAGTATCCACATCTGTATTCCTCATACTATGTTTGACACTTGGGCAAACTGTGACCTTTTTACAGGTTGACATGAAGAGAAATGTTATTTGTTTTTTTGCTTCTTTTAATTGCATGTTAATTTCTTTAACTCAAAGCACGAAATACTGGTTGCTGCAGTGGATGGGTATCAAAATTACATGAACGGTAGCAAAGAGAAGTTTTGAGAGCGCTGAAATCACCCCTGTCTTTTTGGTTGATAATCGACAAAACTACTTTCACTGGAATGCAGCAGCACAGAAATTCAGAACACTGCTGATGCAGGGTAGCAAAATTTATGTGAAAGAGTTCCTTTTTTCCTATTCGTAATGAGGCTTTTAGTATTCTTTTTACATTATATTTAAGCAGACAGGTACTCAATCCTCCTCTAATAAGACACAATGCTTTCTTTTCCACTTGATATCAATAAAGTGATTAAGTCAAAGCTATGGTCTCTGTATGTGGGGTTTTGTTTGTCGGGAATAGTTAAGGTTAAAAAGGTAAAGTTGAACAGATTTTGAATAAGGTGCAGCCACCACCTCCTGTTGTCTTGCAGCATCTTCCTTTAAGGTCACTTATATTTACATATGTTCTATGTCAATCAATTTAGTAAGGTCTTTTGGTACATGTACTTGAAAATTACTTGTTTGTTCTTTCTATATTCTCTCCTTTCATGATTTTTCACACTTTTACACCATCACTCTCAAATTTGTCAGGCAGAAGGTAGGCTATTGGCTTGATGAATACTTGATAAAAAGCTTTAGACAGTTCTTAATCTTTGTTCTTGCTATACCCTGGTTTTGGTGAAAGTTTCTGGAATAAGAGCAGTAGAAATGTAAGTTTCTCCTAAGAGGCACAGTTTCTGTGTAGTGCTGCCAGTCTGTTTTAACTTGAATAATCTCAAGATATTTTCAAGCCTTTGGAACTGCAGCAGTTGCTTAATTACTGGTCATTTTTTCTCTCTTTTAACCCAGAAGACTTATTTCATACTTCTCCCATCAGTGCTGTGCAAAAAAAAACCCCAAACCAACAGTAAAAGTATGAAATCCTGAGGAGAATAATTTTATTTCTATTTCTGCACAACTCTCAAGATTTGGAAGTATTTTAGTGTAAGAAAGCTTTAAGGGATCTCTCTGCTGTGACTACCAGAAGCAGAAACATGCACGAGATTTAAATTTACTTGTTTTTTTCTGAGCATTAAAACCAGAATTCTTCACAAAATTTTAGTATGTGCTAGTCCCTTGTCTTTCTCTATGATATTATAAAGACGGTGGCTGACAGGTGCTTCATACCTGTTCTGTTTCACTTAGCACATTTTAATGCACATTAGACTCTGGGGTTTTTTGCCATTACAATGACCATATCAAGCTCTTTTACCTTTTAATTCTCATAGCTGGAATTCACTGCAGATAACTGAAGGTTCTTAAACTGGGGATTTGGTCACCCTGGCATCCAGAGATGATTCAAGCCTTATGTGATCTGAACTGCACTCTGGAGGGCAGTTTCACTGTTCCTTCAATATAGAAGACAAATATTAACTGATTTGAGATCTCAAGTGTCTTAACATTAGATAAAATGAATCCTAAAAGCCTGGAAGAAGCCTGGCTGTGTCCTGTTTCTCCATATACCATCAAGCAAGCTCTTCTAGATGCACCCTCATTTTGCCTTCTCAGAACTATGTATCTTTATGCAGATACGCAGAGTAGATCTGATACTTCACCAGACATCAGCTCAGACTTTAAAAGATCATTGAAATACTTCTACTGAGTATACAGTAAACTGAATACAGTTTACTGTTTGTGAACTGACAGTTTCTTGCAGAAGAGCAGCTTCAAAGTAAATAACTAAAATGTATACAATAACAATTGGTTAATTGCTCAAGAAGCACAGTATAAAGAACTAAAAAAAGCAAGCAGCCCCTGAGATTAACAAGAAAGACAGAGACTAGTAGAGACTGATTCTTTTCATTGTATTAAACTGTTAGATGGAAGTAACTTGTAGCTAGACTGAAATCTCCTAAAATAACTTGGATCAGTAGCTGGAAAAGTCCCCCCTTCCCTCTGAGTATCTGGGTTTGTTGACTAAAAGTTTTCTTGGGATCTAATTGGTTTGGTTAATTTTCAAGAGTTAGATCTGTGAGCAGATGATAGCAAGTTGGCTTTTGATGTAACTACAGGAGTGATGAGAGAAATCTTCAGCAGGAAATAGGAGTGTGAAGTTTTTTATGTTGTCATGCATTTCTGTGCTCACTCATAGGTTTTATCAATATTTCCTCTACAGAAGTACAGAAATGTAAAGTTATGTTGTATATATTAAGAATTGTGCATTACTTTTGATTTTAATTATTTGAAATACTCAATAAGGAAACATTTTTTGCATGACTTCTGGAGTTTATTTGTTGCCAACAGCAATTTCTTAGAGAGTGATTTAAATTAAAAAGGCTTTTCGTAGAGTGTCAGAACACATCAGAGCAACTTTGTAGAATATGCATGCTAATGCAGTTATAGAACAATCTAAAAGAGTGCTTACAGTGTAATTTCAGTAAAACTGTGTCACTTTGACATCTGCCAATCTCAGTGACACAAATGTTGTTGCTTTGCAGCTAGCAGAAATGCCAACAAATACCATTGCTTAAAAATAAGCGTGAAGCTGACCTTTTTTTAATCTTTAGGGATAGAGGCTCTCAAACTTCATTTAATATTTCTATTTTTCAAACATCAGATGAATATTAGATAATCAACTGTGGAATTTAATTATAGCTTCTTTTAAACTTTAACCTTCTTTTCTAGAGCTTCTTGTAGTGAAGAGGAAACGGGGCAGACCAAAAGGGTCTACTAAGAAGTTTTGTGTGGATGAAGATGTGGCAGAAAATAATCCTGTTCCAAGCGAAGAAAATCCAACTGGGACAGAAGAAGGTCCGGAACTGTCTGAAGTCTCACCAGGCAGCTTGGAATGTAGGAAATGCAATCGGAAGTTCTCCAACATGCGTCAGCTGAGGAAACATATCTGCATTATTGTTTTAAATGAAGCAGAGGAAGAAGGAGATGGAGGTAAGAAAATATCCAACAAAAATATCTGAAGCATGTTGTGATACAGTGTGTTTCCATCCTGTGACCTGATTGGTAACAACTCGTAATCCCCAGTGTTAATTTTAAATGGAATGGAACTGTCTGTTTCTTCTAACATAAAAAGCACGTTAAAGCACAGCGGAGGATGAAGTCAGAGAAGGTATTTTAATTTTTTTCAAAAAGGTCAAAAAGTTTATTGCACTAATGATTGTCTTAAACTCCCTGAAATGCTTCTTTTGCATAAGCAACTGTTCTGTTTCTCACAAAGAGGATTACAGCTTTCCAGTGAGAAGTGGTGTGGGCCACATAGGCAAGTATCGCGCATAGGTGAGGAAGGATGATCCTGTAGAGGTGTTTCTATCCAGTAACTTGGGAAACCTCAATTCTGCCCTATTCTTTTGATAGATTTAAAGGCTGCTTTTCTGGATGGCTTGCTTTACTGTATTAAAAATAATGCCAAACTCACCTCTATTTTCCAAAACTTTATGTGAATGACTGTCTTTGGAGTATGAGAATTCATTGTTTAAATTTAGCTTTAAGATTGATTTGAATATATTCAGCCTCTCAAAGTTTTAGAATAGAATAAAACAGAACAGAATAGAGTATTTTAGGTTGGAAAGGACCTGCAATGATCATCTAATCCAACTGCCTGACCACTTCAG
>RSEF01000002.1:153359245-153373423 GCA_003993805.1 Himantopus leucocephalus | reverse complement strand
TTTTTTTTTTAGAATTTGGGTAAGGAATTCCTCATTCGCTTTAAGGAAGAAATAGCTTCAAAGAACAACTTAGCTGATTACTGATTATTCATTCTTATTTCAGATGAGTGCTTTCAATACAACTATTGCGTTGCTTTCTATTTAACAGGTCCCAAAGTTTTCCAATTTAAGAGGCTGAAGACATTTGGAACAGCAACAGACAGGGGATGATTTAGAAGTGCAGGTCTTCAAAATGAAGAGTTACATGTCAAGAGTTAGGTTGAACCAAAGAACTGTTTTGAACCTTAATTCTCCTTGAAACTACATTGAAAAAGCGAAGTATGTTTCTGGCTATTGATTCAGAGTAGCAGTGGGGAAAAAAAGCCTTAACCAGAGAGACTATTGGAAGACTTTCCATTAAAAAAGATGGATAACAAATCTAGTACTAGGAGAAATAATCCTAAAGTCATCAGAAAAATTACATATGGAAAGGAGAAAAATAATTTATTCATTAATGGTGAAATCGTAAGAATTTCCACCAAAACCCTTAGTAATGTCAAGATAATTTAGGAACGCAAATGTTTCTGATATTCCATTTTTTAAATTTTGAATTTTTCTTTATTTTGTCTATTTTCTCTGTGGTATGTACCACACTAGTTTTACTAAACAGAGGGGAAAAAAGTTCCCCTTTAGGGACTCATGCAGCACGTCTTGTTTTGATATCATGTATTTCTTTCTATAATAGCATTAATTCTTTCTTGTAGTGTTAGTGACTGTGTTACCTGCATTTCTTTTGTACGTAGTTACATTCTTTTTGATGTTTGCTCTTTAGGTAATGATTCTGACGTTGACCTTGACAGGAAGGAAGATGAGCGAGAAAAAACTCCAAAGAGGCCAAGAGTTCAGAAAACAGAGAAAACTCCATCAACTAAGGAGACTGAACAGGTTTCAGGAGCTAAAAATCCTATAATAAGTGTGGTTTTGACAGCTCATGAAGCTATTCCAGGTAACGAGAATCACCAATTATATAATCAAATTCTTTTTTGTCCATGCTGACACTGTATAAAATAGTTATTGGNAATATTTAGTAGTGTTTGGTTGTCTTGATACAGAATCTCTGCATCTGACAGCTACATCATTTTAGAAGTACTGTCACATACCTTCATAGGTATGACAAATGCTAGACCTGGGTGTAGTTACCTACATTAATGTCAGTTATTTTTAGTCTGTGAATGATTTTAAAGAAGAAACTGAAAAAATCAGTGACCAAGGAAAAGGAAAGTATTTTTTTCCCCGTAATATCTTTATTTTGGGTCTTGGTTTGTGTGTATATATATGATAAATGTAAATTTGATTACAATAATCAAACAAATATACAAAAAATACAAACAGCTTAGTATATATATAACTTAATATTTATGCATACAAATACTTTGACACAAAATATATATACATATTTGAAAATCAAGTAAAATTCCTATGTGATGATTGAAGGATTCTTCATCCATAAATTTCTATAGTGCCTTTTCATCAAAAGATTTTGGAATATATTCAGACTATTTATTTTGCAACTAGACTTGTCTTTGCCTGTTTATATAAACCAGTAACTCACCTGACTGACAGGATCCCTTTTGAATAGTTTTGTGCATTATTTTCAGCTTTATAGCTTTATTGTTCTCCTTTTCATTATTGCTAACATTTCTGAGTATTTGTTTTGCTTATGGTTCTCAGAACATCTAGAATGTATTTATTTGTTTTACTGTTGTGTGTTGGAAGCTAGCTGGATTTTCTATGTTCTTTAATATCTTTTGATATTGAGATCTGTGATATGCTTGGACTTTGTTTGCTAAAATGCATTTCTAATTGTGATGGTAGAGAAAACTGGATGAGCTCACCTATGGATATCCTGTGTGCTTAGAAGGGAAGTAAAAAACACCTTCATGTTCATTGTTTGAGAAACATCACACAGGGTTTTGGACTTGCACTGAGCTGTTAAAAATTTGGTCTTGCACTATTGTAAATATGGGGGAAGGTGGAAGAGGACCGGTGAGCACTGGAAATGCGGAAACCTGGCTTCAGGGTGTTTTGAGATCTGCGCCGTTTTGTTTCACTAACCACAGGCCCCTTTCTCTCATGTGATGTAACCCTGGGCTCTTTCCCAGCTGTTGCTAAACACTCATTTTGCCACTGCGTCTCCCACGTCTTTTGCCTCTCTCCCACTGCACATAGTTTCTCCCCCATCCTGGTGCCTGTACCCCTCACTGCCACACGTGAGGCTCCCCTCGTGTCCTACTCGTTCATCTGGGCAAAGGGCAACATGCGACGGCTGGTTAAGGGGTTCATGTAGGTGTTAGTAAATGGGTTCATGTAGATGTTAGTTTATGGATCTATACACACATCCTCCCTCCCTCAGGGCTTTTGGGAGGAGCTGTAATTGGGATCCTCTCTCTCTAGGTGCTAAAAATTCTTACAAGTTTCATAAAATTTATCTTTGAAATCTTTACATTTCTGGGAAGGACTAGAACGATTTTCAAGAAAGCGAGGAAAGACATGGTAGGCAGTGCAATCAAAGGCCCATTTTCTTCGGAAACGAGCCTAAATAGGCGAACAAAATAATAGTAAGTACAGATAGCGAAGAAAATGTAGTAAGCGTGTGATGCAGGAGAAGAAATAAAAATCTAGAGGATATTGTTGCCTTCATTACTACCTAGTAAAATTTTTCTTTGGACAACAAGAAGTTTGTGCTTTCTTTACACATGTGACTCAAAATATTAAAACAACTTCAACTTTGGAGCTAATTGTGCATAGTACAGATTGCATTCAAAAGGCTTTAATGAACCCAAGGTATTTACACTCGAATGTGAACCTGCAGCTATTTTTGAAAGTACTCATGTTTATTTGGTTGACAATTAGTAATATTATTACGTTCAAGTTCACAGCTAGAATATACGTAATACAAAAGTCATTGCTGTTAAGACAGTTACGAATTATCCTACTTTTCAGAATTTGGAAATTATAGAAGGTATTATGTAAGTGGTTAACTATTTGAAGATTCAAAGGAAAAATATTTCGTTTCATACAATTATGTTTTAATGTATTTTTCATGCTTTTCCTTCTTTTTTTTTTTTCATTAAATTCCATGGTCTAACTAATTTTTAGTGTCACTAGCAATTCTTAGGCTGTTCCCCTTCCTCAGTAATACTGTAATACTGGAGTTTTTATAAAGATCTTTCATAGTCTTTTACTCCATTTTTCTGGAGATTTATTATGTGCTGAAGAGGTGAGTTACTGCTATAGCCTGCTGTTGAGAATATAAATAGATAAAACATTTCTCCGTTCTCCCCTGCTAGATCATCTGTAAAGCTGAGCTGAAATAAAGCTTAGAAATGCTTAAGCACTATTAAAGTTGGTCATCTTTCTGCAAGCACGAGCATTCCGTAGCCACCTGTTATCTAGCTTTAAAGATGCATGGAAATATCCCATTTCATGTCCAGTGCAGTAAAATCCTGTTGAAGATGTCAGATAAGCATTCTATCAAGTAGAAAAATAGAGAAGGCTATGAGAATTAATTGTATTTTATCCACAGTATAGAGGAAATATTCAGATTGTACGTCTCCTTTCTTAAATGAGGCATGATTTTAGGAGTATTACATAAACAGTTTCCTTTAATTTTGCTATACACTATTTAAGCTTGGGATGCTGCTTTACATCATGTGTTCACTATGTTATGACTAAATTGATCTCTTTAAAATCCCTTCAAACAAACAGATCAGTTAGTTTTTAATGTCCCTGAAAAGACAGGCAGACAACATTGATTTTTCCCTGTGTTCCTTTTCTGTAATGTTTACTTGTGAGGCAGATGAAAGCTAATAGATTCACAGCTTTAGAAATTTGAAAGTTTGCATTAACCCACAGTGTAAATACAGGTTGAATAAAAGTAGTAGATTTTTTTTCAGTACAGGTGTTGAGCTACTTTGACAGGCTGGAGAGGTGGGCCCATGCCAACCTCACGAAGTTTAACAAGGCCAAGGGCAAGGTCCTGCACATGGGTCGGGGCAATCCCAGGCACAGAT
Organism: Himantopus leucocephalus; assembly: GCA_003993805.1. Taxonomy (NCBI): domain Eukaryota; kingdom Metazoa; phylum Chordata; class Aves; order Charadriiformes; family Recurvirostridae; genus Himantopus; species Himantopus leucocephalus. Next base: position 153,369,371 of record RSEF01000002.1, on the reverse strand, counting down.
GCAGGCTGGGCGATGAGTGTATTGAGAGCAGCCCTACAGAGAAGGACTCGTTGGATGAGAAGCTCAACATGATCTGGCAATGCGTGCTCGCAGCCCAGAAAGCCAGCTGTATCCTGGACTGCATCAAAAGAAGTGTGTCCAGCAGGTCGAGGGAGGTGATTCTACCCCTCTGCTCCACGCTGGTGAGACCCCACCTGGAGTACTGCATCCAGCTCTGGGGCCCCCAACATAAGAAGGATATGGCCTATTAGAGTGGGTCCAGAGGAGGGCCATGAAGATGATCAGAGGGCTGGAGCACCTCTGCTATGAGGGAAGGCTGAGAGAGCTTGGGTTGTTCGGCCTGGAGAAGAGAAGGCTCCAGGGACACCTTATAGCAGACTTCCAGTACCTATAGGGGGCCTACAGGAAAGATGGTAAGGCACTCTTTATCAGCGAGTGGAGCGACAGGACGAGGGGTAACGGTTTTAAACTGAGAGAGAGTAGATTTAGATATTGGGAAGAAATTCTTTACTGTGAGGGTGGTGAGACACTGGTACAGGTTGTCCATAGAAGTTGTGGCTGCCACATCCCTGGAGGTGTTCAAGGCCAGATTGGATGCATAACCTGGTCTAGTGGGAGGTGTACCTGCCCATGGCAGGGGGGTTGGAACTAGATGGTCTTTAAGGTCCCTTCCAACTCTAACCATTCTGTGATTCTAAAACTAGAAGAACTCAAAGACCTTGAAGAGAGGGAGTGCTGTGTTCGTGAACATGTGTGCCTTGTATCAGATTAAAGGAAGTACTGTTTTTTCATAAGCATTGCAATTAAGAATGAGAGTGAATAACTACAATTGTACACACATCTAAAAATACTTTGTTGTGAATGGCAGATACTTTCATTCATAGTGTATTTTTAAGAACCAGTGCATAAACTCTGCCAAATATTCAATCTTCTGTTTTCTTTATGTATTTTATTTCCCATTTTTTAAATTCTGTATAATTATCAAAGCTTCTAAAACCAATTTATTATTCATGCTCAATTAGTTTGATTCAGGAGATATTGTACTTTGACTATCTAAATTGTTGTTTTATGTGAGTCCTGTAATATTTTAAAGACTCAGCTTGTTAGTAGGAGACTTTTTTTAAGTTCCTGGAAAGATGGTCAATGATAGAATTATGGGTTTTTTTTTTTGGTAGAGCTTAAGATATACAAAAATAGCGTAAAGTATTTAAATTCTTGATGCTAATTATATTTTTTTTTATTTCTAAAGGAGTTGGATTTTTTCTCCTACAAATTCTTAATACAACGCTCTGGAGGTTTTTCCCTCCCCTGTTTCCACTGAGGAACCACTATCTCCTGCTGCTATACCTTGTGCTGTAATTAATCAACACTTGGTTCCTTCTGCCATCAAGATTTTTGGAAGCGGGGAAGAAGTGGAAGGATGTCCTTTTGCTTACTGTTTTGGGACTGACTTGGTTTTACTGATGACAGTCTTTTCCGTTAAACTGATAACAGTCTTTTCTGTTGAAGATGATTTATTTTTTTTTGTAGCTCGTGGAACAATGATTGTGGGTTTATGACACATCTGAATGGATTTAATATCAGACTGTTGCCAAGGGAGCTTTCCTGCTTGTCTCTTATTTCCCAGTTCACTTCTCCTTTCTTGCACCAGCAGTGGTGCTTGTGTCAGCCTGTGGTAAACTGATTCAAAAAAGTGGCAAAATAAATACACATACATGTGCATATACACATACCCATTTTCTCTGTCAGAGAATTTTTTTATTTACCAGTTTTGCTTACTGAACTGTCTCACACAGAGGCCGCGCGAGTTTGGAAAGTCGGAAAGTGGTGATAAAAGGAGTGTTTCAGGGGAAAGAAGGAGGATTGAGACTACCCCTTTTCAAAATAGCTGAGTGACTTAAGTCATTAAGCCCAGTACGTATAGACTGCTGTCCTGGGCATATAGACTGCTGTCCTGGGGCGGTGCCGTCCTCCTACCCCNTTATGCAGTTGTGTGGTAAAACACACTAGAAAACTAATTATATATTTGCAGAAGGAGGCACATGGTGTAGATTTTAGCCAGATCATTCTCTGATCCTCTTCATAAACTCATGTGCTGGCACTTCAAAGGCGTCACGAACATGTAGTTGAGTGGAGGGTTAGAGAAAAGAAGCTAACATTATGACAAATGTGGAATTAAGCAAGGTTAGGAAAATTAAAGCTTTCCTCTCTGAATGTGAGCAGGTATCTATATTACCATGGTGTTACAGATTGATTTAGCTCAGCCAATCTAATGTCCAGCTCTGTTGAAAGAGGCAGTGATCTTCATCCCACCATACGCAGGTCTGTGTTTCTCTTTCTTTGTCTGAGTTAAAATGTGTTTAAACTCATGGTGAGCTAACCTATAAAAATATTAAAAGGTTCTTCTGCTTTTTTTTAAGCTTTATTTTGGGAGTAAGGGGTAGGTTTGCATGGGGAACATCGAGGACTATGGGTAGGGTTAGTTTCTTTTGGTTTCACTTTCAGAACTGCCTTAAAAGGGGTCATCTGCATTTGTAGCACCTTCCACAGCATATTGTAGAAGCTGAGAAAATACATTTGTTCAAAAAAAGATTGTAAGAAACAAATACTTCATACCTTTAACAAACTACTTCACCTATACAGACCATGGTACCTATGTTATGAAGTTTTTTTTAAACTTAAAAAAAATAAAAATGCCATAGCTTAAAGATTGATCTGGTTGGATTAATTGTCCCTAAAGGCAGTTTGCAGCATCTCTATGGGAAGGAAATAAGAAGCTTAGTATGTAAAGCCTCCCAGATGCTGACAGCCATTGAGCTGGTGGTTGCATCTGGATCATCATATTTAATACATATCTATTAATTTGCCTAAATACCTTCTTGAATAAATTTATATTTTCAGTCTCTGTGCATTGTGCAGTAATTGTTCCATAACTGAATTATACACAGGGTAAAAGTGTATATTCTTTTGTTTTGTTTTAAGCCTGCTGACTGCTTATTTCTTCGAACTGCTCTTTGTTCGTGTTTTATGAGATAGAGAATGATTATTCACAGTTTCACTAATTTTCACTAGCTAACTTCAGAGGTCTTTCTGATACTCTTCTTTCATTTATCTCTCTTCCAAGCTGGAGGTCTCTGAGACATGTATCCCATTTCCAAGCAAAATGCGTCTGTTTTATTTCTGTTTTCTAGTTCTTCTATATAATTTTTGTTGTCCGTACTTGAAGTTGTAGGAGGTTCAAGGAATTTAGTTCGATTTTAGTAGGAATTTGGTTGATGATGTCTCCTGTTTTATTTCTGATCTATTCCTAATAATTCCTTCCATTGTGATTACTTTTTAGACTATTGATAAATATTGGAGAGCTGTCTGGTGAAGGTCAAGCCACTTTTCTAAGGGACAGACTGTAAGAGATTAGAGGCCATCACTGAATTTGAGCCAGCGATAAGGCACGCTGGGTAATGCTTATCTGTAGAAGTTGTTGTCTGAATGTCATGAGGAACTCAAATCTTATTACTCTTAAAACAGATTTCCTTAGAACAGATGATATTGACTGAAAAGATGAAAGCAAAAGGCATAAATAAAGTCTAGTAAACTAAAGTCCATTCTGCATTTAAAATAGAGATACAATAGTGCTGGAGGAAGGGTTTTTTTGAAAGAAATGATCAGTACAGTTAACCTCTTTTTTTCCCCTGGTATTTGTATACTCTGACTTCTTGAAATGGTTGTCTAGAGAAACAGTTAGGAAAACTGTTATCTTCCTTATTGGCATATGATATTTTTAATGGAAAAACAGACCTTATGTCTGTTTGCCTTGTTTTTGCACTTTTCCCTAGCCTATGGCTGCTTTTAGAGACACAAATGTTGAGGGCCTTTTCTTGGGATGTGGGATACATGGGTTCCCTACCCATTAGGTTGGGTAGAGCTTAGAATCCAAGTTTCTCACTTCCTGGACATATGTGTTAGTTATTAGTTTATGATACAGTAGTGATTGCTGTGGCTACTGGTCCATTAGTAGCCCATACTTAGGCAGTATCCCAAATGGATGGAGGCATCTAATGTTTCTTAATGCTTCGGTATCTTCTAACGGTAGAAAGTAACAACCTAACATGAGGGGGCGTGATTGGCCACTGTGAGCAAGTACTCTGTCGTTATGTTTGAAGAACTGGATCTCCCTCTTTAGGTTTTTAGAGGCGTTTGTCTCTCTGCTAACTGCATAGGGAATCTAGAGGCAGTAATACTAGGATGACCTGGAGCATTCTACCCCCTCCAAGTGTACAAAATACTGGTGATTTAGTGCTTATCTAGTTCACCTAAGTTAGGTAATTAAAATTTTATACTGGTAGCACAAAAGTCTATTAAACAGTTCAGCAGTCTTTTCAGGAAACGCTCAAACATCCTGAAAGGCAGAAGGGCACAGAGGAGGTTCAGTGCAGAGTGTTTAATGAGGATCTTCGTCTCCTGTTCAGGAAATGGGAGGCCTGAAAGAGGTAGCTATGCATATAGAGCAGTTCAAGATATTTTCTTTAAACTGAGTTGTTCTAAATAGAAAAGAATTTGCTTCTATTTTAAAAATACTGAAATATGGAAACACTGGTCTGGTGTCTAATGTCTGTTTTATCGTCTTTTACTGAACCCACTGATTGGATCACATCTCCTGTACTGTAATGACAAGCTCCTGTCTCACTGGGCTACTACAGTGCAATTTGGGAGATGCAGTCCTGCTGGAGAACCTGGCATTTGTGGGAGTGGGAGTGACAGGACGAATAGAAGTGATAATGTTTTGGTAACATCTGGGTTGAAAACTTGGAAGATCAGTTCTGATCAGCTGGCAGAATCTTTAGTACAGAACTGAAAGTGTTATTAGAAAACAGTAGTCCAAAAAGCCACTTTTAGATCCAACCAGTTCAGTGAGCAACAGAGCTATTACAGTCTGTTTATTTACAGGGTTGGCTGATGTCCCATCTGATACAAAAAGCTTCAATAACCTTACATACTCCCAAATGGCCTCTTCTCAAAATATCTCCTCTCCCACTTTAATCTCTCTGAAGGACCCACAGGATCTCCGTCTTTCTCCCTTGTCTTGTCTACAGGACTGCTTTCCTCAACTTAATGTCCCTAAGTCTTTCACATGTGTTGTTGGGTAACCCCCACTTATTACTGATTTTTCCCATATACTGTAACTGCCCTTTTCCTGATGCTTTTGCTGATCTGCAGGCTGAAAGTTTTTTTAGGGAAACTAGGTTTAGTAATTTGCTAACCAGCTAGTTTTCTTTGGACTGTGTCCCCTTTGTGGTTTAGTTTTGTTGTTCTTATAATTGTTGTTTCAGAGACTTTATGTTAATACTGCATATATCTTCAGGAACCTGCTGTTTGAGTGGAACAAGAATTAATTTCATCCTTTTGTTAAAGAAATAGCTAATGCATCACTCTTTGAACTTTCTTCTTTCTATTCAGGTGTTTCATTTTATGTATACTTATATATGAATGACAGAATCTGTTAAAAATATGTTGAGTATGTTGATTCTGTCTTTTGTTTTTTAGGCTTTCATGTCTCATTTCTTTTATTACAAATTTTTTCCTCCGTCACAAAAGAATATGGTACCTTTTTTCTCCTCAGCTTCTAATCAGGTGAATTGAAATGAGCTCATATTCTAATGTAATATCCAAGAAAAAGAAAATAAAAGGAAACTCACCAAATTTCAGTTTTACCTGAAGTTGTTAACTTCATTGTTTAATTCAAAGNTGTCACAAAAGAATATGGTGCCTTTTTTCTCCTCAGCTTCTAATCAGGTGAATTGAAATGAGATCAGATTCTAATGTAATATCCAAGAAAAAGAAAATAAAAGGAAACTCACCAAATTTCAGTTTTACCTGAAGTTGTTAACTTCATTGTTTAATTCAAAGATATTTTCAAGTGCAACCTCTCTTACTTCCTTGTCCCCAGTATATGATAGAACAATCTTTAATTACAGGTCCTGTCATATTTTATCCGAGGATGGATGGCTGTTCGTCTATTATTACATAATCAATATCTTGGGGTTTTTTTGTTATTCAGTATGTGGTCCCTTATTTACTATTTGTTTTTCCGTATCAGACCAGAAAGCAAAAATACTTTTTTTTCAAAGATTTTTCTGTAGCACTTTGTAGTAGAATACGAAGATTTCACAAATATGTACATAATTGTAATATATATATGTGAATAGATACATAAATATGCAAATGTATATAATTTCAACTTTTGAAGATAATAGCATTGTACACATGGGTTAGATGAGTTACAGACAAAGAAGTAAAAGAGAGGGGACCAATCAATAATGGGTGCTTGCTTTGATATACATGAGGTTTAGTGGTTTGGTTTTTTGGTTTTTTTTTTTTAGCGTATATTAGTATTTCTATGGATTTTCATTACCTTCGATGTTAACTGTGGCTGCCCGGCATTAAGTTTTTCCTGCCACTGTTCGGAAACTAAAGAACATGCAGCTAAATAATCTCAACTCAATCACATTTCAAAATATGCTTATTTGTGCCTCAACTAACTGTAAAGCTCTGAGGGATAGAGTCTAATCTTACTGCGTTTAGTGTAGCCCCTTCACTCCTGCTTCTAATGGAGATTGAGACGTGCACGTGGAACATAGTCTTTTATTCTGAGGGGATGGCAGCATGCACCAAAATATAAGCAGTAAAAGATCCGTTCAAAGAAAAGATGTGCAGACTTTTAAACACAGACTAACCAGTATCTTTTCCCCAGCCTCAGTTGCAGAACTGGTTAAATGCCTTGGCTGAAGTTTTCAAAGGATGTCGTATGAGGCAGAAACAGAAAAATTAAAATTTCATTTTGACAAGTTACATTTTTTTTAAGGGTGGAAGTATTTGGGTATAGGATCTCATAATAGTAGGCATCAAGCACCATGAATAACCCTCAGAGCTAGTGGTCCTGGAGTGTTATTTAAGCAGATCTGTGGTGTAAGTACTGACATCTTCTGGAAGTGTATCTATCATTTTATGAACATGAATTTAACAACAGAAACTAAAATAGTTGAAATAATGATTACAGAGCTTAATGTTTTGTTTACACGTGTATATTATAGACAATGCACGTTTTCATATCACATTTTTAATGAACATCTTTTGTTCTTGCTTTTAGGAGCCACAAAAATTGTTCCCGTTGAGGCCGCTCCCCAAGAAAGTGAACCCACAACTCCAGACGCAACAGTTCAAGACCCCTCACAACGAAGAGGATATCAAGAATATGCCATCCAGCAAACCCCATATGAACAGGCAATGAAATCAAGCAGGTAGTTTTGAAGTACTTAACATTTGTGTTCATGCAAAATATGAATTAAATGCTTCCCTATCGATTTTCATGAAATTGAAATATTTTCTGAGCCTTTTAAATAAAGAAACAGCTGAAAATAATCTGTATGACAATAAGTTGTAGAATTTAAAAAGTCGGTGGAGAATACCTTTTGAAAATAAAGTAACCATTTCTGTCCATTATGAATTTCTAGGGAAATTTTGACAACATATGTCACCAAGTTTCAATATTGTAAATATAGCTGGTTTGGTTTCTTTTTAGGTTGGGTCCAACTCAACTGAAGATTTTTACATGTGAATACTGTAACAAGGTGTTCAAATTTAAACACTCCCTCCAAGCACATTTGAGGATTCATACAAATGAAAAACCTTACAAGTGTTCGTACTGTAGTTATGCCAGTGCAATCAAAGCCAACCTTAATGTTCACATGCGGAAACATACAGGGGAGAAGTTTAGCTGCGATTATTGTACGTTCACTTGTCTCAGCAAAGGCCATCTCAAAGTCCATATTGAAAGAGTTCATAAGAAAATTAAGCAGCACTGTCGCTTCTGCAAAAAGAAATACTCGGATGTTAAAAATTTGATCAAGCATATCAAGGAAACGCATGACCTTCAGGATAAAAAGGTGAAGGATGTTTTTGATGAACTTCGCTTGATGACACGAGAGGGCAAAAGACAGCTTCTTTATGACTGCCATATTTGTGAACGCAAATTCAAAAATGAACTTGATCGAGACCGCCACATGCTTGTTCATGGTGACGAAAGACCCTTTGCTTGTGAGCTCTGTGGTCATGGAGCCACTAAATACCAAGCCCTTGAGCTTCATGTTCGAAAGCACCCATTTGTGTACGTGTGTTCTGTGTGCCTGAAGAAATTTGTCAGTTCTGTAAGACTCCGTGCTCACATCAAAGATGCCCACACAGATTTGCAGGAGACTACTGTTTTTAACAGTTCTATCAATCAGAGTTTCTGCCTGCTTGAGCCGGGAGGTGATATCCAGCCAGAAGCCCTTGGTGAACAGCTAGCACAAAGTGCAGCTGAATTGACTGTCATGAGTACTGAAGCTATTAACACACCACAACCATCTGCTTGTAAAGGTGAATCAACAGCTGCAGATGTAAACCATAATGGCCAACATAATGGTGACTTAAAAATCGATACGGTCCCTTTGTTAGAATTTGAAAATCCTCCGGTGGAGAATGTAACAGAGATGCTGTGTCAGACAACAGACATAGAAGTCCCAAACATTCAATCCTGCGTAGCATCAGATTGCTTTCTGCTCAAAAACGGTACTTCTGGTTCTGATGAGTTAAAAGTTTCTTCAGCAAATGAAGAGGGAGTTAATCACTGCGGTTCTGTAAATGAGCAGGGTGAAGAAATGCAGCTTTTGCTGTCTGAAGACAAAAGTGTAAATCCAAGTCAGAACAATGCAGTGACGGAGAACACTTCAGTTTCTGAAGAGAGAAATCATTCTGTTCCTTCTAGTGAATCAGAAACAAGCAATCCGCCAATTCAAAATTCAGCAGAAACCACAAACCCATTGCCAGCACCAGAAGCTAATTCAGCCCTCAGTCCGCGGGCAGCCTCTTCCAATGCAGTTACATCAGATGGTGGGAGTGGAGCTGCTGCCTTTATGCAGATCTTGGATAGCTTGCAGAAGAGACAAATGAACACGGAGTTGTGCGAGAGGATAAGGAAGGTTTATGGAGACTTAGAATGCGAATATTGTGGTAAGGAACAGTAGAATTATGTTTGGTATTTTTAAATGTTATGTAGTGGGCCATCTTTTTCCTGCTCTTCTGGTTTATAGTGTTTGATATATTTGTGTATCTTTGTAGCAGTATTAGTTTTGTAGTTCAGTATGAATTCTGGGGTCCAGCGAGATTTACTTTGTGCTGTATAATTAGTGGGAAATGACTCAAATCTCCTCAAAAAAACCCCACTAGTGGAGTATAGCATAGCAATGCTTTGCTTGGCTCAATTTTCTGTTGATGTGAAATTTGATAGAATTCGATGATTTCTGTCCACATGCCTCTCCCCACATAACAACCTCACTGGGGCCAAGCACAGCAGATTTAGGCAAGTGATCAGCGTGTGTCAGTCCATGCTTTAATGCTTAAGCTTCATTATTAGCTTAGTATAAAATTCGGAGTCTTTCATACAGTATGCGAGGATGTATGATTATACACATTCCGTACAATCAATACGCATACTGGCATATTTTTGTGTACTTGCTGTGAACCAGTCTTTTTTAAATGGAAATTTTCATTATGTAGTATGAGATCAAGACTGTTCTGATTGTGATTGTTTCTTTGAATTTATGGAATTGGGAAGAATACACCATTCCTGTTTATTCTAAATGAAAAATTTTGTGTTTACGTAATTGGACAGGAAACACTTTGGGATTTATCTTGTAGTCTTCATTCTTGAGAAGGGAAAGGAATCAAAGGTTGGGAAAAAAAAAAAGAAAGTTTTGAAACACCGTAACATTGTACATTAGATGAATTGCTATGCATTTTTTCTTTTTGGTGCCATTATGTCAGAAAGGCTTTTAGGAAGGAATAACATGAAAGGAAGTAACAAAAAAGATTTTGACAGTCTCTTTTAGTGTACAGTTGCTTTCAGATCCTTTGTATAGGAGAACAGATTTAAATGACTTTCTTATTAGGATCATTGATATGTATTAAAGTTGCCCTTGTTAGGCTGTTTCAGGACACAGGACGTCTTTTTAGACAAAAGTGGGTTTTGTAAACATATTTTCAGTAGCAAAGCATCTTTAGGACAAGTTTTCATTAAAGAGAGAAGGGACAG
>RSEF01000002.1:153339852-153359145 GCA_003993805.1 Himantopus leucocephalus | reverse complement strand
TCCCCCCCCCCCCCTTTGTCCCCCAATTCTGTAGACATTTTAAACAGAATCTGAATCTGTCAAGAAATGTGCAGAAAGCTCACATAATAGACATTCTTTTAGGCTGCTTTTGAATTTATTATGATGTCCATCTGATTGCAGAAATCTGTGTAAATGATGTCTGAGACTACTTAAGACAAAAAAGCCTAAAATTAGATATCCTATATCCTTATATAAGAACCTGATTTTCAAGTGTGATGAATGTCTGACAGCTCCCACCAGGAAGATCATTTTCATGATACTGAACAGAATTGAGAAAATATATTTCACGATTAAAAACAGTGCGACAGTGAGATCTTTCAGAATTATGCTTACTGGTGCTTAACCTCAAATATATTTGAGTATTTAAATGGATTGAAAAAAATCATATATTAGAATTTACTCAGTAACTAAACTTGGCAGTTCTCATATTGGCCTTTGCACCCACTGCTTGGTGTATTTGTTTAATGCATACCTCACTGAACAGGACCACTCATTCAAAAATACAGTACTTCAGCACAGTACTTTATGCACAGTTAAATGTGGAGAGTGACTTTAATGTTAATGTTATTTTGCAAAATCAATACTTAATAAATGTTAAAGCTTCCCCAGACATAGTTGATATAAAAATCTCAGCTGAGTTCATTGTATGAATGCGTGTCTTTCCTTATCTTGTTGCTGGCTGCGTTTCAACTGGATCTTTGTCTTATTTGGTGAACAGGATAGATGATGGTTAATGAAAAGCAGCTTACTGTTCATCCCTGTTACTCAGTATATAGCCACCCATTTTATTCTCTATGCATCATCAAGTCTTGCACTGAATTTGGGATTGTTTATTCCTTGGGGGATGGTGATGGGGACTGGGTATGTGCTGCCTGTTGCCTCAGTATTGGCTACACATCATTGTTACAGGGAAGATTTTTACTTTTGAAGTCTGGGAATTGAGGCTCAGCTTGATTTAAACCCAAAATTCTCTGATTTTCAGTACCTGTCTTTTACTTCTAAGGCTTGTGTAGTGGTTTTTGACAATTGTTGGCGTTTATGGAGCTCTTTAGAAGTTCAAACAATGACACGTGTGAATCACTTCAATGTGGTAGTACCTAGGAAAGGGGTGGGCAGTTTATAATGACTTTATAGTTACGAATGAGCTAGTGGTAACATTAGGGACCAGTTGCAGAACTAAACAATGCTGATGTAGGTACCAGAGTTTGTTTGCAACCTCCAGCGGGTTTTACAATACTCAATATGCTGAGCAGATAAACGTCATGGAGAGGTTTGTGTCTGGAATAATTTTAAATCTATATACATAATTGATACTCCAAGATAAGCAGCTCTGTAAAACTGAGTTCAGACCCAGAACCACCACTTGCTCTTAAGTGCCTGTGACTGCATTCACATATATTTCTGGATGTAAATGATTCTTGTCCTTGGAAGGGTGCTTAGAAATTTTATTACGCTGCTGACCTTTTGTGTAATAGTGTAGTTAGAGCTTTTGGTGGGAAGTGAGACACTTGGGCTCTGATTGCTTGTTTCTGCTTCCGGAGGAGTGTTCATTTTCACACCGTCACTGGTCTGGCTGTGGTACCTTTACCTCTGGAGCAGATGCCACTGTGTAGTCAAGAATGCAAGGTACTGGAGAGGGAAGGAATTGACCAAAGAATCTATGGTCCAGTGGTCGGGCACTCGGTTAGAAAATGGGTTTTATTCCTGATCTTTGCTTCCATAATGAGTGTCAGCTAGCCATTCATTTTTACCAGTGGTTATTTCACGAAAAAATGCTTAACCAGTACTGTATGCAGGTACGTGTCATTTTGTGAGCTGTGATTTCTGCTGCTTGCCAGACTTCATAAACATCTCTAACCATTTGCAAATTTTGGTGTAGCTTCCTTCACACGTGTGCATAGCCACCTCCTGGGTACATCAGATCCATTTACCTATGTTGTGTTTTAATAGGACATCAGCTAAATTCAGGAATCTTTCGTAAACATTTTGATTTGAACATCATGACAACTGCGGTGAAGATTTCTGGACATCTTCACTCTTCAGAAGTGTAACTTAGGGACCTAATTCTGTTCCCATAGACATTAGAAATCAAATTTCTGTTGATCTGAGTAGGTGCAAGAGCAGGCTTTGGCTCTCTATTCCTCTACAAAATCACACACTCAAATGTTGTGTTAATTACGTTGTGGGAACTTTTGCTGGAAATGCTCTCAGAGTACCAATATTCAGTAGAGCTTTGTTTTATTTCCTGCTCATAAAATCATGTCACTGCTACTAAAAGGAGAGCAATGGATTATTGATTTCTGTAACATATTTCTATTTTGGGCCTGAACACTTTTTATTATGGCTGTGGTCTTAATTTTATGCTATTAATGAAATTGATAACAAAGCAGTCAGGGGTTCACACAGTCTCTTTTGAAATTAGTGGTAGAATTGCCATATAGATCATACAAAATATGATCGTATGTATTCTATATATGTTCATTAGAGAAGGTATTTGTGTCATCAGAATGTCTCTTTACTGATGAGTGCAATGGAATAGCTGCTGATGTTTCTGATGTTTTGCATCGTAGGTCATACTTAGTACTATTTGATTCATTAAATAGACTTCGTAGTGGTCTGTTGGTTTAAATGCTACATATACAGAAGCTTTTCATTTTTCTTTTCATGACTGTATACTAGTACACCTACCCCTTGAATTATCTTGAAACACATGCCTTAGAGAACAAAATTCTCTTCAGAGAGCTATAAATTGGTAATGCAATATAGCTGATACCTCTTACCACAATTTTAATTCATTTATATAAAGAGAAAGACTATGTGTGATTCCTGTGTAAGTGGCCTTATTTTATAATGAAACATAGCATAAACAAGAAAATTCTGTGATAGTAATAGGTTATTTTTTTTCACTGAGTTTAAGTATATTTATGGAACTAATTTATTGCTGATTTGTGGAACGTCAGCAGTACTTTCAGTCAGAAATATATTTTGGAATTATTTTAAGTTCCTTACATTTTCTCAAATTGGCTATTAGGGGGATTAATCAAATCTCAGGAAGTGTGGAAGTGACTTTGAAATTTAAGTAGCTTATTGGACTAGGCAGCTGGTCTCTAACAAAGGTAGATCCGTCTCTCTTGATATTTTGCTTCTGTTTGTGTCCTTCAAAAATAACCCCTCAAAGGCATTTAAAAGGCAGGCACTCCGATAAGGCATAGGATAAATAACTTTTATTCTTACCAGAGGAAAACTGGTGTGTTGAGAATGCGATGAAGGTATTACTACAACCTCAGTCTAAGTCCTTCAAAGTGTCTCTGTCATCGCCTATGACAAGGGCACTCTGAAGAGCTAAAGCTGTGGTGGAGGACACCTCTGGGGCTCTGCGTTGTGACCTGGGTGCTCTGAAATACTTCATTTGCAACAGAGCGTTTCTTAAAGGTTGGTTTTGAGAGCGATGGGATTACACTGAAGGACCAGCACTGTGACAAGCTCTCAGGGCAGCAACAGAACTACACTTCAGCATTCAAAACTAATAATGTAAGCTCCAAAAGTCTGTAGCACTGACCCGGACAAACAACCGTGAAAGGTTTGGCTTCAGCTGGATGCTTTCTGTGAGAGACTGGAGCTTGACAGATAGACTTTGAAAGCAATCTGTTTGTTACACTACAAAAGAGCCCCCTTTTGAAGATCATTTACTGCAGAACTTGGTGTAGATAACTTTCTACCTGCTTAAAGCAAGCTGTTTGGAGTATTTTGGTTTTGAAAAATTTTGTTACCATCATCACGTGGAAAGATGTGTTCTTGGTGTCCATACTTTCATATTGCTCTATAGCTCTTCATGCATTTACTGATGATTTTGATGTTTTCTCTCAGGCGTAGGCTTTTATAGCCTTGCCTTCCTGAAAAGTGCTAGCAAGAATGTAAAGTTGTCACAATTATAGCATTTTACTTAAAGTAGAGTGTGTGGAGTGTTGGTTTTGGGTTTTTTTTTTTTTCCTTATTTAACTTTAGGAAACAGCAAGATGTATTTGTCCTAGTGTTCTGAGCACACTAATAGATACTTACTACAATAAGTATTAAAGACGAGCAACATGTAACTGTACATTAAAAGTATACTTTTTTTTTTTTCATTTATTGTATATTTTGAAACCAGTTTTATAGCAAGTTTGAGGACCAGACTGAGATCTGTCAACAAACTCTAACTGGCCCCTCAACAGCCCCTAAATGATACTATGTTTATGTTTTTCTTATGCATGCCAAATTATGAATGTGGTCATGGAACCCAGTCTTTGAAAAGGTGCAATCATTGCTATAGAATTATTAGAATTATTCTACCAATTTTCATTTGAGCAACTTTGTTTAAGTAGAAGTCCAAAATAATCCGTAGCAGGCTTAGGGTTAATAGGTTATGTCATTTGAGAGCCCATAATGCTGCAAATTAACAGCTCATTCTGGAGAAGGTTTTGTCGGCTTCTGGACTCCAGCTAGTATTCTCTGCTGTTCCTTCTTCACTTGAGATTCTCAGGGCTCAAAATGGTGACTACCCCAAGTCCACCATAGCAAGATATTCTCCTTGCTCTGCTCAGGGTGGTAATCCTTTAGAAGCTGCCAGTCCCCAGTGTAGGTTTTCTCGCAGGAGCAAATGACCTTCTAACAGCACAGGCAGAATTCTTCTTGTGCCATAGCTGGATTAATGGCAATAAGAGCTTCATATTCCATATCCCACTGTCATTAAATTATTTATTGTGATTTCAGCCCGTGAGTTCTAGGGCTACTTCTGGTTTTAACTTGTAGGTACTTCCACACAGGGATTTGTTTCTCAGAGGTACATGATACTGAATGCAAATACCTGTATCATATTCCAAAACCCGTTTGCCGTGAAAACTCATCAGGTTTTTGCTTTTTTTTTTTCTTTTGAGATGACCATTTATATATGTATAACTGCGGCATATAGACAATAATAACCTCCTTGTACATTTTTCCTTGCTATCCAGAGTTGCTCTTTGGTCTCGGGTCAGAAACTGGTAGAGTCCAGGATTCTTATTCTCCTGTTAACTCCAAATTTCTTTTTCGTAACACAGGGGTCTGTCTCTTTTTGATACAGTAATCTTCCTTCCACGGTCTTCAAGAAGTTTTCTGTCCTCTTGAAATAACTAGTGAAATATCTGTTCTGTAGCTTCAGCTTGCCTTTTACAGTGATCTCTTGGTAGTTTGGTAGGTACGCATCTCCCACCAGGTAATATGTTACCTGGTTATCTGCCTAGTTGTCAAGACTAACTGGACCTTCTTCACTCCATCTGTTGTTTTGATAATCCATTCATCTGTTAATCTGGCCAGTGCAGACTAGATAGAGACTAGATAACCCACTTATTGATGGAGCATCCAGCCTGTTGTGTCAGCAAGCGCTTTTGGAAAGAGCAACCTCTTCACTTTGTATAATAAGTGGCAAAGATTATTATAAATCGGATAATTTACCAATTAATGGAGAAAAGTTCTACATTTTTATGTGCAGTTAGATACGTTTGTAAAAACATTAAAATTACAATTACACTAAAATTGCATGTAGGAAGAAATTGCATCAAAACTCTCCACTTCAATTTGTTTGGTGTTAAATCCTTTATAACATCAATGACACTGATAAAAGCCAGAGTAGCCTGTAAGTTTTTAAATCAAAATGGTAGAATAATACTTTATTGGTAATACAGCAAATGCTGAATATTTATAGTTAGAAATATAGACACTGAATAAGTAATGGCATCTGTCATTGTTAACTCTTCTGCTCAATTTTGGGCATTATAAATACACATACTGGTGGATGTCTTCTGAATAATGAGATCTCATCCTTAGGTTTCAGAAGGGTAGACTTGTAAAAAAACTGAAAAAAACCTGAATATTACTGCTTGTATCAAATGTGTTTTCTTCTGTTACATGACTTGATCCTTCGACTCTTAATTCTCTAAAGAGTCAGTCAGAAGATAATGCTTACATTTATTGTGCATTTTCTCATGTGCTGTAAGTTGTAGCCCTTTGTTCATGAGGATTAATGATGTGCTTAGAATACTTTAATATTTCTCCTTCACTTATTTCACTATAAATATCTTCATTTTTTCCTTAAAAACTGAACCTTCAATTATAACTTTGTTGAAAACCATGTATTACTGAATAATGACTGTAGTGATTACACCAGTGGACTGGTAATGCAATATCTTTCTTTCTTGCTTGCTTGCTTAAGGATAAAAAGAGTTATTCCTGTCCTGTGTGTGAGAAGTCATTTTCTGAAGATCGACTTATAAAATCGCACATCAAGACAAATCACCCTGGTAAGAAAAAATCAAGGAAAATTTCTTATTCTGTTGCAATAAATGGATAGAGGTTTAGAGTGAGCAGTGTGTAATGTGATTACATTCCAAATAAAGAGAAGAGTCTATGTCTAATCTAACTGGTTTAGAGTAAGAATTGTATTAGGTTTGCAGATGTTAGAATTTAGAGTGAAAAAAGTTATTGTTCCAGCTTGTGTGTTGTGGAGTATATCAGGAAATTGTGCTAAGAAATCTGTCTTCATCCGGAAAAGAACTCATTTCCAAAAGAGGACCTAGGTGAATTCAAATTAAGTATTGGAACGTTTAGAATTAGGCATATAGACATCCTGTAACAACCCATGAGACATAAAATTCCCATTGGCCATACATAAACTGACAGAAATGCGTTTATTGCCCATTATTTTGTCTGTAGGTAATTCACATGAATGCAGAGGTCCCTGAGCTGACCATGTGTGCTTAGTTAGTGTGTGGCTGGGCTTTAAGTCCAGGGCCAACTGAAGTCTGCAGCAGGGCTCTTACTCAAACCAGCTGTGATAGAGTACGGACAGTGTTAAGCTGGAGTTGACGAACCTGGCTGAACCCAAGCTGACCACTGGAGTCCCTTCAAACTCTGTTTGTACCTTGCATCCTAGTGCCCTGATTTGTCAGTGCAAGCACAACATGGAATGAATGCAGTAAGTCAGTGTGCTGTTCCTGAGTAAACAATCCTTTTTCAAATCCTGGGAACTGAGTGCCAAACTGCCCGGGTGACTTGTGTAGGGACTGATTTAAATCTGACTGATGTGAACTCAGCAGAGACACATTGGTGTCTGTACTTTCCTCCGCAGTATCTGTATTTTGTTGGATAAAAAGCCCACTGCTATATGGATGAAGGAGAATTGAGTGCATTGGCCAACATACTTTAATTAACTCATCTACTGTGTTAATTACCACCTGACATAATTTGATATTAAGAAAGAAAATACCAGCCATGCTCAAACTGAGTTTGGGGAAGGAAAAATCCAATAAAAATGACATAACTTTTCTTGTCTTTGTCTGAAATACAACATAATAGGTAAAGCAGTAGTTTCTTATCTTCCTACGGCCACTAGGTAGTGCTAGACCCGTGTTTTAAACAATTTCCTTCACTTTGATTTCAGACTAACTCTCACTTTAGCTCTCTAGTTACCAAACCTCTTTATTTTCAGACCACTCTACAACAGTGTGGTTGGAGGGCTTGTCATACATCAGGGGACGTGTCTGATGCAGCAAATTGAGATGAGGAAAGGCTTCTGTGCTATACTATAGTCAGGAGGTATGTCACCCAGTAAGCATAGAAATCAGATCTCAAGAGCTGTGCCTATAAAACCTTTATGCTGTCTCAGCCAGGGAGTATAGGAGGCCTCCCTAAATAATGTGATCTGTGAACTAGCCGTACATTATGTACTGTGCCCTTACAGGTTGCCATTGGTCTGCACTGGTCCATTGACTGCTGAATTATTAGTGTGTGCTGTGTCTGGGGTCCAGACCAGTTAACTCTGGAGCCCTGATGTGCTAAACTCATGCATTTAAATACTTTTGAACAGTTCATTTGGTATCTGAATCCCTTTAAAAGTATAGTGTAAATTTTTTGACCCAGGAAAGTGGGTTCTTTTAAACTCTGGGTTATAATAGAAGTAAGATTAAAAAAGAAAATCTGCACAGCCTATTATTTTATGTTCTCATTTTTAATTCATATTTTGTAGGTGAGTAGAACGTAGAAGCAAAATACTAGATTTATTAGATATACCTCCATGGTACTAAAGAAATACTATGTCTAAGATATGCCTATGCTGTAGTTATGCAACAACACAACTGTAAAAAGTGGAGGAGAATTAACATACAAATCTTTTTCCTGTGCATGCTGTCCTTGTAATCAGGAGGAAATCCCTTATTCGTACAACATAATTACAAGCCAAATAAATGTATGGGGTCTGATGGTATAAAGTATCAAGTACTGCAGTGGAGTGAGTGCAATTGTTTTTAAAAATGTAAATGGAAAAGAATAAAGATGAAAGGAAAAATGGGTACTGTTAAAAGGAATTGAATTTTAAAACGACATATCAAAAATTAATTTAAACTGAAACCCATTCATATTTATCATTAAAATGCTATTTCTGGAGCTCCCCTCTCCTTTCTTACTTAATATCATTTGGTGTGACCCCTCTCTTGTCTCTTCTAATTCATCAAGTAGAAAATATGAAATAAAACAGTACTCCTTCCTCTTCTAGGTTTGCAGAGAACAGGAGTTGAATTCTGGTCCCATGAAATCAGTGGGACAAAATTCTCTGTAGACTTTGGTAGAGCAGTATTTCAAACCAAAGAGATGAGAGAGCTTGACTTTATTGCCAGGTGATTGGGGTACTCAGCAGTGAAGGAGGAGTCTTAGATTCTGGTCCCAGATCTCAGAATCATCTGCCTTTCCATCCTCTGTGATTTAAAGCGAAATTTGCTAATGGTCCTGAGCCATGAGAGGCATCAGCTTTCATAGATCCCTCCTGAGCAGACATACTAAACTGCAATCATGAATGAAGGATCTAAGCCAGAGAAGGCAGATGAGGGTTCAGACTTGTGTCTGTATTTTTCTTTTTGGGGTATTGTAGAACATATCTCTGCTCAGTTTATGGCTTTTGTATTTCCCTTTCGAGGTTTTTTTCCTTATGCGTACGAGTTCAGGCAGGATTTTTGATTCCACTCTGGGACCAATCACCAGGACAGTAGGTATGACAATTTATATTTGGTAAAAATTGAAGTTTAGGCTGTAACTCTCAAATTTTGTAAGATTTTGGGCATAAATCATCAGATTTCATGTCTTAATGTTTACATTACATGAGTGCTGTACTTTCATTGAGGCAGGTGATAGCATTTTATTCATCTGAAATGCACTGAGTAATTGGATTTATTTTTTAAAAGCATTTGGCAATGTTTCCATTATGTGTGTTTGAGACATTTTAATTGAAACTTCGTTCTTTCGAGCTTTTTTGCTGTGACAACCAAAACATTAAAACATAGGAAAGAAAAACTTAAAAAGTTGAATGTGTTTAGCCTGAATAAGCGAAGGCTAGGAGAGGAATCTTAATGACTGTGTTCAGCTATCTAATAGGAGATTAAAAAGAAGACAGAGCCAGAATCTTCTTCGAACTGTACGGTGAAGGGACATCAATTGAAGCAAGGAGATTCTGGTTAGAAATTAGGAAAACAATTTTAACTGTAAAGGTGGTCAAATCACCTTGGAATGGGCCTTGGATATGTTCAGAACAGGGCTGGATACGGCCCTGAGCAACTTGATGTAACTTTGAATTTGGAACTCCAAGGTTGTCCCTGCTTGGAGCAGATGACCTTAGCAGCCTTTTTCAATCGCATTTGTTCTTTCGGTCTGTTTGTAACTTTAAAGTTTCTGATTGTCAGGCGTTTTGATCATTATGGCTGTGGCTGAAATGCATTGTCCTCAGATCCTTGACATCTGGAAATCTGGGGTGAAATCTTGAATAAAGTGTTTTGAAAATATTGAAGAAGAAAGCGCCAGATTAGCTTATTTGGAAAAGTCGTAGTTGTAAAATTATTTCTAAGATGGTGGCACACCCAAGATTTTTTTTAGTATTTCAATTATTTTTTTTTTTTTTAACCAGGCAGTAGGGACATTGAGTGTATCAGGAGAGGAAGAAGAGAACATCCTAGAAGCTCTAAAGGGAAAAAGGTCCTTATGTTCTTTGCTCAGGTCTTATCTAAGTGGCAGTAGGGGAAGTGGGGCTTTAAAAAAGTTGGAGTGAATCAGGATGTAGCTCTTCAATATTACTTATATAACATAGAACAAATTCCCTCATATCCTTCTGGTCTTTATTACCTTTCACTTTTCTCTCAGAGGTTTCAATGACTACTATTTCTGAGATTCTTGGCAGAAGAGTTCAGCTGAAAGGACTTATTGGAAAACGAGCTGTGAAATGTCCCTACTGTGATTTTTATTTTATGAAGAATGGATCAGACCTTCAGCGTCATATTTGGGCTCATGAAGGTAAAACTCTGGTTTTAAGCTTTAGGGCATATAATCAGTCTTATATTCCACCCAAGCTCCGCTGAGATAAAAAGGAATTCAAAGTTATCGCTGTACCTGAATGAAAAACTTTAGGCTACAGTAGAGGTTAAATAATCAGTTTAATAGATTCTGGATCCCATATGGAACTGCACGCTTATAACATGAATAGACAGCTTAAATGTTAAATAATATTAATAAGTTTATGATTCCATTTTTTCCCAAAACTCTTTCATAAACCTCCGTAAAGTATTCTATAATAAATGTGAGGGAGGAGAAGTGAATTAAATACATGCTCAGTCTCTTAAAACAAGTCATTTTCTATAACTTCTCATGAATAACTGCTGCTCCTTTCACATTTTTCCAAAAATACTTGGTCTGGAAATCTATTAGTAAAACAATTGAAATCCAGTTGCTTTGATGTATGTATATAACTTCTGTGTGTGTTTTAATGAAATCATGCTGAGCGTGGCAGCTAGCTGACATGGACATAAGCAGTGATGAAAAACCTGTAAGATAATGCTGATGATATCTATCACTTTTTAGTGAGAAATTCCAGTAATAAGATAATGCACAGGTTAAAAATCCCTTGGAGTTAAAATCTATGCCCAGTAAAATCTTGTGTCTACTCAATCTGTCTATTTGTATAACAGGTGGAAGACCATTCATATGCTCTTTAGTCAGTTAATGTTTATGGAACAGATTGCCTATGGAGTTTGAGCAGTATATTGGACTCTTTAGCCATCCCTCTGCATAAAGGGGATAACGGGATTTGGTACTCTCAAAGTGATGTTTTGGTTCCAAAATGTTTGCTCCCATGCAGATAGTCCAGACGTTTATACTAGTTCTGCATATTTGTTTGAGTGCTTTAACTATGCGCTTACCTGCCTGTGTACTGTAGTAGGGGTCCAGTAGCCTTCACTCCATTAAGGAGTTTAGGTAATGCAAAACTGTATGCTTAAAGCAATTACTTGTCTATTCTGTTTATTCTGCCAAGAAAGCTTGGCACTCATCTCATCTAACTAGCAGAAGAAAGAGGTGAACGGAAATTTATTCCAAAATCAAAGTGTGCAATCAAGTCTGCTTAAAGTAGGCTATAATTCCTCATGCTTGTAAATCTAGTTTTAAGGTCATGCATATCAATCTGAAACTGCCAGAGCCTCATGAAACTATTGAACTACTCTGCCAGTTCAGATTTATTCAACTTTTCTTTGAAGGATTTACTTTGTTCTTGTAGACCTTCTGCTAGATGACATACTGTGCGTATCTCTATTACATGCCTTGGACGGTTTGAGAGAAGGGAAATTGTAAGTGCTTGCATCTTACCAAGGAGGGGGGGGGAAAGTACTACTGTGTGAGCCATTAGCAAATCTGATGCTAATTAAGAATAAAACACAGCTTTGCACATTTGACTTGTGCTTACATATTAAGTACCTAATGAACCAGTCCTGCTAAAATAGGTTTCTTCATTCTTTATTGTAGTATATAGAGAATGATAGTTGTCTGATGACTTTTAGAGGGAGATTTGGTACATACACCAGCTAGGCATCAACTTAGGCAGTTTGGATTCTACTTTTAAATGAAGGATGGACACGCCAAGACCAAAACATTTGTATTTGCTTGGTTAAACTCAGTACCTGGCTTCAGTAGGGAAGCATTTAATTCTAAAAGAACCCCTCCGTTCTCTTAGTAAGTTAAATGATGCTGTCAGGAGCTTGGTATCATTTATAGAGATGCTACGGATGAAATTTCTTAGATGTAGATATCCAAATTTTAAAATTTTGACCTTTTTGTCTACATTGCTCACATGATCTGAAATTTCTTTCAAGTAAACGTCCACCTTCTCATCAAAAGGTACAGCTTGTTTGTTTCATAATATATTTTTTTATTTTTAGGTGTCAAACCCTTCAAATGTTCTCTCTGTGAGTATGCCACTCGCAGCAAGAGTAACTTAAAAGCCCATATGAATCGTCACAGCACTGAGAAAACGCACCTTTGTGACATGTGTGGGAAAAAGTTCAAATCAAAAGGCACTTTGAAGAGCCATAAACTCCTTCATACCGCTGATGGTAAGCGCATGTTCGTTAAATCCAAGTTTATTTTAGAGCAACAAATACTGGCTGTACTATAGTACCTTATTATCAAGCAGTTTTAGGTTGAATACTAAGTGCTACTTACAAATTTTTTTTATCCCCAGGAGACACCGATTGTGAAATAATTCAAAGCTTTGTAAAATTAAGACAGCTGTCTCTGGAATAGTTCATTTTTCTGAAATACTGTGTTGGCCTTACAGCCGTCTTACAAAGAACTGTTGATCTCAATAGAAATTTGAAAATAAAAGTAGTTCCATGTTTGTCTCTTATTGCTTTATTCTGTGAGAACGTTGTTAGGAGTTGCCCAATCCAGTAGCCCAATAGACGCAAGGCTGCTGCAGCTCTGTGTGCTCAGGTCTAGTCAGTGGCAAGCCTGAGCGCGTGGTCCCTATAGGCACACATGCAGCACATGCATTTGCTCCGTGATTTTAATATTTCTGTGATGATAACAGGAAAAAGTGAGATGCAAATCCAGAAAAATACCATCTTTTATTTCAGAATTTGGGAAGCAACAATGCTTTATTAGTCTGTGATTATGGAAGTGAAGTAAATGATTTAGCAAGATAAGTTGTACAGACCTTCATTTTGACTTAGTAGCTTGATCATTTTACTCATGCAAACTTGTGAAACCTCATTCCACTCTTTATGGACCATGTAATTTAAATTATTTTTTTAAAAAATTGCATATTCATTCGCCTTGTCCTTTCAAAGAAAGCACACGTGCTCTGTTACATTTCTAGAATATATGTGAAGTTTTTGTGTCAGAGATACTTACTTTTAAGTATGCTTATATCTCTATGTATAGCATTAGTGAAAGCGATGATCCCTTTTACAGTGATATGATACATATTGTAGGAAGCAGATAGTTACTGTAGTATTACCAAAGTTACTGTAGTAGTACTATGAGTCAGTAAATCACTTGTTATTCAAAAAATACTTTCCAATAATTTGAAATAACTTGGTCAATAACAAGCAGATGTTGCACATACATCTAAACTTCATATGCAAGAATTAACAATTTTACTTATCAAATGCAATCCCCAGCTGATTCCTGGCTGGGAGAAGGAGGCAGGTTGTATTTGAATTAAAAGGAAATTTGGAGCATGATCAGACTATAAAGAAGAAAAAGGCCTCTTTCTATGGTGCTGTAAAAAAATCCCTGCATGGGGTTTCATTTCAAAACCTTTCTGTTTTGTTTTCACCATCTGGCATGTCCAAATAGTGAAATTGAGCAGTGAAAGTTGAACTTGTTTTTACCTGTGAGTTAGTTCTATTTCTTGAACAAAATATATATGTGTGTTAGTAAGTATTGCAATTCAGCTGAGGCTGCTTTGAAAATTTGGCACTGCTAAGAATAGGAATATAGTTGTGCAGGAGGTAGCCTTGTCTGGGCTTGGTTTAAAGGTGTGAAGTTAGTTTTTAAAGATTTAATTGCATGCAAGGAACCACATTCTCTGATCATTTACTGTTAGGTCAGGCTTAAGCATTGACTCTAGAGGCAATGTTGTTACCAGGAGCCTTTTTTATCTGGCTTCAGACTCTCACCGTCTTCAGCAATAACTTGTTGATCCACCTCCCTTTTTGACTGATATAAATAAATTCCGTACTTAAAGCTATTTTGTCTTGCTTTTTGCACTTCCAAAAGTGTTCCAGGAAATTCCCTCTACCTTTAGAAAATGTGTTTTGCAATTGGCTCCAGTTGAAACAGAATCTTACTCTCTGTGGCGTCCTACATAATTTTCCTCACTAAGTTCACCCTTCACCCTAGTAAACTCTTCATGCATTTCAAACACTTGCAAAAAATAAGATAACATTTGTCACTAAGAATGTAATATATGATTTGTCAAGGGACTTTCAGCCTCTTGAATGCTGACAGTTTCTTTTTTGCCTGGTGCCCCTTTCTGTAGTGACAGCACTTCAAAAGTTCTTACTAGCACACATCTAGTGTTCTTCAGTTATTTCACAAATAAATGCATTTGAAAGATGCTTCGCTGTTTATGAGTCTTGTCTTCCTGACTTATGAATCCAGGCAATTTTTGTTCAAATATCAGCCCTGCAAGGTCAGTTTAACCAGTGGAATATAAAGTCTGTCTGCTTTATTCTTCTCCAGAAGACAGACTTCTTAAGAGTGGCATAATAGAAAACAATCCCACAGTCCAGGCTTATTACTGTTTGTGATTAAAAATAAACCAAAAAAAACTGGTTTTCATTATTTTAGTTAAATACCAGAAGTTGTCTTAAGGTTTTTCTTAGCTGTGTTTTATGGAAGATTTCACACTCAGTATAAAATGCTTGTAACTTTTTTGAGCAAGATCCAGAATCTAAAGCACCTTGATCTCTTCAGGATAATACGGAATATTCTGTATTGTACATCTCCATCCTTCCTTTTGGTTCTTTTCCTTTTGGAGTGGTTTTTAGCACATACTTATTCCACATCAGTCAAATACAGTTTGCCAGCCGTGGGCATTTAATACAGGAATGCAGTCTTTCTGTATGTCATGCACCTTGTAATTTGGCTGGAGTTAGCAGGACTGATAGAATCTGAAAGCCAAAATATGGAGAAAGGGATTGTGAAACCCAGAGAATAAAAAGGAAGGAAATGATGTTATTATAAATCATAAGGGAAAAAAAGATTTGGGAGAGAGAATGCTTTGAAGGGAAAGTAAGAGAAACCTACAGAATGGTAATGTGTTTGGGAGTTTCGCTCTTTGCAAAGCCACAAACAGTAGAAGGTGTTTCTCGAAAATGTCAGAGGGAATTCATTCCTATTAGAGAATCCTAAAAATATATCATGACAAAATCTGACCATCTTGCCTTAAGAAGGACTCAGACTAATGATTTCAGGGCCAAAAGCAGACTCTTAGAATCACAAAGTCTGATCTCTTGCAGAGTACAGGCCATAACTTAATCTAACAATTCTGCATCACATTTCTGCTGGATTGTAGTATATCTTTTTAGGAAAGGCTAATCAGACTTGATTTAAAGACTTCATAGGAGAGGACATCCATCTGATGTCTAAGTAAATTGTCATAATCATTAATCATGCCTTCTGTTAAAATTATTGACTTTATTTTAGACTGAGTGTTCTGAGCATCAGCTTTCATTAGTTGAAATTCCAGTTCTTGTTCTTCAATTTCATTGTTGCTGTTTCAGGTTGGAGGGTTAGTGCCTTCAGTATTGATGCCTGACTGGAAAGCTCACAGGCATGGAAAGAAATTTCAAGTATAATGTCTTCTCTGTTGAACTTAGAGTAACACCTTTCTTTGGATGACACTTCTGAACTGAAGTGATTTTTATTTTTTTTTCACAAAGCAATACATATAAATTGCAGTGATTCTATTTAACGATGTGTTGAGTAGAAGACCTGCGTACAATGCAGACCTTCAGTCTGCCAAGTACTCAAGAGACAGAGACTGTCTCAAATCTTTCAATGATCTTTAGGTTGGTATCTGAAGGAGCAATGTTTATGCAAATATGCACCCATTGTCTTTACCCCTCTTCCAGTCCACTCTATGATTTTTGAAACAATTGATGCAGAAGAGTAGAAGTCCAACAGTTACTCTAACTCTATACATTTTTAGAAAATTTGTGCCCAGTAACGATAAAAAAATATGAATCAACACTCTACAAGAACAGGTCACAGAACCTACCCATTATCCCTCGTGTTTGGTAGCCACCAGCGTGTAAGTTACCACATATAAAGTGTGAACTAGTCCCAGTATGTGCTTTCTCTTGCCTTGTCTGACTGTACGTGAGACTTAGGGCTATGGCAGAGATTTAGATGAGAAAGGACAAAATGTCATGATGAGTAAGCAGGCATCATTCAGTCTGATGTTGATGGAGCAATTTGTGCCCATTGTTTTAAAATACTATAAGAAGAAGTGAAAGGTCAAAATACAAAACCTCTGTATTATTTGCCATTCTAATCTTATTTTCATCTATAGCATATTTTATTTCTTCCTGTATCCAGGGTTAAGCCATTGTAGAAAACCCTGATAGTTTGAGTTATTACTGGAAGAGTAGTGCTAAACATACAACCAAATCTTGTGGTAAAAATAATAGGTAATGTCATACCCTACCAGAAATACATCAAGAAAAACTTACAGTGGAAAAAACAAGAAAATTTAAATATATTTCAATCGTAACAATTGAGTGCTTGGGCCAGAAGTAGGTAAAAACACATGTGAACATCTGTGTTTTAAGGATTTCCAAATCTGCTTTACAAATAGCAAAATAACTGTGCCTGTAGTCATAAATAATTGATTTCCTTCTTCCATTCAGGCTACACTATAATGATTCTTTTTCTTCTTTCCAAAGTGACTGTCCCAGGAGCATCTGGACTATTTAATGCTTATAATTTAAAGATGACACTCAAGCCTTTTTTCTTTGTTACTCTGCTCTTAGCTCTATTTAACCAAAATTTTGCAGAACAAGTGCCAGACAACTTCTGTTTTTCATTGTTCATTCTTAGCATTTTGGAAATCACCTTTATGAGGCAATATAATCAGTAGTTTTCTGAACTTAGATAGAAAAAAATTACCCCATTTTCTATTCCCATTTCAGGAAAGCAGTTTAAATGTACAGTGTGTGACTATACAGCCGCCCAAAAACCACAGCTCCTACGTCATATGGAACAACATGTCTCTTTCAAGGTAAGAAAACATATATATCATGCTTATTAATGAAGTCATTTAGAAATACATGGAACTTCAGAGAACAGTTGATAAACTGGCACATTTTCCTATGGTAACAATTATGGCATCTTAACATTTTAATATTCTGTGAACTTTGACTTTGTATACAGACTTTTGAGATAGGGTTATTTTGTTCATGGAAAATTTGAAATTAGTATCTTTACTTCCCAAAAATACATGTTGCAATACAAAACAAACATTATTGGGTTTTTTTACTTCAGTCCTTGAGAGACCTAATCTAATATGTACCTTAAAATGTCCTAGGGAAGTAGGAAAGCAAATCCCATACATCACTCTTCATTGCCCACCTTGATTTGCTCTGAAAGTTTGCCAGTCTAATGTACTGTAGATGAGTTCATATATTTGAAGAAAATTGAAGGGAATTAATTTTAAAACACCCCATTTATCTCAAACGTGTCTTGGAAAGAGTTTTGAAGATTGTTAATATTTCTATGAAGTATTTAGATTAGAGACAGAGTTTATTTTAATAAACTGTAGTATGGTTTTATTCCTAAATTTCACGTTTTTTCTCAGCATGATAGGTCTTGATGTAATGAATTGTGAAATCTTATATTCAGGAAATAGAAATTATGCTAGTTTCTTTTCCAGAAAAATCCAGTATTTTGTATGTATGAAAATGTTCATTTTAATGTAACACTTCATCTTGGCAATGAGCATATTTCTTATTGAAAACATCATTCTGTTTTGATATGCAAAATCTTTCATTGTCTAACAAATCATTTTGCTTCTCTAAAGAGTACACTTCAGCCATTCTTAATAAGTACCAATCCTACGTAGCTCCGTAAAGCAGAAAGGAAGACAGTCTTTTGATTCATGTTTAAATTTTGGAAGACAAGACATGTAAGAAAATGAAGCAGGTCATTTAGAGAGATGATACATTTTGGACAAATAATTTTTCTTTTTTTAAGTATGTAGTTTTGCTGTGGAATTACCTTTTGATAGGATTTTTTGTAAATGGAAATAAACCATTTTCCTTTTTTACTGGCTAATGGGATGAATGTACTCATAATGCAGTTCTTGAAATAGAGCTGGTTCTGACCTCAGGATCAGCTTTAGAACTGTAGACTCAGCATCTGTTTTCAGTCCTCTGTCAGCCTGCATGTAAGTGTGGCTATTCAAGGCATTATCAAGAGAACTGCAAAACACTGAAATAGGTCAATCAGGAGTATTTGTCAGAAGGAGTTCAAAACCTGTCTGTTGGTAACGTGTTGCCTCCTTCTGGGACAGTTGTTTGCATGCAGATCAAACTCAAAGAGCAGTAGTTATGTGACCTAATGATAATTTAATCCATCATCATTCCAAGCTCTGTGAATTTGCAATCCTGCTATCCAATAACAGATAACGTACAGGACATGCAAGTATGTAGAGAGTGGTACAAGAACACAGCAGTCTGTCTGGATTATTTCCTTGAAAAACAGCTTCAGCAATAGAAAAGGGGCGTACCCCTCTCTGAAAAACTGAATAGCTGAATATTACAGTACCCTCTGACTCGTAAGGTTATGGGAATCTGAACACCACTTTTCTTCCTTATTTTTGCTGTTGGGAGCCTGAGGGAAGGTCATGAGCAACAAGCTTAGGGGAATGCTCTGGTCAACGGACCCTGACTGCAGACGTTTCCCTGCTTTAAATTCAGCTTCTTAGTAAACAGTTCTGTACCAACTATTTTCTGCTGACTAGCTTTAGGTGGGCCTGGTTGCTGTGCATGAAATATTTTGCATCCCGTTCTGAGGTACTTGACTTTTCCCCAAGGACTTGGTCAATGTCTGCATTCTTTTCCAGGACCCTAATGGTTGCGTCAAACTTCCTGTAACTGTGACATACCTCAGTCAGAAGGTTATTCTCAGAGGCTAATTTTAGGCACAAATGCTTGTTATCCTAAACTTTTTTCTTCAGAAATGTCTCTCCCTGTCAGTTGAAGGGAGATGTATGTTCTTAAAAATTAATTAATTTAGTTCCCAAAACTTAGCACACCAAATGGTCAGATGAATGCAAGTGCCAGTGAAAGGGAAGCAGTTGGCAGGATGTTGGAGAGAGAAGGAAAGGAAAGGGAAGAGATCAACCCCGTCAGGTACAGTTACCTGTTAAATTAGGCTGGCATACAA